>CM077019.1:2405000-3005000 GCA_039090855.1 Macrothele yani | reverse complement strand
GACCACTGGAAACTTATTGGTAGATTTATGTCTCCATAGGATTAATAAAAAGACTATCAAGAGGGATCCTCCACAAAAAACGTTTTGTGCATTTCATTTCATGCTCAATTCATGGAAAAAATTATTTTTAAAAAGATTTTTCAAGAAAGTTCTCTTCACTTTCCACTAAAAGATACATATAAAGTTGTACCTTCCTTTAAACTACACTGTTGGCCATGCAAAATGCAACACCAAGAAGGACACGAGATAGCAAAGCCAGATTTACTGGACACAACAACATATACAAAGATGAAACGATAGAGCTTACAGGCCCGTGCGACTTGTGGAACACGCAGACATCAATAGTTGGTATGGCCCCCCATGGCTGGCAATAACGGCCGCTACACGCCGCGGCATCGAACGAAAGAGGCTTTGGATGTGGGCTTGGGGTATGTCGGTCCAGGCTGCTTCCACACGTTGCCACAGTTCATCAGGCGTAGCAGCGGGTGGTGCTTGCCGGGCCACTCGGTTGCCCATCAACGACCAGACGTGTTCGATGGGCGACACATCGGGAGAACAGGCGGGCCACGGCAGCACTGACACCTGGAGAGCCGTGAAGAATTATTGCACGATGCGTGCCACGTGCGGGCGCGCATTGTCCTGTTGAAACCTGGTCGCTGGCAGGTCCTGCAGATAAGGAAGGGATACAAGCCCCAAAACGTCGGAGATGTAGTAGTGGCTGTTGAGTGTACCGGCGATGCGTACCAGCGGGGGGGGGCAGGTGTCATATCCAATTGCGCCCCAAACCATAACGCCAGGCGACGGACCGGTATGGCGATGCATAATGCAGGCGTCATACAGTCTCTAGCCGCGGTGCCGCCACACGCGGATCCGACCATCGTGGTGTTGCAGGCGAAAGAGGGATTCGTCGGAGAAGACAATGTCGTGCCATTCCGTAGTCCAGGTGCGGAGTTCAACGGCCCACTGCCGCCGGACTCGCCGGTGGTGTAACGTCAATGGTAATCGGAGCAGTGGGTGCCGTGCGACAAGTCCCCGCTCCTGCAGACGACGTCGAACAGTACATGCTGACACAGGTTGTTACGTAACACACCCTAATTCCTGCGCTAACGTTCGTGATGTGGCGGTGCGAGCCGTCAGTACCCGCCGCACAAAATGCCGGTACTCTCGTTCAGTGGTGTGCCGAATCGCTCACGTCGGTCCGTCCGTCCCTCCTGCACCCACCGAATCCATACTTGCCTCACTGTGGCTGGATGTTGTACCACGCGGGCGCCGATGTCTCTGTACGATAAACCGCTGTCGCGATAAGCCAATATTCGTCCTCTGTCGAACTCCGAAACGTGCTGGAATGACTGCCGTATTCTGTGACGAGGCATCAGGAAGCTACCCACGCACAGGCCTGGCAGCACAATACACTTCCACTACTTACACCCCGCCTTCTGTGCACCCTTCTTATAGTGCTTCTCGGTGGCGTGCAGGGCGCACATGATTTGCATATGCCCTGCAATGCTAATCGTTTGCATGTCCTCTCGCGGGCGACGCATGCTGCGAGTTTCAGGCTAATCGGATGCTTCCTTCTTGGTGTTACATTTTGGGTGGCCAGCAGTGTAGAACAAACTTTAGGAAGAAGAGTGTTTAATTATAACAGCTTCTGCAAAGGTTTGGGGAAATTGATGTTGAAGATTTACTCGGTTCTTTGTCATCAACCCACTTTTGCACTTCGTCATGTCTGGAACCGTACAGCAGACAAACCATGTTGCATCGATCGAAACAAATGAGAGTCTGAAGGGGCTATGTCGGGACTATAACGCCGGGTGCTCCAAAACTTCCCAACCAAACGTCAATAACGTTTCCTTGACCGATTTCGCGACATGCAGCCTAGCGTTGTCATGCAGTAATTTCACGGGACGCAATCCTTTACCCGTGGTTGGACGTTTCCGACAGATTTTCTGGTTCAGTCGCAGCAATTGTTGATAGTAACGATCAACAGTAACAGTCTGACACTGTTCCAATAGTTCATTAATAAAGCACACTCTTCGTGTCACACTAGATGCACAGCAGAACTTCCTTGGAGTGAATACTGCGTTTCAGTGTCGAAGTCGTTGCTTCACCGATGTCTACCTAGTGTTTTTTGCGTTTGGGATTGTCGTACCATACCCACTTTCATCACCCGTAACGACTTTCCACAGAAAATACTTTCTGTGCTGTTTATTCAACAGATTCAAACACGTCATGACACGCTCATTCTTGTTCCTCTGGCTCAGGTCATGTGGCACCCATTTTCCTTCCCTCTGAATCTTTCCCATTGCGTGTAAATGATTGGAAATGGTTTGTTGAGTTACCCCCAGTTGTTCAGCTAGTTCTTTTTGCGTTTGAGATGAATCTTCATCCAGCAATGCTTGCAGTTCCTCATGTGCAAACTTCTGCGGGGCGCAGGTACGTTTTCGATCGCTAACATCAAAATACCTGCTTTAAACCGACTAAACCAAAACTCACACGTGCTTTTCGATGAAATATTCTCCCCTAGAACAGAACAGATCGATGCACATGCTTCTGCAGCACTTTTTCTTGATCAAATTCGTAACGAATGCAGTGTCGAATAAATGCAGTATCGCTTGCCATCTTTCACCTACCGATGTGCAAGTGCGTTTGACTGCTGGGCAAACTTATGTGTCACATGTTATACTCTGGACCAGTTACGGTCACATGACAACAACGCGGAGGAATGTCGGATATGTAAATTAGCGGTATACGTTACATAAAAAACGCTTTAAAACTTTTTTGTACACCTAATATGATCGGCCGTGCTATACCTCGAAAGTCACTGGCGCAGTCAGCATTGGGGTCTAACGCCCCTCCCCCTGCCAGCTGAAACATTTGATTTACTTAATTCTACTGTCTTAGCTAAAATATTGTGGCAATGGAAAAGAGAGAATTTTGTTGTTAAGTCTAACGGCCATCATTTTATGCTATAAGCAACTTCTTGAAAGAGAGAGAGAGAGAGAGAGTAAAAAGAACAAAAACTAATACTTCGATGATTTTTCTTTTTGATTTCGACATACTTTAGATTACCGAAACCAAGACAGAATATACAAATGATATGTTTGTTTTTCTTTTCGTCCTCTGTCAACCTACTGGAAGTTTTAAGGAAAATATACCGAAGGGGAACTCACAACCCTCCTTCCTGAATACGATTCTGATTCCAGCTAGACTAGACCACCTTCAAGCAGAATTCCTGGCTGCGTTACTGTCGAAAGCATGACAAGCCAGACCTTGAACTTTAGAGTTCTAACCCGGCAGTAATTTCGAAAGTCTCAAATGGGCCTGGCATTGACAGTTCAAGTCAGGGTCAGGTTGTATCAATTAAGATCCATGCATTTCTATAATTAGTAATTTGTAAAGTAAAAGGGTATTATTTTGAAGTAAAAATGAAGTTAAACAAGTTAGTAAAATCATGCAATGTGTTGATTATGATACGCTTTCCAACATACCAGAAATCATAACTCAAGTTATGAGGATAATGGCTGTGGAATAAATCTTGCTCCTGTGTCTTGACCTTCGACCCCATTTCGATGATATTCAAAAGAACCGGCTCAGTATACCTCCGAAACAACACACTGAAGTTTTGTAGCAATAGAAGCATTTTAATCAAGTTATGAGGATATTGGCTGTGGAATAAATCTCGCTCCTATGCCCTGACCTTTGACTCTATTTCGATTATATTAAACAGAATTGGTTCAGTATTCCTCTGGAACAACATACTAAAGTTTTGTCGCAATAGAAGCGTTTTTAGTCAAGTTATGAGGATAATGGCTGTGAAATTAATCTCGCTCCTGTGTCCTAACGTTTGACCAGATTTCGATGATATTCAACAGAACCGGTTCAGTATACCACCGGAACAACATGATAACGTTTTGTCGCAATCGAAGCATTTTTACGTAAGCTATGACGCATAAGGGCAGTAAAATGGATCCCACTCCTATGGCCTGACCTTTGGCCCTATTTCGCCCATTTCTAATAGGGTTCGTTCATAGGTTGTCTCCTACCACATACTAAAATTTTGTGAAAAGCGAACTAGTTTTACGCAACTTATACCGCATAAGAGCAATGGAATGGATCCCGGTCCTATGTCCTGACCTGTGACCCCATTTCGCTGTTTTTAGTACGCTTCGTCCCCAGTTGGTCCCCTACCACATACTAAAATTTAAGCAAAATCGAAGCATTTTTACGCAAGTTATGAAGCATAAAGGCAATGAAATAGATCCCGCTCCTATGTCGTGACCTTTGACCCCATTTCGCTCAGTTTCAATAGGGTTTGTCCCCAGGTGGTCCCCTGCCTTATACTAAAATTTCATTCAAATCGAACTATTTTCACGCTAGTTATCGTGCGGACGGTCAGACCGACAGACAGACGGACAAATCTGGAGCATATACGCTTCTTCAACCTACGGTTGAAAAGCGTAAAAAAGTAGAGAAGAAACGTAATAATATTAAATGGGGGGGATAAGGATGAGTGCTTGTGGAATTTTTTGCGAAAATATAGCAGAGAGATTTTACTCACTTTTGTGACCATAGCAAAATTCCTTTAGCTGCAGCAATTTTATTACGTTCAAGAGATTCCTGAATCCATCGTGATTACGGGGGAAATTCTTGTTCTTGTAAAAAGACCAGAATAACGGGGGTTTTTTTTTGGTTGTTTTTTTTGCTGTTTTTTACGTAGAACTACGTCTTCCTCCTTGCTAGGTAGGGGGATAACATCAGGAGCAGGGATGCAGCGAAAACATGTAACATTTTAACTGCTTACATCTTCGAAACTGACAATCGTAGAGTAATAAATAATACATCATCAGATAGTTTATAAAGTCCCATTTATAACAAAATAAGTTTTAACCCTCCACCTCTTAACTATAGGTGAAGAACTATCGATAGTTATGATTATCGATAGTTTTCGATAGTCAAAAAAATAATAATCGATAACTATCGATAGTGTGTTGGCAAAATTTCTCGGGAGCAAATATGTTTTCCGGGATGAAAAATTATTTCTGACAAGAATTTTTCTTACTTTTCTACATTCTCAAAAAGCTAAGCTCCAATAAATTTTGAAACTAACCTTTTTTCTTTCTTTTTTTATATTGGAGTTTAACGACCACAGTGAGCTACTCGATGGGCTGTAAGCATTCGCCCATCCCTAATTTAGGACCATTGGTTCCAGGGAAGGGAGAAGCCAGTGCTGTAAGACAAACACAACCACAACATCTATTCCTCACGGGATTCGAATCCGGGCCCATCTCGGACGAATGATCAGAACCCAACGTTTAGACAACTGAGCACCGGGGTTGGGAATCTACGTTTTGACGATTTTCTCTCGAAGTGAATGAGCAAAAGTCAGGAAAAAAATGTTTTGCCTAAAGAACGAGCTAATTCGTGGCTACTTATTTCTCATTTTCTGTTTGTACTGTAAAAATTTTTATGTTTCTGTTCACAAAAGCTAAAGAAGAAAATTCTCTAGTTCTGTACGAAAAAAAAAAAAAATATTTCTGTAGTTTTAGCAAAATCCTGGTAATATTTCGTGAGAAATTCAATAAATAAAGTTTTGAGTGGGGCTGTTCCTCAATTTTTTTTTCTGAGATCATTTAAAACGACAGCAGCTGGATGCTGTCGTTTTAAATTATGCCTAAGATTTGACGTATTGCCCGACGTTTTGTAATTCTTTCCGCAAAGGCTATATTTTGCGTAGACCTTATCCTTACCAAAAGAAAAATAAAGTTGCACAAAAGATATTTTACGTTTTCCCATTATTACTGATTACTTACTCTCAACAAATAACTACTTCAGCACTTAACACACTTTTAAACTTTATAACGAAGTAAATTTCTCCGTCATTTTTGTCCACGCCGGGGCTCGAACCCGGATCCCCTCATTCCGGGATAAGTCACTCTACCAATTGAGCTACGCGGACGTTCGTTCTGACTGCTACCTGCCTTTATGTCGTGTGCGTCCTGCTGGCAGGTACGCACACGACATAAAGAGACTCTCATACTATAATCTGTGATTATTAAATTTCTTTATCTTCTACTGCGGAGTGATTACTACGACAAGGATCTTGTGACTTATTTTGAAACCTTTCCTCCCTTCCTCGATCAGCAGATCTCATAGGTAAAGCTGAAGAAGAGGCGCCTGGGCCTTAAATTTATTGTACATTAGTAAATTATGTATGGAAGAACCTAAGTAGATTTGCTGTGTGAGTGTGGCTGCTAATTAATTCAACGGACGACTTCCGGAATGGAGGCGGTACTTAGCACAAAGGCCATAGGCTCACCCTACAACCGGGTACCCCTGCTATATGTATATAAAAATCAACAGGAAGAACTAAACATACTGTGTACCTGAAGACTTATAACGAAGTAAATTTCTCCGTCATTTTTATCCACGCGGGGCTCGAACCCGGGTCCTCTCATTCCGGTATAAGTCACTCTACCAATTGGGCTACGCAGACGTTCGAACTGACTGCTATCTGCCTTTATGTCGTGTGCGTCCTGCTGGGCAGGCACGTCATAGACTTTACAGAGAATAAAATTTAAATTCAGTGAAGAAATGAAATACAGTATTAGGTACGGTTCATGCCATATAAAATTAATCGTTTTCGTTTGATTTGTACAAAATTTAGATAGTGAAT
The DNA here is from genome assembly GCA_039090855.1 of Macrothele yani. Lineage (NCBI taxonomy): Eukaryota > Metazoa > Arthropoda > Arachnida > Araneae > Macrothelidae > Macrothele > Macrothele yani. The sequence continues at coordinate 2,998,327 of CM077019.1, read as the reverse complement.
AATCACCAAATTCTCCCGAGCAACGCAGGGCAATTCAGCTAATTACGTATAAAAGGGAAAAACGTATAACTGGGGAACGTATAACAGAGGTTCCCGTGTATTTTGGTCTTCCCTTGCAGAGCAATATTTAGCGAATTCAAATACTGCGTGATGTCAGTTAGAAAAGCTAGTGACCTAAAAAAATCGACATCACTGAGATATTTAGTTAGATTGATAACACATTTTATGTCTTCCAATGAAAGAAAAAGTTCTTTCCAAAGTTTGAGTCCCCTCAGTAAAAATGTTTCTGCATCCAACCAGCGGATTGATTGTGCAGAAGCAAGACCGGGGTCGGCGACTTCACCAATTTACAGTGGGAGGGGGGGGGGTTAAGGCGTGAAGACATCAGACGTGGAAGGGGCACGTCTATTCCATTACCAGAAGGGGGGGAAGGACAAAAAGATAAACTACGAGATTGGACTTATATTTTAAAACGCAATTGTAACTGCTCATCAGCAAATGAACAAGGAAACAAATATTCCTTTGATGAATATTAATACTTTCAAAAAATGAAATTCAGTTTGTGATTTTATAAAAATATCCAGAGAGATTTTATTTCCAAACGTTTCTAAGAAAAATATGAGAAATTAGCGGGGTTACTCAATCAAAGAACAAGAAGCGCAAAAATTGACAAGTACAGGCGCTAGAGATTATACGCTTCTGTATTTTTATTTATTTTATTTTTGATGATTGTTTTAACATTTATCAAGAGAACATGTCAAACACAATACGAGGCCGGTTATCCAGTTTTTAATCAGACGAGCAATGGTGAAGATCGGAAATGAGTTTTCTTATTTTGTTATTTAATAATTTCTTGAAAATTAATTAATTTGGCTTCATAAGGTGGAGCTTGGTACACCTTATGAGGCCAAAACGATTATTTAGTTAAAGAGGACTGAAAATATTGGGTGGGCACTGCCCCCCCCTTCAAATAAAATTATTGGAGGGGAAAAATTCACCTTGCTTCCCATACTTGGCTGCTATGCCGCACATTCGGAATTAAGTTCATTTAAAAATGTTTTGAATATTCTATGCGTAAGAGCACAGTTTAAAAAAAAGGCTTTTTGAACAATAAGTCCTGCGATACGGGACCCTATTCAACTGTATGATAAAACAGAGGCGACTTTAGAGATCTTTTGGGGCCCCAGGTGTAAAAGATTCAGGGGCCCCCTCCCCTTCTTGTCGCCTCAGAAATTTTCATTTGTCAGATTAACAAAATAATAATAAAGTCAAGAAAAACGTTTTTAAGCTTTTTAAAATGCCATTCTTCCTATTATTAGAAGGTTTTGTAAGAACCAGTATTAGTGTAATCATTTTGTCTGCTTATCCACATCGAACTTCTTGTTTTTAGAGATATTTCAAAAATTATTTTTGCGGCAAATAGGAATTCTAAGGAAGTTAGGTTTGGCACTTTCAGTAGCGGATTTTCAAATAGGCATAAGAATTAAATGCAGTTTGAAAATGAAAACCACAGCTTTTCGAGTAACAGTATCATTGAAACCTTTATTGCTTTTTAAAAAGTAAATTTTATGTCGATTTAAGGAATAGAAAAAGTTAGAATACTTGATAATTATCAGTATTAAGCCAGGGAAGGAGAAACTAATAAGAAAATGTTTTTGCAATACAATAAAAACTTCTTTTAGTAGTACTGTGACATTCTCGAATTTATTTATTATTATTTTTTATTCAGCCTAAATATTAGCTCTTTTGGTTTAGGCTGGTTCAGGGGCGAACAGGGCTGAGGAAGAACTTGATTGTTCTGTCCCAAGGGGAAAAGTCAATAAACAGCAAACACCTCCGATCATCAAGGCAGTTTCTACAAGCATTCCTCATTGCAACTCAGAGGGAAGGGAGGTTCGAACCTGTACGTTTTCTTTTGGTTGGAAGTAGCATGAAAATAATTTATGTAACAGCAGTCCAGTTAAGTAATCGCCTTACAAAATGAAAAGTTTGGGAAGCGTGAATTCTTCCTTCACCTGTCCTTTCAAAACCTGGAAATCGATAAGGACTCGAAAATTTGGAGTATCAACAACAGAAAGAAAAATGGGTATCGTTCACTTGATCGAAAGATCATTTGACCGAAAATCAGTTCGCCGAAAATTACTGGATCGAATGGTACATTTAGCCGAAGGGTCACTTGACCGAAAACTTCATTTCACCAAAAGGTCACTTCACCTGAAAGTTCATCTCATTGAAAGGTCATTTGATCGAAAGGTTCATTTCACCGGAGAATTACTTCACCTAAAAATTCATTATATTGAAAGATCATTTCACCGAATGGTCAGTTTATCGAAAACTTAGAATTTTGTTGTTATGGATGTGTTGGAGTGTGGTGCGGGTTTTTGAAAAACTGGCCACCTAAACATTATGGGATTGTATAAAAAATGCACTTTTAATTTCTATGAAACACTTTTCCATAAGTAGGTTTTTGGAAATATCACATTAATTATAAGGCCTACCTAGATCTGGGCCTTTTTATCAAACTTTAATCCTCCGATCTATGTTCATAAGGGTTACATAGCAAGTCAAGTAAATAATGTTCCACCTTTTACTCAACCATAAAACATTAATTTTTTGACCGTAGGCCTAGATACAGGCCATTTTAACAGATCTTAACCCTACTCATATTTATAAGCGTTACATAATATGTAAAGTGAAATATGTTGCACTCTTGCTCAAACCTAAAGCAAAGGCCTTAGACCTAGATCTGGGAATTTTTAATGTTCATAAGGTTTTTATGTAAACCTTGTGAACATGAGCACGCACGATTAAAATTAGCTAAAAATGCCTAAGCTGAGGCATAGGGACTTAAAATTAAAATTATTTTTGTCTTAAAACTAAATCTTTGCGCTCTTTGTGACACGGAGAAATCAAAACTGTAATTTGAGTATGATCCCCTAACGTTTCGGTGATCTGTCTTCAGAACTGGCATCATGCTTCATATAATGAAATCCAAAGTTTTCGATAAACTGACCCTTTGATGAAATGACCTTTCGATGAAATGAACTTTTAGGTAAGGAGACCTTTCGGTGAAATGAACTTTTCGATCAAATGACCATTCGGTGAAAATGAATGTTTCGATCAAGTGATCTTTCGGTGAAACAATCTTTTCGGTGAAGTGATTTTCGGTCAAGTGACCCTTCGGTGAAGTGATTTTCGGTCAAGTGACCCTTCGGTGAAGTAAACGTCGCGCAAATGAACCAGACCCAAGAAAAATATATGCTACTGATATGAGAAAATACAATATCAATTCAAAATACAAATGAAGCGGTCCTTTTAAGGATTATTTATTTCGGTCCCTGAAAACCAAAACATTACTGACAATCCAGTTATTCGTTTTCTGGACCCCTCAAACTCTGGTGCCCTACGCCCACGCCTAGTGGGCCTATTTGAAAATCCGTCACTGTGATAAAATAAATTTCAATTTTCTTAAATCACTCACCAGCAATAGGAATATCAGATTCCATTCACATGGTTCAACGAGAAAAGGCAATTAAATATAAATTCATAACTTCCGTCCGTCCGAGAGATTCTTGAGGGGGAAGATGTTTCCGGAATATGCGTGCGACAAACTTTCTAATGTGGCTGACAGGTCTCTTTGCTTATCCAACGTTACTTGCGTGTTAACGGCAAAGTTCTGCAACACGCATAAAAAACCATAAACGAGTTTCTGACCTACTAAAGTAATCCACACTGAAACCAGTTTCACTTTGGCGACCCGTCGCAGTCACTGGAATGAGCGAGGGACGTTTGTGTTTTTCGATTTCAGCTGTTTAACTTTTGTTGGTGGCCTTATTCTTAATCACCAGCCGGTTGCTGAAAAACACCGACAATTAGCTAGTTCAGCTGCGAGCAGAAATCAAAGCAAAACGAAGTGATAAAATAAGAAATTCGAATACATTAGACGATATTTCTCGAGCTGGAAAATTTTATTGCTTTTTATTCCACGAAAGAAAATAATGTAACTGGCAGTTTGCCTACTGATAAGGTTTTGCAAATCCCTCGGAATGTATGGGAACGATTTTGTTTATTATCCTGCAAAGTTGTTTATAGTTCCCTTGTCACCTGTGTTTACAATGGGTCTAAAGACAAGAAAACCTAGCGATGACGCGATAATAAAAATTAATGAACGTGCTAATTTTAAGTCGCCACTAGAGGCTTTTTTACGCTTTCCAACCGTAGGTTGAAGAAGCGTATGTGCTCCACCTTTGTTCGTCTGTCTGTCCATCCGCACGGTAACTCGCGTAAAAATGGTTCGATTTCGATGAAATTTTAGTATGTGGTAGGGGACCACCTGGGGATGAACCCTATTGAAAATGGGCGAAATGGGATCAAAGGTCAGGACATAGGAGCGATATCCATTCCATTGCCTTTATGCCTCATAACTTGCGTAAAAATGGTTCGATTTCGATGAAATTTTAGTATGTGGCAGGGGTCAACCTTGGGACGAACCCTATTGAAAATGGGCGAAATGAGGTCAAAGGTTAGTACACAGGAGCGGGATTCATTCCATTACCCTTATGCATCATAACTTACGTAAAAATGCTTCTATTGCGACAAAACTTTAGTATATTGTTCCGGAGGTATACTGTTTATGAAGGTATTGTTTATTAGGGTATTAATGAGGTCTTGAGGGATTAATGACCACTCCTCAACAAGTGCTGTTCTGAGTTCTTGAAATAAGGAGTATGATCACCCCTGACAGCCATGCTTCTCAAGCAACGACTCGTCCTACTGTTTATGAGCGTAATGATGAGGTCTTGAGGGATTAATGACCACTCCTCAGCAACAGCTGTTCTGAGTTCTTGAAATCTGAAGTGTGATCACCCCTGACAGCCATGCTGCTCAAGCAACGACTCTTCATACTGTTTATGAGGGTATTGATGAGGCCTTGAGGGATTAATGACCACTCAACAAGAGCTGTTCTGAGTTCTTGAAATGTGGAGCATGATCACTCCTGACAGCCGTGCATCTCATTCAAATCCTTATACTGAAGATATTGATGAGGACTAGAGGGATTAATGACCAATCCTCAGCAAGAGCTGTTCTGAGTATTTGAAATATGGGGTATGATCACCCTAGAGAGCAGTGCAGCTGAAACTACGACTCCTCGTAGTGTTTAGGAGGGTATTGCAAAGGTCATGAGGGATTAATGACCTCTCCTCAATAAGAGCTGTTTTTATCCTTCAAGAGTCCATACATGCTCAATGGGATTGAGGTAAGGAGATCTGGGTGGCCATTTCGTTCGGCGAATATCTTCCTTTTCGAGGGAAGTGTTGATCAAATTAGCGCGAGGAGATTGGGCATTGACGTCCATAAGAGTAAAATCTGGACACTTATGGACGATACTGCCAAGCTCGTCCGAATGGCCTGACATATGGATTCAGAATCTCGTTTGTACACCACAGAGCTACTATGAAAGATACGCTGTTCTGTGTGCCTGTTCGCCATTATTTCTTCCCAGACTATCACATCACCGCAAGCGTTAGTCGCTTTCTTTTATGTTAGACGGATAAGAACACGTCGCGAATCAGTATTTAAGCTGAACCGTGATTCATCTGTGAAATGGACAATTGCCTACTGGCGAAGGTTCGCTTATATTGGTTTCCGTACCAAGTTTCATTAACTAAATACCATGTGATATCAACGTCACGACCGGTTGCTATAAATTGTGCGCACCTGTCCTCTATACGTAATCAGTAAACGTTTGCCAGTAATAGGGAAACGTGGCGATTGACCGCGGCTAGATAGTTGTGCCCGGAAGGTAGGTCATAGTATTTTGGATACAGCTGCCCTTATTGGCTGCTCCCGTACTACTGTATCAAGGGTGTAGCAGGACTGGATTAACATGTGCAGACATCCAGCAGAAGGGCTCACATTGGTCAGCCACATGCGGTTGATCCTAGAGCTGAGTATTGAGTGTCACAACTCTTATACTACTACAATCAAGGGTGTACCAGGACTGGATTGACCATCCACAGACATCCAGCAGAAGGGCTCACATTGATCAGCAGCATGTGGTTGATTCTAGAGGTGAGCATTGGGTGTCAGAACTGATATCTCAGTAACGACGTGCAACAGTCACCCAGCTCACCCACCAGTACAGCAGCGGTGCAGTTAGACCTATTTCCACATGCGCATGCGCCGTACCTGGCTTCGCCTGGGGTTCCACAGATGGAGACCAACGAGGGTATCCATGATGACGCCCAGTAATCACAAACAACGCCTTACATGGGCCGAGGAATGTCTGCAATGGACCCTCGACAGATGGAAGCAGGTCGTCAGGAGGGATGAGTCCCGTTTCCTGCTGCACCATACTGATGGCGTACAGGGTTCCCATACGGCGTAAACAGCATGAAGCCCTATCCCCTGGTTGCATAGTTGGGGTTCAACAGGCCGGTTGGAAGTGGTGTTCTAGTCTGGGGAACTTTTTCCTGGCAAGCCCTACGTTTGTTGGATATCAACCCACAATCACTGACTGGTGGACGTTACAGGGACCTGTTAGATGACCATCTGCATCCATATCTTTAGGAGGTTTATCCGGACCACAACGCCATCTTTCAAAAGAACAACGCACCGTGTCATCGGTCTCGAATAACTGCTGAGTGGTTGGAGGAACACGACAACAAACTCGCCATATTGCCTCGGCCCCCAAACTCCCCTGACTCTAACCCAATTAAACATTTTTGGGATATGATGGAACGGAGTGTGAGAACTGCTGATCCTCTTCTACTGAAGGAGTGTGAGCCGCGGAGCTGTTGCTGCGAACATGGGTCCAGTTACGCATGGAGCATGTTCTATACCTTGTAGAATCTGTTCCTAGGAGTCTGCGAACCATGATTGCACAGAAAGGTGGACCAACGCGCTATTAGGAAGGTGTTTCTAATGCGAAGCTAATTCAGTGTATAGTTGGGTCTGTCCGACACCTTGTAGAATCAGTTCCTAGGCTTCTGCGAGCCGCGATTACACAGAAAGGTGGACCAACGCGTTATTAGGCAGGTATAGTTGAGTCTGTTTGACACAGACTCAACTATACCCACCTAATAACATTGTATAGTGGGTCCGACACTTTGCAGAATCTGTTCCTAAGCTTCTGCGAGCCGTGATTGCACAGAAAGGGGATCAAAGCGTTACTAGGTAGGTGCTCCTAATGCAAAGCTAACTCAGTGTATAGTTGAGTCTGTTGAACACCGTGTCAAAGCTGTTGCTAGGCGTCTGCGAGCCGTAATTGCACAGAAAGGTAGACCAACGCGTTATTAGGCAGGTATAGTTGAGTCTGTTTGACACAGACTCAACTATACCCACCTAATAACATTGTATAGTGGGTCCGACACTTTGCAGAATCTGTTCCTAAGCTTCTGCGAGCCGCGATTGCACAGAAAGGGGATCAAAGCGTTACTAGGTAGGTGCTCCTAATGCAAAGCTAACTCAGTGTATAGTTGAGTCTGTTGAACACCGTGTCAAATCTGTTGCTAGGCGTCTGCGAGCCGTAATTGCACAGAAAGGTGGACCAACGCGTTATTAGGCAGGTATAGTTGAGTCTGTTTGACACAGACTCAACTATACCCACCTAATAACATTGTATAGTGGGTCCGACACTTTGCAGAATCTGTTCCTAAGCTTCTGCGAGCCGTGATTGCACAGAAAGGGGATCAAAGCGTTACTAGGTAGGTGCTCCTAATGCAAAGCTAACTCAGTGTATAGTTGAGTCTGTTGAACACCGTGTCAAATCTGTTGCTATTCGTCTGCGAGCCGTAATTGCACAGAAAGGTGGACCAACGCGTTATTAGGCAGGTATAGTTGAGTCTGTTTGACACAGACTCAACTATACCCACCTAATAACATTGTATAGTGGGTCCGACACTTTGCAGAATCTGTTCCTAAGCTTCTGCGAGCCGTGATTGCACAGAAAGGGGATCAAAGCGTTACTAGGTAGGTGCTCCTAATGCAAAGCTAACTCAGTGTATAGTTGAGTCTGTTGAACACCGTGTCAAATCTGTTGCTAGGCGTCTGCGAGCCGTAATTGCACAGAAAGGTGGACCAACGCGTTATTAGGCAGGTATAGTTGAGTCTGTTTGACACAGACTCAACTATACCCACCTAATAACATTGTATAGTGGGTCCGACACTTTGCAGAATCTGTTCCTAAGCTTCTGCGAGCCGCGATTGCACAGAAAGGGGATCAAAGCGTTACTAGGTAGGTGCTCCTAATGCAAAGCTAACTCAGTGTATAGTTGGATCTGTTTAACACCTTATAGAATCTGTTTCTAGACGCCTGCGAGCTGTGATTGCACAAAAAGTGGACCAACGCGTTATTAGGTAGGTGCTCCTAATGCAAAGCTAACTCACTGTATAGTTGAGTCTGTTCGACACTTTGCAGAAGCTGTTCCTAAGCTTCTGCGAGCCGTGATTGCACAGAAAGGGGATCAACGCGTTACTAGGTAGGTGCTCCTAATGCAAAGCTAACTCAGTGTATAGTTGGATCTGTTTAACACCTTATAGAATCTGTTTCTAGGCGCCTGCGAGCTGCGATTGCACAAAAAGTGGACCAACGCGTTATTAGGTAGGTGCTCCTAATGCAAAGCTAACTCACTGTATAGTTGAGTCTGTTCGACACTTTGCAGAAGCTGTTCCTAAGCTTCTTCGAGCCGTGATTGAACAGAAAGGTGGACCAACGCGTTATTAGGTAGGTATAGTTCAGTCTGCTCGACACAGACTCAACTAAACCTACCTAATAACATTGTATAGTTGAGTCTGTTTGACGCTTTGCAGAACCTATTCCTAGGCTTCCGCGAGCCGTGATTGCACAGAAAGTGGACCAACGCGTTATTAGGTCGGTTCTCCTAATGCAAAGCCTCAGTGTATAGGTGAGTCTGTTCGACATCTTATGGAATCTTTTCCTAGGTGTCTGCGAGCCGTGATTGCACAGAAAGGTAGGCCAACGCGTTAGTAGGTAGGTATAGTTGAGTCTGTTCGATACAGACTCATCTATACCTACCTAATAACATTGTATAGTTGAGTGTGTTCGACACTTTGCAGAATCTATTCCTAGGCTTCCGCGAGCCGTGATTGCGCAGAAAGTGGACCAACGCGTTATTAGGTAGGTGCTCCTAATGCAAAACTGAGTGTATATCTCACTTTTTTTATTTATGTACACCGGTTGTGACGTATTACACAGGTGAGGCACGTGCCAAGACGACAAATCTGCAGTGATATATTCCGTCCGTGTAGCCTAGTTGGGAAAGCAACTCACTCCGGAGTGAAGGGGCACGGAGAAACTTGTGTTTTCACACTGTGTAGTTGGAAATTTTCACCTCCGTGCTAATAAGAGAACGAAACAAAAAGAAAATGAATGACTGTACTAGTTTCTTAGACGCTAATTTTATTGCATTCTTAAAGACAATAACTGATTTAGATCTTATTTTTGGCTTGCAAGATAACGCGTTTTCGGAAGGTCATGCAGTTTCCTAATGTACCACGGAAATATCGTTCCCTGCCGGAAAAAAATCCCCACGCAATTGAGCGATAAAAGGAGCGCAGCTATGAAACTTAATCGTGCGTCCAACCGTAGCAGTTTTACTTTTACTTACTTGTTTTACAGTCCCGACGGATTGTTTTTAAACTTGGTGTAAAATGTCAAATGAAAGTTGATCAAAAGTCGCGATCCTTTATGGCTGGTTTGGCTGTCACGGGTCACAAACGACACGGAGAGACAGCAAATGAAGTGTAATGACATTTCCGGAAGCGAGACGCGTGCAAGAACACAAAGAAACTCAGTGGTAGTTTCGATGAATCAGAGGAACGTATAATAAACACATCTCTGCTCTACTTCGGTTGGAATGGTTTTCAAGTTTATTCAAGCAGCAATTAGAACTGGATTGAAATGATCCCATGAACCAAGCCATAAAACCTCGGCATTGAAAGCTCGAGAAATATGCTTATAGGGTAGGGGTTCTTAACCTATGGGTCTCATCCAGGAGAGGGGTTTCAGGGTTCAACCTCCCCTCAAAGAAAAATTTTTGGGAAGGAAATGTCCGGCGCGAACGAGCAGTGAAGACCGGTCCCCACCACATCGGAATGTAACCACCCACAGCTGTTGCGGGTATTACGTCACAGAGATACTATAAATAGCTAGCACTTGTGTGAAGAACAGGGTTCAAGCGTGGTTGTTTGGACGCAATGTGGCTTGCAAAGGAAACATGCAGACGCTGGATTTGAGAGTCGTCTTTGTGACGTATATTCTAAATTAACTTTCCTTTTTAGTTTCTTTCCCTATGTAAATCTTGAGTTTATTCTGTTATTCTTCACTCTTAACGTGATATCTTTCTCTCAAACGAACACGTTTGGCAACACAATTGAGGTTGAATGCACGTGACGTATGCCTGATATTTATGAGAACAAGAGATGAAAACGACGACTGATTTATTGCTTGAGAGCGTTGGATTGTAAACTGATTATGCCGCCCCGGTGGCGCAGTGGTCTAAGCGATGGCCTCTGATCATTCGTCCGAAACGGGTCCGGGTTCGAATCCCGGTGAGGCATGGATGTTGTGTTTGTCTTATGGCACTGGCTCTCTCCCTTCCCTGGAACCAGTGGCCCTAAATTAGGGACGGGCGACTGCTTATAGCCCATTGAGTTGCTCATGGTGGTCGTCAAACCTCCAATAAAAAAAAAAAACTGATTATTGAAAGGAGCGTTGTGTTAATATTTGTGTGGTGTATGGAGACTTTAGTGCAATATGCTATGCTACGATGTATTTGCTACATCCTGAATAAAGCATCTTTTTCCGTAAGTTTGACTTCTGTTGTTCACATGTTTCGTCTGGCCGTTAAGGTTTTCTTTCATTTAGGAACTATTTCTTAGTATGTTGATGTTTTAAATTAACGTAGAAGTAAGACAAGACTTCTACGCCATATTGGCACCCGAATTCTACTCGAACAGATTCATAGTAGAAGTCACGGAATATGGCTAACCCAACGAGCCAGAGTTCGAGTCCCTGTTCGGGCGCCATTATAACGAAGTAAATTTCTCCGTCATATTTGTCCACGCCGGGGCTCGAACCCGGGTCCCCTCATTCCGGAATAAGTCACTCTACCAATTAAGCTACTCGGACGTTCGTTGTTGCTGCTATCTGCCTTTATGTCGTGTGCGTGCTGCGGGGCAGGTACGTCACATCTTCCTCTATGAATTTAAACTGAGCTATTTTGCAGGAATTGCCACTCGAAGCGTTTACAAAGCGTATGGGCAGAATACACTCAACGAATGAATCATTCGGCGATGGTTTGTTAATTTTCGAAGAGGAGATACAGACCTCCAAAACGAAGCACGTGGTTACCAACCTGTTGCTGTTTCTGACGATGTTCTGTTACTTGTGATTGAAGCGCACCCCCGAAAAACGTGTCGTGAGATAGCGGCAGAGGAAGGTGTCCACCACACGACAGTTGTTCGGCGTCTAGCTGTGCTGGGCAAGGTCAAAAAGCTGGACATGTGGCTGCCGAATGAGTTGATAACTGCCAACAAGATTAGGCGTTTGGAAGTCTGAACGTTGCTGCTTGCCAGGAATAAACAGGAACCTCTACTGCATCGAATAGTCACCTGCGATGAGAATTGAATCCTTTGTGATAATCTGAAACTATCTGCACAATGGTTAAGCAAGGCACAGCTTGCTGGACGGTATCCTAAGCCACACCTACACACCAAGAAGATGATGCTCCTTGTCTCGTGGTTCACACCCGGGATAATTCATCGCAGTTTCTTGGCAAGAGGCCAAACCATCACTGCAGAAAGTTATTGTGCTGAATTACACCAGATGTACCGGAAATTGCTGCAGAAACAACCGGCGTTGGTCAACAGACATGGTGTTCTGCTCCAGGACAACGGCCGCCCTCATGTCGCACAACGAACAATGAACTAAGTGCCTTGGGCTATTAAGCACTGCCTTATCCTGCCTATTACCCGGACTTATCTCCGGCAGACTATATCTGTTTCGTCACCTGGATTACTTCCTGTCCGGGAAACAGTTCACGACAAACAACGAGGTTCAACGTGCAGTTGATGACTTCTTTGGGTCCCAGCCACAACACTTTTTTCGTTCCCGGATCATAACCTTGCCAGACAGATGGCAACTATATGTCGATACCGAGGGTGATTATTTTACTTATAGGTAAGTTGTCCTACTTTTTCGTTCTCGCGGTCCACATGTGATGGTCCTTTACCGGACATTTCATCCGCACCAACCCAATATACGCTGCTGGCCACCCAAAATGCAGCACCAAGAAGGACACGAGATAGCAAAGCCAGATTTACTGGACACATAACAACAGATACAAAGATGAAACGATTAAGCTTACAGGCCCGTGCGACTTGCGGAACACGCAGACATCAATAGTTCGTGTGGCCCCCATGGCTGGCAATAACGGCCGCTACACGCCGCGGCATCGAACGAAAGAGGCTTTGGATGTGGGCTTGGGGTATGTCGGTCCAGGTTGCTTCCCACACGTTACCACAGTTCATCACGGGTGGTGCTTGCCGGGGCACTCGGTTGCCGATCAGCGACAAGACGTGCTCGATGGGCGACATATCGGGAGAACAGACGGGCCACGGCAGCAGTGACACCTGGTGAAACGTGAAGAATCGTTGCACGATGCGTGCCACGTGCGGGCGCGCATTGTCCTGTTGAAATGTTACCGCTGGCAGGTCCTGCAGGTAAGGGAGGACTACAGGCTCTAAAACGTCGGAAATGTAGCGGTGGCTGTGTACCGGCGATGCGTACCAGAGCGGTGCGGGTGTCATATACAATTGCGCCCCAAACCATAACGCCAGGCTATTGACCGGTATGGCGATGCATAATGCTGGCGTCATACAGTCTCTCGCCGCGGTGCCGCCACACGCGGATCCGACCATCGTGGTGTTGCAGGCAGAAGCGGGATTCGTCGGAGTAGACAATGTCGTGCCATTCCGTAGTCCAGGTACGGTGTTCAACGGCCCACTGCCGCCGCACTCGCCGGTGGTGTAACGTCATTGGTAATCGGAACAATGGGCACCGTGCGACAAGTCCCCGCTCCATCAGACGACGTCGAACGGTACGTGCTGACACAGGTTGTTGCGCAACACACCCTAATTCCTGCGCTAACGTTCGTGATGTGGCGGTGGGTCGCACCGCCACATCACGAACGTTAGCGCAGGAATGCCCGCCGCACAACATGCCGGTCCTCTCGTTCGGTGGTGTGCCGCGGCTGAGGCAATCGCTCACGTCGGTCCGTCCGTCCCTCGTGCACCCACCGAATCCATACTCGCCTCACTGTGGCTGGATGTCGTCCCATGCGGGCGCCGATGTCTCGGTACGATAAACCGCTGTCGCGATAAGCCACTATTCGTCCTCTGTCGAACTCCGAAACGTGCTGGAATGACTGCCGTATTCTGCGACGAGGCATCAGGAAGCTTCCCACAGACAGGTCCGGCAGCACAACACACTTCCACTACTTACACCCCGCCTTCTGTGCACCCTTCTTATAGTGCTTCTCGGTGGCGTGCCGGGCACATATGATTTGCATATGCCCTGCAATGCTAATCGTTTGTATGTCCTCTCGCGGGCGACTAATGCTGCGAATTTCAGGTTAATCGGATGCTTGCTTCTTGGTGTTGCATTTTATGTTAGCCAGCAATGTTTATACAAGGCAGAGTTAACTGAAAACATTAAACAATTTTTTTCTCACAATTTATAGAACAAAAGTTGTACACACCTACAGTGTATCATTTTTTCAATGTAAACTCTATTTTGTGCAATACGAGTCCACCAGCGTTTACAAAATGAATAGATTCCTGTAAAAAAAATTATTTCGGTCGGGTGTGCAGCCACTCATGCACCACCTGCCACTCTCTTCATCGGACCTGAGAGTCTTTCCTCCCATCGCGTCTTTGAAAGGTCAAAAGATGTTGTAATCACTTGGAGCAAGGTCTGCTGAATACGGCGGATGTGGGAGGCACTCGAACAGCAGGTCTTTTATGGCTGCAACTATTGCACGGGCAGGGCGAGCGTTGTCATGTTGCAAACAAGACACCAGTACTCAGAAGTCCGCGTCGTTTGGATTTGATGACAGGCGGAGGATGATTCCTGATAAGATCCGCAAACGTATCATTGGTTACAGTGTCGCCCCTGGGCATGTATTTGGTGTACAAATAAGTTTTAAAGCTTTTTAAGATGTAATTCAAGAAAAAGCAACAATACCTTTACGAATCAAAATATGTGCCATCATTATCTATCTCCTTCCACTATGAGCTGCAGCCATGAAGAATACTTCGTTGTGTGACGCGATGAAGTAGTCAACCCATTTTTGCACTTCATCACATGTCCGGAAACATACAGCAGACAAACCATGTTGCATTGATCGGAACAAATGATCCTCTGCAGGGGCTATGTCGGGAATATACGCCGGGTGCTCCAAAACTTCCCAGCCAAGCGTCAATAACGTTTCCTTGACCGACTTCGCGACAGCGTTGTCATGCAGTAATTTCACGGGACGCATTCCTTTACCTGTGAATAGACGTTTCCGACAGATTTCATGGTTCCATCGCAGCAATTGTTGCTTGTAGCGATCAGCCGTAACAGTTTGGCCCTGTTCCAGTAGTTCATAATAGAGCAGACCCTTCATATCCCACCAGATGCACAGCAGAACTTTCTTGGAGTGAATATTGCGTTTCGGTGTTGAAGTCGTTGCTTCAGCAGGGTCTACCCAGAGTTTTTTGTATTTGGGATTGTCGTACCATATCCACTTTTCATCACCCGTAGCTATTTTCCACATGAAAGACTTCCTGTGTTGTTTATTCAACAGATTCAAGCACTTCATGACGTGCTCATCTTTGCTCTCTGGCTCAGGTCACGTGGCCCCCATTTTCCTTCCTTCTGAATCTTTCCCATTGCGCGTAAACGATTGGAAATGGTTTGTTGAGTTACCCCCAGTTGTTCAGACAGTTCTTTTTGCGTTTGAGACGAATCTTCATCCAGTGATGCTTGCAGTTAATTATGTGTAACCTTCCGCTACGTTCTCGATCGCAAACATCAACATCACCTACTTTAAATGGTCTAAACCAAAACTCACACGAGCCTTTCGATACAATATTCTCCCCCAGAACAGAACAGATCGATGCACACGCTTTTGCAGCACTTTTTCCTTCATGAAATTCGTAGCGAATGCCGTGCTGAATAAATGCAGTATCGGCTGCCACCTTTCTTCTACCGATGTGCAAGTGCGTTTGGCTGTTGGGCAAGCTTCTGTCTCACATTTTATACTCTGGACCAGTTACGGTCACATGACAACAACGCGGGAGAATGTCGGATATGTAAATTAGCGGTATACGTCACGCAAAAAACGCCTTAAAACTTATTTGTAGACCTAATAGTTCTCCAAAATTACGCGTCGTTCATTCCAAAAGAGAATGAGCATAACCTTTCCTGCGGTTGGCTGCTTGCGATATTTCTTCGGCTTTGGTGAGGGGACATGGCGCTACTCCTGATTCTCTCTTTTGATTTCTGGCTGATGAGAGTGAACCAAGGTTTGGTCATCAGTAACAATTCTCTGTAGGCAGCCATCACCTTCTTCTTCAGAGTGGGGAAAAGTTCTTGAAAAGCATCAGCGGGTCGTTGTTTCAATTCTGAAGTCAGCTGGCGTGTCACCCACCTTACAGGCATTTTGTTGAACTGGAGCATATCAGGGATGCTGTGGGAGATGTTTTATTGGTACATCTTAGGATCTATTGTTCCAATAGCACAATCCCTGACAGCTGTCAGGTATCTGAAAATCGTTGCGGACAAAGTTCATTCATTCATGGCAACTGTGTTCCTTGCTGGTGATGAAAATACCAACAGGATAACGCGCCATGCCACACTGCCAGAATCGTCTATAAGTGGTTTGGGGAATATGCTCGTGGCTTTCTGTTAATGCCCTGGCCTCCAAATTCACCTGATATGAACCCAATCGAACATTTGTGGTTCGACTTGGAAAAGCGAGTTCGCGCTAGTTCACCACCACCTCGAAATGTACGGGAACTGGAGGACCTGCTGTTGACGTTATGGTACTAGATACCACAGGATACCTATCGCCACCTCTTCGAATCGATGCATCGCCGAGTGGCCGCTGATTTGCGAGCTAAAGAGGGTCCTACAGGTTGTTAGGTAGGTGGTCATAATGTAATGGCTCGTCGGAAGCACTAGGAGATGCCTTCTTGGTATAACAAGGAAAGATACTCGTAGGAAGAGGGACTCGTGATTCAGATAAATGACGAGAGTTGATGACGCCATTATCTAATTAGGGAGACTCAAGATTCAGTGGTGTGAAAACACAGGCTTGTCCACGCCGGTCATCGAATCCGGGTCCTCTCACTCCGGAGTAAGTCGCTCTCCCAACTGAGCCACGCGGACATGTGCTGTCGTTGCTATCTGCCTTTATCTCTTGTGCGTCCTGCAGTGCAGGCACGTCACATCCCTCTTCCCTCCCCGAAAGAGGGTCGGGGGCATGTTCCACGGGTCATCCGGGACCATGTGTCGCTGTAGGAAGTCATCCGATGGAGAACGTGCATTTGAGAACTCCCAGACAGTTTGGTGTGGAGCGTAACACCACGCACATTTATTTTTTCGAAGCACTGAAGAAGGGATTCTCATTTTTCCTGTCTCGCTGTGTGGAAAGAACATCACACCATTGCGAGAAGCTTAATGGCCAGGTCATCCTTGAAGTTCGGGCGCCAATGTGAATACACTGGTTTGTCCACGGCGAGCATCGAACTCAGGTCCCCTCACTCCGGAGTAAGTCGCTCTCCCAACTGAGCTACGCGGACGTTTGCTGTCGCTGCTCTCTGCTTTTATCTCGTGTGCGTCCTGCGGTGCAGGCACGTCACAGTGAGCTGAACATACTGCTGAAAGTACTGACTACTGTTGAACAACTGAAGTACTCGACTGAATTCCAAGGGACAGGATAAGTCAAATGTGGGAGATGGGTGCATGAAATTGGAAAGCATGGCGGAGTGGCATGGAAGATACTTACTCAAGACAAAACGTTGTGGGAAAAACTTGGGGGGCCTTCATCCAGCAATGGGTGATGCTGCTGATGATGATGATATGTTGTAACCGGTTCAATACACTATGAAGACCACTGCTTATATTGTGCATTTTAAATTTTGCGTAGATTTTCGCTAGGAAGTCTACGCAAAATTTAAAATGCACAATATAAGCAGTGGTCTTCATAGTGTATTGAACCGGTTACATCATATCATCAGCCGCCCCGGTGGCGCAGTGGTCTAAGGCGCTGGCCTCTGATCATTCGTCCGTAAAGGGTCCGGGTTCGAATCCCGGTCAGGCATGGATGTTGTGTTTGTCTTACGGCACTGTCTCTCTCCCTTTCCTGGAACCAGTGACCCTAAATTAGGGACGGGCGACTGCTTATAGCCCATTGAGCTGCTCACGGTGGTCGTTAAACCTCCAATCAAAAAAAAAATCATCATCATCATCATCATCACACCGATGAAAAAAAACGCACACCCTTTTGATGATTTTTTTTCTAAAAATCAGAGAATAATCCTTTATTTTAAACAGAAATGCATTCCCATTTGTCAATGTGGGATAGGTTTTTACCCCGCGATGCCTTGAAACTCAACGTGCTTTTTATTTTATTTTTATACGTTTCGTCCGATGACCCACACCCGTGCATCACGTGATCACCGAGGAAAGTGACAACCATACGGAATAAGTTAACTTCAGTTGCTATGTAGGGCGACGGAGAGGTCAGACTAGTTTCTCAGTAGGGGGAAGGCGACCAGATTTGGCAGCTGGACGTCTAAACAAAAGAGGAATTAAAAAATATTAGCTCGTGTTCTTTCCGATAGAACAAAGGCTGATTGCTCATCACAACATTCCAAATGTAGAGCTGAAAACTGTTAATCAATTCAATGAAACTTTTTTTCTTCTGCTAAAGGATCGAGTCTAAAGAGGCAGCATGTGCTCCACAACTGCTGCTCAGAGAGAGACAAAAAAAAAAAAAAAGTGCAACCGTGCTGCGGAAGGGTGTGTCCCTTTCTACCTTCCCGGAAATTGATCCCACACTTAAGCAATCACCAATGAAGTATTGAAAAAAAAATGACAGGTTTACAGGAATGTGTTTCTATGTCACTGGCTAAAAAAATCCAATGGTAAAGGCTCTGAAATTAATCGTCACCTTTACTACTTCGCGATTCTACGTAATCTGACTCCACCAGTATCGAGTTAAACACCCATGATGTCACAAAATAAATTACGGCAACTAATGGCGAATTTTCTCCAAATGGGCAGAAGAAATAATTATCTTCCCATCGAAAATCTAACCATTCAAACGGTCGTCAAACAAGAAAATGACATGGAACTTCGTACCTCTCTCTCGCAAGCGAAAATATCTCAAGCCTACTGCGCTAAACAAGGAAGATGACACCAAATTCTCGGGTGGGAGGAGCACATCTTTAAACGAAAGTCCCAAACCTACTACTAAACAAGAAGGATGACACCGAATTCTTGGGTGGAATTAAAACCTCTTTTGACAAAAGTCTCAAACCTACTACTAAACAAGAAGGATGACACCGAACTCTCGAGTGCAATGAGTACCTCTTTAGACGAAAGTCTTAAGCCTGTTGCTAAACAAGAAGGATGACATGAATTCCCGGAGGATTGAGCACGCCTTTTGACAAAAGTCTCAAACAAGAAGGATGACAACGAATTCTCGGGTGGAATGAGCACGCCTTTTGACACATGTCTCAAGCTTACTACTAAACAAGAAGGATGACACAGATTTCCCGGGTGGGATGAGCACGCCTTTTGACACATGTCTCAAGCTTACTACTAAACAAAAAGGATGGCACCGATTTCCCGGGTGGGATGAGCACGTCTTTTGAGAAACGTCTGAATCCTACTACTAAACAAGAAAGATGACACCGAATTCTGGGGTGGAATGATCACGCCTTTTGACAAAAGTCTCAAACAAGAAGGATGACACAGATTTCCCGGGTGGGATGAGCACGCCTTTTGACACATGTCTCAAGCTTACTACTAAACAAAAAGGATGGCACCGATTTCCCGGGTGGGATGAGCACGTCTTTTGAGAAACGTCTGAATCCTACTACTAAACAAGAAAGATGACACCGAATTCTGGGGTGGAATGATCACGCCTTTTGACAAAGGACTCAGATCTACTTCTAAACAAGAAGGAAGTCGTCGAATTCTAGGGTGGAATGAGCACGCCTTTTGACAAAAGTCTCAGATCTACTTCTAAACAAGAAGGAAGTCACCGACTTATCAGGTGGAATGAGCACGCCTTTTGACAAAGGACTCAGATGTACTTCTAAACAAGAAGGAAGTCGTCGAATTCTCGGGTGGAATGAGCACGCTTTTTGACAAAAGTCTCAGATCTACTTCTAAACAAGAAGGAAGTCCTCGAATTCTCGGGTGGAATGAGCACGCCTTTTGACAAAAGTATCAGATCTACTTCTAAACAAGAAGGAAGTCACCGAATTATCAGGTGGAATGAGCACGCCTTTTGACAAAAGTCTCAGATCTACATCTAAACAAGAAGGAAGTCACCGAATTCTCGGATGATAATCAGCACGCCTTTTGACAAAAGTCTCAGACCAAAGATGACACCGAATTCTATATAGGAAACTAAAACCGCGAATTTCCGCGGTTTTAGTTTCCTATATGAATCCCATATAGGAAACTAAAACCGCGGAAATGAAATTAAAAAAAATCCCATATAAAAAAAATCTTATATAGGGATTTTTTTTATTAAGAGTTAAACGAACACCGTGAGCAACTCAGTAGGCTATAAGCAGTCGCCACTCTCAGAGATGGAAACGGGTCACGGGTCAACGGGTCAACGGTTCGACAATTTCTTGCGGGTTAAACGAGTCGGGTTAAGGTGTTCCTGACCCGATTTTGACCCGGTTTTATTCCCGCTTTATTTTTGAAAAGAGAAAAATATATTCCAAAGAAAAATGCGCGTTCTGGAATTCTGTAGTCGATACTGGCCCCACGGAGTGAATAATGATTTGCCATGCAAAAATATTGTCGTCTCTTTCTTAAAGCAACGAAGATTTCCACCGACCGACGTCAGACACACTGACACCATGTTGTAAAAAGATCCTTCCTTTGCGTTCTTTTACAGTGCGATTGTCCAGGGCAAGGTACAGGCAAACGCCTTTCTCCTGCTTCTCAGCTGATTCACTCTCTCCGTGCGAAGTTCACTGTATGACTAAGAGTTACTTTTCACATCGCATCTTTTACATTGAGCATTCAGAGGTTTTCGATTGATGTGCTAACATCGCGTTCCCATGACATGTCATGACGAAATTAACTCCTTATTTGTTAATATGGATGGATTCAATATTAAGGAGGTTGAGAAATGCGTCGAGGCCAACAAATACGTGCTTGTTCAAAACCACAAGGGGAGGAGTGAATGCTGGAAATTGTTTCGTCTCATTAAGGAACCGATGATTAATTCTGTGTTGTTTGGTCTTGCTTGTTGTTCAAAATGTGGAAAGTGTATAATTACAAAGAAAGATGTCGACGGTGTAATAAAAGATTATGGAACCAAAAATCTAACGGACCATATGAAAGTATGCGCACCTCCATCAAAGCGTGGAAAGAGTGAACAATCTAAATACATTAAAAAATACATTTGTGTAATCGTAAATAATGATTCCCATTTGTAATACACTCCATGGTCACGGTCATAGTCAGCTATTACTTCTGGATTACGCAAAATAGTGGCACTAAAAATGGCACTAAAATTTAGAAAGTAGCCAAATTTTATTATTAAAAAGGTTTTCAGTTAGTAAATATTAAGCAGTTATTGGGAAGAATATACACACACACACACACACACACACATATATATACACTATCTACCAACAAGTAATTGGACGTCTGTGATAGCAAAGGAAAACGAAGTTTATTCACCTTCAATAGTTGGTGGAGCCTCCACGAGCGGCGATTACAGCTGCGACCCTCCGGGGCATACTCTCAACCAGGCGTTGTACGACGGCTAGCGGTATTTTCTTCCACTCGGCTTGGACAAGACAGGTCAGTTCCTTCACCGATTTCGGACGGTGGGGGCACCCCTAAAGTCGACGCCTCAACTCGTCCCAGAGGTGCTCGATAGGGTTAAGGTCCGGGCTCTACGCAGGCCAGTCCATTCGATTAACCCCATTATCACCATACCAAGCCATGGTGGACCTCGCAACATGACAGGTGGCATTGTCATCCTGAAAGTAACATGGGTCCACCCCGTAAAACTGCCACAACGTAGGAAGCGCATGGTCATCCAAAATGGTGCAGTAGGTCTGGGCGTTGAGTCTACCAGGAATTGCGACCAAGGGTCCCGTGCCATACCAGGAGAAACACCCCCATAGCATAATTCCACCGCCGCCGAACTCCATAGTTGGCACAATACATTCTGGCAGAAGGCTTTCTCCTGGCAGACGCCAAACCCAGACCCTGCCATCCGAACGGTAGAGGGTGAACTTTGATTCGTCGCTCCAGAGAACCTGTTTCCACTGTTCAACGGTCCACTGTCGACGTTCTTTGCACCACGTTAGCCGGTTGAGACCCTCCTCCTCTATTTCTCCCATAGGAGCTGAGGGCAGTGCAAAGGGCAAGTACACTCATTGTCATAAAAATTCACGCACCAAGGAGGAGGCGTCGGATTTAAATGAGATTTTAGTAGTGAGATGGTACATACCAAGGACAGAAGTGATTACAATATCACAGCAGCAGGACGATTTCCCGCGGACATACGGCACACATTCCGGTCAGCGTTATGGCCGCGTCGGACCGAATCGTGCTCGGATACGTGCGGTGATACGGTCCGGCATGAAGTCAAGGAGACGCGGTATGTTATCCTGGGACAGATTGGCCCAGACTTCTTGCAACTGAAGCTCTAAATCACGAACACTGGGGCATAAAGAAAGCTGGCGTCCCATCTGGTTCCACACGTGCTCGATGGGCGAGAGATCAGGCAATCTGGCAGGTCACGGAAATGTCAAAGAATGACGTAGACAGTCCTACGAAAGCCGAGCCGTGTGCGGACGGGTGTTCTCTTGTTGGAAAATGGTTCCGGGCCGCCCCACCAGGAAATGCAGCTCATGGGGTTGCAGGATGTCCTGTACGTAGTGCTGGGCTGTCAACGTCTCTCGGATCATTGAGAGGGAAGTCCGGCTGTCATACGCGATGGCTCCCCAGATCATCGCGTGTACAGCTCGGGACGTGTGGCGCTGTCCAGGGACGTTGGGATGGTAGCGCTCACCTGCGGTCCTCCACGCTCTGACACGGTGGTCGTCCGTTCCCAAATAGAAGCGGGATTCCTCGCTAAACACTATACGTTGCCAGTGCGGAGCATTCCATGTCGCTCGCTGCTGACACCACTGCAATCTTCGCAGACGATGGTTAAGTGTTAATGGTAGAAAACGTAAGGGCCGTTGAGAGTGCAGATTCGCCTCTGGCAGGCGTCTGGAAATTATTCTGGCGGACACAGGAGTTCCTTGTACAGCCGCCACATGTCTCTGGATATTGGACAAGGATGTTTTTGCATCTGTGCGTGCGCTCTCACGATCCCACTGTCCTCTCTGCTGGTGGTGTGTCCGGGTACCTTCCCGTGTCCATTGCTCCCAACACGATCGCACCGTATTGTCCGACTGGCCTAAACGGCGGCTGATTAGGCGCACCGACCACCCTTCCTCTCTCATCCCGATGATACGTCCTTGTTCAAACTCCATCAGTTGCCCGTACGCACATCTACGGTGGTTCCTCGGCATGTCTGTCGCTCAGGGATCTCATCTGACTCTTACCGTGCACTTCGGCACGCATGTGGAGTGCCCTGCGCGGCGCCTTAAAAGCCCGAATGATTGCGATTACAGCACCGGTCTTGGACGCTCGGGCATGCGGAATCGTACGAAACTTTAATCATTTGCATGTCTGCCCTCCCCGTAGCTATTCGGCGAGCTTCGCGTTAATCGCACGTTTTTTCTTGATGCGCAGATTTTTATGACAATGAGTGTATTTTACCCACAATATGTATAACAGAGCTGAGTTCAGCTCAATTTTCGGAGCCCGAGCCCGTATTTTATATTGCAAGATAGAGCACGGGCCCGAACGAGCCCGAAAACTTTCTAACCTGTTCAACCATTAATAAAAAGCATCTCGTTTTCCACACTTCCACTCTCTCCTCCTCTTGCAATTAACCAATGTATTTCTAAAATGGGGAATGAGGAAGGGACTTCTATCTATTTTTATAGTGTAACTATACGATTTTCTTTGACCTTTCGTTTGCACATGAAGTGCTTCGGGTGACTGGACACCCAAAATGATCGGACGGTGCTGCAATTGCATGTTGCTCAAATAATGCTAATACACTGGCGCGCAAAAATGGACGAGCCGGTTTTTCGAATGTAACGTCATGCAGAAGTGCTCCACATCGACTCAAATCATACCATAAGATCCCCAAGATGTAAGAATATCGGACAAGTGAGCAAACCCGTCCAAACAAGGAATCCAAAGGATACAAAGGCACTTTATTGAAAAGGTAGGTTCGAGCACAACTGGACAGAAGACAGAAACGTCCATGTGACAGGCGGCTGCCAAGAAAAATCCAGTCTTTAGTAGGGGATATGATCACCCCTGACTGCGTTGCAGGATTTACAACGTCTGTCCATGCTGAGGACGAGGTTGTCAAGGAGCTGTTGAGGCATCGCGGCCCATTCCTCTTGTAGCGCCAATCGCAGCTGCGGAATCGTTGCTGGCGGATGGTGACGTGCTGCCAAGCGTCTCCCGAGAAGGTGCCACACGTGTTCGATTGGATTTATGTCCGGGGACCTTGCGGGCCAATCCATGCGTTGAATATCTTCACTCTCCAACATCTCTGCGACAGCCACTGCACGATGAGGTGTAGCGTTGTCGTCCATGAAGAGGATCTCAGGACTCACAGCACCTCTGAACAGACGCACGTGAGGCAGGAGAACCTTGGTACAATAGCGTACACCAGTTATTGAACCTCCTTCGAAGATGTGGAGGTCAGTACTGCTACCAAGCTTGATACCGCCCCAAACGAGAACTCCGTCACCTCCAAACCGATCCCTTTCGATGATGTTGAAGGTGTGATTGCGTGTTCCCTGCTCTCTCCAGATGTGTATACGTCCAGAATCGCTCGTCAGACTAAACTGGCTCTCATCCGTAAAGAGAACTCTACCCCATTGCTGATGTGTCCAGTTCTTGTGTTCCTGGCACCACAGAAACCGCCGTTTCTGATGAGCAGGCGTTAATGGCACACACCGTACTGGTCGTCGTGCAAATAGACCACCTTTGTGCAGCCTCCTGGACACGGTAAAACGCGATAACGGACGTCCAGTTGTCTGTTGCATGTGCCTTGCGATTTCTCCCGCTGTCTGTCGTTTGTCTCTTCTCGCCTGTAGGACAATATACCGGTCGTCCGCCGCCATGGTTGCTCGTGGACGACCAATTGCTAAACTCTCGGACAGCTGTTCCTGTCGTTTGAAATGCTCTCCAAGATCGTGAAACGATGCTGTGAGCGATCCCGAACTCCTCGGCCGCACTAGTCACTCTTCAACCTTCTTCCAACTTCCCAATGACGCGACTTCTGGTAAAGTCATCCAGATGTCGTGTACTGGATTGCCTGTTGGCCATATCACACGGTGGCAGCAACTCGACGACGTTCAAACCGATGTACAACGTGCAATAGCTTTCACCGAATTGCTGAACGTACACCGCCCGTGTGCTTTTACCCTTCCGACACCCCCCCCGTCATGCTGCACATATGCGCATGCCCTACCGTACCGGACCCTAGTCTGTCTCCTGAGGGGTCTTTCGGTCCGTTCTGCCTGTTCGTTCCGCTGTTATGCTAATTTCTCCTCTTCATCCTTAATTTTTGCACACCAGTGTAGCTCATTGAGTTGCTCACGGTGTTCGCTAAACCTCGAATAAAAAAAAAAAAGAAGAAGCAGGCGAATGGCGTTTGCCTGTGCCTTGCCCTAGACAACCGCACTGTAAAAGAACGCAAAAGAAGTATCTTATTACGATATGGTGTTGGTATGTTGGGCGTCGGTCGGTGGAAATCTTCGTTGCTTTAAGAAAGAGACGACAATATTTTTACATGGCAAATCATTATTCACTCCGTGTGCACCAGTATCGACTACAGAATTCCATAGCGTGCATTTTTCTTTGGAATATATTTTTCTCTTTTCAAAAATAAAGCGGGAACAAAACCGGGTCAAAATCAGGTCAGGAGTACCTTGACCCGACCCGTTGGACCCGCAAGAAATTGTCGACCCGTTGACCTGTGACCCATTTCCAGCTATGGCCCAGGCTCTGCTTCGGGCTTTCGGGCTCGGGCTCAGCCCGTCTCAGCTGTGATGTACAGCGCGTTAGTTGACCAATAGATGTGCTCTCATTACGTTTGCCCGATCAGTTGGTTAAAATGTATCTCAAAATAGCATAAATATACCAAAAATCCGAAATTTCTTGGCGTAGAATACAAATAAACTTTCCAAGCTTTCGCACATCAACCAGATGGATTTATCAAGAAAGGTAGACAGCTAACTGCAAACTGGACAATAGAACGTTTCAACAATTTGAACGCGGTGACTTGACCAGACAATAAATGAATAGGCGCAAACGTGATAATTCGAAGAAACGAGGTCACGTTGGTTGGGCACGCGGTACCACGGTAGAAAACGCAGCATTATTTGAAGAATAGATTCCAATTACGTGGAAACTCCAGAGAGACGCTATCATTGTAAGCCTTGATGTGCGAAAGCTTGGAAAGTTTATTTGTATTCTACGCCAAGAAATTTCGGATTTTTTAGTATAGTTATGCTATTTTGAGTATAATTTGGTGTACAGTTCCTACTTATTGAATTTAACCCCTTAACTGGCTGGAACGAATTAAGTCGGGATTAGCAAAATGGGCTGAAATCAGCTCAAATGAAAAAATCTGCTGTCTAAGAAGTGGTCCAATCGCGGCTGGAACGAATGAACCTGAGCATGTGTTGTTTTCCCCCTTAGCTTTGTTAGTCAAAGTGATCATTTAAGGGGATCTTTTCTCATTGATTAACTGCTAAAAGGGCTACGACAATGGAGAGAAACCTAAGAAAGGTGAGAGGAGATGTTTGAGTTACTTGTTCCGATCCAGTAGCATGATGTCTCTCAGAAGGATTACTCCTTATCTTGGATTCCTTGTCTAATTCATGTTTAACCCTTCTGATATGTCCTAGTTCTTATGACACGAGATAAGGAGCACTAGTCCTTCTCTTGCATCAGAAAGACTAGGAATTGGAAGCGCAAAGAATTAAGGACTTGAAGAAAGCGCTTATCACCTTGTCAGGTTTATGGCCAGTACTGCTGAGATGAGAGGGAAAGGATTTGTTTTGCCCAAGCTTTCATAAAAACCACGCCGCTCTGGGAACATTTCTGATGGGGAGCGCAGAAATACTTTGAAAACCATTTGGTTTAGGTATGTCGGCCGCTTAAGGGGTTAAAATGTATCTGTTCTATTTATTGCTCTTTATTCTGAGAATGGATAATCAGAAAAGCGACGGTATGGTGGGTTGTCAACAGGCGGTAGGAAAGTATCAAATCTACGCTGTACGGATGACACCACTATAATAGTTGATTCAGAGGAGGAGATAGTGCAATTTCTCAAACGCATCGAAGATTTCAGCAGCGAAGCTGATCTCAAACTAAATAGAGCCCAGTGCTGCCTTATGGTAGTGCACGAAAATCAGAAGTCATATATCTGGGGAGGGGGGGGCGTAATCAACAACGGCAATTGCGAAGGCGTGATCAAAAGGAGGATCGGAAAGGCTCAATTTGCCCTGGCAAGACTTACAAAAATCTGGAATGATCACCACATCAGCAAAAACACCAGGCTGAGGCTAGTCAAAGCCCTCGTGTTCCCCATCGCGATTTAATCGTTCTAAAACGTGGACTTTAAATGCAGCATGTCGCAGACGAATTAATAAACAACAAAATAAAATATTTTTCGATATTCAGCATTGTTCATTGGACAAGAAATTTGATTGCCAGCCCCGTATTGTGTTTGACATGTTCTCGTGATATGTATTAAATGTTTAAAGCAACTATCAAAAACAAAATAAAATACAGAAACGTACGGGGTTGTCCAAAATAATAGAAACACCTCGCTGAAAGCAGTGACTTTGGTATGTGCTGCTTTTTGAGTAAAACGAACAAGTAGCTACAATTTTTTTGGAAAAAAGTGTTGCTTATACACTGAAGAGCAATTGAATTAGAGATACCTGTCTAGTAACGTGTAGCACCACCTTTCGCCCTGATGACGACGGCGATTAGTCTTGGCATGGACTCCACAAGACACCGGAAGCGTTGGGAAGCCATACGGATTCACGACCCCTGAACAAGCTCCCACAGTTCACGAAGATTTGATGGAGGGGGGTCAGAGCCTCGTACATCTCTCTCGATGGCATCTCAGATGTGCTCGATGGCATTGAGGTCAGGTGACCTAGCTGTCCAAGGAAGCGAGGTCACGTCGGTGAAGTGTTCATCTAACCATTTGGATGCAATTCGGAAGCGATGGCAGAGTGCATTGTCTTGTTGCAGGATGAGGTCCCCAGTGGGATATTGAAGACGCACAAACGGGAGCAAAGGGTCGTCCAGGATATCCCGGTAACGTTGACCTGTGAGGGACGATGTCACACGCACCAGGGGTCCCGTTTCAGTCCACGTAAACAGTCCGCAGACGAGAATGCCACCCCCACCAGCTTGAAGAGTACCCTGCTGACAAGAAGGATCCATCGCTTCATGTGGTTTGCGCCGCACTCGTATCCTGCCATCCGCATGTACCAACGTGAATCTCGACTCATCAGTCCAGGCAACATTTTCCCACATGTCTAGGGTCCAGTGGCGATGTTCCCGCGCCCATGCTAATCTGTGCACACTGTGATGTGCGGTCAGCAGCGGTACTTTCGTAGGGCGATGGCTTCTGTACCCCATAGCGAGGAGATGGTTCTGGATGGCGTGGCTACTTACACGTTTTTGTGCACCAGCGTTAAATTGCCGAGTGATTTCTTCCACTGTGGCCCGTCTATCCGCTGTTACAATGCGAGCTAGCCGACGATGACCCCGCTCATCCACACGCTGTTGTCCACGGCAGTTGGCCCTTGCAGGGATGGTTTTCCCGGATTCGATGTACTCACGGTGCATCCGTGACACAGTGGCTCTTGAAAATCCCAGTGTCTGCATGACTTCCGAGATGGAGTGACCCATTCGTCGGGCCCCGACAATTTGCCCACGATCCAATGCGCTTAGATCCTTCGTCTTACACATACTGCGTCCGACTCTTACTGATTCCCGTCGCATCACTCCTTATATTGTCGGATCGCTGCATACGTCATGTCGTTTCCGTTTACAGGGCCGCCCACAGCGCCACATTTGCATTACGCCAGCTGTCTCTAATTCAATTGCTCTTCAGTGTAGAATCGCAAGGGTCTGTGTGATTGTATTGTACATCGGTTTTTGCTTAATTTAGTTCCAGGTGAAGGCACAATGGGTGACCTATCGGAGTTCCAAAGAGCGCAGGTTGTAGGATCCCGTCTTGTTGCCGACGCAGCAACCACAGTGGCACAGATATTGGGGCGTATTGATAGGTACCATGTCGAAGGTCATGGCAGCATACTGTGTCACTATAGCGCCTTTATTTAACTACGTGTATTTATTTTTTGCGCTTTTTGTTCTTTATTTGAATAACCCAGTTAATTTCTCACTTTTTACGCTTTCCAACCGTAGGTTGTATAAGCGTATATGTTCCTGTTTTGTCCGTCCGCACGATAGCTCGCGATTTCGATTAAATTTTAGTATGTGGTAGGGGACCACCTAGGGACGAACTCTATTGAAAACGGGAGGAATGGGGTCAAAGGTTAGGACATAGGAGCGGGATCCATTCGATTGCCCTGATTCGTCATAACTTGCGTAAAAATATTTCGATTGCGACAAAACTTTATCATGTTGTTCCGGAGGTATACTGAACCGGTTCTGATTAATATAATCGAAATAGGGTCAAAGGTCAGGACACAGGAGTGAGATTTATTCCACAGCCATTATCCTCATAACTTGACTAAAAATGCTTCTGTTGCAACAAAACTTTAGTATGTTATTCCGGAGGTATATGGAACCGGTTCTGTTGTATCATCGAATTGGGGTCAAAGGTGAGGGCACAGGAACGAGATTTATTCCACAGCCATTATCGTCATAACTTGAGTAATGATTTCTGTTATGTTGGAAAGCGTATCATAATCAATTCATTGCATGATTTTACTAACTTGTTTTATAAACGTTTGGAAATAAAACATCCGCTGATATTTTTGTAAAATCGCAGGCTAAATTTTATTTTTGAAAATATTAATATCCATCTAAAGAGTATTTCTGTTTCCTTGTTCATTTGCTCACAGCACGTGGTTGTTACCTTCTCGGTAGCATAATAACTTCGCAAATCGGATATGTTAGTTTTGTTGCGCCAATTGCTTTAGTAAAGGATGTCTTTGAATGAGTGTTAGGCTTCATCTACTTCGATAGATGGCGCAAAATATCACTCCTTGGGCGTGGCTTTTACGTCTTGAGGGATTGTCCTAGAAGCTGGCGTCAGCGAATGACTGAATACCTTACCATATTCAGAATGGAAGCGTTCTCTCGTTGGCTCCAGAATGAAAAGACAAAATACGCGCTGTTACGTTTTAACCAATGACATTGTTTGGGGGTGGAATTTAGTAGGTAGGCGTAGTTTCTGTCTCAAATTCAAGTGTTTTCTGGAAATGTACACATTTTCTCTTCAAAAAATGAACGTACCGTAGAATTTAAGATGATCTCTAGAGGACAAGATTCCAATCTCACTTCAATGCCCATTCTTTGATTTCTATTTGGCCTAGATAATTAAAAAAATCTGACAGAAGTGAGAGATTTCGTTTCTTACACACAGAAACACTGCCAAGCTAACTTCTGGCGCTAAATTGGAATACTTCAAAGTCAGATAAATTGAATTTTACAAAAAATTCTAACAAATTTTTAGGAAAAATAACTGCGACACGTATTAGCTATGGTTCGTTTTTATTTTTGCTCGAAATTTGAAACTCTACAAGGCAATAGTTTTCGAGAAAATGTGTGCAAAAGAATTTGCATTACAGATATAGGACAGAATTTCTGTTACACTCATTCAAAGACAGCCTTTGCTCTTCAGTTTTTCTGAAACTTTTCAGAAATCACAAATTCTACGGATTGTCTGTATTTTGTACGGATTCTTAGGTCTAACTATAACATCTGTGAAAATATAATTCAAATAGTAATATTAATTGTTATTGCATACTTGTTTAACCAAAATAAAGGACGGGCGAGATTTCAGAAAACAACAACAACAAAAAAATTGCTGTAAGCCACTGGTATATGACAGGTAGGGGCTCAAGCCTCCCCTCCCCATTAGATATCCAGCCACATGATTTCTTTTAAAGACAAATTTAAATCTTGTCCATTAAAAATATCAAGATGAATCTGAAAAACCGATAAAAAAAATGACTCAAATCACATGTTTTTCTAACGATGTCGTAGATTTTTTACGATCCCTTTCAAATCGTTTCATTAGCGCATTTTTTCACGTACAAGCAACACACTCGCAAGGTTCACTCGCTGTAGCTAACACTCCTGGAAGATGCCTTTATTGATAATAAGACAAAAGGAAAGACCAACCACTGTGATACAATCCTTATCAAGTTGTGAAGCTGCAGTTGTTGTTTTTTTTACTTCACTATCAATAAATTACTAAAAACTGTATCAACGCTTCCTGTCTCAACAGCCACTCCGGAAAATATATTTTCTAATCTCAGGCGCCAGAAAATGTATTTTTGAAACACAATGTCTAATTCTCGACTTTCTAGACTTGCATTGCTGAACATTGATCGAGAAGTAGAAATTAATACAGGATCTACATTTTGCAGAAAATGTATCCTTGAAACGCAATGTCTAATTCTCTACTTTCTAGACTGCATTGCTGAACATTGATCGAGAAGTAGAAATTAATACAGGATCTACATTTTGCAGAAAATGTATCCTTGAAACGCAATGTCTAATTCTCTACTTTCTAGACTGCATTGCTGAACATTGATCGAGAAGTAGAAATTAATACAGGATCTACATTTTGCAGAAAATGTATCCTTGAAACGCAATGTCTAATTCTCTACTTTCTAGACTTGCATTGCTGAACATTGATCGAGAAGTAGAAATTAATACAGGATCTACATTTTGCAGAAAATGTATCCTTGAAACGCAATGTCTAATTCTCTACTTTCTAGACTTGCATTGCTGAACATTGATCGAGAAGTAGAAATTAATACAGGATCTACATTTTGCAGAAAATGTATCCTTGAAACGCAATGTCTAATTCTCTACTTTCTAGACTGCATTGCTGAACATTGATCGAGAAGTAGAAATTAATACAGGATCTACATTTTGCAGAAAATGTATCCTTGAAACGCAATGTCTAATTCTCTACTTTCTAGACTGCACTGCTGAACATTGATCGAGAAGTAGAAATTAATACAGGATCTACATTTTGCAGAAAATGTATCCTTGAAACGCAATGTCTAATTCTCTACTTTCTAGACTTGCATTGCTGAACATTGATCGAGAAGTAGAAATTAATACAGGATCTACATTTTGCAGAAAATGTATCCTTGAAACGCAATGTCTAATTCTCTACTTTCTAGACTTGCATTGCTGAACATTGATCGAGAAGTAGAAATTAATACAGGATCTACATTTTGCAGAAAATGTATCCTTGAAACGCAATGTCTAATTCTCTACTTTCTAGACTGCATTGCTGAACATTGATCGAGAAGTAGAAATTAATACAGGATCTACATTTTGCAGAAAATGTATCTTTGAAACGCAATGTATAATTCTCTACTTTCTAGACATGCATTGCTGAACATTGATCGAGAAATAGAAATTAATACAGGATCTACATTTTGCAGAAAATGTATCTTTGAAACGCAATGTCTAATTCTCTGCTTTCTAGACTTGCATTGCTGAACATTGATCGAGAAGTAGAAATTAATACAGGATCTACATTTTGCAGAAAATGTATCCTTGAAACGCAATGTCTAATTCTCTACTTTCTAGACTGCATTGCTGAACATTGATCGAAAAGTAGAAATTAATACAGGATCTACATTTTGCAGAAAATGTATCTTTGAAACACAATGTATAATTCTCTACTTTCTAGACATGCATTGCTGAACATTGATCGAGAAATGGAAATTAATACAGGATCTACATTTTGCAGAAAATGTATCTTTGAAACGCAATGTATAATTCTCTACTTTCTAGACATGCATTGCTGAACATTGATCGAGAAATAGAAATTAATACAGGATCTACATTTTGCAGAAAATGTATCCTTGAAACGCAATGTCTAATTCTCTACTTTCTAGACTGCATTGCTGAACATTGATCGAGAAGTAGAAATTAATACAGGATCTACATTTTGCAGAAAATGTATCTTTGAAACGCAATGTATAATTCTCTACTTTCTAGACATGCATTGCTGAACATTGATCGAGAAATAGAAATTAATACAGGATCTACATTTTGCAGAAAATGTATCTTTGAAACGCAATGTCTAATTCTCTACTTTCTAGACTTGCATTGCTGAACATTGATCGAGAAGTAGAAATTAATACAGGATCTACATTTTGCAGAAAATGTATCCTTGAAACGCAATGTCTAATTCTCTACTTTCTAGACTTGCATTGCTGAACATTGATCGAGAAGTAGAAATTAATACAGGATCTACATTTTGCAGAAAATGTATCCTTGAAACGCAATGTCTAATTCTCTACTTTCTAGACTGCATTGCTGAACATTGATCGAGAAGTAGAAATTAATACAGGATCTACATTTTGCAGAAAATTTATCCTTGAAACGCAATGTCTAATTCTCTACTTTCTAGACTGCACTGCTGAACATTGATCGAGAAGTAGAAATTAATACAGGATCTACATTTTGCAGAAAATGTATCCTTGAAACGCAATGTCTAATTCTCTACTTTCTAGACTTGCATTGCTGAACATTGATCGAGAAGTAGAAATTAATACAGGATCTACATTTTGCAGAAAATGTATCCTTGAAACGCAATGTCTAATTCTCTACTTTCTAGACTTGCATTGCTGAACATTGATCGAGAAGTAGAAATTAATACAGGATCTACATTTTGCAGAAAATGTATCCTTGAAACGCAATGTCTAATTCTCTACTTTCTAGACTGCATTGCTGAACATTGATCGAGAAGTAGAAATTAATACAGGATCTACATTTTGCAGAAAATGTATCTTTGAAACGCAATGTATAATTCTCTACTTTCTAGACATGCATTGCTGAACATTGATCGAGAAATAGAAATTAATACAGGATCTACATTTTGCAGAAAATGTATCTTTGAAACGCAATGTCTAATTCTCTGCTTTCTAGACTTGCATTGCTGAACATTGATCGAGAAGTAGAAATTAATACAGGATCTACATTTTGCAGAAAATGTATCCTTGAAACGCAATGTCTAATTCTCTACTTTCTAGACTGCATTGCTGAACATTGATCGAGAAGTAGAAATTAATACAGGATCTACATTTTGCAGAAAATGTATATTTGAAACGCAATGTATAATTCTCTACTTTCTAGACATGCATTGCTGAACATTGATCGAGAAATGGAAATTAATACAGGATCTACATTTTGCAGAAAATGTATCTTTGAAACGCAATGTATAATTCTCTACTTTCTAGACATGCATTGCTGAACATTGATCGAGAAATAGAAATTAATACAGGATCTACATTTTGCAGAAAATGTATCCTTGAAACGCAATGTCTAATTCTCTACTTTCTAGACTGCATTGCTGAACATTGATCGAGAAGTAGAAATTAATACAGGATCTACATTTTGCAGAAAATGTATCTTTGAAACGCAATGTATAATTCTCTACTTTCTAGACATGCATTGCTGAACATTGATCGAGAAATAGAAATTAATACAGGATCTACATTTTGCAGAAAATGTATCTTTGAAACGCAATGTCTAATTCTCTACTTTCTAGAATTGCATTGCTGAACATTGATCGAGAAGTAGAAATTAATACAGGATCTACATTTTGCAGAAAATGTATCCTTGAAACGCAATGTCTAATTCTCTACTTTCTAGACTGCATTGCTGAACATTGATCGAGAAGTAGAAATTAATACAGGATCTACATTTTGCAGAAAATGTATCTTTGAAACGCAATGTATAATTCTCTACTTTCTAGACATGCATTGCTGAACATTGATCGAGAAATAGAAATTAATACAGGATCTACATTTTGCAGAAAATGTATCTTTGAAACGCAATGTCTAATTCTCTACTTTCTAGACTTGCATTGCTGAACATTGATCGAGAAGTAGAAATTAATACATGATCTACATTTTGTAGAAAATGTATCTTTGAAACACAATGTCTAATTCTCTACTTTCTAGACCTGTATTGCTGAACATTGATCCAGAAGTAGAAATTAATACAGGATCTACATTTTGGAGGCAATGGCTGCGAAGCACAGTTACCTTGTATAATGATGCTAAGATATGTAAGTAGAATTTTATTAAAGTGCTAGCAAAACTTTACATTTTCAGTATTCTGCACCATTATTTATTTCATAAAATAACTAATTTCAAAATTGCGCCTTTGTAAATAACTCCGAGAAATTGAATACTGAAAGAGAAGTACTCTATTTTACATTAACCACATCGAATAAATATATAGCCCTCCACACTACATAAGGCTTTGAATCAAAATTTTGTAAATCAGTATTTTAATTATCAATAAAATTATTAATTTATTCATGAATTTATATAATTATTCTAAATAATGAACTATTAATAATTAACGCCTAATTATTAATTGAATACATGAAAGCCCGTCAATGATGACGGGGAAAAATAAAATTTATGATGTAGAAATTATTAACATTTATTTATTGAGTCTTTGAGTTCCACGTCAACAGATGGCGACGTTGGCTCACAGCTTTCTGAAAATTTCCCGAGCAATCGGTTATGGAATTTGATACGACGGGCTGTCTGTTTGTTATGTGTTTTGCAAAACCTTTAGTCCCTATTTCGTCAACATTTTTTGTACACAACATTTTTCGTATACACTGACTGTGAACTCTGTATCATTTCCGCTGTTCCTTTCCGTGAACTATTTTTATCTTGACGTCGTCAGATCGTCGTACTCTTGACGTTTCCACATACAGATGGCTAAACACCGGTTAAGGTATTGAACCAAAATTCCTGATGTAAAGTTTTCGTATCTCTAAAGAGCTGACCGTGTGACGTAACGCATCTCTGACGTCATGTGAGAATGATTTGGATTAAATGACGCCACACCAGCAGCTGTGTTCTTTGCTGCTATGACAACAAAACAAAGTGATATATGCGTGGACTGTGCACGTGTAGGTGATGATACACGAAAAGCTAAGCGTAACGTCACAAACATTGGTCGCTCGGTTGTTGCTATGACGACTTAAAAAGTGGCACGGAGGCAGAGGAGGGCTCCAGAAAATTATATATTAGGATTATCCTAGATTATATATTTAGAAATACTTTTCGGTGTTTGGGCATGAAACTACTTGAGCCCCCCCCCCCCCCCCCCCCCCCCCATTTTTGAATTGCTAATCCCCTGCTCTAAGAAGTTGTCAGGTCAAAGGAAACAATCGTAGATGAAAAAAAGCTCCCCTGCCGTAGATCCCTAATGCCTTTTGCTCCTGATTGTTTGCTTTCCAGTAGAGCACATAAGCTCCCGGCTTGTGGGGGCGCTGTTGTCGCCTGTTTTACGTTATCTAAACGAGAGTTGACGTTCTTCACGCGAAGCGTTATATTCCTTGTACAGTATCTACTTACCTTGCATCACGACAACACTGCGATCTGCAATATGCAGAGGCTGCGCATTCGGTTCGAAGATATCCGCCAGAGTCACCCACTGAAACTTCGAGTGAAGTAACCAGTGTTGCCAACAATTCACCAGAGCAATGAGCTAAAAATCGCAATCAAATAAGCTAAATTTAAGCCAAATTTAGGAAAACGTTTAAAATTCAGTGAACGTGTTAAACAATTATATATAAAGAGCGAGGGAATATGAACTTCCATTGTGCATGACTTTTATTCAGTGAAACCATCAGCAGTTACAATGGCTTTGAAATCCTGCGGTGTTGAAGATGCATACATAAATATTATTAATAACATCTATGAAAATGCAAGTGCAAAGATTCGGCTGTTTGAAAATACAACACACATAAAAATTGGAAAGGGAGTGAGACAAGTTGACACCATATCTCCCAAGCTCTTTAATGCCACACTGAAAAATGTCTTTCAATCACTGAACTGGGAAAACAAAGGGATAAAGATTAAACATAGATTATCTAACTCACCTTCGTTTTGCTGATGATATAGTCATTTTTGCAACTATTCCATCAGAGCTACAGAGTATGATCCAGTAACTTGCTGACAAGAGTAAAGAAGTGGAATTAAAAATGAATTTTCAGAAGACAAAAGTGATGTACAATGCCTTTACAAGAAATGAAGATTTATCAATTGATGGAGAAAAGCTGGAGATAACAGATGCATACGTTTATCTTGGACAGCAGATATCAAGTGAGGGTCACATTGATGAAGAAATTAATCGGCGTACAAAACTTGCCTGGAGAGCTTTTAGAAGAAACAGCATAATTTTCAAGAGCAATATGCCATTATGTCTTAAAAGAAAAGTGTTTGATCAATGCATCCTTCCAGTGCTTACGTATGGTGCAGAGATGTGGTCCTTAACTAAAAGAAACATACAAAGGCTGCAGACAACTCAAAAAAGAATGGAGAGGTGCATGCTTGGTGTAACCAGGAGAGATAAGAAGAGGAACTCGTGGATCCGAAAAATGACAAGAGTGGAAGACATCATGATCAGAGTTAAATCAATGAAATGGCAATGGGCTGGACATACTGCCAGAAGGACAGACCATCGATGGACAGTCAAAATTTTCGATTAGATTCCAAGGGTCAGGAAAAGGCCCACATGGAAGATGGGTGAATGAAATTCGAAAGTATGCGGGAGAAACATGGAGGAGACTGGCACAAGTCAGACCGTTGTGGAAGAGGCTTGGAGAGACCTTCGTCCAGCAGTGGATTGATAATGGTTGACAATGATGATATAGTGAATTGTAAAAAATAAGAACTGCAAAAAAATAAAATTCCATAAAGAATACAGAATTAAATTCAAAATGGAAGTTCAAATTTGAAAAACGAAAAATGAACAGAAAACAGGTTGCTGTCATCAGGAGAGCATCAACCTGCGGGAGTGGCCTTTCTAGTCTAGTACCAACAAGCAACAAGGAGAACCAAAAATGTCGGTTGGTCATGCTCCCTAGGCCACCAGACCAAACGCCAAAACAGACACAGAAATTCAATAAACAAGAATATAAACACAGAAAAAATGATAAAAAAGGCTTACCGGCAGACCAAACCGGTCAACGCCATGAATAAAGATCAGACTAAACTGGACCAACGTCCCACAAGAGCCCAAATATATATGAAACCGTTAAAGTGGTCGCGGTTAGATAACATCCTAGCCAGCCAAAAAAAAAAAAAATTGTGTGAAATGACGAGATGCAAAACTGTGTATGTAAATAGAAATCTTCAACCACTAGGGACCCACCAAGTGGTATTTTATATTGCCTGATTTACTTAATATTGTTAGGTCCTGGATTAAAGCATGTCAATGTGTAATTTGAAACTCTTTGAAACCAAATTAAAATTTAAAATTAAGTGTTTTAAACAATGCTTTAAAAAATTATTAGGAAAGTTGTTAGAATGCAGTTTAGAAAGAAGTGTTTTAAGATTTTTTACTAGCAAGAACTGTGTGGAATATATTTTGCTGTTCTGTGAAATTGAGAAAGAAGTAAATTAGGATGTATTTCTTTAGAAATGTTGGAGGGCCAATAAGTGTAGTAAATGATATCGAAATCAAAAGCATTTATTTTATCATAAATATTTACCACACCCCTTCCCCCTCATCCACCTGTACCTCTAAATCGAGGTAACAAACGTAAGTAGACGAGCTGTTAGTTTTTTCTAAGGTGAGATCTTCAGGATTAAATGTCCGCAGCGAATCGTAAAACGTCCGGCACGTTAATGACAATAATGTCATCAACGTACCTCAGAACGATACCAGGCAAAGGGCAAGTAGCAGTAAATCTATCTTCAAAAAAGTGCAGATAGAGATTGGCTAAGCTACTTGAGAAGCGACTGCCCATCGGAATACCACGAGTTTGAAGGTACAGCCCATCGCTCACGTTAACGCAATTGTTATTAACACAGAAGTCCACTAAAAAGTGGCAAAACTGTTCTGTAACCCCGGACTCAAACTTCGTGTGTAAATTTAAGGCCACCTGCCATAAAACATTTCAATGAAATCGAAGTGAAAAGGTTTTTAAAGTCGTAGGTATCAACAGATGAGACAGTTGTTGAGTTCAACACCTTTAAAACTCTGTCATTGTTCCCGATAATCCAGGTCGAATCTAGTTTGCGAAGCGCTGCAGACAAGTACCTCTGAAGCAACCCACCCGCTTTACTATTGTAACAATTGCGTCCACTGGTTATGAAACGAAAAGAAAAACAGGTTTCTTATGGAACTTTGGAATAGCATAAACGAAAGGAAAATTTAAGTTAGATATTGTAAGCTTAATCCTTTTATGCAGAGCAATGATTTTTTTACCAACATCCTTACGGTGTTGAAACGCCGGAGTGTATGTATCGGTAGTGTTTATCTCCTGTAACAGAAGACTCTGGTAAAACTGTTTACAGATAATGGCATAATTATTAGTAGTTTTATCCACTGGGGAAACAGTGAATAAATCTTGGAGTTCACAAATTTGTGAAGTAATCAGTAGCGTAGGAACGGGGGGTACAATGCCCCCCCCCATTTTGGAGAGGGGTACATTATTATTATCTAAACCAATCATTCATAAATAGTTAACTGTAAAAATTACGTGCTACTTATTTTTTTTATTCTCTTTTTTTTCAAAGAAATATCACGGGTCATCTGGTTTTTATTTTAATATCCGAAGCTTGTAGTGGGAGGCTTTTCATCCACCAAAACCTGGCCAACCATCTAGGAAACTCCAGCAAATTAGTTCTGCAGGGAAACGACGAGTGCGAGGTTTTTGTTAATAACTTCAAACAGCATATGGTAGCGCTAGGGCTTGATAACATACTTGTGATCAGTGTTTCTTTTCTCTTAAAATTCCATGCATCTTGATCAGGGCGTCCTTTCTGCACTTTTAAAAAAAAAATTAATGCAGAAGTGGACATTTCAGCGCTCGCAGCCCCGGCACGAAAATTGTTTTCTGTCTTAAGATCTGTAGCAATACAACAAGTGCATTACGGATTTCACATACCACTCATGGAACTCCAATTCCTCGATATATCCACCATCATTTAGCTTTGCATCAGACCAATGTGCTTTTTACATCAATTGTCAGCCTATGTATCGTTCAAAGTTTTTAATATAGACTTCATAATGGTTCAATGGTACTATCTTCGCTGGTAGAGCAGTTTTTATCTTACTGCGGTTTTACTTTATTAACGTAAACAAAAATGATAAGAATTAATTCGTTCTTGTAAAGAGTTATATAACATTTTCTGAGAAATCCCTCTTTTCCAAACCCAGCTGACATAAATTCATCCTAATGTTGACTTGTCCCTGATCAATATTTTAATGGAAAAAAAAGTATAAATATTAACAAGAGAGAACACAAAAAAAAAAAAAAAATCTTCTCCATTCATTTTCTGATAAGAAATTAATAATGTGAACCTTTGTCAGCAATAAAAATAATAATGGTAATCATTAATAATAATATCATGATAACAATGTACTGTACATTCGGATGAATTCCTGATCAGTATACGTATTTTATAAAAACTCTAATATACTACCCCCAAAAAAAATTCAGAGGGGGTCATCCATAGATGGCTTAATCCTTGAGATGTAAGGTTCATGAGCTTATACCCCCTAAATCAAAAGCGTTCCTACGCCACTGGAAGTAATCAAGGAAAGGTTATGTGGTTGCTGGGTACAAACCTTAGAGCGTTTCAATTTACCAAGCTCGTGACGAATGTCACAAAGCACACAATCCAGCCACTCGTTGAAGGATTCGAGAGGCAGACCGAACTCATAGGCAGTGTTTCTTTCGGGACTTTTTGGCCGGGGCAAATGGAACCTTAGAGGGGGTAAGTTTTCCATTTGCTATATATATATATATCATCATCATCATCATCATTGTCAACCATTATCAATCCACTGCTGGACGAAGGTCTCCCCAAGTTTCCTCCACAACGGTCTGTCTTGTGCCAGTCTCCTCCATGTCACTCCCGCATACTTTCGAATTTCATCCACCCATCTTCCATGTGGTCTTCTTCTGGGTCTTTTCCTGTCCCTTGGAATCCAATCTAAAATTTCGGCCGTCCATCGATGGTCTGTTCTTCTGGCAGTATGTCCAGCCCATTGCCATTTCAGAGATTTAACTCTGATCATGATGTCTTCCACTCTTGTCATTTTTCGGATCCACGTGTTCCTCTTCTTATCTCTCCTGGTTACACCAAGCATGCACCTCTCCATGCTACTTTGAGTTGTCTGCAGCCTTTGTATGTCTCTTTTAGCTAAGGTCCACGTCTCTGCACCATACGTAAGCACTGGAAGGATGCATTGATCAAACACTTTTCTTTTAATACATAATGGCATATTGCTCTTGAAAATTATGCTGTTTCTTCCAAAAGCTCTCCAGGCAAGTTTTGTACGCCGATTAATTTCTTCACCAATGTGACCCTCACTTGATATCTGCTGTCCAAGATAAACGTACGTGTCTGTTATCTCCAGCTTTTCTCCATCAATCGATAAATCTTCATTTCTTGTAAAAGCATTGTACATCACTTTTGTCTTCTGAAAGTTCATTTTTAATCCCACTTCTTTACTCTTGTCAGCAAGTTCCTGGATCATACTCTGTAGCTCTGATGGGGTAGTTGCAAAAATGACTATGTCATCAGAAAAACGAAGGTGGGTTAGATAATCTCCATTAATCTTTATCCCTTTGTTTTCCCAGTTCAGTGATTGAAAGACATTTTCCAATGTGGCATTAAAGAGCTTCGGAGATATGGTGTCACCTTGTCTCACTCCTTTTCCAATTTTTATGTGTGTTGTATTTTCAAACAGCCGAATCTTTGCACTTGCATTTTCATAGATGTTATTAATAATATTAATGTATGCATCTTCAATACCGCAGGATTTCAGAGCCATTGCAACTGCTGATGGTTTCACCGAATCAAAGGCTTTTTCATAATCGATAAAAGCCATGCACAATGGAAGCTCATATTCCCTCGCTCTTTCAATTAGTTCTCTCAGTACGTGGATATGATCTATTGTGCTGTAGCCACTCCTGAATCCAGCTTGTTTTCTCGGTTGAGCCATGTCCAGTGTCACCTTCAAGCGGTGTGAAAGAACTTTGGTGAAGATTTTATAAACCACTGATAGGAGGCTGATAGGTCTGTAGTTCCTGAGATCCTCAATGTCACCTTTTTTATGTAGCAAGATCATTGTAGCGTTGTTCCAATCCTCAGGAATTTTCCCTTCGTTAAGGCATCGAGTGAAAATTTGGGCGAGTACTGTTTCGATTTCTCCACTTGCTTCTTGTATAATGTCTACAGTAATTCCATCTTCTCCTGGAGCTTTTCCCCGCTTCATGTTCTTGATTGCATGTGCAACTTCTGCTGGAAGGACTGGAAGAACTCTGGTACTGGTACCTTTCATGATGTCTTGAGTACATGTATCATCCCTTTCATATAATTTGGAGTAGAAATCTTTCACTCTTGTCAAAATTTCGCCTCTATTTCTTGTTACAGAACCATCTTCTCTTCTCAGGGCCATAATCTGCTTTTTCCCCTTACTGAGATGTCCCTTTGCTATCTTTAGGCTTTGGTTGTTTTCAATTGCTTTCCTTACTAGTTCACAGTTGAATTTCCTTACGTCTTCAGTGATACTTTTTCGTACTGTCTTGCATATATATATATATATATATATATATAGCAATGGAAAACTAAAATTATATATATATATATAATTTTTTTTAAAGCCTTTGATTCGGTGAAACCATCAGCAGTTACAATGGCTCTGAAAACCTGCGGTATTGAAGATGCATACATTAATATTATTAATAACATCTATGAAAATGCAAGTGCAAAGATTAGGCTGTTTGAAAATACAACACACATAAAAATTGGAAAGGGAGTGAGACAAGGTGACACCATATCTCCGAAGCTCTTTAATGCCACATTGGAGGGTGTTTTTCAGTCACTGAGCTGGGAAAACAAGGGGATAAAGATTAATGGAGATTATCTAACCCACCTTCGTTTTGCTGATGACGTAGTCATTTTTGCAACTAGCCCATCAGAGCTGCAGAGTATGATCCAGGAACTTGCTGACAAGAGTAAAGAAGTGGGATTAAAAATGAACTTTCAGAAGACAAAAGTGATGTTCAATGCTTTTACAAGAAATGAAGATTTATCGATTGATGGAGAAATGCTGGAGATAACAGACACGTACGTTTATCTTGGACAGCAGATATCAAGTGAGGGTCACATTGATGAAGAAATTAATCGGCGTACAAAACTTGCCTGGAGAGCTTTTGGAAGAAACAGCATAATTTTCAAGAGCAATATGCCATTATGTCTTAAAAGAAAAGTGTTTGATCAATGCATCCTTCCAGTGCTTACGTATGGTGCAGAGACGTGGACCTTAACTAAAAGAGACATACAAAGGCTGCAGACAACTCAAAGCGGCATGGAGAGGTGCATGCTTGGTGTAACCAGGAGAGATAAGAAGAGGAATACGTGGATCTGAAAAATGACAAGAGTGGAAGACATCATGATCAGAGTTAAATCCCTGAAATGGCAATGGGCTGGACATACTGCCAGAAGGACAGATCATCGATGGACAGCCGAAATTTTAGATTGGATTCCAAGGGACAGGAAAAGACCCAGAAGAAGACCACATTGGAGATGGGTGGATGAAATTCGAAAGTATGCAGGGGTGACATGGAGGAGACTGGCACAAGACAGACCGTTGTGGAGGAAACTTGGGGAGACCTTCGTCCAGCAGTGGATTGATAATGGTTGACAATGATGATGATGATATATAATTTTAGCTACTATATTTATATATATATAGAAGTAATTACTATATATCTAGCACAGGGGCGTATTTAGAGCCCCCTCGCCCCCGGAAAATGCTTCATTTTTTAGTTTTTGGTTAAAATGCGATTTACATTAGAAAAAATACCTTAATTTAATAAAAATGTATCAACTTACGTTAGAAAAAAAAGCTTTAATTTTTCTTCAATTTTTTCATTAACTTTAATTTTGTTCCAGATGGTGGTTTTCAAAAACTTCCTTTTTTCACCCCCCTCCCGCAGAAAAATTCTATATAATACCTGATATAGTAATTACTTCTTCAAACGTTTCAGGAATAACACACTGTTTTCAGCTAAAGAAGGGAAGGGGATGTTCCGCAGGCTTCAAATTTTTATCTGTTAAAATGCATTCAATTCCTGAATCACGATTCCCAGACAATTAGGTATGATTAGTCTACTTATTATATTTTGAAGAATACCATAAAAAAAATAAAATTGAAGAAATATTTCTATCATAAAAAGAAACGAAACTTCCTT
Organism: Macrothele yani; assembly: GCA_039090855.1. Classification (NCBI taxonomy): domain Eukaryota; kingdom Metazoa; phylum Arthropoda; class Arachnida; order Araneae; family Macrothelidae; genus Macrothele; species Macrothele yani. The sequence continues at coordinate 2,954,408 of CM077019.1, read as the reverse complement.
TTTCATCATAGCCTAAATTTATTAAAATATGGCTCGGTAACCTAAAATGTTTCGGGGGGGGGGGGGGGACGAATGGTCGTTTCCGGGAGGGCTTCGCCTTCCTGGATGTATGCCTGAAAGAAACACTGCTCATAGGAAAGTTTGAGTGCACATCGCAAAAAATTACTACGCAAAATGCAGACACACTTCTTTATACTGAAACGAGGTGCCAACCTGTATTTGGTGCCCAAAGACATAAGAGAACGTAGCTCTCGAAAAGGCACGATATCCTAGGGAATCCCTCATGCTTCCCATCATTAACCATAACTGAAAGCCATGTTGATTAGTCCCATGGGTCGAGTCTTTCATTATGCACTCCATCCCATATAATTCCAACATCTTCTGTTGCGCATTGGTCATTAATGCCAACATAAATTCGTCTTCACTTATTGTTGGGAAACTAGGAAGTAGTTCACCAATTGGCTTCCATATTAAAACAGAACATTTATTTCACTTTTCGTTTTCTTTATTCTGATTCTATAGAGAGGACATCATTTGATGAAAAAATAAAATGACCTCTTGGTCAATTTTAAAATCTCTACAAATGTTTGGTAAATCCTTTTGGTTTACCACCAAACTGATTCGTTTTGTTGGTGAATAATTTTTTCGCAGTTTATCAAGCACAACTGATTTGAGTATTCCTTGGTTTAGCCATGGCTTTCTGCGATTAATCGTATAATACAAGGCTATGCCACTCCGTTATCGCTAATGTACAAGCAAAAGTTCATATTTTTGACACTGCACTGAATAGGAGCTGACTCGCCATCCTTTGGATGTTTGTTTGCCTTTGCATGCAATGCAATTGTGGATGTTTTATGTACGCCCTTTGCCAATAATTTAGCGCACTTTCACAATTGAAAATTGTATAAACAATCTTTTAATTATTCTTGATGTATGGCTTTTATTTTATAATGTTTATTATTTTGTAACTCCGTGTTTTTCATGTTGACCGACAGATAACAGCACTGTATCAGTCACAAAACGTCATATTACCCGTGATTCCGCGTTGCTTTACACAAAAAACAGTTGTGGTGTTCGACATACTTCAAGCTTTTTGGAACTCTTTATCTTCTTCGCACGAGAATAGATACCTACCGACCTAAAAGTAATATAAACAGCACCTGCATTCGAGAGTAGAAATCGAGCTGCCGCCTACATTAATACAATAGGTGGACGACCCCCAAAACTGAGGTCCCGAGATCATCAAGCATCCATTAACGTGAGCAAGCGCAGTAAGACTCCATAGGGAATCATTCCTGTCTAGAGACGCTAGTCACGTGGGGATTCCCCGTAGAAGAAGCCAGAATCGTAACAGCTCCGGAGGGTGATTTCTTCGTGATTTATTTTAGTTTTGGACAACACGTATTTTAACTATATTACTTAAAAAGTTATTACTACAATGCTGTACATACCACCATTATTGTTTCAAACACTGTCCTTGACTTCGTGACCCACCCCTCAAACCACCACACACCACAAAAAAACATCCTCAGCACCCTGGGAAATCTTCCGGGTAGGGTTCACGTTGTGGTAGTTACGCCACTGCTGCCCTTTCTTTACCTTTTCCCTTAGCATTTTATACAAGATTACCGCATGTCTCATATACGACCAGTTTCGACATTCTCATGTGATAGGTAACTTCGAATTGGAATTTCTTTATTAGCATAGAAACATCTGCCAATCGAAATCTTAAATAACTACACTCGTCACCTGTCGTTTATATCGGTTACTAAAATTAGCCAAGATCGTGGTGGACTTAAATATCCAACACCAGCATTTGTTATGATGCTGTCAATTATACATGACTTTGCTTAAAAGTCATTGCCCCATTTGCCACAGAACCTGCTGCTACGGAACTTGTCTTCATAAGTTCTTCCAAAGCTGAAAAAATGTCCATTGTTAAAATGTGAAGGAAGTCAACACAGTAAGAAGTTCAGCATTTCAATTTGTGAAAAATTTCTTCCCATACTGCTCAAGTGCATAGCAAAAACAAGTGACTGATAAAACTACCCAAAAATTTTACAATATATTATGGCATAGGAAAATATTAAAATTAACATAAGGATTTAAATCACTGTTTAACAACTGTATATGTAAGACTTAAAATATTCTACCTGTCTGTGTTTTGCCCCCAATTCTGGCAGTCTGAATATTTCGTTAAGTTATGTTTCGTAAAGCTGCCAGAAGTGAGCTGACGAACATTGCTGAAACTTTGTGGAACAACCTTCTTGAAAAAAAGGGAATTATAAAATCGTATGTATTATTTTAATTCATAGCTGACATTATTAAGAAGTTTTAAAATACACTGAAAATTATTACTACTATTTAATTGTTATATCTTTTAGCTCGCAACGGATATAATATTCCTACAATGGGCAATCAGCGCCCTCTGGCGTTGGCGGGAATATTTATGATTCATGTTTTCAGCGGTCACCGCATAGTCCGTAGAGAGCGTCCCCTCACGCTCGATCGAGTCCGGCCGTGGTTGAAATGAGCAAATGATGAATACTTTGCCTTTTGAGGGGCAATGGATGGTATGAACGAAATTCAGCGATTTTCCTTCAAGTGAGAAAGTTAAAGATAAATTTCAAATGTGTTACCCTAACTGTCAAAAAATGCTATTTCATAAGTTGATCTTTCGTTACCACTCTATCTACCTAAGTTTATTTATGAATGATTGTTTTCTCATCGGTTTCATTTTTTTTTCATATCATCATCATCATCATTGTCAACCATTATCAATCCACTGCTGGACGAAGGTCTCCCCAAGTTTCCTCCACAACGGTCTGTCTTGTGCCAGTCTCCTCCATGTCACCCCTGCATACTTTCGAATTTCATCCACCCATCTCCTATGTGGTCTTCTTCTGGGTCTTTTCCTGTCCCTTGGAATCCAATCTAAAATTTCGGCTGTCCATCGATGATCTGTCCTTCTGGCAGTATGTCCAGCCCATTGCCATTTCAGGGATTTAACTCTGATCATGATGTCTTCCACTCTTGTCATTTTTCGGATCCACGAGTTCCTCTTCTTATCTCTCCTGGTTACACCAAGCATGCACCTCTCCATGCTGCTTTGAGTTGTCTGCAGCCTTTGTATGTCTCTTTTAGTTAAGGTCCACGTCTCTGCACCATACGTAAGCACTGGAAGGATGCATTGATCAAACACTTTTCTTTTAAGACATAATGGCATATTGCTCTTGAAAATTATGCTGTTTCTTCCAAAAGCTCTCCAGGCAAGTTTTGTACGCCGATTAATTTCTTCATCAATGTGACCCTCACTTGATATCTGCTGTCCAAGATAAACGTACGTGTCTGTTATCTCCAGCTTTTCTCCATCAATCGATAAATCTTCATTTCTTGTAAAAGCATTGAACATCACTTTTGTCTTCTGAAAGTTCATTTTTAATCCCACTTCTTTACTCTTGTCAGCAAGTTCCTGGATCATACTCTGCAGCTCTGATGGGGTAGTTGCAAAAATGGCTACGTCATCAGCAAAACGAAGGTGGGTTAGATAATCTCCATTAATCTTTATCCCCTTGTTTTCCCAGCTCAGCGACTGAAAAACACCCTCCAATGTGGCATTAAAGAGCTTCGGAGATATGGTGTCACCTTGTCTCACTCCCTTTCCAATTTTTACGTGTGTTGTATTTTCAAACAGCCTAATCTTTGCACTTGCATTTTCATAGATGTTATTAATAATATTAATGTATGCATCTTCAATACCGCAGGTTTTCAGAGCCATTGTAACTGCTGATGGTTTCACCGAATCAAAGGCTTTTTCATAATCGATAAAAGCCATGCACAATGGAAGTTCATATTCCCTCGCTCTTTCAATTAGTTCTCTCAGCACGTGGATATGATCTATTGTGCTGTAGCCACTCCTGAATCCAGCTTGTTCTCTCGGTTGAGCCATGTCTAGTGCTACCTTCAAGCGGTGTGAAAGAACTTTAGTGAAGATTTTATAAACTACTGATAGGAGGCTGATAGGTCTGTAGTTTCCGAGATCCTCAATGTCACCTTTCTTATGTAGCAGGATCATTGTAGCGGTGTTCCAATCCTCAGGAATCTTTCCTTCATTAAGGCATCGAGTGAAAATTTGGGCGAGTACTGTTTCGATTTCTCCACTTGCTTCTTGTATGATGTCTACAGTAATTCCATCTTCTCCTGGAGCTTTTCCCCGCTTCATGTTCTTGATTGCATGTGCAACTTCTGCTGGAAGGACTGGAAGAACTCTGGTACTGGTATCTTTCATGATGTCTGGAGTGCATATATCATCCCTTTCATTTAATTTGGAGTAGAAATCTTTCACTCTTGTCAAAATTTCGCCTCTATTTCTTGTTATAGAACCATCTTCTTTTCTCAGAGCCATAATCTGTTTTCTTCCCTTACTGAGATGTCCCTTTGCTATCTTTAGGCTTTGGTTGTTTTCAATTGCTTTCCTCACTAGTTCACAGTTGAATTTCCTTACGTCTTCAGTGATACTTTTTCTTACTGTCTTGCATAGCTCTATATATTCCACTTTGGAAGTCACATCTTCTTTAGTTGTTCTCATCTCTCTTCTTTTTTGCATCAACATTTTGGTTTTTCCTGATAATTTGTTCACATGCAACTTGTTCTTAGACCCAGCTAATTTTGTTGCTGTTTCCATAAGAGCTTTGGTTACGTTTCTGTTAACTTCAGAGATGTCCACTTCTTCCGATGTTAGGCCTTCTAAAGCAGAGAACCTGTTCTTCAGTTCTAACTTGAAGGTATTATACTATATTATCTCATCGAGTTGTCAAAATTCCATGACCAAAAATGAAAGATTTCGGAAGCATGCAGCATTAAATTAAAGAAATTTAATATAAATAAAAAACTAAGAGTTTAATCGTTTCCAGTTGGTTATTCTAACCTAAAAATTTCTCTTGTCGAACCAACTCTTGAAAAAGGTTTGGTGGAAATCACAAGTAAAGCGAGCTCTCGACTTGTGTCTGTTGTTTTCATGTAGGGTGTAGAGGTTAGTCTCCGACCCTTTCATCGGTTGTTTAATGTGTCTTCTCTCCGGTTGAGGTTGCCGTTGACCGAGACGGCAGGAAGCTGTGTGTGGGTCCTTTCGAGTTCTTCGGAGGATCTGTATGTCTGGTGTTGCTTCTTGAGCCTTGGTGGGAGTGTGTGTAAACATCAGTGAACCATGTCCAGGTGTTTACCTGTGGCGTGGAGAACAGTGTGAAGATGTTGTGTTGCAACAAAGTTCGTGTATGGGGAGGGGGACGTCGTGCGAGAGCACATTAGGGCGCTCCCCTCTCCCAGCACCCATGATTTGAGGGTCGTATACGAAGGCAATTGAAGCAGCGGCCAGAGGGTAAAACAGAATGCGCGCAATGCATTGTGGGGTCGCATGCCTGCCGAGCCGTAGCTAGCATACAATTATTAGACTTTATTAATTAATCTGTTTGATTCTTGAAAAATGTTATTCCTGTTGCGGACAAAACTTATACAGCAATCTTCGCTTCTCAAAAGAAGCTCATAGGATTCAATTTGGATTCCATACCATCAGCTTCAAACAAGCTCCACGTGAGTTCGTCAACAATGATAAGTAATTGTTACAAAAGAAATAAATACCAAAGAAACACTTGCCGAACTGTTCGCTTTGGAAATCGAAAAAGGCTTAATTTGTACTCATCTGAAATTGAACAATCCTTAAAATGGCAGCGTTTTTGACCATATTGATATAATAATTCACCATAAATCAATATGGTGAATTAGTATATCAATATGCTGAAAATATATTAAGTCCAGGCGGAAGTTTGCTGCGCTAAGAAATACACTAGCGCTTACATACATTTTTGGTTGTCGGTCATTTCTACTCTGTAAATAAGTCATTCGGGATATTTTTTTTGTAGTTACTGTTTCTTCATAGTTTATAAACACACTTCATATGTTTCATCATCCCGTATCTCATTGGAGGAAGAAGGTCACGTGGAAAGTCAAATATGACCAATTGGTGCCTCGTCTTCTAGAATAGCCAGAACATGACAACAATGTGGCTATGTTCTTTGTAGATTAAAAAAAAAAAAGGGGGGGGGGTTGACTAATACTCGAATATAACCTGTGTTCATTCTCACAGCTTTAAATCTCAAAAGACTATTTCAAACCAAAACTATATAGCATGGGCAAACACCGTGGTGGTTTACCTCGTAGCACTTTGGCAGTACTTTCCTACAAACCTCACATTTTCCTTATGAGTGATTACAAATTAACTCTGCGATTATCACATGTGACACTAAAGACACAAAGTGTACAATATTTCTTGCGTCCACTTTATGTCAATTCCTCCTTAGAATTAAGTAATGTAAGCTCTGACATAAGAGTGTATATGTATATTTAGTGACCAGAAAGAGCAACAAAATTCTAACCCCCGTAGGTCTCTGATAATTTATGCGAAAGTCCATGTGACCCAAAAAATAATAAGCAGACATGTAAAAATTCAAAGTTAATGTGTTACGAAACTATCAAATGAAGTGTTAATTTAAGTTTCTTGATTGGGGTTTAAAGTGAAAAAATAATTTTGAAAGACTTTAAATGAGAGATAATAAAGTTGTGTGATAAGATAAATTTATCTTATGCATATAAATGTTGAAACTTCCTTTTAACTAACAGTAAAAAGTTTAGTTTATTATTAAAAGAACAACATTTAATAATTGAAACTGGAAGATCCTTTAAATGAGAGCAGCAGATGGCTTAGTAGTTAGTGGTTCAGACCTGAGCTGATCATTCAGAGATGGGTGATTTACTAACAATCGCTGAATATCGGACGAGCACGTAAAGTGACGGCCCCCAGGCTGGACCCACTGGTTAAATGGGCATCCTTTCCTATGTCCTCCCTGAAATTCTCTCACCCATCTATGTGCGATACCGTACTTGTACGGTGGCGCCATCTACTGTACTCTAATCTCACTACAAACTGTTCTGTCAAAAGTCGCTAGACTTGCTCCTTACGTTTCTGTGTCCTGCCCCAAAGGCGATCTCGCTGTAGGTATCTGGGACCTAAACTCTACTCCCTGTGGACGGAAGTCCTACGTGAAAATGACAATAGTAGGAACGTTTTAATGACTGAGAGTTATTTACTTGGCTCTGTGCGTTCCAGGAAAAAAAAAAAGAGTGTCCTTTTTCACGGGGTGGGACTCTCATAAGAACGTGATTCCGCGTTGCTTTACACAAGAAACAGTTGTACGACATATTGCCTATCGACCTGAAAGCAATATAAACAGCACCTGCGTTCGAGAGTAGGTGCTGTTTATATTGCTTTCAGGCGCGGTTTGACACTTCTGGCTGCGGGTCAGAAACTGCTCCAGTGACGTAGTCCTGATAATGAACTAAGCTTTATTTAATTCGAAAATTTGACCACCAGCTATTTCGAATATTACCCTTAACAAGAAATGTGAAACTTGTGTCAATACAGCACGAATAACCAGAATATTACTTAGTACCGATGCACACTATGATCGGTTATGCCGGAGGACTAATGTGTTTGGGCTTTTAAGTTTGACAAAAGTAGTTATTGAGTTATAATATCATATATTTTATTTTTCGTTATTTTTACTGAAAGTATCTTTTATTTATCACTGGCGCAATATCTTTGTTGGAATCTCTCGCTTTTGGGAATCTATTTCTATACTTTCCCAAAATTTCAGGAAAATATTCAAATTTTTTTTTAATCAGAAATTTAGAATTCTCACTGCTTTTCTTTTTAAAAGTAATATAAATTTCCCATTTTTCCTCAGGGAAAGTTTTGAAAATTCTTTCACGTTTCTCCCCTCTTTTAAGTGTGCGTTATTTAAACGTATGTGTAGATTTTTTTTTTTTAAATACGGCTTAGAATTCCTAATGCCATTTCTTCCGGGAAGGCATTAGTATATTCTTTTCTAAAGTTGATCATACTGTTCGAAAAAAAGCAAGCATTTTTTATTATTATTATTATTATTGAGCTGTATTATGGGTTCTTTCTATGTGCCCTTTGACCTGAAAAATATAAATATCGGAAATGTTTGCAACTGATCAGGTTGGGGAGGTTTTGTCTTACCTGGGTGTAGTGTAAAGCTTTGGGTACCACACTAAGCTTCGCGGATGGATACAGTCGTCTTGCGCAGTAGTTCAAAGTGGTCGATTTTGAGCGCTATCCACGACAAAGAAGACAGTTATCGAGCGAAAACACGCAAGCACAATCATCTGTAACGTACAGAAGTCAAATGATCAGTTTTCTGAGATTCTCTGAGCTTTTTGTTTGGTATTTTCGAAGGATTACTTTTCATTTAAAAGAAATTTGTGAATAAACTACGTAATTTCGATTGGCATTTTGCATAGGATCTCAAAAATATCATTCGAAGTGTTGTAAAATATGATCCATTTTACAGGCAGTTTGCCTTAAGAAAATTGAATTTATTTCTTAGAGGGGGAGTAAGCATGTACTCAGCTGTGTCCTCCCACTTGGGAGGGGAGACGAGGCAACACAGCTGAGGATATAACTCATCTTAACCTCCTCAGACCCGCCATGAAACCAAAAAACTTGATTCTTTTAGAAAGGTTTGAAAATTGATATTCACTGCATTGTAAACAGAAAAAATTATTTTTTACATTTTTTCATGAAAAGGGGAGGCTGGGGGGTTGGTGAGATACATCAGAACAAAGATTATGTAACTGCAATATTTAAGATTTCGAAAATTACTGGTTTAATTAATTTATTTTCAAGTGATATGTATTCATCATCATCATCATTGTCAACCATTATCAATCCACTGCTGGACGAAGGTCTCCCCAAGTTTCCTCCACAACGGTCTGTCTTGTGCCAGTCTCCTCCATGTCACTCCCGCATACTTTCGAATTTCATCCACCCATCTTCCATGTGGTCTTCTTCTGGGTCTTTTCCTGTCCCTTGGAATCCAATCTAAAATTTCGGCTGTCCATCGATGGTCTGTTCTTCTGACAGTATGTCCAGCCCATTGCCATTTCAGGGATTTAACTCTGATCATGATGTCTTCCACTCTTGTCATTTTTCGGATCCACGTGTTCCTCTTCTTATCTCTCCTGGTTACACCAAGCATGCACCTTTCCATGCTGCTTTGAGTTGTCTGCAGCCTTTGTATGTCTCTTTTAGCTAAGGTCCACGTCTCTGCACCATACGTAAGCACTGGAAGGATGCACTGATCAAACATTTTTCTTTTAAGACATAATGGCATATTGCTCTTGAAAATTATGCTGTTTCTTCCAAAAGCTCTCCAGGCAAGTTTTGTACTCCGATTAATTTCCTCACCAATGTGACCCTCACTTGATATCTGCTGTCCAAGATAAACGTACGTGTCTGTTATCTCCAGCTTTTCTCCATCAATCGATAAATCTTCATTTCTTGTAAAAGCATTGTACATCACTTTTGTCTTCTGAAAGTTCATTTTTAATCCTACTTTTTTACTCTTGTCAGCAAGTTCCTGGATCATACTCTGTAGCTCTGATGGGGTAGTTGCAAAAATGACTATGTCATCAGCAAAACGAAGGTTATGTAGTGTTATAACATACCATAATTTCTATATAGATATTTTTCGTTGTACAACTTGAAAACATTCTGGAGCCATTGAAACACAGGAACACCTTACAGTCTGAACACTGTACTGAAGTTAACGCATGGCACTTTGAATTTCGGCATCTACTCCTGTGGGCGCTGTCTCCAATCATTCCCAGCATGCATTTTACATGCTGACTTCGTTCTGAATCATGTGGCATTGATGTAGGAACCCTGAGTTTAAGAAGTGGTTTTTTATCATCTGAGGATTCGTCAGAAAAACAATAAATAATAATATTATAAATAAAGTTCGGCTACCCCTCGTTCACAGCCCCAACTGCTTATGTGACGGGGAGTCAATGTGAGACTTACTGCCTGACATAAAGAAACACCAGGAGTGCACTGTAATGCGGATTGACAAACAACAAACATTTCAGCAATCGCTGAAAAGGATTTTTAAGGTACTTTTACTCCTAGGCAGGCAAGGCATTGCCTTTCGCGTTCATAACGAAGATGACGGAAATTTTAAAGGATTTTTGAAACTAATTTCTGAAGATTGCGAAGAACTTTCAAAATGTCTTAAACGTAGGAACGAATTCACTTCCCATGAGGTTCAGAATGAAATTTAAAAATTTTTGCCTTTAGATGTTGTGTACAACATCATAGACAGAGTAAAACAGTCTACATATTTTTCGCTTATAGCGGATGATACATCCGACTTTGGAACATGGGAATAATTATCTGCCCACTTATGTTATGTAACAGATGATTTTACTGTGCATGAGGACTTCATCGGATTGCATGAAGTTGAAACAACCACCTCGTCTTTTCTCGAAAGTGTGATAAAAGACGTACTTGTTCGATGCGGCCTAAGATTAAAAAACTGTCGCGGACAAAGAAAGCTACGACGGAGCAGCTAATATGGCTGGAAGATTGCAGGGTGTAGCCAAAAGAATTTTAAATGATAAACAGAGAACCACTTTTATTCATTGCGCAGCTCATTCCTTAAATTTGGCGTTTCAAGACACTTGCTGAGTTATTCCCGAAATTCGAGACGTTTTGGATATCGCATCTGAATTGTCAAACGTAATTCACTCGTCACCGAAGCGTAATGCACAATTCCAAAATTCGCAGGTGAAAATCAAATCCGAAGTTTACAGAACTGTTAAACTACTTTGGCCAACATGTTGGATAGTCCGTTCAGCTGCCATTTCTTCTATATCGGAAAATTACGAAGTTCTCTTAAACTTTTTACTCGAAATTGCCAATGAAAACCGCGGCCGCCTTAGAAGGTCAGCTGCAAGTGGTCTTTGCGGAAAATTTGAAGTAATATTCTTTCTCAAATTAAGTTTAATTATCTTTGAAAAAACTGAGAACTTCAGTAACGCTCTACAGAGTTAATCCATAACTGTTCATGAAGCGAGAAAAGGGTCTTTAATGATGCAAAGTACTTTAGAAGAACTACGTTATGATAGCACATTTCAGAAATTATGGACTGAAACTCTCGAATGAGCTTAACTTAAATAAGCCTTCTGTTCCTCGATTTCGAAGACCACCAAGGAGTATAGACTACGAAACCACAGCGTATGAATTCCCGGATCCCAAAGCCTTATTAAAGCAAGTATACTTTAATATTTTGGATAACATGACAGGCGCCATTAGTTTCAGGTTTGATCAACCGGGTTATAAAATTTATAAGAAAATGGAAGCAGTTCTGCTTGCAGCATTAAAAGGGGATTTCTTCAGGGTTGCCAGCCGAGCGGGAAACCAGGAAAACCGGGGAAATCAGGTAAAACTCAGGGAGAATTTTTTTCCTTTTTTTTTTTTTTTTGCAAAAACCTGGGATGCGAATTTTGCGGCAGAGGGCGCCAAAACAAAAATATTGCGCCATCTTGCTACAAAAGGCAGATTTTGTGCCAATGCGTTCCAGAACCGCCGTGCCCTGTCGTCATCGTCGGCACTTCGGCACACTACATTCTCCATGCGCACCGAGTTCTGCTTGACGCTAAGGAAAAATATGCGGTGGGAAGAAAGATTTAGCAATTCCAAGTACTAAGGGTTTTAGGTAGTTAATATGGAAATCGACTGTCCGCTGCAGATGACGGAATATATCCATTATGCTAGGGAAATCGTCGGTCCGCTGCTGATGACGGAAAGTATCGACTATGCATGGAAATCGTCGGTCCGCTGCTGATGACTGAAAATTTCCAGTATGCTATTAAAAAAAGTCAGTCCGCTGCTGATGACGGAAAATATCAAGTATTCTATGGAAATCGTCGGTCCGCTGCGGATGACGGAAAATATCCAGTATGCTATGAAAATCGTCAGTCCGCTGCGGGTGACGGAAAATATCCAGTATGCTATGGAAATCATCAGTCTGCTGATGATGACGGAAAATATCCAGTATGCCATGGAAATCGTAGGTCCGCTGCTGATGACAGAAAGTATCGACTATGCTAGTGAAATCGTCGGTCCGCTGCTGATGACGTAAAATATCCAGTATGCTATGGAAATCGTCGGTCCGCTGCGGATGACGGAAAATATCCAGTATGCTATGGAAATCGTCGGTCCGCTGCGGATGACGGAAAATATCCAGTATGCTATGGAAATCGTCGGTCCGCTGCGGATGACGGAAAATATCAAGTATGCTATGGAAATCGTCGGTCGGCTGCTGATGACGGAAAATATCCAGTATGCTATGGAAATCGCCGGTCCGCTGCGGATGACGGAAAATATCAAGTATGTTATGGAAATCGTCGGTCCGCTACGGATGACGGAAAATATCAAGTATGCTATGGAAATCGTCGGTCCGCTGCAGATGACGGAAAATATCCAGTATGCTATGGAAATCGTCGGTCCGCTGCAGATGACGGAAAATATCAAGTATGCTATGGAAATCGTCGGTCCGCTGCGGATGACGGAAAATATCCAGTATGCTATGGAAATCGTCGGTCCGCTGCGGATGACGGAAAATATTCAGTATGCTATGGAAATCGTCGGTCCGCTGCTGATGACGGAAAATATCAAGTATGCTATGGAAATAGTCGGTCCGCTGCTGATGACGGATAATATACAGTATGCTTTGGAAAGCGTCGGTCCGCTGCTGATGACGGAAAATATCCAGTATGCTATGGAAATCGTCGGTCCGCTGCGGATGACGGAAAATATCAAGTATGCGATGGAAATCGTCGGTCCGCTGCTGATGACGGAAAGTGTCGAGTATGCTATGGAAATCGTCGGTCCGCTGCTGATGACGGAAAATATCCAGTATGCTGTGGAAATCTTCGGTCCGCTGCTGATGACGGAAAATATCCAGTATGCTATCGAAATCGTCGGTCCGCTGCGGACAACGAAAAACGTCGAGCATGCAATGGAAATCGAAAAAAAAAAAAAAAGCCAGGAATTAATTCAAGTGTAGAAGATAGCTTTTTCAGGACGTCTTTTATAAAAAAAAAATCATGGCGCTTATGTTATCGTTTTGTCCGTCGTTCCGTCAGTCCGTCTCTAGACACCATATCTCTGCAACTATTAGTCCGATTTGAAAAGTTCTTTTTGCATTTCGAAGCTTGAAATATGTGAATGATGATCCTTTGTTTCGTTTCTTTTTTACGATGTACAATTTCTCCGCTTGAGGGCGTAAATGCAGATGATGTCGAATTCAAAATACATTTTTTTCCATTTATGTGCTTCTAAACATCCGATTCAAAAAATTCTTTTTTTTTCAATTCCATTTATGTCGAAAAGTATTTTAGGTATAGTTGCTTTTTCAAGTTACGCACAGATTTTTCGCTAGGGGGCGTAAAAGTAAATTACGTTTTCCTCGACATCTCTTCTTCTAAAGCTCCGATTGAAAACTTTTTTCTTCTGCGGATAGAACTCCTAATGGAAGATCTTGTGCATGCAATTTCTAATTTTTGGTAAAGAATACTTTGGTTACCAGGAGGCGTAAGGGTTAATTATTGTTTCGGATGCATTTGCCATAAAATCTGAACTTCTAAAATTCGATTTAAAAAATTCGTTCGTGGACCGACGCTACTCAGGCTGATAAACCTTTTCGGAATAATTTATTTTTAAAATATTGCATGGTTTCACCGCCACGGGGTGTAGATGTATATCTTACTTTTGTCAATATCTCTGCTTTTAATGGTTAGATTTGAACAATTCTTTCTTCATTGGATAGTTTCCGGTGTGACATGTTTTTCATATAATTTCAACATTTTCAAGTAATTCATAGACTTTCTGCTAGGGGGCGCAAAGGTAAATTGTGTTTTCCCCAATATTTCTGCTTCTGAAACTCCGATTTGAAAAATTCTTCCTATATCGCATACAACTTCTGACGGAAAATGTTTTTCAAATAATTTCTAGTATTTGGTAAAGAATGGTTTGGCCACCAGGGAACATAAGTTTCAATTTCTGCTTCTGATGCATTTGCAACAAAATCTGAGCTCCTGAAAACTCGACTAATTTTTTTTTTTTCTTGGACCGATACCACTCACATCGGAAAAATTTTCGAGAACATTTTCTTCTCCTAAAATGCATGATTTCTCGCCAGGGGGCGTAGATGCATATCTTATATTTGTCAATATCTCTGCTTCTAAGGGTCTGATTTGAAAAATTCTTTGTTGGAGAGCGTTTCCGCTGCGAAATGTTTCTCATATAAACTCATTTTTTTCTAAATGCACAAGTCTGCAACCAGAGGACGTAAGCTCAGGATTCTGTTTACAGCGGGATTAAAAATCCGATCGAAAAACATTTCTTCTGTCAGATGCTGTTGTTTTCCATACCGGTTCCATTGACTTTCAATAGCTTTGTTAAATTTCATTTGCGTCAGAACGGATTAAAAAAACGTGCTCATTACACTCGAAAATTCGGTGTCATCTTTCTTGTTCTTCTTGCATTGAATATATTGCATTATAGATGTGGCATTTAGTATGTTTTGGAGTTATACATAATCTGTAAATTTTACCTGAAATTCCCCGCAAAATTATCTTCTGGAAAACTCAGGGAATCTTTAAAGCTAATATGAGTGGTAACCCTGTTATTGCAAGAAGACATACATCACGTGTGCACTCGGAAACGATTTAGAACAATATGCGCTGACAGATCAGTTAAAAATGCTTAAATATTTGGGTAACGCTAAAAGCCTCGAAGATATAGTGGCAGAATTAAACAAAGTAGTTCATTTAAAAAAAAATCTCTGTTCTGAGAAGTTTCTACATTTGTAAAACTTCTGTTAGTTATGCCCGCAACAACTGCCACAACAGAAAGATCGCTTTTAAGACGTTTGAAAACGTATTCTAACTACCTTGTGCCTACAATGTCTAGCAATCGGCTGAATCATGTGTGTATTTTGCATGTGCATAAAGATTTGTGTAAAGACATTGATATTCAAAAGTGCATGGAAATAATTGTAAATAGCGATGAAAATGGAAAAAATCTGTTTGGGAACATTTTACCATAAATAACATAGACATAGAAATCTTTTTTATTAGAAGAACAATGTGCGTACGTATACACAGTACTTCTTATTTCCTGAAATAAACGCAATCGTATAATCTAGGTAAGCAATGCTTTCAATTTTGTTTTGCAACATGAAAACGAACGAAGAGTTGCCTTGTTTCTTTAAAATATTTGAAAATAATATTCCAATATTGTTTTTATATACACGTTTCACATCTGTTATTTAATGTTTTATTTTTAAAAGATAAGTACGTGTTAACACTGTAAAAATTAGGTTGGGAAAGCTGAAATTTCAAATGGATGCAAATGAGCGAAACCATGGGGGGGGGGGGGGGTGCATACTTCATCTTCCGTGGCTTCGGGGGTAGGGGGGATATATTGCTTCAAATAGCCGTACCAGTTTTCGAGAGCTTCCGCCCCCACTGGTGAGAGTGTAAAGTCAAATAGCGTTCTTCAACTAAAATGGCGTTCTTCGTTTGTTTGGACGGTCTTTAATATATGCAGTTGTACTATCCGAAATTATCTGCGTTTAAAGGACAGCTTTCATTCTCGGAACGCCACTTGCGTTATGGATTGGTTTGGAAAGTCGTTTATGGATTAAATGTAATTAAATCAACTGGATGGAAGAAATGCAAATACACTGTAACGTACCAGGAGATGTGACGTACCTGCCAGAAGGACGCACACGACATAAAGGCAGATAGGAATCAGAATACAGCGTCCGCGTAGCTCAATTGGTAGAGTGACTTATTCCGGAATGAGGGGATCCGGGTTCGAATCCTGGCGTGGACAAAAATGACGGAGAAATTCACTTCGTTATAATGGCGCCCGAACTATCCGGATGACCCGACCGTTCAAAATCTCGCATTGGTGTGATGTTATTTCCACACCGCGAGATAGGAAAAATAAGAGAATCCTTTCTCCAGCACTTCGAAAAAAAAATAATAATAAGGGGGAGATGATGTAACGTACCAGGAGATGTGACGTACCTGCCAGAAGGACGCACACGACATAAAGGCAGATAGGAATCAGAATACAGCGTCCGCGTAGCTCAATTGGTAGAGTGACTTATTCCGGAAAGAGGGGATCCGGGTTCGAATCCTGGCGTGGACAGAAATGACGGGGAAATTTACTTCGTTATAATGGCGCCCGAACTATCCGGATGACCCGACCGTTCAAAATCTCGCATTGGTGTGATGTTATTTCCACACCGCGAGATAGGAAAAATAAGAGAATCCTTTCTCCAGCACTTCGAAAAAAAAAAATAATAATAAGGGGGAGATGATGTAACGTACCAGGAGATGTGACGTACCTGCCAGAAGGACGCACACGACATAAAGGCAGATAGGAATCAGAATACAGCGTCCGCGTAGCTCAATTGGTAGAGTGACTTATTCCGGAATGAGGGGATCCGGGTTCGAATCCTGGCGTGGACAAAAATGACGAAGAAATTCACTTCGTTATAACACTTTGAGATTTAAAATTTACCAGAATTTTCGTATTCGGCTCCCAGGTAGCTTCGTTCAAGCTCTATCGGAGTCGGACGTGTATCCCTCCGCGTTGATTTAGATATCAGATTGGGGCTTTTACGATTTAAACGACGGATTGTTAATTTGAGTTGAGTTGTATTCTCAACTGTAAGAGGATATAACTCCGTTAAACTTCTGTATTCAGCCACCAAGTAGTTCAAGCATTGTTGACTTGCGGCGTGTATCCCTTCGTGACCTTTGTCATTATCATATGTAGAGGATTTTAGGAAGGGAGTGTCTGACCCCAGATCTTAAACAACCCTTAGAAATAGGAAACTAGGAGATTTGGGCTAGAGCGCCCGATAGGAAAGTGACACGGAAGCGAAGTAGAAAGGGGGAGGAAGACGCCCTTTCTTATTACCGAGGCCCTTCCCGTTGCAGTCACGAACGTTGTCCACTCGGCCACACGCGACCTTTGACAACGCGTTTCTTTATGTTTAAGATCGTGGCTTTTAAGATTTAAACCGCGGATTGTTAATTTTTATATGAGTTATATCCTCACCTGAGTCGGGCTGGCAATAGCTGGCAAGGGAGACTCCAACACGATAACTTTTTACTTCTCTGTATACTTGCTCAGTGACGTCATCCAATCCAATCCAACAAAAAACACTTCTGCAGGCGTGCTGCCACTAAACGCCATTTTCAGAACTATTTAAGGCTGTCTTTGAATGAGTGTTAAGGTTCATCTTCTGCGATAGATGGCGCAAAAAATCACTCCGTGGGCAAGGCTTTTACGCCTTAAGTAATTGTCCCAGAAGTTGGCGTCAGCGAATCACTGCAGATTTCATTATATTCAGAATGGAAGCTGTCTCTCGTTGGCTCCACAATGAAAAGCCAAAGTAGGCGCTGTTACGTTTTGACCAATGACGTTATTTGGGGGTGAAGCTCAGTAAGTAGACGGAGTTTTAGTAGTTCACATTCAAGGGTTTTCTGCTAATGTACGCATTTTCTGTTCAAAAAATGAACATACAGTGGGATTTAAGATGATCTATTGAAGACATGATTTCAATCTCACTTTTGCCCCTATTCACTGATGTCTGTTTGGCTAAAATAATTAGAAAAATCAGGCAGAAATGAGATATACCGTTGCTTCCTGACAGAAACACTGCTATGCTAATTTATCGCGCCATCTAGCGCAAATTGAAATGCTTTCGAGTCAGATCAATTGAATTAAAAAAAATATTCTAACAAATATTTCGGAATAGCTGTGGCATATATCAGCTTTGGGTTTTTTTTTTTTTTTTTTTTTTGTGCTCAAAATTTCAAACACAACAAAGTAATAAATAGTCTTCGACAAATTGTGAACAAAATAATTTACATTATAGATATATGATAGAAGATGCACCTAGCACTCCTTCAAAGACAGCCTTAAGGGCCGAGTACGTAAGGACATCCCATTTTTTTTATAGAAAAACGTCAAAAAAAGTCGTGCAGTGACTAGGAGTGACAGTTAAGCTAGAGCGTGTGTTTGTGTGCGTGATCCATTCCACAAAATTTCTTTATCGATCTTTTTTACACTTTCCAACCGTAGGTTGAAGAAGCGTATATGCTCCATCTTTGTCCTTCCGTCTGTCTGTCTGTCCGTCCGTCCGTCCGTCCGTCCGTCCGTCCGCACGATAATGCGCGTAAAAATTGGTCGATTTCGATGAAATGATAGTATTTGGTAGGGGACCACCTGGGGACAAACCCTATTGAAAATGGGAGAAATGGGGTCAAAGGTCAGAACATAGGAGCGGGATCCATTTGATTGCCCGTATGCGTCATAACTTGCGTAAAAATTGTTCGATTTCGATGAAATTTTATTATGTGGTAGGGGACCACTGGGGACGAACCCTATTGAAAATGGGCGAAATGGGGTCAAAGGTCAGAACATAGGAGCGGGATCCATTCGATTGCCCTTATGCGTCATAACTTACGGGAAAATGGTTCGATTTCGATGAAATTTTAGTATGTGGTAGGGAGCGACCAGGGGACGAATCCTATTGAAAATGGTCGAAATGGGGTCAAAGGTCAGAACATAGGAGCGGGATCCATTCGATTGCCCTTATGCGTCATAACTTACGGAAAAATGGTTCGATTTCGATGAAATTTTAGTATGTGGTAGGGAGCGACCAGGGGACGAATCCTATTGAAAATGGTCGAAATGGGGTCAAAGTTCAGGACATAATAGCGGGATCCATTCCATTGCCCTTATGCGTCATAACTTACGGAAAAATGGTTCGATTTCGATGAAATTTTATTATGTGGTAGGGGACCACTGGGGACGAACCCTATTGAAAATGGGCGAAATGAGGTCAAAGGTCCGAACATAGGAGCGGGATCCATTCGATTGCCCTTATGCGTCATAACTTACGGAAAAATGGTTCGATTTCGATGAAATTTTATTATGTGGTAGGGGACCACTGGGGACGAACCCTATTGAAAATGGGCGAAATGAGGTCAAAGGTCAGAACATA
Source organism: Macrothele yani (assembly GCA_039090855.1). Classification (NCBI taxonomy): domain Eukaryota; kingdom Metazoa; phylum Arthropoda; class Arachnida; order Araneae; family Macrothelidae; genus Macrothele; species Macrothele yani. The sequence continues at coordinate 2,935,395 of CM077019.1, read as the reverse complement.
GGAGCGGGATCCATTCAATTGCCCTTATGCGTCATAACTTACGGAAAAATGGTTCGATTTCGATGAAATTTTAGTATGTGGTAGGGAGCGACCAGGGGACGAATCCTATTGAAAATGGTCGAAATGGGGTCAAAGTTCAGGACATAATAGCGGGATCCATTCCATTGCCCTTATGCGTCATAACTTCACTAAAAATGCTTCGATTGAAAAAAAACTTTATCATGTTGTTCCGGAAGTGTACTTAACCGGTTCTGTTAAATATCATCGAAATGGGGTCAAAGATCAGGACACAGGAGCGCGATTTATTCCACAGCCATTATCCTCATAACTTGAGTAATGATCTCTGGTATGTTGGAAAGCGTATAATAATCAATGCATTGCATGATTTTACTAACTTTTTTTGTTTTTGTTCAGAGAAGACCATCCGACATCCTTAACATAAATTTCTGGATCCGCCTCACTTGCATGTTGCAATGGAAATACAGACACCGCGTTTTCGTAGTGGTCTAAGCATTGAGTTTCGACCATTCGACCCGGATGTGTCGGGTTCGAATCCCGTGTGAGGTATCAATGGTGTGGTTGTCCTATACTGCAGTGCTCCCAAGTTTGGGACGAGTGACTGCGTATAGCCCATTGTGTTGCTCATGATGACATTAAATCAAAAAGAACAATAAAGGAAAGGAGGAACATTACCGTAAAAACGTCTTTAGTGCAAAACAAGCAGTGTAGTACACGATGGGTGTACCGAAAGTATAATGCAAAAGTGGGTATTACTTTTTTATTGACTGACAGAGGTCGTTCAAATCGCACATGTTGGTAGCGTAAGTCTTCTTCTATAGTAACATTTCTTCTTCACTGCAGGTAAATAATGGATTCCAAGCAGAAGCAACACGCCATCATTGAGTTCTTGACGAAGGAAGGGTACAATCTGTCCGACATCCACAGAAGGCTACAGAACGTTTAGGAAGATGACATCATTGACAAGAGCAATGTGCACAGATGGATGAAGAAGTTTAAAGAAAGGGAAACTAGCTTTGAAGAAAAACCACGCAGTGGAAGACCATCATCTGCGACCACTGACATGAATCGTCAGCAAGCGGATGGATTGATTCGCGCAGAGAGACGAGTCCCAATCAGTCAGCTTTCTGCACAACAGGACTGTGGTCACATGCCATACAGAAGATGTTAGAAGACTAAGGGCATCGGAAAATACGTACAAGGTATGTACCTACGCAATTGACACCCGATTTGAAGGAGAGAAGTGTATAAGTCTGCTCTGATCTGCTGGGAGCGTTTGAATACAATGTAGACACGATTTTTTTTCCGATCTGGTGACAGGAGATGAAACTTGGACGTATCTTTACGATTCGGAAACGAAGAATCAACCCTTTGAATGGCGGCATACATCTTCACGAAGGCCTAAAATGTTCAAGATCCAGCGATCAGCACAGAAAGTCAGAATGACTGTTTTTTGGGATGACAGGGATGTCATTCTCTTTCATTTTCTGGAACATGGCAATACCGTGACCAGCGAGCGGTACATTGAGGCACTCATGAACTTTACAGAAGCTGTAAGGAGGAAAAGACGGAAACAAAAATCTGAAAAGGATCCGCATTCACCATGACAATGCGAGACCACATACATCTTTGGGAACAAATCAGGCGATCGGTAAATTAGGCTGGGCGTTGTTCCCCCGTCCACCATACAGCCCAGATCTGGCGCACTTCGACTTCCACCTGTTCGGACAGTAGAGGAAAATGGGGCATTCTATTGCAGGATCAGCCCTATATAGACTTAACATTGGCTGATCACGAGGCTGATCCCGTGGCTGTCCCCGAGGCTACCCCAGCTGTCCCCTTGTCAGAATTTTGTCACGTGATCGTCCCCATGATGTGCTGCCCCCTAGCGGTGCTCCTTGGAACTTTCAATGGACCTTTGATTTTGAGGGATGGCAACGACCGAGTGTGAAAGGGGGTGGATATAGGGGGATGTACCCTCGATGTGCTGCCCCCTAGCGGTGCTTCTTGGAACTTTATGTTTTTCTCGGGAGATTTATTGGACTTTGTCAAATTTTTTGGAGGAAGTTTTTTTTTTGTCCTTTCCAATATTTTTTGTTTCCTCGAATTTGTTTTATTAAACTTATATTTTTATAGCTTTCGTGGGGTGTTAGAATTTTTTATAGACATTGCAGTATTTTTTTTATTTTATTTCAGAGTACATAAAAATGCTCTAATGGCCTCGGTGAGATTCGAACTCACATTCCTTCATTCAGAAAGCGCACATTCTTCCCCTAGACCATCAGACCATTAGGAAAATATGTTTGAGATAGGAAGATGTTTGTTCACGGTGTTAAAATGTTTTTGGGGACTTTTCTTGGAATTTCATTTAAAAATGGAGTGTGAGGGGGAGTGGGCGTTATTTGAGTTGTGAACGAGTTGGTGTGAACATGAATTTTTCTGTTACGGTGGAACATCTCTCGTTGAATTGTTGTAATGGAGGATGTAATGAAACAGACTTATCTTACAGCCGTAAAAGAAAGAAGCTTCGGTGGTGTGAATGCTTTATTCCGTGCTGTCAAGAAAGAAGGAATCAAGAAAAAAGACGTCGAAAAATGGCTGAAGGGGGAGAAAACGTACACTCTCCACAAACCGACGAGACATCATTTTCCGAGAAACAGAGTGTTGGTGAATAAAATTGATCAACAGTTTCAAGCAGACTTGGTTGACCTTCCCAGGTTGAGTCAACATAATGATGGATTTCATTACTTGTTGACGTGTATTGATATATTTTCCAAATATGCGTGGGTAATTCCCTTAAAACAAAAGTCGGGGTCACATATCGTTCAAGCGCTTTCCAAGATTTTCGAACAGAGAATACCATTAAAACTGCAAACTGATAAAGGAACTGAATTTAAGAACAAAGAATTGCAAAAGTTTTTAAAACAGCACGAGGTGCATTTCTTTACGACGAACAACGAGACGAAAGCAAGTGTTGTGGAAAGATTCAATCGCACGTTGAAAACTAGAATGTGGCGATTCTTTTCAAGTCAAAATACGTTCAGATTCATCGACGTACTCAACGATTTAGTCCACAGTTACAATAATTCTACCCATCGAAGTATAAAAATGAAGCCTGTAGAAGTGAACGAAAACAATGAAAAGCAAGTGTTTGACAATCTGTATGGTGACCTCAAGAGGGAAAAACCCACGTATAAATTTCAAGTCGGTAATCACGTGAGGATTTCTAAAACCAAATTAAAGTTTGAAAAGGGATACGAATCAAATTGAACGGAAGAAGTGTTTGTGGTGAATGACCTTGTTCCAAGATCATCTCCCGTGTACAAAGTAAAAGACTTATTGAATGAAGAGCTGGAGGGAACATTTTACGCTGAAGAGCTTCAAAAAATGACTCTCTCAGAGTCCTTTCCTGTGGAACGTGTTCTGAAGAAACGCAAAAGAAAAGGAAAAATGGAATACTTTGTTAAATTTTAAGGGTATCTTGATAAATTTAATGCTTGGATCCCCGCGGAAGACTTGGCCTCTCTATAAAACCGACATTTTTTTAGAAGAAACATCATTCGTCAACATGAGTTCCTATCTGACGTTACCTAGCGACAGCTCTCTCCGCTACTTTGCAGACAATAAAATTTCTCATTTCATCACGCGTCTTCCCTCACCGATCGAGCTCAATGGTGACTGGGAAGTGGGACTCGTCGAACTCATCTACCCTCATTCCTGGTTTAATGTGAATGTAAATTCAAATTCCTTTGCTTACGGTGTCGGCCCAAGTCAACTGAAAGCAGCAAAAATCCCTGATGGATATTATGATTCTGTGGGAGATGTGGTAAAAGCCATGTCCCAGCACTGGTCGAAAAAAATTACGATGTTTTTTAATAAAAACACGAGACGTGTCAAAGCAGCTTTAACTCGTGGTTCTCAACTGCAGTTATTTCCTGGAATAGCTGAAATTCTAGGTTTTCAACCTGGAGTGTATTCAGCATCAGAAGGGAGTGATGTCACAATTCATGGAAATTTCGTAGCCGATCTGAACACGACGCTTTCCCTATTGTACGTGTACAGCGATATTGTGGATCCTCAGCCTGTGGGAGACATGGTTGCTCCTCTCCTTCGCATCGTGAAAGTGAGCGGAGAAGACGGAGATGTGGTGAGCGCCTTATACGACCGCCCTCATTATTTGCCTATCGCAAGAAAACATTTCCAAACCGTAGAAATCGTTATAAGGAATCACTCTGGACAATTAGTACCATTTGAACGTGGGAGAGCGATCGTGAAACTTCATTTTCGTCTCAAGGCTCTGTAGTCATGTATGAACCATACCGCTGTTGTACAAAATCCTTCGAGGAATATTACGTCAATCAAACTGGAAAAGGTTTAGTCTACTATCAAGGAGCACCCCTTCAAAAAGGGTATGGACTTGGGGGAATTTTTCGCTCGTTATTTAGAGCGGCGGTACCATTATTCAAACAAGGTGCAAAAACGCTTGGAAAACAGCGAACGGGGGTCGACCTTGCAAATGATTTAATGCAAGGAAAGGATGCAAAAACAGCAGCCAAACAACGAGCTAAAGAAGCAGGACAAATTCTCACTGACAAAGCAGTTAATAAAGTGAAGAAAATGTTGGGAGGCGTTAAAAGGAAGAGAAATACGAAGAAACGCATCATTCGTTCAAAGAAAGTCAAGAGGAGAGCACACAATATTTTTGATCCATAAACCATGGCTTTGATTCACAGTCATTCTTCCGTATGTCTCAAGTCAGAGCTTGATTTATTTGCTTTACCGCCCACCCAAACGAGCATAGAAAAAGGACAATGGATCGAATATCACCCCTTGGCCAACATTGGAGGTGGTGGACCTCTGGAATTTAATATTTCTGGGAGTGTAGAAGAATACATGGATTTGTCTTCCAGTCAACTCTACGTAAAAATTAAAATTGTGAAAGCTGACAATTCTGTCATATCTGACAAAGAGCCCGTGGGGCCCATTAACTGTTTTCTTCATTCTCTGTTTTCCCAAGTTGATGTTAGTTTAAACGAAAGAGTGATTTCGTCCTCGAGCAACACGTATCATCACAGAGCATATATTGAAACTCTATTAAATTATGGAGAAGACGCAAAGAAATCCTATTTAGCATGTGAAGGGTTTTACAAGGATACAGCCGGACATCTGAACGAAATTAATTTCACGAATGCAGTAACAAACAAAGGATTGCATCAACGCTATGAGCTCGTGAAAGACAGCAAAACGTTGGACATGATTGGAACCTTGCACTGTGATTTATTTTTTCAAAATGGACTGCTTCTCAATTTAGTGGACGTGAAAATTAAACTGGTTCGAAGTAAATCTGATTTCTGCCTCGTTTAATCCTCAGAGGCCCCCAATTACAGAGTTCTCATCGAACATGCATCCATTTTTGTGAGAAAAGTGAAAGTCAACCCGGGAGTTGCCATCGGCCATGCAAAAGCTTTAGAAAAATCTCCAGCCAAGTATCCTATTGACCGTGTTTTATGCAAAGTGTATTCCGTCTCTCAAGGAAGTATGTCATTCGTGCAAGACAACGTATTCCTAGGACAAATGCCCAAAAGACTGATTATTGGATGTGTCGATAACGATGCTTTTAATGGTACATATAAATCCAACCCCTTTGAATTTAAGCATTATGATGTCAACTTTATAGCCGTATACGTTGACGGACAGCCAGTTCCTCACAAACCTCTAGAACCCAATTTTGAAAAGGGAAACACAATTCGTTCTTTCCATAGTCTATTTCAAGGAACCGAGAAACTTGGCCAAGATTGTGGAATATATATCGATCGAGAGGAATTTTCCAAGGGATACACTCTTTATGCATTCAATCTCAGTCCCGACCTGTGTGATGGAGGGCATATGAACCTGATTCAACAAGGAAATTTAAGAGTGGAAATCAAATTTGGAAAAGCTTTAGCAAAAACCATTTCTGTGCTAATCTAAGCAGAGTTCCAAAACATTATTGAAATTTCAAAGTCCAGAAACATTCTTTGTGATTTCTCCAATTGAAGAAATGAACAGTGTTCAAATTGCAAAGACCCTAAAAAGCAAGATCACGTAACAAGACGATCATTCCTAGGAGTGTTTGCCTGTGACAGACTTCCCAAGAGAATTGCCAAGTTCCCAACATGCCTTGTTGTGAATATGGACAGACATGGAAATCCTGGAAAACACTGGTTGGCTATGTATATGTCAAACCCCAAAACAATGGAATTTTTTGATTCTTTCGGACATTCTCCAGAATATTTTCAAGGACCTATTGCTCAATTTGTCGCCAAGTTTGATACTGTAAATTTTAATGATGTACCTCTTCAAAGTTCGTTTACAGCCGTATGTGGACAATATTGTATTTTCTTCTTGTATTCTAGATGTCGCGGAAAAAGCTTGTACTCCATTGTAAGAAATTTTCGATGGAAATCTGAAACAAATGACGTGCTGCCGTGCCTATCATTTCGTTCGAAATAAATTTCGAATTGTAACAAAATTTAGAATTTAAAATAAAAATTGATTGAAATCTATTTTATGTGTCTTTAAATTATTTTGTATCTTTTTTAATGACTTCAGTTGACAACATGGAAGTGCCCCGACTACAACATCCTTTCACTGCTCTGATAGCGGGTCCTACTGGTAGTGGGAAGACTCAGTTTGTAAAACGCTTACTTCAACATCAAGAGGAAGTCATATCTCCCCTCCCGAACATGTAGTGTGGTTCTACGGGGTTCACCAAACATTGTACGATGAAATAGAAAACGTGACATTTGTGGAAGGCCTTCCCTCTAATTTCCGTGACTATGTGAAAGGAAGAATGCTGTTTGTTATTGACGATCTCATGACTGAATGCGGAAGCGATAAAAAATTAACTCACTTGTTCACTAGAGGGAGTCATCATTTCAATGTATCTGTGATATTCATTACTCAAAATATTTTTCATAAAGGCAAAGAAATGCGAGAAATTTCCCTGAATGCCCATTACTTGTTTCTGTTTAAATCACGAAGAGATGTGAATCAAATCACTCATTTAGGGAGGCAGTTGTACCCTAGCAAACTTAAATTTTTTCAAGAAGTGTATTTGGATGCCACAAAATCCCCTTACAGCTATTTATTGATTGATCTAAAACCAGAGACCAAGGAAGAATTAAGATTACGCTCTCAGATTCTTCCAGGAGACATTCAAGTAATATATCAACCTCGGTGAAATGAAATAAGTCTAAGTTTTCATCATGATGTTGTCTAAGCAGCAGGTCCAACTTTTATGTATAATTCAACACTGTCCAAGAAATATATTAAAAGACCTAATATTGAAATGTAGAAAAAATGGAATTAAAGCACTATGCGAAGTTTGTATGAATACGTTAAAAGGAAATGTTCCGCTTACGCCAGCCCAGAAACATTCACTGAAACGGCATAAGCACACCTTGCGAGCACTCTCTCGAAAAAAGACGCCTCTATATAAAAAGAGGAAACTCCTTATTCAAAAAGGGGGATTTTTAGGTGTGTTGATTCCTGCTGCTCTCAGTGTATTAACGACTCTGCTTACGAAATAATGGAATTTGCCAAGAAAATGGTTCTGATTCCCGAAGAACGGATTTCACGTCATATGCCAACAGAGGAAACGTTAACGGACTTAGACAAAGAAATGAAAAAAATTCTACTAAGCAAAGAGTCTGACGAAGTGAAAGTGAAATTATATAATCAAGTCTTGAATAAACGTATTCAGGTATCGAGTTTTAATCCCCAGTTTCACCTCAGGAAACAACATCGAGAACTGAAGAACCAGTGAAAGAAGAACATATCAAAGACGAGAAAGTAAAAGATGTTATGGAAGACCTTATCATTCAGTTCGTTCCTACTAACTTGAAGCGAAATGCAAGAAATGTGCTGGATGTCTTTAAAACGAACTCTGATATTATTGGCTGGAGCCCTAAGGCCGAATCGCAGGTCCGAGGACGTATTGTGAAAAACACGAATATTATTGACCTCATAGACTCTATGTTTCGAAGCAAAGGATCTAAGCTGCACATACCTCCTGAATTTGTAAAAGCATTAAAAGACATTAATTTACCCAAAAAGTTCATTAAAAATAAACAAATGTTGCATGTTCCTGTACAAGAAGAAAATTCGGTTGTAACTTCTAAACAGAAAAAGACAAATTTATGCAAAAATGTTAGTTGAATTCCTTATTAAAAATTTAGTTGAAAAAAAGTGTCATTCTTTTTTAGTTTTTTTTCCTCTTTTTTTTTTTTTAAATGCATTCCTAAGTTCATATTGAGAATGGTTTAAATTTTGATTGCAAGATGTTTGCAAAGATCGTTTTAGGAAAAGTTGAAAACAGATAAGGTTCGTTTCGGAAAAGTACATTCTCTTATAGGGTTAAAAATGGAACACTTCATATTTTCATAGGGTCGGTTTTGATGAAACACGTTTCAGTAAAAACAGTGAAATTCCAATTGAATAACATGGGAAACTATGAAATTTAAGAAGCACGTTTTCGTTCAAGGAAAATATTTTAAAAGGTCTATTTTCGATTCAGTTGAAAACGATTCAGGTAGAAAACAGAATGCAGTAGAAACAGTCACAGCAAGTTCCTGAAAGTTGAAAATAGATGAGGTTGAAATTTGGAAAAATGTCTAAGGAAAGAAATTGTTATAAAACACAGACTGTTTTAGTTTTCCCAGGCTAGCGGGGTCTTCAGTGAGAGCGCTTCTTCTTTTTCAACCCAAAGAATAAAGCGAGTCAGTTTGAAACATTTCAAACTCCCCGAAAATAAGCCGTGTACTCTGGTTTCGACTCAATACAGTAAAGCATTGCTCTCAGACCAGTCGGAAATCCCCCTCGATTGGCCGCCTAATGGAAAACATCAAGCCCAGTTCCCTTAATAAATACCCAAATATCCATAAGAAAAGTCATCCAAAAAAGCACTAGTTCACCATTAAAACAATTGCATTCATTCTGTTACTGTTTTAAACATTTCTAAAAAAAAAATTTACTTTTAAAATTCTTGAAGGCTTAATATTTACTCTTAAGATTAAAAATTTTTTCACTTAGTTTATGCCACTATAAAAAATAATTTCACAAAAATTTATGTTTAGAATTTAAAAAAAATAATAATAATTACACTGTAAATTTAGGGTCTAGAATTAGAAATGACTTAAAACATTTAAAAAAAAAATGCATTTTTTAAGACTTAATTCCTCACTTTTTTTTTAGTAATTTACCTACCTCCCTCCCCCTTCCCTTAATCAAATTTTTAAGAGTCCTAAAAAGGACTTTTTTAACTAGCAGGATTTGCTGTTACGAAGACTCTTCACCGTCTCTAACAAAGATGCTGCACAGATATTGTTCGCAAATGCTTCTGTGATGAGCAAGCTACCAACTGCTTTCAAAAAGATTCCGCAACACTTTGGGGTTCTAGTAAAGAAAGTGCTTTATTAAAACCCATATTCCATTTTTCATCGTTGGTAAACTGAGTACACTCATGTCCTAACTGGTTGTTGGGTTGTTCTTCAAGAGGCAAACGACACGTAGCACAATCAAACACTGTCCATGTATTTTGCTCAATGGCGGACTTGAGTACATCAGCCAGAATGAAATGCAGTTCCTCATCGCTCGCTGGGGAATTTTCAGCACTTTGGTTTATTAAGATAAAGTTCTTAAAAACAGTTCCAAATAAAACTTGGCAAACACTCTCCCAGATTTTAGGACATTCTTCAACGAGCTCACTGAATTGGGACCTAGTGAGAGGCAGTTTCTTTCCCACTACTTTAATATCGTTCATGTTCCAAAACATGAATCTAGACTCCATGAAAACGCAGAATATGTATGCCGACATCGTAACACCGAATTTAGTGGGGTGTAAGAGCTCGCCATCGAACTCATAGCTCCTGACATGAACTCTTACAGTTCCTGTAAAATCAGTCACTTTCGCGATCTTGTTTCCTCCGAGAGAGAATGGTGAGGAGGCAGATTTACTAGTGAAATTCCCGACGATGCAGACTTGTTTGCAGCAGGCATTGTTGATGTAGACCCAGTACTAGCATGTACAGTTGAGACAGGTGTGTTGGAACTTAACAAGTCATCACCACGATGAAATTTCTTTACAGCATCCGATTTGGTTTGGTTGGCAGTCCGCTTCATGCTGATGGCCGGCAAAGTGTTTGTAGGGGCAGGCAACTGAACGTGTTCAGAGTTCGAAGGTAGAGAACCGAATGAGTGAGTTGCTGTGCGTTCAAACAAAACTGATAACAGATTACGGCTGAGGCAAGCATCCTGTTTACAGCTTGAAAGCGTGAATGAGTCACGAGACAATGGCGTTTGTGTTATCATCTTTCTAAAGGTCAAATTTATTCGAACATCTGGGGCATTTCCGCAACGTGGTAGACCATGTGCCCATGAATCATTTGTTGGGGGTAGCATCTGGAGAAGCGAACCACTTTCTAATCTTAAGACAACTGGTTGAAAACATTCTCTTTTAAAAATAAAGTCCCTTGTTTGACCTAGAGAAACTGAAGCAATGCAAGAATTTTTCACGATTTCACGTTCATCGTCCTTGTGGAATCCGATGCATTGATTTCCATTTTGATACCTATTAATCAATACAAAATTAAAGGTGTCACAACACGCGTTCTCTACCTCACGTTTGATTTCTCGAAGTACAGGAATCCACGGTTTTGCTTTTATGGTCAATCCGCTGAAAGAGTAATGGAGGTCAGCATCACCGAAGGCAACATGCTGTCGAGGAATGGAATACGATTTCCCATATACTTTCATCTTTGAGAATTCACCACTAAGATATTTCACTTCTGTCTCCAAACACCGAAGAAAATAATCAGCCTCTGATTTAGAAAACAACTTGGAATACGAAAAATGGAGACAGTCCTTGTAATATGATGAATGAATTTCTTCAGACGAGTAGGCGCAATTGAAGTAGGCTCCCAACGATCAACGAAGTAAGAATGAGGAAGACAAAGGATAGATTAGCTACGAGATAAAACAGATGACGTCAGCAGATGAACAATCGATTCTTTTTTTTTCCGGTTTAGTCCTGAAGACTGTTTTTTTCTTCTATTTTCATTCTTTTAGGAGGAGGTTCTAATGAATTGAATGAGTAATGCCCATAGGGAAGGGTATGAATAAAATCTTCCATAATGATGCGTTTATTGTCATGAGGGCTGTAACGTATACTCTAGATTCACTTTCCTTTTGATTTTTACTATCTCTGGTTATTTTATTTTACTATGTAAATTATCTTCTTACTGAACGAGATGTTATTTCTCCCGCTGAATGAGATCTGGCAATGAGTGTAAGTCATGACGTGGTGGTAGCCAGTATAAATAGGCGCGTTCAACGATACCAGAGAGAGCGGTTGTTTATGTGCGAGAGAGCTGTTGTTGTATGGTGAGAGCTTTTTGTTGATGTGCGTAGAGAGAGCTGTGGTTTATGTGCCAGAGAGCTGTTGTTAATGTGGAGGAGAGCTTTTGTTTGTGTTACGTGAGAGAGCTTTTATGTGTAAAGAGATCTTCGTTTATGTGAGTAGAGCTTCGTGTATGTTGGAGGATACCAGGACTTTCTCTGTATAAAGCTTGTGTTGTAAGTACGTTTTTCTCAGTTCATAGTTTTGTCAGATCTCTGTCTGGCTGTTAGGTATATTTCATTAGTTGTTATTATTAACAACCAGCATTAAGACTTTATTCATCTTAATTACTACTACAACATTACTAGCAGTTAAAAGCTTGTTCATTATTATTATTACTACACTACTAGCAGGAAAGTTTATTCATGATATAATTAACAAACAACAAGCATTAGTAGAAGAAGCTATATTCATTATAGGGCTTAGAGATTTCTTGTTTGTTTTAATGCTGAAGACTGCATGTTTCATACTACGAAACGAGTGACAAACATTTCTCATCTCCTGTTTATTGAATAAGGAATATCGGTAATTTTGAAGTTGGAGTTGATTTAGAACAACTGGCTTACTCACTCCTTTAGCTTTTTTTATTTCTACATCATCGGAAGAAAAAGCATACATTTTTGCCCTCATTCCAACGAATTCTCTTATTATTTTCCCGTTCATTTCATCTTTAAATTTTCCGATAACTTTTTTATTAGCTGAACTGTAGAGAGGATGGTCTATTGAATAGTCGCTCGTATCTAGTAAAGGCAGGATTTTCACCATGGCATTATAAAGATCTTCTGTCTTCGTTTCATAAAAGAAACTGTCTGTGTCCATGTACAGAACCTTCACTCTTTCTCCGTACAAGGGTTTTATGACGTCATAATGGAACGAGTACATTAAGGTTTTAGACATATTCAGAACGGTGACTCTTATATATATGGGTTTATTGAAAACTAGTTTGGTGACATCTAGATATCATAAAATCACAAACTCCTCATCGGACTCATTCTTCAGAATTTTTCGGTATTTGAAGTTGTGTTTAGCCAACACTTTTTCCAAACGTTTCTCATCATGAACCAGTTCATTGGATGTTCTTTTCCTGATGTCTTCCACAGTCTTCCCAAAGACGCTGTTATTCATGAGCTTGTAGAAAATTTTTTCGAATTCATTTCTTGCCAATTTTCGTTTCTCAGTATTTAGATTTATATATACCTGCAGCAGATTGGGAAAATGATATGCCTCGATGAATTTTTTAATTACAAGACCAGCTGCAACTGCTTGTTTAAGTAAGCGGTAGTGGGCTATATATCTGCTCTTGGGGTTTAGTGTTGTCAGAAGTTTGGTTTGTCGGGTACCAGGAACAACCCCAACCTCAGGACAGAAGGGAAGATCGGCGTGAAAATCATGCAAAGAATCCGGGTACTCGATGTCGACTTCCAAAAAGCATCCAAAGGGACCGTCATCAGGAATAGAGCCAATATTCAGCTGCTTCAACTCATCAGAATGCATCCAATTAAAGTGAGCATATGGAATCGATTCGCTTAATGAAAATCCATACATATTATTGCAATCGAGATAAGAAATATAGTTGCTTTCTTTTGCTGGATTAAAATTTTTCATGTACTTGTTGTTCGCCAGGGCATGCCGCTGGATGCATTGGCATAGTCCCCCTCGTTTTGCCGCCTTGACAAATAATAGCATTTCATAATCTGTAAGTAATTCTAAAGACATTTTCGTGATCTTAAGCATGGAATTTGGAGCACTGAAGAACCACACAGGATCCAGTGAATATGTTTCCTGACAGATATCCCGAAAATTTTCAAAGATATCGGCCAGGATGAGAACATCAGTCTTTAAATACAGATCTGAGTATTCTCCTAAATCTCTGATATTCATTTTTTCCCATACTTGTTGAGCATGATTATAATCTTCGTTACTTATGTGGGACTCGGAAATGGTACTATAAAAACTTGATTTTATTGGGAGGCATGAATCTTCTAATTTGTTGTATGATGTTACATATTCATACGGAAAAACACCCTTCTTTTTCAACAAATGAAACTCGTCATCTTGGGGGTAGTGCTTTCGGGTGATCTTAAATTGGTTTGCTGGAAGATTATTTGCAAGGCTTGACAACCCAGTAGGCATGAATCTTAAGCTGTCTAAAAATCAAATTTCCATCCCACCAATAAATTTTGAGAAGGAAATGAATTTTTCGGTGAATTCTGGAATGACTTTAATGTTTCCTTCTGAAAAACCAAGCTCTTGAATGATAAAGTGTGAATCATAACCAGATAAGTTGTGGAAGAAGACTGGCACAAATTTAGGGTTTAGGAAATTGATATTACATGATGCATGTGCTGGACCCCGGAATGCGCCTGTTCGGTGGTCATGGTCAGCGACTTTGAGTTTGCCTTTTGATTTGGCGAATGCTTTTTCACAGAGATAACAGATTGATGCAGATTGAAAAGATGCTTTTTCTTCAGTACTTAATGGACACATGGGGACATTTTTTTGATACTCCTCCTGGATTTTCAATACATCTTCTTTCAAGGAGTGAAGGAAATGACGAATGACGCCGTCTTTTTTTTTTTTTTTTTTTTTTTTGATTGGAGGTTTAACGACCACTGTGAGCAACTCAATGGGCTATAAGCAGTCGCCCGTCCCTAATTTAGGGTCACTGGTTCCAGGGAAGGGAGAGAGCCAGTGCCGTAAGACAAACACATCCATGCCTGACCGGGATTCGAACCCGGACCCCTTATGGACGAATGATCAGAGGCCAACGCCTTAGACCACTGCGCCACCGGGGCGGCAACGCCGTCTTCAGACCTATGAATCCGAAATACGGAAAATTCATCTAATTCATCTTTTATGAAGTACGCATACGACATGAGCTCGTGAGTTTGGGTTGTCATGGTGTATGAAATTTCGGGATTTTGAGGGGGCCGTTGAATGGGTTTGAGAACGCACTCAAAGTCCGCGTAGATGACAAAGGGAACCCTCAAGGCATGCTGAAAATCTTTGAATTGAAGGAGATTATTCTCTGGCATCTGAATGGCAACTGGTTTGTTTTTCATGCAGAGGAGTTTGTGATTTTTTAATTTGTTTTCTCCATCACAACGGGCATCGTAGGTTGTAAAACATTTTTTGCATATGACGGCTTTTCCATGATGCTTGGTGATTTGTTTGGAAATCAACCGCTCGAAGTTAGTGATGAATGCGTAGTGGGAGCGACATCCATCTTCTAAATAGAGGAGATCTCGATGGTCTTGTAATTCCTCATCGCATACCTTAATGGGAAATATTTTTTCTGCCTTGTCGATACCGAAGACATTGATGGACATGTTATTTGCCTTCTCGAACTTTTTAATATCAGAAATTTTTACCGGGTACTCAACACAGTCCCAAATATATCCTGTGGGCAATTGAGGGTCCTTGAGGAAATTGTTGACTCTCTCCCTATTGTAACATTGAAGACGTGGGGTCCAGACTGCGTATTTAAAGCAGTAGATGTCATTATTCACAACATTCACTACTGCCTTCTTCCTTTGAATATTGGTTAGAAGGGTGATGAATGACTCACCCCTCAAGGGTCTGAAACGGTTGATTCTAAGTTCGAACCAGGAGACATGGGGAAATACCCAGCCGGACCCTTTCAATTCTGCCTCTGACTTTTCGTTCTCGATTTTAGCAGCCATTGAATCATAAAATTCACCAACATCACCAGCTCTGAAGAGAGGTTTGTTGGGGGTTTTCAGGTTGTGGTCACAAAACTCGTACTCGTCTGGAACATCTTTTTTGTGTTTTTTAAAAACTGCCTCCATGAAAACGCTGAGTTTGATTGATGGGTGAGTAGCTAATGAATGTTGTAGGATTCTTAGACATGGAGCTTTACTGGATTCTAAAAAGGAGCGGAGACATGATGCTGACACCTCATCGGGTACGGTCTTATAGGTGGCGAGTCGCTGTCTCGCGGCTGACTCGACTTCAATGAATCCTCCAATATTTTCAAGGGGGGCCTGGATGGGCACAGCTATCGGTGCATTCACAACGACCGGGGCTTGGTTTGGTGCAGCTATCGGAACATCAAAGTTTGGGAGAGTATGACTAGGTCCTGCAACTGCGGGATCCGAACCACCACCTTGTCGATGAACTCGTTGCTCGTGACGCCTAAGATTAGGTTTGTGGCTGAATTTTGCTGGGCATTGTGTACACGCGAATGGTTTTTCACCTGTATGACTCCTCATATGGATTTTCAGGTTGAATTTTTTGACAAAGGTCTTGGAGCAGACCGAGCATGTGTTGGATGGAATATTGACTAGTATGTCGGGTGTAAAATAAGAGGTTAGGTCTTGATTCAAGGGAATTTCCTCCAAGGCATCGAACACATCGGAATTCTGCAAAAATAATTGCTCTTCCTCTAACCACCACTGCGTCTGTGAAAGAATTAAAAAAAATTAACCCCTCTCCTCTAACAACGCATTTTCATGAAATAAACATTGAGAATAAACTTCTTAAATTTTTATTGGAAAGGGGAGCTATCGTAAAAGTATGAAAAATAAAATGTTTTAAAAGAATAAACGATGCCATTAACATGAATTTTTCTTCTTTAAAATCTAACTTTAATCGTATGCAAAAGAACTCAAATGCTGTTCCTAATACGCAAACATGTTTTAAACCCCTATCAACGCTTTTTCATGGAATAAACATTAAAATGGGAAATTCCTACGTTGAGAATAAACTTCTTAAATTTTTATTAGGAAGGGGAGCTATCGTAAAAGAATGTATTCCTAAAGGCTTTCTAAAAAAGAATCATGTTTTTCCGTCAAGAGAATAAACGATTCCACTAACATGAAATTCTAACAACATCCTAATTCAAACAACTTGGGGCACCTAACAATAAATAATTGCATGCGAGGAAATGCGAACTTACCTCTTCCATTGCAGAAACTGGTGTAAATCCAGCAGACATTTTTCCAAAATCCAGAGAGCAAGAGAGGTACAACAGCTCACGTGTCGACAACTGAACCAGAAAAACAAGTGATGGAGTAGAAATGACAAACGTTTTAAAGGAAGCAGAATGCACTTTGACCCCAAGCATTTTTGGAAACGTCACGAGGGCATTTCAAAAGGGACATCTCAACTACTAAAATTCCGGAATTCACACATGACAAACGTGAGCGAATCGAGCTGTTATCGCAAGGGGGAGGAAATTGAACTACATTCCTATGCGTTTTCTAAGCATTTCGAAGGTTCTAAGTTTAATCAGTTTCCGAAATTCTGCTGTTCACAAAGAAACAACACACGACCCTTATCACCACAACGTGTCTCATGGTGACTACTTCCTTATCTGGTCATCTAGCAACGGACACGATGCTGATGAATCATCATGCGTCAGTACTTGTGACGTTTCAAACACTGGTGACTGTTTCCTTATCTGTTCATCTCTCAACGAACATGCTATCGACTCTAATCAGACAAAGCTTATTTTCAGGTGAATTCTTAGAGAAAAACGAAAGGACTTCATTATAATTAATTTTCATATCCTGAGAGAATAAAACTAAAATGTATTCGGTAAGAAATTCTTCATGGTTGAATTTTCCACAAAAGGAATACGGAAAGCGAAAGAATTTAATCAGACACCTTGAAAGAATTCATCTCAGAATTAAAACCGCTTTTGAAAAAAAAAAAAAAAACGAGTGAACTATAGAATACTTTGTTCTTCACATAAAGAAAACACAGCGTACGATTTCAATAATTCCTTTTTGAAAAAACTGGGTGGTCCTGAAAAGGACCGTTAAAAATTTTTTTTACCAATAATAAAATTCGTCTAAATCTCGTAAAATTTCTCCAACGCAATGACTTAGGTCAACTGAGTCCAGAAATGCTTCGTCTACTTTAGTATTTCGCTTCCGCTGGAGTTCTTTCAGATACTGTTCAGCTATTTTCTCAAAATTCAGTTGTAAAATAATTTTGGTCATGTTTATTTGATTGTCGTTGTCGTAGGAGAATTCCATTCCGTTCATATCCGCTGTGTCATACATTGTGTCCACAAGAGTTTCTTCAAGCAGAAAAGAACCATCTTCATACTGCCGAAATCCTTCTTTTGAGGACTGTAATGCTTCCAAAGTCAAATTATTTTTTCCAATGCTTTCTTAATTAAAGCTGAAAACGAAATGGAATGAAGAAACGTCTGTTGTATGACTCTTAACATAGTAGATTTCTTATCAGTCACTTTAGTCCAATGTTCTCCGCACAGAGAAATTTCAGTTTTCAAAATTTCACCATCCTGACCCACTTTTTTCTGAGTGAAATCCAATACGTGGTGCAAATCTCGACTTGTGCATTCCACAGAGTGGGGATTCATTCTCATAAAAGGAGTCAACGGTTCTAAACGATGAGCAACTGTAATATTTCCACTGAAAACGTAATCATATTTCGCAGGCTCGCGACTTTTAACAACATCACGCAGAAAGACAAAGCTGTCTAGAAGTTCAAACCATTCAACACCCTTCAAAGCGATTCCCATAGCTGAAGGAACGTATAAGTCACCGATGCAAATATATTTTCGGACATGAATCTGTAATTCTTCATCAAAACAAAATATCCGAATGAATCGATCGTCTCCTAAAGGAAAGCAATTTTCAGGCATTTCATTCTTCCTAAAGGTGAAACGATTTTCATCATATAATGCTATGGACGATTCCATTATAAATTTTTCAAGAATCACAAAAGGCGACCACTCTCCTCGACCGATCGAGTTCAACTGAGAGAATCTTAAACCCCTACGTCAATCAACCACCTTGTTAGGAATGGACCATAACGATCATGTGACCAGGGAAGAGAACCAATCCTTTGACGAGAACCATTCCTGAAGCGGAACATGAATCAATAGGAACGAAATCTTTTCCATCGAGGCATTTCGTCGTCTAAATTAAAATAAAATAAAAAAAGTGCAACGTCTATAAAAAATTCTAACACCCCACGAAATCTATAAAAATATAAGTTTAATAAAACAAATTCGAGGAAACAAAAAATATTGGAAAGGACAAAAAAAAAAAAAACTTCCTCCAAAAATTTGACAAAGTCCAATAAATCTCCCGAGAAAAACATAAAGTTCCAAGACGCACTGCTAGGGGGCAGCACATCGAGGGTACATCCCCCTATATCCACCCCTTTCCCACTAGGTCGTTGCCATCCCTCAAAATCAAAGATCCATTGAAAGTTCCAAGAAGCACCGCTAGGGGGCAGCACATCACGGGGAAGATCACGTGACAAAATTCTGACAAGGGGACAGCTGGGGTAGCCTCGGGGACAGCCACGGGATCAGCCTCGTGATCAGCAACGGGATCAGCCTCGTGATCAGCCAATGTTAAGTCTATGGAGGGCTGATCCTGCAATAGAATGCCCCATTTTCCTCTACTTCGGACCGATTAAGGACAGTCTCCGGGGGCAACGATTTGATGACATTCACCTGGCTGTGAAGAAGAGGGTACAACAGTCTAAACACGATTTTTTTCAAAGAGGATTCGAGAGTTGGGTTCAATGATGGCGCAAATGCATCGCTTGTGATGGAGACTACGTTGAGTAATACCTTTGTATAGAGAAATAATCTACCAACACTAACATGTGTACTCTACCAACATGTGCAATTTGAATTACCTCTGTCAGGTAATAAAAAAGTTATGCCAACTTTTGCATTACTTTCGATACAAGCCTCGCGCTACCGTACAAAGAATTCAATATCTCAGGTAACGCACACAGCCATCAAATTGAAATTGTAAAACCCTGTAACCAATATATTTCGTCAGTTAGGTTTAGATGTCATTTGCATGTTTCTAAATTAAGATCATAAAATATTAATGAAAAATAAATACAAATTATTTTAATAGCCAAATATTTCACATGCAGAATTCGACATCACAAGCAGTTCACGCAGCTGTCAAATTGAAATTGATATTTCGTCATTTTCGTTTGGAACACTTCATGTCATTTGCATGTTTCTACTTTAAGATCATCATCATTGTCAATCATTATCAATCCACTGCTGGACGAAGGTCTCTCCAAGCCTCTTCCACAACGGTCGGTCTTGTGCCAGTCTCCTCCATGTTACTCCCGCGTACTTTCGAATTTCGTCCACCCATCTTCCATGTGGTCTTCTTTCTAGGTCTTTTCCTGTCCCTTGGAATCCAATCTAAAATTTCGGCTGTCCATCGATGGTCTGTCCTTCTGACAGTATGTCCAGTCCATTTCCATTTCAGGGATTTAACTTTGATCATGATGTCTTCCACTCTTGTCAGTTTTCGGATCCACGAGTTCCTCTTCTTATCTCTCCTGGTTACACCAAGTACGCACCTCTCCATGTTCTTTGAGTTGTCTGCAGCCTTTGTATGTCTCTTTTAGTTAAGGTCCACGTCTCTGCGCCATACGTAAGCACTGGAAGGATGCATTGATCAAACACTTTTCTTTTGAGACATAATGGCATATTGCTCTTGAAAATTATGCTATTCCTTCCAAAAGCTCTCCAGGCAAGTTTTATACGCCGATTAATTTCTTCATCAATGTGACCCTCACTTGATATCTGCTGTCCAAGATAAACGTACGTATCTGGTATCTTCAGCTTTTCTCCATCAATCGATAAATCTTCTTTTTTTTTGTAAAAGCATTGTCCATCACTTTTGTCTTCTGAAAGTTCATTTTTAATCCCGCTTCTTTACTCTTGTCAGCAAATTCCTGGATCATACTCTGCAGCTCTGATGGGGTAGTTGCAAAAATGACTACGTCATCTGCAAAACGAAGGTGAGTTAGATAATCTCCCTTGATCTTTATCCCTTTGTTTTCCCATTTCAGTGATTGAAAGACATTTTCCAATGTAGCATTAAAGAGCTTCGGAGATATGGTGTCAACTTGTCTCACTCCCTTTCCAATTTTTATGTGTGTTGTAATTCCAAACAGCCGAATCTTTGCACTTGCATTTTCATAGATGTTATTAATAATATTAATGTATGCATCTTCAATACTGCAGGATTTCAAAGCCATTGTAACTGCTGATGGTATTCACCGAATCAAAGGCCTTTTCGTAATCGATAAAAGCCATGCATAATGGAAGTTCATATTCCCTCGCTCTTTCAATTAGCTCTCTGTACGTGGATATGATCTATAGTGTTGTAGCGACTCCTAAATCCAGCTTGTTCTCTCGGTTGAACCATGTCCAGTGTTACCCTCAAGCGGTGTGAAAGAACTTTAGCGAAGAGTTTATAAGCCACTGATAGGTGGCTGATAGGTCTGTAGTTCCTGAGACACTCAATGTCACCTTTCTTATGTAGCAGGATCATTGTACCGTTATTCCAATACTCAGGAATCTTCTCTTTATTAAGGCATCGAGTGAAAACTTGGGCGAGTACTGTTTCGATTTCTCCACTTGCTTCTTGTAAGATGTCTACAGTAATTCCATCTTCTCCTGGAGCTTTTCCACGCTTCATGTTCTTGATTGCATGAGCAACTTCTGCTGGGAGGACTGGAAGAACTCTGGTACTGGTACCTTTCATGATGTCTGGAGTACATGTATCATCCCTTTCATATAATTTGGAGTAGAAATCTTTCACTCTTGTCAAAATTTCGCCTCTATTTCTTGTTACAGAACCATCTTCTTTTCTCAGTGCCATAATCTGTTTTCTTCCCTTACTGAGATGTCCCTTTGCTATCTTTAGGCTTTGGTTGTTTTCAATTGATTTCCTCACTAGTTCACAGTTGAAGTTCCTGACGACTTCAGTGATACTTTTTCGTACTGTCTTGCATAGCTCTATATATTCCACTTTGGAAGTCACATCTTCTTTAGCTGTCCTCATCTCCCTTCTTTTTGCATCAACATTTTGGTTTTTCCTGATAATTTGTTCACATGCAATTTGTTCTTAGACCCAGCTAATTTTGTTGCTTTTTCCATAAGAGCTTTGGTTACTTTTCTGTTAACTTCAGAAATATCCACTTCTTCCTATGTTAGGCCTTCTAAAGCAGAGAATCTGTTGTTTAAGTTGTGGAGTCATTCTGGAGGGGTTTGGCGATAACTCACCACGCTGGCCAAGCTGGTTGGTGAGAGTGGGATAGCATTTCCTCTAATCCCGATTTTATAGTTATACCGCTATTGGCGGTCGTCAGAGCCCCTTTAGTGGGAACAGGATGCACCACGAGAAGGCGGGGTGGACATTTGTCAAGGACAGGCTGTAATGTTGCGCATCACCTGACCTTTAAGATCATATGACTGCTTATTCTTTACACCATAGGGTTTATATTTTTTGATCACTGCTATTAGCCCAAGTTGGTTTAAATTGAAAATGGTGTGTTATATTTTCTATAACAGACTGCTTCGTAAGTACTAAGAGCTTGTTTACATTTTCCATTGTTACTCTCCGTGTGCTACTCCGCAATATAAATAGTTCCGCAAACAAACGCAAAAGAATCCGGGGAATGCTTGCTAATAGAATAACAAAAGACTTCGGAAAAGTCAGGTGTTTCTTGTTTGTTTCGATGGTCGTTAACATACACTTGAACTGGTTGCCTGAACTTGCTTGGGGTCAAAAAAGTACAAAGAGCATTAGCCAATAGCGTGTTTACTTGGAATCGCTGACTTTTTGTTGGATTGCATTGGTTGGTTTTATTTCGCAGGTATTTATATTCCCGACACCCATGTCATAATCACAGTTATGTCTCTCCCAAGGAAGGGGTGGGAGGAGGAGTCGAAAGCTGAGGGCATAGCTAATCTTAAAATTAATAATTCATCCTTTAAATCACAAAAGGCCTTATTTCAAACTAAAACTAAAGCATGGACAAACTCCGCAGTGGGCTAACTCGTAACACTTACTTCCCAACAAACTTTTTATTGTTGTTATGAATAGTACCAAATTAACTGTTCTGAGATTAATACATGCAACGCAAAGGACACAGAGTGTGCAAATCCTTTTTGCGTCCACTTTAAATCAATTTCTTCTCACAATCCAAGTAATGTTAGCAGTGACATAAGCGTACATATTGTATATACTGAGTGACCATATAGAGCAAAAAAATGTCGGATGTCTATGGGATCTCTGATAATGTTAAACGAAAGTTAATGTGAAAAAAAAAGCAGACATGTAAAAATTCAAAGGGTTACGAAATAACATCAGCCGTAACTAATTTATCAAACATGAAATTTTAATTAAATATTCTTGATTGGGGTTTGAACTGCAAAACTAATTCGAAAAACTTTGAATGAGAAGTAATTAAGTATTTCCGTTTTTTTTTTTTTTTCGTGTGTGTGCTAAACATCTTGTGGTACGAAAAGTTTATTACATGTATATCATTTCTTAAAACTTCCTTTTAGCTTGCAGTAAAGATTTCAGGAAAATATTAATTATATATAAAACATCAGTAAACATTCTATATGGCTGACCTTTTTCCCAAACAGTTATCACGGACGCAGTCTGCATAATAACCGTAGACTGCTTTTATGGAGCCAACACTTAGTATATAAGGACCGAGACGTAACTAGCGCCTCCGAATATTCTAAACGCAGACTGCGCTTGCGTGTTTCTGTTGGAGCTGCGGATGGCTTAGTGGTTAGTGTTTCAGGCTATCGATGCTGGGTCCCCAGGTTCAGGTTCAAGCCTGGGCTGATCTTTCAGAGATGGCGTGATTTACTGACAATCGCTGAATATCCGCCGTGCATCGGACGAGCAAATAAAGTGACGGCCCCCAGGCTGGACCCACTGGTTAAATGGGTATCCTTTCCTATGTCCTCCCTGAAATTCTATCACCCATCTATGTGCAATATCGTACTTGTACAATGGCGCCATCAACTGTACTCTAATCTCACTACAAACTGTTCTGTCAAAGTAGCTAGACTTGCTCTCATTCCTTCCGTTTCTGTGTCCTGCCCAAAAGGCGATCTCGCTGTAGGTGGCTGGGACCTAAACTCTACTACCTGTGGACGGAAGTCCTACAAGAAAATGACGCTGACCCCCACCCACCACCCCACCGTATTTCTGTTGACTTCAATTCTTTGGGTGAAAAACAGTCAGCAGAGCTGCTCACAGCACGTGATTGTGACCTTCTCGGTAGCATAATCACTTCGGATATATTTGTTACGCCAACCGGGTTAGTTATGGCTTTTGTTTGTTCTTCAGTAATGCCAAATACTAGGGAATGTCTGCATTTTGTGCGAATTCTTAGGCCTTAATGTAATATTTGCTGAAATTTAATTTAAATAGTAATACTAACGTTATTTCATATTTTTATCACCAAAATAAGGGATAGGCGGGATATCAGAAAACAACAACAAAAAACTACTCTATGCAAATAGTCATCAGATCGAAGGAAACCATCGTGGATCAAAGAAACGCTCCGCTGCCGTAGTCCTCCTAACGTGTTTTGCTCCTGAATGTTAACTTTCCCGCAGAGCATATTATATCTTAAGATGTGGTGGCGGTGTTGCCGCTTGTTTTACAGTATCTTTATGAGAGTTGATCTTCTTTAAGCGTTAGATATTCTTTGAGTAACGTGTTCATCTCTGAACAGATTCCTCTGCTGATGGGGTCACTTTACTGGTGATAAGACCACCGAGCCGCATCAAAAGGAACCCAACGGCTATGTGAAGGAGGGTTCTCCTCCAGAAACAGCATGGCATTCTCTCTCTAGCCGAAGAATATCGTGAAGAACGTCCACTCTAGTTGAGATAATGTAAAACAGATCACAACAGCGCCCCCACAGGCTTGAAGTTTATTTGCTCTGCCGAAAAGCAAACATTTAAAAGCAAAAAGCATTATGGGACTGCGGCACTGGAGCTTTTCTGGGATCCATAATCACCTGATGACTATTTGCTTAGAGCAGTTTTTTGTTGTTGTTTTCTGATATCCTGCCTGTCCTTTATTTTTATGAAACTAATATAATAAAAATAACATTGAGGATCTCAGGAACTACAGACCTATCAGCCTCCTATCAGTGGTTTATAAAATCTTCTCTAAAGTTCTTTCACACCGCTTGAAGGTAACACTGGACATGGCTCAACCGAGAGAACAAGCTGGATTCAGGAGTGGCTACAGCACAATAGATCATATCCACGTACTGAGAGAACTAATTGAAAGAGCGAGGGAATATGAACTTCCATTGTGCATGGCTTTTATCGATTATGAAAAAGCCTTTGATTCGGTGAAACCATCAGCAGTTACCACGGCTCTGAAATCCTGCGGTATTGAAGATGCATGCATTAATATTATTAATAACATCTATGAAAATGCAAGTGCAAAGATTCGGCTGTTTGAAAATACAACACACATAAAAATTGGAAAGGGAGTGAGACAAGGTGACACCATATCTCCGAAGCTCTTTAATGCCACATTGGAAAATGTCTTTCAATCACTGAACTGGGAAAACAAAGGGATAAAGATTAATGGAGATTATCTAACCCACCTTCGTTTTGCTGATGACGTAGTCATTTTTGCAACTACCCCATCAGAGCTGCAGAGTATGACCCAGGAACTTGCTGACAAGAGTAAAGAAGTGGGATTAAAAATGAACTTTCAGAAGACAAAAGTGATGTTCAATGCTTTTACAAGAAATGAAGATTTATCGATTGATGGAGAAAAACTGGAGATAACAGATACGTATGTTTATCTTGGACAGCAGATATCAAGTGAGGGTCACATTGATGAAGAAATTAATCGGCGTACAAAACTTGCCTGGAGAGCTTTTGGAAGAAACAGCATAATTTTCAAGAGCAATATGCCATTATGTCTTAAAAGAAAAGTGTTTGATCAATGCATCCTTCCAGTGCTTACGTATGGTGCAGAGACGTGGACCTTAACTAAAAGAGACATACAAAGGCTGCAGACAACTCAAAGAAGCATGGAGAGGTGCATGCTTGGTATAACCAGGAGAGATAAGAAGAGGAACTCGTGGATCCGAAAAATGACGAGAGTGGAAGACATCATGATCAGAGTTAAATCCCTGAAATGGCAATGGGCTGGACATACTGCCAGAAGGACAGACCATAGATGGACAGCCGAAATTTTAGATTGGATTCCAAGGGACAGGAAAAGACCCAGAAAAAGACCACATGGGAGATGGGTGGATGAAATTCGTAAATATGCGGGAGTGACATGGAGGAGACTGGCACAAGACAGACCGTTGTGGAGGAAACTTGGGGAGACCTTCGTCCAGCAGTGGATTGATAATGGTTGACAATGATGATGATGATGATGAATATAATAAAAATTAATACTATTTAAATTAAATTTTAGCTGACATTAGAGTTAGGCCTAAGAATCCGTACACAATGCATTTCGCATTCCTGAAAGCAAACAAAAGCCTTAACTAAAGCAATTGGCGCAAGCGATTTGCGAAGTGATTATGCTACCGAGAAGGTAACAATCACGTGCTGTGAGTAGCTCGGCTGACTGTTCCTTACCCAAAGAATTGAAGTCAACAGAAACACGCATGCGCAGTCTGCTCCGGCATCAGCCTCGGGTAAAAATGATTCGATTTCCATGAAATTTTAGTATGTGGTAGGGGACCACCTGGGGACGAAGCCTATTGAAAATGCGTGAAATGAGGTCAAAGGTCACAACATAGGAACGGGATCCATTCCATTGCCCATATGCGTCATAACTTCCGTAGAAATGGTTATGTGGTAGGGGTCCACTGGGGACGAACCCTGTTAAAAATGGGCGAAATGGGGTCAAAGGTCATGACATAGGAGCGGGATTCATTCCATTTTCCTTATGCGTCATAGCTTACCTAAAAAAGCTGCCATTGAGACAAAACTTTATCGTGTTATTTCGGAAGTATACTTAACCGGTTCTGTTGAATAGCATCGAAATGGGGTCCAAGGTCAGGGCACAGCAGCGAGATTTATTCTACAGCCACTATCCTCATAACTTGAGTAATGATTTCTGGTATGTTGGAAAGCGTATCATAATCAATGCATTGCATGATTTTACTAACTTGTTCTTAGTTGTGTCCTCTTCTGCAAGGAGGGAGCTATCATGATTACTCTCTTGCCTAAAAGCTATATTATACTGAAGTGCGCTAATAATAAATAGTTTAAACATAAAAAATCATATTCCCATGGATGAAATTTTGTATTATTATTTTTAAGTATCTAAGTTGCATTTTTGAATGTTGGGGTAATACAAGAAAGATCCACCAATAATTTCTATTTTTCTTCTGCTTACCTATAAATCTTTACTGCTTTTAGTATTAGCTTGATTTACATCGAGTTTACTGTTCGTTGATCTCTCCCGCCTATTATACAATATTAACACTCTACAATCATTGTTTGTAGAGATGACAGGTATTTCCGTCAAATGGTACTTTCTTCTTTAATTGGAAACTGGGCCAAAATACGCATTTGGCTTTCGTGCTGTTGTTTCCGAGATTGAGGAAAAGATCTTACAAAATTTTAAAAACATGAATCATTCCATCTTTTTATTATTTTGCAGAAATTTGGTCTCCCAGTTATCTAGTGCTATGAGAAATAGACTACCGTTTGCTTTAAACTTTACATTTGTGTTTAGTAAGAAATTCGATAAATAAAATAAATATACTTTATGACTTGCTGTGGTGTTAATTACCGACCGTTGATCGTAGTGTTCAAGTTAGCTGTGTGCTTTTCGAGGCAGATGGCGTAATGTAGCATGAGAAGTGTTGGTTAAAAATAAAGGAACTGCAAAATATTGGTACAGTAAACCTGAATTAAGATGTTCGGATGTTTCATCCCCACACCCGTTTTTTTTTTTTTTTTATCTTTGATTACATAAATTTAGTTTTGTATATATTGCGTTTTTCTTTTCCGTCAACAATTGGCTTTTTTTCTTAATTGCGATTTATTTTGCAATGAAATTTCTTAGTCGTTGTTACATTGTATCACCCGCCGTTCTAGGTGACCTCGCCGGCTCTTTGTGTGCGGGTCCTTTCGAGTTCTTCGGGGGTTTGTCTGGTGTTGCTTGTTGGGCCGTGGTGGGAGTGTGTGTAAACATCAGTGAACCATGTCCAGGTGTTTATTTTGGGCGTGGTGAACAATGTGAAGATGCGTTGCAACAAAGTTCGTGTACGGGGAGGGGACGTCGTGCGAGAGCACATTAGGGCGCTCCCTTCTCCCAGCCCCCATGATTTGGGGGTCTTATACGAAGACATTGTATGAGTTATTTTAGCTTGATAAAAGTTTTTAGTAAGGGATAACTTTATTTTATTAACATTTAAATGGCGGTACCAGATAGATAAACAATAATGAAACGCATACAGTGTATTTAATACGCTATATGCGTTTCATTATCATTCATATCTGGTGTATTTAAAATAAAGATAGATAAACATACTATTTACTAATCTGAACGAGTACACCGTGTTTGCTCATAAGTCAACACTGAAGAATCGTAGATTTTGCTATCAAACTTTGCTGTGAATTCCACGCATTATATTACATTACAATATGTAGTTAATTTATTTTAACTGGATGTATGTATCATACATGTGGGCGTTTTAATCCTAATCACAAAAAATTCCCTTCAAAAACAATGCCAATTTTAATTTTTACTTAGCTCATGATTTCCTTTCTACCTGGCGTAATGCATAACAACTGTGGAAAACGCGGGTGAACAGTAGGGTTCCAGAACCCTACCGTCTCTGTGGAAAGAACGGGAAAGTTAAGATGATTCCTGCTTTTTTCCCGATTCGACAGGCCGCTAAGAGCGAAGCGTTACCGCTCGCTCGATCGCGTAGGGCCGAGACAGAAGCCAACATACAGGCAAAGAATATCTAACGTTTAAAAAAGGTCAACTCTCATAAAGATAACGTAAACCCGACGGCAACAGCGTCAACACACCTTAAGAGATAATATGCTCTGCGGAAAAGTTAACATCCAGGAGCAAAACACGTTAGCAGAACTACGGCAGTGAAGCTCTTCTTTGATCCGCGATGGTTTCCTTCGATCTGATAACTATTTACATAGAGCAGTTTTTTGTTGTTGCCGTTTTCTGATATCCCGCCCATACCTTAGTTTGGTGAGAAAAATATGCAATAACATTAGTATTACTATTTAATTAAATTTCAGCAATTTTTACAATTAGGCCTATAGATCCGTACAAAATGCAGACATTCCCTAGTATTTGGCATTACTGAAAAACAAACAAAAGCCTTAACTAACCCGATTAACGTAACAAAACTAACATATCCGATTTGCGAAGTGATTATGCTACCGAGAAGGTAACAATCACGTGCTGTGAGTAGCTCGGCTGACTGTCCTGTGCCCAAAGAATTGAAGTCAACAGAAATACGCATGCGCAATCTGCTCCAGCAGGTACAGTGCATTTTTCCCTTGAAGATACGGCGGCGCTAGTTACGTCATTAACATCTACAGTTGACGCACATCTACTAAATTTAGCAAACTGCGTCACTACGGGCAAAACATTAACACTGTTATTATTGTATTAACGAAGTTTTATGGCGTTATATATATGTTATTATTATTCTGATAGTTTTACTGCAAGCTAAAAGGAAGTTTCAACAAATGTTATACATGAAATAAATTTATCGTATCACATACAGGGCCACGGGTGGCCTAGTGGGCAACGTACGTGACTGCCAGGGAAAGGGCCTCAGGTTCGATCCCAGCAGGTACGAACGCTCAATCCACTAAATATCCGCCGTGCGTCGGATGGGCACGTTAAGCCGTCGGACCCCTGGTACTGGATCAATATTTTTATTTAAGAGATATCTGAAAATATTGTTCCCACTTTTATTAGCTCTAGGACAGTACCAATAGCGGTGCTTGCTATTAAAATCCCCTGCTACTATGGTGGGGATGTCTTCTTCAAAAAGCTTGTCCAGAGCTTCACTGGTAACCGTATGTGACGGATGATTATAAAAGGCCGTAAGCTTGATCGGGTTATTTTTGGTTTTAATTATAACTGAGTGGGCTTCTTGACCATCTTCAGTGTTGCAAGGTGTTTCACTTTGCTCTAATCTTTCAACAACCGCAATCAAATTCCGCCGCTTTTGGTGGTTGTCTTTTCTATAAACTTTGTAGTTGGGTATCTTGAATTGAATTTTGTCGCTTAGCCATGATTCATTAATTAACGCAACGTCAATTTTTTTGTACTTTAGGTAGGCTAAAAATTCTCTGTTGTTGTCTTTTGATACCCTGCGCACAGGGCGGCCAACAATCTAATCTTTATATCGCCAAAATCACAAGCAAATATCTCCAGAAAATCACCAGATTTAAGGAAGAAATCAGCAGTGCCGTATTTCACAAGTCTGAAACGAAATATAAGTTATATTAATATGTATATATATAATTCATATACATGTATATATAGATAGATAGATATAGATATAGACATATATAGGGAGATAGATGAAAACACAATGTAAGCATTTATGTTGAGAATTTTAAAAACCTCAATGAACGCTAAGACCAAACAACATGCGAACTTTTAAAATCCTTAATGAATGTTAAGCCCAAAGATTTAGAGTAAAATAATATGTACATGCAATAAAACTCAGAATAAAATCATGATAAAGTTAAAGTAAAAAACGACGTTGAAGCAAAGGACGTAGAGTTAAATTATATGCAAATACAATAAAATTCAGAGAATAAAACAATAACGTAGTTAAAAGAACGAATATATATATATATACCACAGAATATGATATCTCAACAGCAGGAGAGTTAATTGGAGGACCCATAAGAAATGAAAATGTGATATAAGATGGAATATATCCCCATCACATGAAAATTTTGTATTAATATTTTAAACAATTTCTTAGTGTATTACTTACACAGCTAAAGCCTTAAATATACTTTCTGTCATCCATGTATAATTTACAAGTTTGGACATAAATTTATCTTCCGGTTAGCTTTGTAAGAAAACTGAAACATTTTACAGTATATAAAGAAAAACAATGTTTTTATCAGTCAGTCTGCTCAAATGTTTTCAAATTCTTCATCTGAAAATGGCATCTAAGAAGATGACAACTGACCCTCGGTGAATATGTCATACTTTGCCATTGTGGCAATTTTTCAATTACTTCTTTTGGAAGCTCATATTCATGATACTACTTGCCCTCACGTTTCAAAGCAAGCTTTATGATCAGTATGCTGACTAAAGTGTCAGTTTTCATTGTATTTCTGGTTTTGTTTTTTTACATAATTTACATAACTGAATACTCGTTCAACATCTGCATTCGAATGTGGCGAGTGTTAAAACATGTAATGCAAAATCAGAAAGTTTCTTAAAAGGATTTTTTCCTGTTGAGTCTTTGTATGATGCTATTTCACACCACAGCTTTACAGTGTCATGAACTTCAATCCATTTGACATAATGAAAATTTCGCTATTGCCTTTCAGACTGCGTTAATATAGATGCATCGGAATAAAAAGGTGCTCCGAAATTTACAACAAAAGCCTTCAGTGGTCTTAAACATTCTGATACAGATAACAAAGACATATGCTGCAAAATCTTAATGTTCGATGGTAATCGTTTCCTCAGCTGTGCTACAAATTCCTTCAAGAACAGAACACATTTTTTTCGCATATCCTTTTCAATATTTTCTGGTGTTAAATTATTTTTAAAATTTTGAAATATAAGATAATTATAAGATAGGATCTTTAATGACAAACATTTTCTCATACTTCAATTCGGAGCAGACAACCAACTGAGGAGGTGGGAGCCTACGCAAGATTTACCGCTTGCAACAGGAAGTATACAATTTATTTAGAAATCTATTTTTAGAACACTCTACATATTCGTATGAATTTCGAGTCAAAGGTATTTTAGGAAAAGAAAAACTGACAAAAAGGAGAGAAAAGAAAATAATTGTTTAAAACATTAAAGGATAAAAAAGTGGTGAAATACAATAGAACAGGAAATGCTAAAGACAAGATTGAAAAACATAAAGGGATCCATTTGTTTATCAGTTTTGTTAAAAATTACCCATATTTAAAATAAATGTGTATATTACATTTACTTTCAGTAAGTTCTTGAAACATAAAAACATTTAATCAGAATAGAATTAAATATTATATTTTAATTTTTGCAAATAAATACTGCTACTATCTAGGAAACTAAAATAAAATATGTTCGAGAGTATAAGGTACCTTTAAGTTATATTACATATTACATTTTAGCTACAAATATTTTAAATTTAAAAAGCTTAATAAATAATCTTATTTAGTACTATTGATAATATTTTATAAATTACAGGAGCCAATGCTTTCAATTTATTAAAGTTTTTGTGAGCACCGTTAGATCTCATTTCAAATTCCAGAAATCTTCTGAGGTCACACTTTATGGCAATTTTTATCTGCTCTGTATTTTTGGATTTTTGTTGGAAGGATAATGCATTTCTATTTTTCCGAATATTATATTTTGTAATTGCTATTATATGATGTATTATTAATTTTTTTTATTCAGAGCCGTGTAACGGAGTATGTTACAAGATTTGGTGGGTAGTAAATTTATCTTTATAATTTAAATACTTTTGTAACCAATCCCAGATGTATTTTGATTACAATCAACGAATAAATTTTCTAGAGTTTCCTCTGAACACAGAAGGTGCAGTTTGGATTAGGTAATTTTTTAATTTTAACCAGCCATTTTCTTGTAGGAACAATATTATGTGAAATTTTGAAGAGTCAGCCTGAGTACTTAATTTTATTTTGTAAGCCTGAGTACTTAATTTTGTATGATTAAGAGTAAGCCTGAGAACTTAAATAAATTTTGAACAGTAAGTATGAGTACTTAATTTTATTTTGTATTGCTGTATCCAAATATTTTTTACTGTATTAGATAGTAGTGTACCTTCTAATTTTGTTGAATGATTTTTGTTTAACGCTAGGTATATTTTACATAATTTATCATCATGGGTGATATTTTTTAAAATGGATTTTTCCGTTATTTCCTTCCAAATACTTCTAATTTTTGCATATTTATTTCCTGTGATATAAACAAATGCTTTTTGAGGTGTGGATTAGTTGACGCACTGTATTTCTCTACCGACCTGAAATTTTAATATTTTTAAATGCTGGGTGCTTCTCATTTTGAAAACCATTTCAAAGTGTAAGGAAACGGAGTAAATCGCTTTTCAAAGATGGTCTCACAATACCCAATCCCCTATATTCAAAATTGTTATACATTGCGTTTCCTTTTATTTTGTCACCTTTTTCCTTCCCAAATGAAACGGAAATGAAGTTGTTCTGCCTTTTTTATGACAGCTTTAGGAATTTCAAAGGTTTTGACAAAGTAATAAAACTTTGAGAATTGTAAAGAGTTTATAATTTTGGCCTTTGAAAGAAGGAATAACTTTTTGTTTCCAATTTTGTGTTATATCTTCCCGTACTTTCGATAAATTCATTCCATTTTGTAGTTAAATTTTGTTCCTCATAAACCAGATGGTACATGGAAACCACCCGGTCGCGATCTTGTAGTTGGAATAATCGAAATGGACATTCATGGTTAGGGTTGCAATTTGACAAAAAGAGAGTAAGACTAAAAATCTCCAGATTTTTCGCTAGATGAGAAACGATATCTCTAGTATTGAGACATGTCGCTGGAATGATAATTTTGTCACCAGATGTAAATCATTATCTCCAGATCTGGCGACAAAATCGCTAAGTTGGTCACCCTGCCTGCGCATTCCAAATTCGAAAGTTAAGGTCATTTGTTTCCACTAATGGAGTTTTATGGCTTTATATATATATATTATTATTATTCTGATAGTTTTACTGCAAGCTAAAAGGAAGTTTCAACAGTTGTTATACATGAAATAAATTTATCGTATCACATACAGGGCCACGGGTGGCCTAGTGGGCAACGTACGTTACTGCCAGGGAAAGGGCCTCAGTTTCGATCCCAGCAGGTACGAACGCTCAATCCACTAAATATCCGCCGTGCGTCGGATGGGCACCTTAAGCCGTCGGACCCCTGGTACTGGCCCCCCGGTAATAAACAAGGGCGTCTTCCTCCCGCTTTCTACTTCGCTTCCGTGTCATTTTCCTATTGGCTACTCTAGCCCAAGTCTCCTAGCTTCCTATTTCTAAAGGTTGTTTAAGACCCGGGGTCAGACACTCCCTTCTTAAAACCCTCTACATATGATCATTTGATTTGCTCGTATCACAAATGTTTTTCATACAACAAATAAGCAAAATACTTTATTATTTCTCATTGAAAGTCTTTCGAAATTATTTTTGCAGTTCAAACTCCAATCAAGAAAATTAAATTAACACTTCCCATTTGATATTATTATAACACATTAACTTTTACTTTTTACATGTCTGCTTATTTTTTTTTTTGTTTTGTTCACGTGGACTTTCGCATAATATTATCAGAGACCCATGGGGGCTCGAACTCTTGTTCCTCTTTTTGACCACTCAATATACATATACACGCTTATGTCACAGTTTACATTACTTAATTGTAAGAAGGAATTGACATAAAGTGGACGCAAATATTATTTGCCCAGTTTGTGTCTTTAGTGTTGCATGTATTAATCTCAGAACAGTTAATTTGGAACCAGTTATAGCAATAATGAAAGGTTTGTAGGGAAGTACTGCCATAGTGCTACGAGGTAGCTCATCTCGGAGTTTGCACAGGCTTTTAGTTTGAAATAAAGTCTTTTGAGATTTAAAGCTCTAAGAATGAACACAGGTTATTTTCTTGAAAAAATCAAGCAACCTCCCTTCCCTTTTTTTTTTAATCTACAAACAACATAGTCACATGATGTTACATTCCGGCTGTTCCATTTCACTGCTGAAAACTAGCTATTCTAGAAGACAACGCCAATTGGTGATATTTTCTTTTCCACGTGACTATCTTCCTCCAATGAGGTAGCTCATTGCAGGGCAAAACCAGTTTCCAGGGAGACATCGGATGATGAAACATATGAAGAAAAGTAGTGAAACATGTTTTTAAATTATGAAGAAACAGTAACTACGAATAAAATATCCGGAATGACCTATTTACAGAGTAAAACTACAACTAAAAATGTATGTAAACGATCGTGTATTCCTTAGCGCATCAAACTTCTGCGTCGACTTCATGGGATTCAGAATTCGAATATGCGTCGATTAAACACCATGATGCATCCATTCTGGCCGAGCAGCTGGAAACCAAAGAATATTTAACGAGAAGTTAAGGCTCCGCGAGACGTAACTAGCGCCGCCATATCTGAAGAATTAAAATGCAGTGCATAGAAGCCAACATACAGCCTGATTCCGGAGCAGACTGCGCATGCCTATTTCTGTTGACTTCAATTCTTTGGGTAAAGAACAGTCAGCCGAGCTACTCACAGTACGTGATTGTTACCTTCTCCGTAGCATAATAATTTCGCAAATCACATATGTTAGTTTTGTTATGCCATTCGGGTTAGTTAAGGCTTTTGTTTGTTCTTCAGAAACATGTTCAGTAATGCCAAATATTAGGGAATATCTGCATTTTGTACGGATCCTTAGGCCTAACTATAATATTTGCTAAAATTTAATTTAAATAGTAATACTAATGTTACTGCATATTTTGCTCACCAAAATAAGGATGGGCGGGATTTCAGAAAACAGCAACAATGAAAAAACTGCTCATCAGATCGAAAAAAACATTGTGGATTCTTTTAAGGAAGGGTTTTTTTTTTTTTTGGCATTTTCACTATTTCAGAGGAACATTTGGATCCGAGTTGACGCACGCCTTCAAGATTATAGCATTGATCTTTGTAATAAACACACTGCTTAGAAGTAATTGGGTTTATATATAAATTATATTTTCCTTAAAGCTTTACTGCAAGCTAAAAGGAAGTTTCGACAAATGTTATACATGAGATAAATTTATCGTATCACATACGTTTATCAAATAAGCAAAATACTTTATCTCTCATTCAAAGTCTTTCGAAATTATTTTTGCAGTTCAAACTCCAATCAAGAAATTAAATTAACACTTCTTATTTGATATTATTATAACACATTAACTTTTACACGTCTGCTTATTTTTTTGTTTTGTTCACATGGACTTTCACATAATATTATCAGAGACCCATGGGGGCTCGAAATCTTGTTGCTTTTTCTGGTCACTCACTATACATATACACGCTTATGTCACAGCTTACATTACTTTAACTGTGGGAAGGAATTGCTATAGAGTGGACGCAAAAATTATTTGCACAGTTTGTGTCTTTAGTGTTGCATGTATTAATCGCAGAACAGTTAATTTGGAACCAGTCATAACAACAATGAAAGGTTTGTAGGGAAGTTCTGCCATAGTGCTACGAGGTAGCTCAGCTCGGAGTTTGCCCATGCTCTATAATTTTGGTATGAAATAAAGTAGTTGGAGATTTAAACCTCTAGGAGTGAAAACATGTTATTTTCTAGAATAAGTCAAACACCCCCCCCCCTCTTTTTTTTAATCTACAAAGAACATAGTCACATTGTTGTTATGTTGTGGCTGTTCCATTTCACTGCTCAAACCTAGCTATTCTAGAAGACAACGCCAATTGGTGATTTTTGCCTTTCCACGTGACCGTCTTCCTCCAATGAGGTAGCTCATTGCAAGGCAAAACCAGTTTCCAGTGAGACACTGGATGGTGAAACCTTGGATGAAACATGATGTATGTTTATAAATGGCTACCTTATAAAGTATGAAGAAACAGTAACTACGAAAAAAATATCCGGAATGAACGACAACTCTAATTTTATTTGAACAATCGTGTATTCCTTAGCTCATCATACCTTTGCGTTGACTTCGTGGGACAGTGGCGTAACCAGAAATTTATGTGGCCCGGAAATAGTTTTCCGAAGCGAGGATAGATGGCGACACGTTATCGTTAATCGTTGCGTTACGTTGTGAAAGTGGCAAAGGAAATGTGATATGGATTAAAGGTGGCCCTTAAAAGGACCTTTATGAATGTCCATTGTGGAATATGTGTGAAATATTTATTATGACGGAAGAATAAGTTTTCCTCATGAATATGAAACTGTCTACCTAGCAGAATAAAAGCAAGAAAAGTTTTATCTGCCAGGGAAGAACTGCCTGATCGCACGAATCAGGATTTCAAAGCAATGTTCTGAGGAAAGATGGCAATTCCGTCGGAATTAATATTCCATAATATGGTCTACCAAGTAGATTTTGTGGTTGCCCTGTGTTAACTTTGTTTCAGCGGAAGTCAATTGCTCTCGACTCCTTTGTATGCGTCTCTGTGATGGGATCAATGAAGTCGAGGGAGTGGTTGACATTTAAATGAGCGTAGCCACAGCTTGGCAGATTCCGATATGCAGCATAAAAAAAAAAAAAAACACGTACCAAGTGTACGGGAAGAGTACTCAACATTCCCTGAAGCGTGCTTCATCCGACAACTGAATTGTCCTAACACACCATGAAATAGAGGTTTCCTCATCCTTTCCAACTTCATTAATGTCCCAACACACCATGAAATACAGGTTTCCTCATCCTTTCCAACTTCATTAATGTCCCAACACACCATGAAATACAGGTTTCCTCATCCTTTCCAACTTCATTAATGTCCCAACACACCATGAAATAGAGGTTTCCTCATCCTTTCCAACTTCATTAATGTCCCAACACACCATGAAATAGAGGTTTCCTCATCCTTTCCAACTTCATTAATGTCCCAACACACCATGAAATACAGGTTTCCTCATCCTTTCCAACTTCATTAATGTCCCAACACACCACGAAATAGAGGTTTCCACATCCTTTCCAACTTCATTAATGTCCCAACACACCATGAAATAGAGGTTTCCTCATCCTTTCCAACTTCATTAATGTCCCAACACACCATGAAATACAGGTTTCCTCAGCCTCCACATTTCACAGGAGCAGAGATCGAAAAAAAAAAAAAAACGTACGTAACACAAAGCAGAGACGGAGAACTAAGTTACGTAAGTAGCTATAACGCATTTCACATGCTATCGTGGCGCCCTCTACGAGCGGGCCACTTTTGGAAGGTTAGCCCCTCTGGCTACGCCACTGTCGTGGAACAAAGAATTCGGACGCACACGACTTTGTTTCAAACATAGGTTTAACGACCGAGCAACTTAAAACTCTGACGGTCTAGTGGGCACCGTTCGTGACTGCCACGGAAGGCACCTCAGCTCGAAACCACTAAATATCTGTCGTGCGTCGGATGGGCAGGTTAAGCTGTTGGACCCCGGACACTGACCCCTTAGTTTTCGCATTTATTACTGACTACAAATGTAAAATATATCCTAAGCAATGGCGTTATCCAGTGCTTGTTATCACAATACGTGGAATATAGGTAGATTAGACATTAACGTTTTTTTTACTAAAACAACGTCGTTTTATTGTTCTGTTCAACACGTTTCAAAAATTTGTTTAATCATAACCCAAAACAATGGGGGATATTCGCAATATGACTCAATCAAAGATGTAGTATAAGCAACATCGAACTCAATATATCCCTGGCTTACGGTGAGGAAATTGAGGAATTGTCATAGCGTGATGTTAACACGTTCACTGAGAGAGTTACCGACAGGTATTAGTATTTTTGAGAACTAATTTAGTTCCCTTCAAACGTAAACTAATTGAGGGAAATCAAAAATCCATTTTGTCGAACCATGTTCTGAAATATTTATTCCGATGGACCTGTCTTCTTTCCTCAGAGCACTGCTTTCGGGGGTTGATTCGCATCATTAGACAGTTTTTCTCTGGTATGTAATAAATCGATTATGAATTTTTGTAATCAATCGATTTTTTTTTTTTTTTTTTTTTTTTTTTTTGCTATATAGGCACTTTTATATTAATCAGGAAACAAGACTTTTTCATCATAATAAATGTTTCGGTCTTGGGTCCCAATTAGCATTCAATAAGGTCCATTTAAGATTCAACAAAAAATAATCATGAAACGGGAATATCACACTACTTCCCACCAGTTCCGTTTGCCTAATCGATATGTGTCGCCGCGCACGCTACAAGACTGAAATTCAATACTCAACATTGACAGCAATTTGTGAAGGAACGTCATGCTGGTAGATTACACCTTTATGATCAAAGAAACTTGTCATGAGATCAGCTCATATGTAGAGGATTTTAGGAAGGGAGTGTCTGATTCCAGGTCTTAAACAACCCTTAGAAATAGGAAGCTAGGAGATTTGAGCTAGAGTGCCCGATAGGAAAGTGACACGGAAGCGAGGTAGAAAGGTCATGTGATCGAACCCGAGGTCCTCTCCGTGGCAGTCACGAACCTTGATCAATAGGCCACCCGAGTCTCCAAAATTATCATAATCACCTTCCCTGCTAATTTGATTTGGCCGATTTTTCCGGAGGAGGCGAGCCTGTGACTTCCACACACCATTTGCGCGTTTCGTGAGAGGGTCGAAATGGTGGACCCATGTTTCATCGGCAGTTATTACAGTGTTAGAAAGTTTTGATCCTTTGCAATCATTGGTTTCCACTCATGACACACCTGCATTCTGGCTAACAATTGTTCTCTCGTCAGGTGATGAGGTACCCATCCGGAACACACACGATGCAGCAGTAATTTGAAGCGTAGATTGCGGAATACAGAAGTATTTGAAATATTAGTTGACGCAGCTATGTCTTCACACGTCTTGCAGGATTGCCCAAATAGTGTTAACAATATGTTTCGTTACAACACTTTCAGGTCTATAGTTCTGGCGACAAACGCCGTTTTTCGAAATCATGGTGCCATCAAAAAATCGTTGACTCCCCAAAACATTTACCTTTGTATGCTTTTTTCATTAAGCCAACTGTTTCTGCAGCCGTTTTACCAAAATGATAGAAAAATTTTATTGCACAACGCATTTTACTTCTTAACTCTGAATCACTCACCTCCGTAGCTGTATGGCGAAATACAGACGTACCTTAAACAACTGCGCAATAACAAAACCAAAATCATCTGCCACGGATAATACTTGTTGCTATACATACTTCCTTAATTCAGTTAATCGTCTGCGTGGATATTTTCCCACTTCGCACTGTTGCCAACCCAAAAAAATTACTCTCAGTTTTAATGCAACGGGCTTTGTAAATGTCAAGTTTCACTTTTAAAGCACTGAATGTCCTGTAGTTTGAAACTCTTCCTCTCTTTGGCTACTGTTTGTTTTACGATTGCTCTGCAATGATTTGCAGTACGGTCTCTCCACAGTGGGTTTTAAATAATGCGATCGCTGTATATTTTCTTATTGTGCTGCTGAAAAATAGCGCAAGGCCACATGGGTAACTGGCATCTCTAGATTGGAATAATTCCGTATGGGAGTCTTACTGCGCATGCTCGCGGACAACAACGCTTGATGATCTTGGGGACTTCAGTTTCAGGGGTCGTACACATATTGCATTAATGAAGGCGGTAGACCGACTTCTACCCTCCAACAGGCGTTTAGATATTAGTATTCCATGAGCGTTGAAGATGCTAAGAAGATATCAGTTGTTGCATTGTAAAAAATAAGGAGCATCATCAGACATGAAAACATTTGGCTTTAAGGGAAAATTGGAGCAGCGGTTTTGTATTTCAGCAAAAAATGGAATGAAGGTATTTGCTGCAGTTCGGGTAGAATATAATATACCAAAAGGGAATCCCTCATGGTTCCCATCATTTACCATAATGGAAGTTAACTGGAAGCCATGTTGATTAGTGCCATGGTTCAAATCTTTCATTATGCACTCCATCCCATATAATTCCAACATCTTCTGTTGCGCATTGGTCATTAATGCCAACATAAATTCGTCTTCACTTATTGTTGGGAAACTAGGAAGTAGTTCACCAATTGGCTTCCATATTAAAACAGAACATTTATTTCACTTTTCGTTTTCTTTATTCT
This sequence comes from Macrothele yani, assembly GCA_039090855.1. NCBI lineage: Eukaryota > Metazoa > Arthropoda > Arachnida > Araneae > Macrothelidae > Macrothele > Macrothele yani. Next base: position 2,895,130 of record CM077019.1, on the reverse strand, counting down.
GATATCTATAGAGAGGACATCATTTGATGAAAAAAATGACCTCTTGGTCAATTTTAAAATCTCTACAAATGTTTGGTAAATCCTTTTGGTTTACCACCAAACTGATGCGTTTTGTTGGTGAATAATTTTTTCGCAGTTTATCAAGCACAACTGATTTGGGTATTCCTTGGTTTGGCCATGGCTTTCTGCGATTAATCGTATAATACAAGGCTATGCCACTCCGTTATCGCTATCGTACAAGCAAAAGTTCATATTTTTGACACTGCGCTGATTCGCCATCCCTTGGATATTTGTTTACAATTCAATGCAAAGTAAATGGTGGATGTTTTATATGCGCCCTTTGCCAATTATTTGGCGCACTTTTACAATTTAAAATTGCATAAACATCTGTTAATTATTCTTAATGTATGGCTTTTATTTTATGTTTATTATTTTGTAACTTCGTGTTTTTCATTTTGACCGATAGATAACAGCACTGTATCAATCACGAAAAATTATATTATTACCCGTGATTCCGCGTTGCTTTACACAAGAAACAGTCGTGGTATTCGACATACTTCAAGTTTTTTCGAACTATTTATCTTTTGCGTACGAGAATAGCTACCAACCGACCTGAAAGCAATATAAAAGCACCTGCGTTCGAGAGTAGAAATCGAGCTGCCGACTTCATTAATACAATAGGTGGACGACCCCGAGATCATCAAGCATCTACGTCCGTGAGCAAGTGCAGTAAGAATCCCATAGGGAATCATTCCTGTCTAGAGACGCTAGTCACGTGGGGATTCCCCGTAGAAGCCAGAATCGTAACAGCTCCGGAGGGTGATTTCTTCAAGTGATTTATTTTAGTTTTGGACAACACGTATTTTAACTATATTACTTAAAACGTTAATACTATAGTGCTGTACATTCCGCCATTACTGTTTCAGACACTGTCCTTGACTTCGTGACCCACCCCTCAAACCACCACACACCGCAAAAAACATCCTCAGCACCCTGGGGAAATCTTCCGGGTAAGGTTCACGTTGTGGTAGTTACTCCACTCCTGCCCTTTCTTTGCCTTTTCCTTAGCATTTTATACTAGATTACCTCATGTCTCATATACGACCAGTTTCGACATTCTCATGTGGTAGGTAACTTCGAATTGGAATTTCTTTATTAGCATAGAAACATCTGCCAATCGAAATCTTAAGTAACTACACTCGTCATCTGTCGTTTATATCGGTTACTAAAATTAGCCAAGATCGTGGTGGTCTTAAATATCCAACACCAGCATTTGTTATGATGCTGTCAATTATACATGACTTTGCTTAAAAGTCATTGCCCCATTTGCCACAGAACCTGCTGCTACGGAACTTGTCTTCATAAGTTCTTCCAAAGCTGAAAAAATGTCCATTGTTAAAATGTGAAGGAAGTCAACACAGTAAGAAGTTCAGCATTTTAATTTGTGAAAAATTTCTTCCCATACTGCTCAAGTGCATAGCAAAAACAAGTGACTGATAAAACTACCCAAAAATTGTACAATAAATTATGGCATAGGAAAATATTGAAATTAACATAAGGATTTAAATCACTGTTTAACAACTGTATATGTAAGACTTAAAATATTCTGCCTGTGTGTGTTTTACCCTGAATTCTGGCAGTCTGAATATTCAGTTATGTTTCGTAAAGTTACCAGAAGTGACCTGACGAACATTGATGAAACTTTGTGGAACAACCTTCTTGAAAAAAAGGGAATTAAAAAATCGTATGTATTATTTTAATTCATAGCTGACATTGTTAAGAAGTTTTAAAATGCCATGAAAATTATGACTACTATTAATTGCTATATCCTTTAGCTCGCAACTGATATAATATTCGTACAGTGGGCAATCAGGGCCGCCTGGCGTTGGCGTAAATATTTAGAACTACGGATGATTCCTGTTTTCAGCGGTCACCGCACAGGCCGTAGAGAGCGTCCCCTCACGCTCGATCGAGTCCGGCCGTGGTTGAAATGAGCAAATGATGAATACTTTGCCTTTTGAGGGGCAATGGATGGTATGAACGAAATTCAGCGATTTTCCTTCAAGTGTGAAAGTTAAAGATAAATTTCAAATGTGATACCCTAACTGTCAAAAAATGCTATTTCATAAGTTGATCTTTCTTTACCACTCGTTCTACTTAAGTTTTTTATGAATGATTGTTTCCTCATCGGTTTCTTTTTTTTTTTCATAAATACTATATTATCTCATCGAGTTGTCAAAAATTCTATGACCAATTATCAATAATGAAAGATTTCGGAAGCATGCAGCATTAAATTAAAAACATTTAATATAAATAAAAAACTAATAGAGTATTTTGTGCAAGTTATTCTAAACAAACAAATTGTCTTGTCGAACCAACTTGAAAACCTGCAGTTCTAGTGGGGTTCGTGTTGTTGCAACAAAGTTCGTTATGGTGGAGGGGCCGTTGTGCGAGAGCACAATAGGGTCCTCCCAGCCCCCATGATTTGAGGGTCTTATACGAAGACAAAGGGTTGGTAGAAATCACATGTAAACCGAGCCCCTAGAGGTACGCGAAGTCCTTGTTTTGATGGAGGGTGTAGAGGTTGTTTAATATGTCTTCTCTCCGGTCGAGGTTGGCGTTGACCGAGACGGCAGGAAGCTGTGTGTGGGTCCTTTCGAGTTCTTCGGAGGATCTGTATGACTCGGGGGTTTGTCTGGTGTTGCTTCTTGAGCCGTGGTGGGAGTGTGTGTAAACATCAGTGAACCATGTCCAGGTGTTTACCTGTGGCGTGGAGAACAGTGTGAAGATGTTGTGTTGCAACAAAGTTCGTGTATGGGGGAGGGGGCGCTCCCCTCTCCCAGTACCCATGATTTGGAGCTCTTATACAAAAGCAATTCAAGCAGCGGCCAGAGGGCAAAACAGAATGCGCGCAATGCATTGTGGGGGCGCATCCCTGCCGAGCCGGAGCTAAGGTTACGTGTGTATTACAATTATTATACTTTATTAATTAATCTGTTTGATTCTTGAAAAATGTTATTCCTGTTGCGGACAAAACTTCTACAGCAAACTTCGCTTCTCAAAAGAAGCTCATAGGATTCAATTTGGATTCCATACCATCAGCTTCAAACAAGCTCCACGTGAGTTCGTCAACAATGATAAGTAATTATTACAAAAGAAATAAATACCAAAGTAACACTTGCCGATCTGTTTGCTTTGGAATTCGAAAAGGGCTTAATTTGTACTCATCTGTAATTGAACAATCCTTAAAATGGCAGCGTTTTTTCACCATATTGATATACTAATTCACCATAAATCAATATGGTGAATTAGTATATCAATATGCTGAAAATATATAAGTCCACGCGGAAGTTTGCTGCGCTAAGAAATACACTAGCGCTTACATATATTTTTGGTTGTCGGTCATTTCTACTCTGTAAATAAGTCATTCGGGATATTTTTTTTATTTTTTTTGTAGTTACTGTTTCTTCATAGTTTATAAATACACTTCATATGTTTCATCATTCCGTATCTCGTTGGAGAAAGTAGGTCACGTGGAAAGTCAAATAGGACCAATTGGTGTCTCGTCTTCTAGAATAGCTAGGTTTGAGCAGTGAAATGGAATAGCCAGAACATGACAACAATGTTGCTATGTCCTTTGTACATTAAAAAAGCGGGAAGGGGGGGGTTGACTAATACTCGAATTTAACCTGTGTTCATTCTCACAACTTTAAGTCTCAAAAGACTATTTCAAACCAAAACTACATAGCATGGGCAAACACCGTGGTGGTTTACCTCGTAGCACTTTGGCAGTACTTTCCTACAAACCTCACATTTTCCTTATGAGTGGTTACAAATTAACTCTGCGATTATAAAGACACAAAGTGTACAATATTTTTTGCGTCCACTTTATGTCAATTCCTCCTTAGAATTAAGTAATGTAAGCTCTGACATAAGAGTGTATATGTATATTTAGTGACCAGAAAGTGCAACAAATTTCTAACCCCCATAGGTCTCTGATAATTTATGCGTAAGTCCACGTGACCCCAAAAAAAATAAGCAGACATGTAAAAATTCAAAGTTAATGTGTTACGAAACTATCAAATGAAGTGTTACTTTAAGTTTCTTGATTGGGGTTTAAAGTGTAAAAATAATTTCGAAAGACTTTAAATGAGAGATAATAAAGTATTTTGCTCATTTGTTGTGTGATAAGATAAATTAATCTAATGCATATATATTGTTGAAACTTCCTTTTAACTTGCAGTAAAAGGTTTAGAAAAATAAATATAAATATATATAAATTAGAAAGGAAAGATTTTTGACTAAACAGAACAACATTTAATAATTGTAACCGACGCGCTCTGTTAAACCAACAGAACGCATTTATGCCTTGGAGTTCATACTGGGGACAGCGATGTCTACATGTATCGAATTATCTCATTGGCAGCAATAAAACCAGTACCCACCAATTGGCGACCGGTGCTAAAACGGTAATTGTAGTCGGAGATGATGGCAGCGGATAATGGCTACAACGAGGCAGCGAAGAGGTAAGTTTGAGAGAGTAAGTAAGTAGGTAAGTTTTCTTTTATCTGGTTAATTTTATATTTGGATGGATACTGCGAACAGGTTAAATTGTTCGATTTGTGGTGTTTCATTCGGGCAGAAATACAATTTGAACCAGCATGTTTAAAAATTTCATATCATGCACCATTACAATGTTCTGATCTAAACAACATTATATAATATATGGAAAAATAGAAATGCCCTATCATTTGAACAAATATAAAAAAATACCGAACAAATTAAACTAGCAATCAAGTGTGATCTTAGGAGATATTTGGAATTTCAAACAAGAAAATTTGGAGTGCAAAAAACTTACAACAAGTGGAAAACCTTAGCTCCAAACATATTTAAGAAGGGTGCAATAGTTCTAAACAAAATCGTCGAATAGAATTAGTGCAGTCTAAAAATTATAAGCGCGGAAAATGTTATCAAATACATCTTAAAGATATTAAAAGTTTCTATCATCTTAAACGTGTTAAATCCTAGTGTCAATATAAAATAGCACCTAAAATCCTAAAAGGAGAAGTCAGAATAATACCGTTATCTTAGATTTAGTGTCAGTAATTTGATTGAAAAATATAAATATAATATAAAATTCAATTATAGGTATATTTATGCTTCCAATACTTTACCAAAAAAAATAACATGTGCATCTGCTCTTGAAACAAATAATAATGAAAATAAATAAAAATAGGAACCATGCATGTTATTTACTTTACCTTTCATACTTCCTATACTGTTGTTGCTTCACCACTATTCTATCCTTTTAGTTTCATCGGTTCGGAATTTCATAAAACAGCCTCAAAAACGATAACAAACAAACAAAAAGGGGCGGGATATGTGGTCCAAATTCATATTTTACATACTACAAAATATATGCTTGTTCACAAGAATACCAGTCAGTCCATATATCCTTATTTGACATTTTCGTCCACAGGACATGTTTCCGTTTGTTTCTCGGAAATCTATAAAAGAAACACTGATTTTTCACAGAGTGGTGATTACAGTAAGCTGCAAAATATAAAAGCACATCGAGCAAATCCAATTTCCCCTTAAAATAGCAATTGTACAGGACTATCGACAGCCGCCAACGAAAGAAACTATTAACTAAGATGTAAACAACCTGTGTCACGACTTCGACGACGTATATCTGGTTCAAATTGTATTTCTGCCCGAATGAAACACCACAAATCGAACAACTTAACCTGTTCGCAGTAACCATCCAAATATAAATATTAACCAGGTAAAAGTTCTAAAGAAAACTACTTACTTATTCTCTCAAACTTACCTCTTCCCTGCCTCGCAGTAGCCATTATCGGCCAAACTAATGCCGTTTCCGCGCCGGTCGCCGATTGGTGGGTACGGGTTTTATTGCTGCCAATGAGATGACTCGATACATGTAGATATTGCTGTCGCCAGACGCTAGTGAGAGTTCATTACTTGGCTCCGTGCGTTCCATGAAAAAAAAATGAGTGTCCTATTTCACGGGGTGGGACTCTTCCAAGAACGTGTCCGGCACCAGTTTTGGGTACATATGTACTTTAGCGTCCTAAATTAATTCGTCATAAAAAGTTAACTGTGTGGGACAAGTACAGCGTACAATATTTTAAGGGTATAAAATAATGGGGAAAGGTGCGAAAAAGTAGCATTTTTAGATAAAAGTACATACACTGCTGGCCACCCGAAATGCAACACCAAGAAGGAGGCACCCGATTGGCCTGAAATTCGTAGCATACGTCGCCCGCGAGAGGACATGCAAACGATTAGCACTGCAGGGCATATGCAAATCATGTGCGCCCGGCAGGTCACCGAGAAGCACTATAAGAAGGGTGCACAGAAGGCGGGGTGTAAGTAGTGGAAGTGTGCTGTGCTGCCGGACCTGTGCGTGGGAAGCTTCCTGATGCCTCGTCGCAGAATACGGCAGTCATTCCAGCACGTTTCGGACTTCGACAGAGGACGAATAGTGGCTTATCACGACAGCGGTTTATCATCCGAGACATCGGCGCCCGTGTGGGGCGACATTCAGCCACATTGAGGCGAGTATGGATTCGGTGGGTGCAGGAGGGACGGACGGACCGACGTGAGTGATTGCCGCAGCCGCGGCACACCACCGGACGAGAGAACCGGCGTGTTGTGCTATGAGCATTGACGGCTCGCACCGCCACATCACGAACGCTAGCGGAGGAATTAGGGTGTGTTGCGCAACAACCTGCGTCAGTCAGCACGTACCGTTCGACGTCGTCTGCATGAGCGGGGGCTTGTCGCACGTGCCCGTTGCTCCGATTACCATTGACGTTACACCACCGGCGAGTGCGGCGACAGTGGGCAGTTGAACGCCGCACCTAGACTACGGAATGGCACGACATTATCTTCTCCGACGGATCCCGCTTCTGCCTGCAACACGACGATGAACGGATCCACGTGTGGCGGCACCGCGGCGAGAAACTGTATGATGCCTGCATTATGAATCGCCATACTGGTCCATCGCCTGGGCGCAATTGGATATGACACCCGCACCCCTCTGGTACGCATCGCCGGTACACTCAACAGCCACCGCTACATCTCCGACGTTTTGGAGCCTGTAGTCCTCCCTTACCTGGAGGACCTGCCAGCGGCCACATTTCAACAGGACAATGCGCGCCCGCACGTGGCACGCATCGTGCAACAATTCTCCGCGGCCCACCAGGTGTCACTGCTGCCGTGGTCCGCCCATTCTTCCGATATGTCGCCCATCGAACACGTCTGGTCTCTGATCGGCAGCCGAGAGGCACGGCAGGCACCGCCAGCGTCTACGCCTGATGAACTGGGGCAACGTGTGGAAGCAGCCTGGACCGACAAACCCCAAGCCCACATCTAAAGCCTCTTTCGTTCGATGCCGCGGCGTGTAGCGGCCGTTATGGCCAGCCATGGGGGCCACACGAACTATTGAAGTCTGCGTGTTCCGCAAGTCGCACGGGCCTGTAAGCTCAATCGTTTCATCTCTGTATCTGTTGTTATGTGCCCAGTAAATCTGGCTTTGCTACTATCTCGCGTCTTTGTTGGTGTTGCATTTTGGGTGGCCAGCAGTGTAATTGTTCCGAAGTATTAACCTGTGAGTACGATGGTTTGCAACAGTTGGTGTGGGAGGCTGAAACGATGCTAACGGCAACCACGTGAAGGTTCCGTGAGTCGGAACGGAGTACGAGTTAGCAGTGAATGCGCGGAAGAATACAACAGGAGTGCCGGTGTATTTTTCGGAAGTGTGTGATGCGTCGTGTAATCGTGCGCAAATACAAGTAGTTTAAACCTGTTTTCTTTATTTTTGAGAAAGATATGTGCGGAATGTCGTTATTATTAGTTTCACAATGTTTCCGAATGGAAACAAATTAAGGCATGCTAATGAATTCATGTACGACAGAAGTTTTGGTTATGGTTTGGAAGATGTGCAGGGCTAGGCGATTTCTTCAAGCACTTCATTTGTAGTTCTTTCCTCGTGAAACAGATGTTTTTCAAAATAAACGGTTTCCTTCAATTCAGATATCGTACTATGGCAGGAGGGTCTACAGCTTCTTGCATTGTGGTGGATAATGAAATTTTAAGCCCTGACGAAATGCGAGATGAAGTGTGGAGACTGACGATTTTGTGCTACAGCTTTCTCAAAATCTTCCATTTAAAAAAACAACTTACAACGCTGCGTAAATCCAACCTCTTTCCTTCAGCGTATTCCTACAAGATCTTCGATGACTACGTACTGCTCAACCGCTTCCTTCTGTATTCTTCCTCCCGTTACTTGCCCTTCTCAACGAAGCTTCCATTCACCGGACTCCACCTTGACGCCGTCGCCGCTCTGTCATCTTAGGCCTACCCTACGTACTCTTCTAAACCATCGCACTCTCAGGTAAATACTTCGGAAAAAATATTCTTTTTATCTAAAAATACTACATTTTTTCACCTTTCCTTATTATTTTGCATGCTTAAAAAATTGGACGTCGCACTTTTCTCACACAGTTGAATTTTTCCGACGAAATAATTTAGGACGCTGAAGTACACATTTACCGGCAGGGAGGCCGATAAATGTGTACTTCAGCGTCTTAATTATTTTTTTTTATTATTTATAATATTTTTTGTGGCCGATAATGAAATTTAAAGCCCTGACGCAATCCGAAATGCAGTGTGGAGACTGACGATTTTCTACTTATGCTTTTTTAAAATTACCCTTTAAAAAAAAAGAACTTACAATGCTGCGTAACACCGACCTCTTTCCATGGCCGTATTCCTACAAGACGCTTTCTTCTGTATTCTTCCGCCGTTACTTGCTCTTCTCGACGAAGCTTCCATTCACCAGACTGCACCTTGATGCCGTCACCCTAGACCTACCGCACGTACTCTTCCTAACCATCATACTTTAATACTTCGGAAAATTTATTCCTTTTATGTCCAATAGTATACTAAAAGCATTTGGGTACAGCAACAGCAAGGTTAATAAACAGTAAGGTTTGCTCATCCTGCCTCCCTCGCAGCGGAAGTGCCGGTCCCTTACGTAGTGACGTCAGTGTACCACACGACGCAGCCAGCAGGACGGATAGATTGTTAATACAATTGAAGCACTCGCGGGAGAAATGACAACAACTTTTTACTCAAATACGCTCTGAATCTGAAAGCTTGCAAACAAGATGTAATGCAAAAGCACATCTGTAATATAATCAGGAAAAACGGACATCCATGTGAATATTTTATTTACAGTAAACCGAGAATGTGAAGAAACGTATTATGCATTTCTTTCATTTTTTTTTTTTCAAATCTGTTTAATCTAAATATCTAAATAGGATATTGACATGACACTAAGGAAAAGTGCAGGGACAGTGATTATAGCTTCTAATTTATTTATATGCAACTGTAATACTGTCTTTAAATAAATTCAAAAGAAGGAAAAAAACTTATAAGATTATGCTGTCCGAACCTCATGAAGAAATCCTTTTATGCGGAACAAATAAAAACTTGAGTAGCATTCCACTAACTTGCTTAATTAAAAAGTTGGAAATTAATTTCACTAAATGCTCTGTTATTATTTGTAACTAATCGCTGAACAGAAAAGTTAAAATCATGGATCTTTGCAATTTTTGTTTGTTTGTTTCTTTAGTCATATCTTATTCGCTAAATTTTGAGAACTTTAAGAATCGGGACATTATTTAACGTAAAAAAATTATTTCTTCACTTACCTTTGTCATGTTCCTTAGGTAACTGTTTTAACCAGTTTTCTCTTCTTGGGTTGGCAATATATTTTTTGCTGAGCGTTAATATGGCACATACGGATCATAATTCGGGTTTTCATGAATAGTTTGATGGCAGGGTGCACATTTGGAGGGAACTAATGGGCAGAAGCTTCCACTGCGGTGTGAACAATTCCTTTAACTTTCCTTAAATTATTTTTCCCATGTAGTTTTAAAAAAATTCTTCTAGTTGGATAACCATGCTCATCCACTCATTTGTTGGATGTTGCAAGCAGCCTCTGCTTATGACGCTAATCCAGTCGCAAAGAATTCCTTTTTCTTGCACTAGGTCCAGAGCAAGGAACAGAACAAACGCAGGAAGATCCACTCCGTTGTCTCATTGGCAGGAATAAAAACGCAACAACCAATTGGCGTGCGTGATGTGTGTGATAGTGGAAACACAGGCAGACGGCCAGAGCAATAGCGCGTTTTTGATGTTAATCCTAGCAAATTCTGATGTGTACGTTTGACGGATATAAAAAGGTTTGTATTGAAGTACCAGGTACTACTATGAGTTTAATACATATTCATTTTTAGTGATTTTCGTCCTAGCAACTCTGTGTGCTAATATTCCCTTTGTACGCACGTTTGAAATGCGTGCCCCCAAACATCGAGAATGCCGTCTCAATTTTGCAGTGTCTCAGATATTTTTAGCCGCTATATAGTGCTTTTGTTTTCAATCAGACTAGTTAATCGTAGTGTTTGTTCACGTTTGAGATTGTGGCTTTGCACGTGTCATTATCCTATGTATGCATTACCACCAGTAGCGTTACTAGCACAACGTGTCCCCCCCCCCTCGCAAGATTTTCTTCAGCGCCCCTAAGCACAAACATTTTCCCAGGATTTGGAACATGATCGAGGAAGGATGTGTTTTTTAAAGTGTGTGTGTGGTTCGGAGGAGAGTGTCTGAAAAAGTAAGGGGGTGTACCTAGAGACCTGTGATTCTGAACATATTTTTTCCTTCGGGTTTAACGATTACCATGAGCAACTATAAGCAGTTGCCCGTCCCTAATTTAGTGTCACTGGTTCTAGGAAAGGTAGAGATCCATGCCTCACGGGATTCGTTCCCGGACCACTGCACCACCGGGGTGGCTAGGGTAGTTGTGCATTTTTGAAAATGGGAGATAATAAGCTTTACTTTTATAACATCATGCTGTTTTTCTATCGTAATGACACACAGTATTTGTCATTTTCTTGTAGGACTTCCGTCCACAGTGAGTAGAGTTTAGGTCCCAGCCACCTACAGCGAGATCGCCTTTTGGGCAGGACACAGAAACGGAAGGAATGAGAGCAAGTCTATCGACTTTGACAGAACAGTTTGTAGTGAGATTAGAGTACAGTGGATGGCGCTACCGTACAAGTACGATGGTGCACACAGAGGGGTGAGCACGTTAAGTGACGGCCCCGAGCCCGAGGCCGTCACTTAACGTGCTCGTCCGATGCACGGCGGATATTCAGCGATTATTAGTAAATCACACCATGTCTGAAAGATCAGCCCAGGTTCGAACCTGAAGACCTTGCATCGATAGTCTGACTCGCTAACCACTAAGCCATCAGCGGCTCCTATTGTAATGACAAAACTTTGACAAACAATATATGTGTGTTGCCGTGGAATATTGATCATGACCGTTAATTGCATTTAAAAAATGTATCTGCGTACACAACTACTGAAATAGGAACTTGCTGCAAACCCGTGAAGCGCAAACCAACATAATAGAATAATTTAACGAAAAATTAATAAAACAAATAATTTTTAGAACATTGCAGATTCCAATAAGGACAATGTGTGTGAAATGGCTAAATTCACTTTTTACCTTCTACCAGAAATGAAGTGGTTAAAATTTACAAGGTTCAACTTCCAGCACATTGTCATTATTGGGTGTGGGCATAGTGTTTCTATGGGTTTTTTTTTTTATATAGGTTTTACATATTTATTTAGTCTACAACATCTTGAAGTGGTGGCTGAAAATGGATAAACAAAAATTTAAAGCAAAAAGGAAAGTTTGTCTAAACGAAAAGAAAATTGTGAACAAAATCTTCATTTTTAAAGATCTGCAAATAAAAGCTGCTAATAATTTGGAAACTATCCGTGTACAGCATCCGTCTAAAGTCTGCAATTCTGATCATGACTTGGAAATGCTTCAAAATTAAATGTTAAGTCAGTGGTAAAGGAATGTACTGCAAATTAAATATCTTTATTTATTCATTCTGATGGCAGAGGTACAGTACATATGCAATCAAAATAAAGGAAAGAACAAAATAAAAACTGACATGCTGATATGTTAACAATGTGTATGATTATTCTCAATACCAATAATATATAAGGTAGGTTCAAAATGCTTCCAGATAGTATGTCACCTGCATTAGAAACATTAATTGAATACTTACCTGCATGGGAATTTTCATCCGAAACAGGGGCAAGTTTATCCGAATGGAACTTTCTGAGATGTGTGTGTAGACTTTGTTTAACTCCAAATGTTACCTGACAGTAGCTGCATGTCAATCTCGTTGCAATTCGTGGTTCAGGTATAATAGAAACATCAAGATGAAATTTTTTAACACGCTTCTTTAAGTTATATTTCAGCCCGAATGAACCACCACAAATTGAACAGATCAATCTGTTCGTAGTATGCATGGTCACCGCGAAATATGAAAATGCAACCAGCTAAATATCAATCAAAACAAGCAGAATTGTACACGCCAAAAATCCGCAGTAAGAAGTAAGAACAGTAACAATTCAACCCGCCAAAAATGCACTACTTCTCTGGCCTTTCACGCACGCCAATTGGTTGCTTGCGTTTTTATTTCTGCCAATGAGACAACGGAATGGATCTTCCTGAATTGTTCTGTTGCTGTACCTAGACGCTAGTTATGTACTTACCTTTCTCCGTTATTTTACATGCTTAAAAAATTGTACGTCGCACTTTTCTCACACAGTTAAATTTTTCCGATGAAATAACTTAGGACGCTTATACCGGAGTTTCCACTCTGAATTAGGGATGGGTAAAAAACCTCGATGTTGCAGAAGCCGACACATCGAGAAAATATTCAGGTTTTGTTACCGATGTTTTAAACTGGAAGAGAACTTCTACGAAAAGTTAATGCATTTCTTTTTGTTACATTCATAACTATACAGAGGAAAGAAATATCACCTTCCTATTGTTTTTTTTACTTGATTATTTGGCGAAAACCGAGATCTTTTCCTCGAAGGCAAGTCAGATGATACATCGAAAAACCATCGAGGTTTCCACCGATACATCGAAAAAACATCGAGGCTTTTAAGAAATAATATTAGTTACTTGGGGTTGAATTGGTGAGCAATCACCATTATATTGAACAGAGATTTTACCCACCGATATGCCCATTCGCTGCTGCAGATCAAAAAGTGTGAAATCTTCCGCTTGTTAGCAAGACATCGAGGTTTCCACCGATACATCGGGCGTTTTAACAAATATTACGTTATAAGATGTTGCATTGTTGAGTATCACCGTTACATTGAACGGAGATTTTACAAATAGATCGCCCATTCATTGTTGCAGATGGAAAAGTGCGAATTCTTCAGTTTATTAGTAAAACATCGAGGTTCCCACCGATGCATCGAAGAAACATCGAGGTTTTCACGATGCATCGAGCGTTTTAACAAATATTATGTTAATTGTTGTTGAATTGGTGAGTATCACTGTTATATTAAAGAGAGATTTTACAAATCGTGTGCCCATTTACTGGTGCAAGATGAGAAAAGTGCGAGTTTTTCAGTTTATTAGCAAACACCGATGCATCGAACAAAAATATAGGATTCTACTAATGCATCGAGCATTTTAATATACATTATTAGTTACCCGATGCAATTGGTGAGTAATCACTATTATATTGAACAAAGATTTTGCATATCTATTGCGTATTTCCTGCTGCAGATTGAAAACAACGAATCAGCAATAACATCCACCGATGTTTTAGGAAGGAGTAACCACGGCTACTCTGAATTTAGACCGTGGGGTTATTTGATTTCGCTGCCATCTGCCTCAGTATGAGGAAACGGCATTTTTTTAATACAGATGTTTAACGTCTGAACTGAACACTACAAATATTTTATAATATATATTAAATTTATTTTTCGCCTTTATTACTGAACATAAATGCAAATGTTGACACTTTAATCCCCGATGACTTATCTTTACGTTTTGCTGTTGCCATACATGTCCCAGACCCATAAATATACGTTCTCATTCTTTTCATCCGTTTCCTGATGCCTGGATTGATGTATTTACGTTTAAAAAACTAGATGGCAGTTTTTGTTCAAGGCTGGAGCTTCAAGAAAAGCTCCAGCCTTGAACAATATTGTTTTTTCTTCTTAGAAGAAAAGCTGTATTTTGTTTTCTCTCGCAGGATTTCAAATTCTTTTACGTTTATATCAGTTTGACATTTTCGATTGTGAAATAATGCTGAGATTGATCCATAAAGCAAATAGTTTTTACTGTAAGACATGATACGGTTTCGAAATGCAATTTTTCGCCCGTTACAATGAACTGTTGAAATCGAACTCTTGTCAGATTTGCATGAACTTTATTCACTTTTCATGCACTACGGACGCCTACTTTTTTCTCCTCTTACAAACTCTTTCATGATCGACGACTTCAATGCATTGTGCATTTTTGGGCTTTAGCTTTTATATATACTATGTATAATACAAATAGTCTTTATTTATATTTATGTGTAGTCCTCGTGGTGTGATTGCGTTCTGAAATAAAGACTTTTCTGATCCTCTTCATCATCAACAAAAAACAAAGTTCAACAAAAACAGAAGAAACCAAGGGCCCGGAAATGCAGCATTATAAGCCAAAAAGTTGGGGAGACTAAGTTCCCCAATGGAAAAAAAAATTCCTTTGTTCCAGTAACAATTTTAGGCCAGAAGACCCACCGGAACTTAAAAGCACGGTCCGAAAGAGTGCGAGCATCCAACACAACTCTATTCCTAACCTCGCACTTGACGTGCAAGGCCACTTTCAAAGGGTTGAATCCCGCATTTCCGTAATTACTATGAACAACTCTGTTCCTCTCTCTCCAGATTTTGTAAGTGGTCTCAGTGATGATCAATCCCCAGAAATCCCTCCCTGTCTTGGGGCCGGGGTACTGGTAAAAGACCTCCTGAGCCTTGAGTAACCGCGGGCAACCTGCCCAAGTCCAAGCAAGCTTCCACACCTGCACGGCCATGGGACAACTCCAGAACAACTGGTACCGGTCTTCAATAAGATTTCAAAAGGCGCACTTGTCGGTGATGACAGTACCCCATCTGTACTGCCTCTTCCTAGTCGGAAGGACATCGTGAGCCAGACAGAATTTAAAATCCCGCTTCTTACAGTCAACTTCAGCCGCCAACACGCTCATCCACACTTACTTCCTGTTGCAGTTGACGACACTAAACTCAGTAACCTGCTCCCTAGGCCTAGGGATAATGTGCAGATACATTTGCTTCAAATTCAGCCCATTCCGGTTAGCCTCCGCGAGACCCTGAAGGTGCCCCCCAAGCTTATAGTGCTTGTGAGTGGTCTCTCAACGCGGCCCCATAAATCGGAAGCCAGGTAAGAACTTCTCCGCAGACAATCCTGTCAAACAAGCAACAAAGTTTCTACAAGGGTGCAGAGGAGTTCAGACCTTCCTTCACACTCCTAAATTGCAGTGCACTGAACCAGGAGGAGAGGTGTTTAACATCCAAACCATCCTCCTCCTTCGGGCAGCACAGGATCGCTCTGGCAACAGCCTCAACTTGATTACCGGCCCAAATAAAGGCAAAAACTTCTCTTTCCAGAAGCCTCATGAGACTCCGAGGAGGAGAACCAAGTTCTCCGACAAAAGCACATTTCGAGACCAGGAGAGCGTTAGCTAACTTAGCAAGGTTAATCATCGAAATGTCAACATTTTGCCACCTTTCCTTCTTCTCCTTAATAGCGAAGAGGATGTACCTCCAAGTCTTCAAATGTACACCGTCTCTATCAAAAAGGATACCGAGTATCCTGACGGGTCCAACCGTCACCGCCAGCCCTCGGACCGCTGAGCAATACCACCTGCCCCAAAGAAGCAGATTCGACGTATCCTCATTAAGCATGGACCCGGTGGCACCGCAGTATCCCGCGAAGACTTCCCGGACCTGCTTGAGACTCACTTCCGAGTCAACAAAGAAAGTGACGTCGTCAGCATAAGCAAGATAATTTAGGGACCCGGCGCAGCTAGGGATGGGGGCCCCCTGAATGCTAGGATGAGCGTGAACCTTCCTTTAAAATAGTCTCAATGACCAAGACAAAAAACAACGGGGAGAGCGGGAAGTTTTGTCTCACACATGTTCTAACCTCAAAGAGGTGAAAAAAACGGCCCAAAATAATGACTCTCCCGTCGAGGTCCCTGTATAAAGAGTCCACCGCTCTTCGCAAAAACTCTCCGAAGCCGTGGGCTTCCAGCAGCTTTCTAATAAACTCGTGAGAAACACGGTCAAAGGCCTTCCTCTGATCCGCTGAAAACATTCCCAACTTAACATCCCTGTCTCTGATATAGGCAATCATGTCCCTCACACACCGAATGTTATGGTAGATCTGCCTAAAACGGATACTGCACGTCTGCCCAACGCCAACTAACTTCTCCGCTAATCGTGAAAGTCTCGCATTGACGATCGCCGCCGATCGTCAATGCGATCGGCGGCGATCGTCAAGTCAATGATAGACAGAGACACCGGTTTCCATCTAGCAAGATCACGAACAGGATCGTCGGGGGTTTTAGAAAGAAGAGTCACAACACTACTCCTTATGGACTTAGTCATAATTCCTTTATCAGCAATGTTGTTATAAATTCTTCATAACCAGGGGAAAAAATATTGACAAATTTCTTGTGAAATTCGGCCGAAAGCTCGTCAATACCCGGCGACTTTCTGGGCTTGAGATTCAGGATCGCCCACCTGACTTCAGTTTCGGTGAATTCCCCTTCCAAAAACTCCATATCTTCATCCGAAATACTCGGAGTACCCTCCAGCCAAGCTTCCGGGACCTCAGGCTTCACTTCCTCTTTGCCAAATAACCTGCCATAAAAATCAGCCGCCGCCTGCAGGATATCGGGGAGATCTCGGACCTCGCTACCGTCAATGTCGAGGCATTGAAGGCTCACCCTAACCCTCTCCGTCTCGACTTTCCGGTAGATGAAGTTAATATCACTCTCCTGCCGGAGAACTTCCAAGGCCCCAGTCAACTTGACCGCCGATCCTTCCCCTCGATAGAAGTGACTAGTTTCATTCCTGATATTAGTAATCAGAGAGGAGTTACACCCATCAGTATCTCCACGAATCGCCGCATTAAGGATGTTTATCAAAATCATGTGGCGCTTCCCCTTCGACCTAGCCAACTCTCTACCCTTCTGAGAAAGGAAATCGTTCACCTCTTCTTTGGTCCGTTCCCACACACCGCACTCATTGTCAGGGATCGTGCCTGCGCCTGCGTTCAGGATCGAGCGAAGGTGCACTAGCGTATCTTCATCATCTAACATAGCGAAGTTCAAACGCCACGGAGTAACACCTCTCGCTCTCGGAACCGGCACACACACGTCCATCAGGACGGCAGAGTGGTCCGAAACATACAACAGTGGAGAGTTCGGACCAAAGATCTCAATCCTGTAAATCCAGTCAATCTTCGACACAAGAAACATATCCAGGCGGGAGGTGCTGCCCCTCTAAACCAGGTATAACCCGGAATACTGGGCTTAAGTCTCCTCCAGGCATCGCACAGACCCTGGTTTTCCAGGAGGACCTTAAACACGTTCCCATAAGCTTTCGACCACCTACTGTCTCCGGTCCTGTCGAGGTAGTAGTCTGCGACCGCATTGAAATCCCCGCCAACAATCAACACATCTTCCGAACTTCTGACGAAATGCGAGAGATCATTATAAAACGACTTCTGCAAGTTGCCCTTATTCGGAGCGTAAATGCACACAAGTTTCATAGAGATATTCCTACTGTGGACGGTAAGAGAGATCACCCGATTCAAAGTGAGTGATATCTCTTTCAAACTTCTCTTTATAAATGAAAGCAGCTCCCGTGTAACCAGTACTCCCAAGCGAGTACTTAAATATGAGACCAGACCTTCTGCGAAAAGCAAAAATCTGTTCCCTATCCTTATGGTGAGTTTCCTGAATCATGAGGAAGTCCAGATTTTTCCGACGAAAGAACCCTTCAAGCCAACACTGCTTCGCCTCCGAATTGAGGCCCTGAACGTTCAAGGAACCAACCCTGATGTTTGTGCCGGCAAAATTTACCTTACCAGAGTCCATACTTACGTGGTTCTGCAAAAAGAAAGAGTTACAAAAACAAACACAGAAATAAAACGCAAAACCCATACTCCAACTGGGAGAGAGAGGAAACGCGACCAAGCTACTTTTCAGTTCTAGCCTTCTTAACAACACTTCTAGTCAACCTTTCTTCTCGAAGAACTTGGCCATTCGCTGTTGGGATCACATGTCCCGTGTCATGCAACATTACAGAGGCAGCAGCAGCAAGATCGTTGACCGCTGTATACTCTTTTTCTTGTTCTGATACTGACGCTTCAGGTCAGCTCAAAGGGACTTAGTATTCTCATCATCCACTTAGGTATCACAACACTACTGTCAGTGTTTTGTTTCTCCTCCTCACTCCCGACGCCGACAACGACGTGGCTGCCACCCCCAAAAGTGTGAACAGCAAAAGTCGTATTGAGATATGTTGGGAATAACAAACACATTAAACAGCCGCGTGCTCGTGAAAGCACACAGATAACTTGAAGTCTACTTATAACGGACGCTCTGAATGTCAGATGCGTCAAAAAGTATATAAATTTTATTTATCGAATTTTGTACTGAATGTAAAGTTTGAAGCAAAGGATAGTTTATTTTCTCATAGAACTAGATAACTGGAAGAGCTCATTTCTATCAAAATAATAATAAAAAAAGAAGGAACGATTCATTTCTTTAAAATTTTGAAAGATTTTAAAGAAATGAATCTAATTAAAGAAATGAATCCCTCAATCTTGGAAGCAGCAGCATGAAAGCCAAATGTGTAATTTTGCCAAGTTTCCAACACTTTTGGAAGATTCCGTCAAAAAATAAAGGAGCAAAGAAAGAGAGAAGTTTGTTGTGTTAGAGTTCGCTAATACCGGACATTGATATTAAACATCTCGCCACTGGTATTGGCTCCAATAAAAGTAATCCCCTGAGTTCACTCTCTGCCTTCTTACGGGCAACACAAAATTCTTCCACATGTATCACATAATCTCAGCAAAAACGGCGCGTCAGTCATATTGAATCGATCTACCTCTGTTAGTTCACAAATGTTCCTAAATACTTAAAATCGTATAGAACGATACAGAGCCGTATTTAAATAAAAATTTATAATCTTAGCATATATCTTTCACGTTACATTCTTCCTGTTATTTTAAATTGCTCAAATTACTCAGTTTTAATATAAATTGATATTTTAGTTAGTAATGAAAATTAAAAAAAATAATGAATCAGTTTTTTTTTATTTTTAGAGTAGTTTTCCTAGTCCGTTTACCCCTAAGGAACTTTTTTTTATTTAGAACTACATCCCTGATTGTAACAGAATTCTTTGGATGAGGAAAATTTGCATTTCAAATGTTGCCGAATGCGTTTTAAAAATTACAAGGAAATGCAGAAATTGAAATGTTCTTTCTTCTTCTCTCCGAGGAAGGGAATTTTCTTAAAAGGATTGCACCTGTCTGTTTGAGCCATTTTGAAATTCGTTTTGCTGTGTCTTCTCGTCTGTGCCCCGCCGCACAAGTATCGTAACATTATTTCACTACACAACGTTACATATATATATTAAACATTTTATGTTCATTTAAATGTAAATACTTCAATTAACAAAAACACCTGTATAAAAGATAAATTTTTTAATTCGTAGAAAAAAATATGACTCAGCTCCACATAAGGATTTCACTTTCAGGTTCTGTAGGGCCTACTATTCCATATGGTGTGGAAAAAGGCTACAAACCCTATCTATATTCCAATTCACCCTAAAAGTGTACTACTGGGAAAGGCGTAAGAGCGTTATCACATCTCGTAGTGGAATGCAAGAACGGTATCCATCCGCGTTAATGTGTTCTTCTACTGGTTTCTTTCTGATCCTTCCACCCACCCACACATCTCACAAGCAGTGGGGGCTGGTGGAGGCCGAACTGCTTCCCCTACTGCCTTCGAGTTTCCCCGACTGTCAATTTATTGCCTCTGTGTTGTTAATGTTGTGAGAGGCCTTCCACCTGTCCGAGTTGTATCCCAAGTGGGCAGAAATAGCCGAAAGTGCGAAGCTCTTGATTCAGCAACTTATCAGAACAAATTTATTTCTAAAAGCGCTCTAACTTCTAGAATTTTTTTTAGATAGCAATTTTGTCTGATAAACTGTTGAGCAAACAAAAATGGATTCTGAGCAATAATTCTGATGCTTTTCGCTCGAAATGCATGGGACTATTTTTCGTAGCGGAGGTAGCTGTTACGTACCCTTCATAGTGGTTCACTCTTAGATTGACTCGGAGTATAGGTCTGAACGCCAGTCAATCTATCATCCTATGGATTACGCTGGCTGGAGGAGGAGGAACCTGTTTGTGTTACGTAATCTTCGTGAAGCCAATTGCAGTCGTCGTTTGTTCATCCTCCGCTCTAAAGAGGAGGAGAGACAGTGGTCCAAGTCACGCGTTTGAGACAGCGCCCCAGTGGTTGGACATGAAACTATGATAGCATCTGTCACGTGATACGGTAACATTGTACCAGTGTTTATATAAGTAGCACCACAGAGACAGGTTGTACCACGCAGGCCGCGCGTGGCCTAGTGGGCAACGTTCGTGACTGCCACGGAAAGGGCCTCGGGTTCGATCACAACAGGTACGAACGCTCGATCCACTAAATACCGCCGAGCGTCGGATGGGCACGTTAAGCCGTCGGACCCCGGGTACTGGTTCCCCGGTAGTGAATAAGGGCGTCTTCCTACCCCTTTCTACTTTGCTTCCGTGTCACTTTCCTATCGGGCGCCTAGCCCAAATCTCCTAGTTTCCTATTTCTAAGGGTTGTTTAAGACCTGGGGTCAGACACTCCCTTCCTAAAATCGTCTACATATGATTATGATCATGGTTGTACCACGAGCTGCGAATGGCTTACTGGTTAATGAGTAAGGTTCAATCGTGGGCTGATCTTCCAGAGAGGCTGCGGTTATTCAGCTAACAATCGCTGAATAACCGCAGTGCATCGGACGAGTACGTTAAATGACGGCCCCGTGGTTACGTTGGGTATTCATTCCTACTCCCCCTGACTTTCTCTCACTCCTCTATGAGCAACATGGTACTTGTACGGTGGCGCCATCTACTGTACTCTCTCTCTCTCTCACTTACAAACTGTTCTGTCAAAGTCGCTAGACTTGCTCTCACCCCTTCCGTTTCTGTGCCCTGCCCAAAAGGCCTAAACCTTCTCTGTGGACGGAAGTCCTGAATGAAAATGCCTGGCTGTCTCTCACAAAAGGTCGGACAATCGGATGTGCACGTTAAGCCGTCGGACCCCAGGTACTGCCCCCCCCCCCCAGGTAGTAGACGTGTTTCTCACCCTTCCTACCTCGCTTCCGTGTCAATTTCCTATCGGGTACTCTAGCCCAAATCCCCTAGCTTTCTATTTCTAAGGGTTGTTTAAGACCTGGGGTCAGACACTCCCTTCCTAAAATCCTCTACATATGATCTGAGTTGTAAATATCCCTGACGACAGTTTGAAGATTTCCTGCGAAGCGAGCGGGCGTCTTTTTTGAGCGTTGTTTGGGAATTGCCCAAGATTTATTATAACACGACATTCGTCACCCTAAAATACACCACACCTCTCTTCCTGCTCACTCCAAAATCACACCTTCTTCTTAACCCAACCCCGCCTCTTCCACTAATGAGTTTCCGTTCACACCTCTCTTCCTGCACTATTTAACGCTGTACCACTCTTTCCAACCTCCCAGTGCTTCTGCTTTCTCCGTTGCTCTCTTGCTACTACAACTTTTTTCCATTCTTACTTTTTACTATCTCTATTCCCCAATCTCTATCTTACTCTTCTCTTAGGATGGCCTCCCAATCTGCTGCTTCAGGTTCATCATCTTCACTTGCTGCTTCCCCATTTTCAGCCTCTGCCAGGACATGGAAGGTCTCTTCTCCTCCGGCATCTCCTGATCAGCTCCGAAATCTCGGGAACACCATTACAGCTGCCATCGAATCCACTCCTTCTAAGATGGATGCCTGCCATCAGAAGCTTATCAATGATAATGAGATGAGGATGCCCAAGGATCCTGTAAAAGGTAGAATATTGTGCCTCCACCGTCTCAGGGAGACGGTGGAGGCACAATCATCTTTACAAACTATCATCTTTACACCCTGCTGAAAATTCTGGAGCTACTAAAACTGCAGGCTGAAGCGATCGCCGCTCCCTATGTTGCAGCCATGGATTGCCACTATCAACCAGAAGTTTCTCTCCACCATATCCGATTTCCATGCCAAGTTGGAAAAGCGCACAAATGAGACCACCAAGTCCACAAGCTCCAAGGCTACAACTTCACCTACGAACCGCAGGACCACTAAAGATACTGATCCTCCAGCCGTCTGTTCTACTTCCTCCAAAAGGCCCATCTCTGATCCTGTCTCTCCTGCTGCTAAACGCTCTTTTCCTTCCGACTCCTCTTCATCTTTTCTTTCCCCGCGTCCCAGGAAATACTTACTTAAAGGAATTCCGGTAAATGTGTACTTTAGCATCCTAAATTATTTCGTCGGAAAAATTAACTGTGTGAGAAAAGTGCGACGTACAATGTTTTAAGCATACAAAATAATGGGGTAAGATGCAAAAATATTGTATTTTTAGATAAAAGAAAATAATTTTTCCGAAGTATTAATTAACCTGCGAGAACGATGGTTTGCAGCAGTTGGTGCGGGAGGCTGAAGCGATGCTAACGGCCACCACGTGAAGGTTCCGTGCGTCGGAATGGAGTACGAGTCGCATTGAATGCGCGGAAGAATACAACAGGAGTGGGGTGTATGTCTCGGAGGAGTGTGATGCGTCGTGTAATCGTGTGTAAAGAGAAGTAGTTCAGAAATTTTTCATTAATTGTTAATAAATAAATGTGCTAAATGTTTTTGTTTTTATTGTAAAAATGTCTGAGAATGTTATTAAATGAAGGAATGTGAATGATATAATGTGCGGTAGAAGTTTTGAATAAGAGGTATTGGTTCCGGCGGAAACCCATGTTTTGGTTATGGTTTCGGAGATGTTAAGGGGTCGGTGATTTCTTCAAGCACCTCATTTGTAGTTCTGCTGTTATTCCGTCCATCGTTCGTCCTTTTTTTTTCCTCTTTAAACGGATATCGTTGAAAATAAACGATTTTGTTCTACTCAGGAATCGTACTATGGCAGGGAGGCCCAGAGCTTCGTGTCAAATTGTTGGGGATTATGAAATTTTAAGCCTTTTTGGCAATATTCTACTAACGATTTCGCAAAAGTACCCTTGAAAAAATGATATTACAATGCAGTATAAAACCGACCTCTTTCCTTCAGCGTATTCCTACAGCCCGCTGTGATGAGTACGTACTCCTGAACCGCTTCCTTGTGTAATCTTCCGCACGTAACTTGCCGTTCTCAACGACGCTTCCGTTAACCGGCCTCCACCTTCACGCCGTCGACGCTCTGACATCTTAGGCCTACCGCACGTACTCTTCCGAACCTTCGTACTCCAAGGTAAGTTCTTCGGAAAATATTTTTCCTTTCATGGAAAAGTACTATATTTTTTCACCTTTCCCCATTATTTTGCATGCTTAAACCATTGTACGTCGCACTTTTCTCACACATTTAAATTTTTCCGACGAAATAATTTAGGACGCTAAAGTACACATTCACCGGAATTCCTATAGGCATTTCCAATAAAGATGTTGCACGCTCTCTTAAAAAAAATTAGATATCCCAAATGAAAATTTCTCTCTCCTTCAGGATCGTGATTCAGGTCTCCCCAGGCAGTTGGTGACTTTCGACACCACTGCCGATCATGTCCGCAAAGATCTCCAAATAGGGCCCACAAAAGTAGATGTGGAGAAATTACTCTTTATGAGAGGCCTTCCCAACCCCTCAACTTCATAAAACCTGCAGGCCCTTCACGGCCTGCGAGTAATTTCTCCCCCATCTTCTCGTCCTATTAACAATCCTCCCCCTTCCAGTAAGCTAAGGGAACTTGAGTTGCATTATAAGCTGGAATATCTTAAAGCACTCAATTCCCTTATGCTACATAAATTCTAACTCCTTTTCCTCTTTTACCTTTGACCTCTCGCCCTTTTCCTCTACTCTTTTGCTTTCGGCTCCTGCAGAGCACTTAAAATAAATTACGATGCTCATATATTGTAAATAGTATTTTTTTTCGGGCGGCCCCAACGGGGCAGCTCAAAATTCTAAGAGCAGAACTCACGAACACACTATTCCTCGATTCCTTATATCCTACAAACTCCGCCACGAACTTTATTGTTTCTACGAGTCTAGCTGCAGCAATATTTTTGGGTATTATTTATTGCTGCAGTCGAAATTTCGGTTGCTATGTCTTCACACAGGAGTCGGCTTATTGACACGAACCAATGACAATCCGCGATTGTGACCGACCCCAAATGCGATTTTGTCTGTTACTAACCGTTATTCCTTATGTTTCGTAACGAAACTATCCTGGGTCTATCCTTAGCATCATATGCGCACTTATGACCTTGGTTGGCCTTTAAATTATGGGGGTAATATGTAATTCAGACATTATTCATTCTACCACACGGTAGATCAAACAGGGATCTACCCCCTATCCGAACTTAGTATCCATATATTATCCTTTCTTTTGCTTTCTTCCTTCCGGTAAATAAAAGAAGCGACTCTATATTATTTAATACTAGCGTTCTTTAGTCACGAAAACAGTGTTTGCTTTGACCTCTCGCCCTTTTCCTGTACTCTTTTGCTTACTTATATTCCTAAATACTGTTTGCTCAGTGTTCACCCTGGAGTCCGCTTTCTGCCTTTCGTCCACGAACCAATGATAATACACGATTTGGCACGAAGTTAACTTCCGTGTTGCAAACACTAATTTTTCTTATTTTGGATGCGTTCTCAGTCTTTTTAGCATTACACCACCACTACCCCCAGCAACTACAGGAATTACCAAATTGTTTAGGAATTACCAAGGAGTCTCGGAGGAATTCCTGAGCTACATCACTGACTTGATTTTCCCTCGCTGTCTGGCTCTCCAACTACCAGCTTTAGATTCAAAATTTGTTCTAAATTATTGTGTTCCCCGGTAACTAGCGCTCTTCAGTTAGTTATCTGGCGTAGATTTCTGCTCCTCCAGGTGACATGCTCCTACAACTGTAATGCTTCCCTTTTCCCTTTTTAAAAATCCTACCGAAGCAAGGCACCCAGCCCGCTCCTACTACTTTTTCCTTACTTCAAGTCATACAGCAGCGGTGAATTGACTTCTACACCTACCAGACATTCTTTTTTGTGCTGTAAACAATTAGGGCCGCGGATGGCCTAGTAGTCAGCGTCCGTGACTGCCACGGAGAAATCTCAGGTTCGATCCCAGCAGGTACGAACACTCGAACCACTAAATAACCGCCGTGCGTCGGATGGGCACGTTAAGCCGTCGCACCCCTGGTACTGGCCCACCGTAATAAATAAGAGAGTCTTCCTCCCCATTTCTACCTCGCTTCCGTGACACTTTCCTATCCGGTACTCTCGCCATTACGGGGTGATGCTCTAGCCCAAATCTCCTAGCTTGCTATTTCTAAGGGTTGTTTAAGACCTGGTGTCAGACACTCCCTTCCTAAAATCCTCTACATATGATCTGATCTGATCTGTGTTGTAAACACGCTTTGGTAGTGAACAGATTATGTGCTAATCTGCTTGTGCTCGTCTCAAGGTCAAGTCGTGTGCTTCCCGTGACGTCCGCCGCATGGAAGGTCAGCGATATCGGATTCTGAGGAGTCACTCCCTTTATTCCATGAGCTTATTTCCGGTGCTTCTTCAAACCTCCGTGAAGGGTGCGCCTCGTGTAGCAGTTATTTGTGTATTTGGTGAGTATCTGGCGATTCCGAGTTCTTAGTGCGCGTAATTTCGGTGCTTCTTCGATTTTTCGGTGTGCTTCAACTCGTCGATTAGTGAAGTGTGTGCCTGTGTAGTGTGTTTTGTGCTTCGGTGAGTGCATCGTGCTTCCAAGATGCAAAATCATCTAGTGTTTCGTGCGTGATTATTTTGCCTGTGATTCGTTCCAGCCAATTTTTGTGTTTTTTGGGGATTATTTGGACTGTGACACACTTCAGCTAAATTTTGTTGTGCTTTCTTTTATTTAATTTGTGTTTTTTGGGGATTATTTGGACTGTGACTCACTTCAGCTAAATTTTGTTGTGCTTTCTATTATTTAATTTGTGTTTTTCCATCTCAAGTCAAGAAGAAGACGTCAGCAAGGTAAACTTTTTGAAAAACTTGTTTTGTTGCATTTTTGATAGGCAGTTAGTCAGGATCTTCTGTAGCTGCTTAACTGTTACCATCTAGGAGTTAGGTTGCCATTGTAGCGTTACAGACCAGTGCTCAGTGCAGTTCTTATCTACATCAATTAGATAGGAGTTAGGTAGTAGTGTGTCTTATCGTAGTTCATTATATGCCGTAGTGTATTTTTGCAGTAGTGTATTTGTTTAGCGTTAGGGCTTAGCGATAGGTTTCGGATACTAGGTTCTAGAGTAGAGTTCAAACTTCTAGTTTAGAGTTAATCCTGTTCAAAGGATTTTAGCTTTTGTTAGGGTCTAGGTGTACTTCATTGCTTTTATTTTCTGAATTAGTGATTTCTTTTGTACTTAGCTTACATATGACTGCTTGCCAAGACAACTCAGAGATGTTGACCTCACTTGAGCGAATCTCAGATGTCTGCAGCCAGAGAGCAGCGAGTTCCCTTGCTATCGTGAATGAAGCTAAGGACATCCTCTCCTCTCTGGATGAAAGCTCAGACTGTCGTGGTCTGATGAGCACCATCCTGGCTTCCCTCTGCAGTCCTATTGGACTCCTAGCAGAAGAAGTTCAGCAGAAGGGCAAGATGGCGCATGCCATGAGGGAAGAGGACATACTGTGGAATTCAGCCGTTAGCTCGAAACACTCTATTTGTGAGAATGTTCAGACAACTGGCAGACCAAGTGGGTCGCAGGAGTCTGCAGAGTCGAATGATCCTACTAGTGGCAGTGACGACTCAGGACAGGATATCTCCCGTAATCCTGTGGAAGAGCCGAGGACTTGCAGCGAAATCTTTGAACCAGAGCATAGGCCAACATATGCTGAGAATGCAGCTAAAACCCCTTCTCAACCCAAACACGATCAAACCTACCAGTCCGGAAAACCTCCCAGCAGGTGGACGGTGCTGGGAAGATATGGAAAGGTGCTAAGGAGATATGCAAAGCCCAAAGTTTTGACTGAGCCAATTTCCTCGGTTGTTGATGCTCCTGCAAAAAGAAATGCTGGCGTTAAGAGGTCAAGGAAGGAAAGGTCTCCCTCATTCATCGAAAAATGCCAAACGGTTTGGCCTAACTGAGGGCCGTCATTGAACACCAGTCTGATCCACCATGCGTAGAGATGCAAGATGTTAACTCAAGCGTCTACGAGATCGCAGAACAGAAATGTTAGTTTTCAGTTTACCAGCAAATACAGCTGTATTTTGCCACAATGTTTTGATCACGTTATCCTCTGTATTCCATTATTATGCTGTATAAATTTTGTTGGTATCAGACGTCTCCTTCTTGGTGTTCTTTTTTCACTTTCCGCCAGTGTATTTTATTCTCAGAATTGTAATGTGATCGCCAGTTGATGTCGGAAACCCACGTAAACCGGTTTTATCAGCTGTGAGGTGGTGTGACTGTTAGAACTTGATAGTAAGAATGTGGTTTGACCGATTTTAAACAGGAAATAGGCACTTCAGCTTCAGTTGCAAGCTTTCGTGTGTGACAGGTGGATGTTAGTTTTTGCTCTCTGTGAATACGTGTTGCTTTCGTGTATTGAAAAATGGATATTTCCACAAGGAAGCGTACAAAAATCATTGCTCTGAAGGATCACACTTCTATGAAAGTGAGACATATCGCTTCTACAGTTGGTGTAGGCAAATCAAGTGTATCAAGACTGCTTACGCGATACAATGCATCTGGATCATCGTCTCCAAAAAGGAGAGGTAAATGTGGAAGAAAACGAAAAACAACTCCACGAACTGATAAATATCTAATCAGAAATAGTAAAATGAATAAAAAAAAACAAGCATCGACCTTTAAAGAGATTTATTGGCTAGTGGTTGTGATGTTAGTGATTCAACTGTACGCCGTAGACTTATGGAAGTTGACCGGAAAGCAAGAAGGCCAACGAAAAAACAATATTTGAATGCGAAAATGAAGATAAAACGTTTAGCATGAGCCAAAAAATATAAATCATGGACTGCTGACGACTGAAAAAAGGTACTTTTTAGTGATGAAACTCATTTATTTGTGCAGGGTTACCAAGCAAATGTCGTTAGACGAAGCACCTGTGAACCCTTAAGTCCTGAGCATGTCAAACAAACTGTAAAACACCCTCTCAAACAGATGGTTTGGGGTTTTTTCACATCAAATGGCACTGGAAGCTTAGTTCCTGTTCAAGGTATGATGAATTCAGCCAAGTACGTAGAAATATTACAACGTAGGATTGTTCCATTCTTGCAAACTTTTGACGTAACATTTCAACATGACTTGGCCCCATGTCACAATTCGAAATTGGTCTAGAATTTAATGCTGGAAAATAAAATTCATTTGCTTGATTGGCCTGGAAATTCACCAGACTTAAATCCCAAAGAAAACTTGTGGAATATTTTGAAGAGACGTTTAGGTAAAATGGACTGTACAACCAAAGAACGCATGATAACGAATGCTATAAAAGTGTGGTTCCACGATTATGAAGTCAAAAATATGTGCACTCAATTAGTGGAGTCAATGCCAAAACGAATTCAAGAGGTCATTTCTGCTAAAGGAGGACATACTTTATACTAATACAGGTATTTATCAGTGTATATATAGAGAGATTTCCTATCTGAGGTTGAGAGACCCGAACATTCAGCGCTCTGTGCCTTTTGTCAGGTGAAAAAGAGGAATATTAGATATTTGGGAACAGATTTCCCTGATAGAATAGTACGAAAGAAAAGTATGGAAATATTAGAGGAGAGGGAGTAGACGGTTACCCGTTAAGAAGTGAAGTTGTAAGCTGCCCTACATACTTACCTGTAACAACAAGCCATTTCAAGTGATATTTCTCTCCGCAGAAAAATGCCCGGTACACCTGTGCCACAGAAGAGTACAGGGGGAAAGGAAGGAAAGGACACGGGAAAGGGGAACCTGAAAAAAAAAAAAAAACATCACACACAGAACATCTTTCCCAGAGAAAAATCGTCTTTGAACACCGGGTAAGACAAAACTGGCTATTTGCTCAGTGTTTCTCGCCAGCCAATGAGAGAAAAGATTTTTCCCCATTGGTTTACAGAATTTTTTCACAGGTTTACTTTTGTTGATTCTTGACAGGCATGTCAGAGTAACCATAGCTGAGGTGGTGTGATCACAAAATTACACCGATCGAGGTTTAAGATACTCATTTTGAGTAAACAACCAAGAAATAAAAAAAAAGCCACAACCAGGATTTTTTTATTCCTTATTTAGGAAGCCGGTAGTTTATGGGCCAATCATTCATAATTTTTTTTTTTTTTTTTACCTTGGCTACTTGCCTGCTTGTTGCACAATTATGTGCAACAGCGGAAAAAATTTAGTCCTGTTTTGTTTAAATAATAATATTATTTAATTTTTTTCAGAACTAATGCGTAAAAAGATGTCTTTTATGCAACACTTTGCTCAGCCCCTAAACGAGCCGCTTTTTTTTTTCCTTTCGTTTATTGTTGTTGTTGTTTTGTTTTTTCTTTAATCTGTAAACAACAACAACAAATTTTAATATAAAGGACAAGACCAACAACACCTTGTTTGGTTAGGAGCAGAATCTTCAGTACAAAAAAGATGTCTTTTATGCAACATTTTGCTCGGCTCTTAAAAGAGCCTTTTTTTATTTTTATTTTTTGTTTTGTTTTTTTTAATCAGGAAAAAACAACAACAAATTTTAATATAAAAGACAAGACCAACAATACCTTGTTTTTTAGGGGCAGAGATATTTAGTACAAAAAAGATAAATCTTTTATGCAACATTTTGCTCGGCCCCTAAAATGGCCCTTTTTTTTTTTTTTTTACCCAAAACTGCTATTTAATTTTTTGCTTTCGTCCTACGTGTGAGGAATAACTTCAATTTAGTCCCAGTTATTTTTTATTTTTTTGGAAGTATAACTGTGAACTGGATTCTTTTCAGGAATTTTATTTAAAATAGCCTTCGGTCTTTTAAATTTGTCAGTATCATTGACAACATAATTAAGGGCCTCCCTGACAAGAGGATTGGGATGTTTCTTGGCTTTCTCGTAATACCTTTGCGCTAGATCATACATAGTATAATGTATAGAGCTGATATTTAGTATACTACGGATAGCATTATTGGATGTTTTTCCATCTAGTCCTACCATCATACGAAGAGTTTTATTTTGAAACGAGGTAATATTATTTTTTTGCTGCTTTCTGCAGTTACCCCAGATAGGACAGCCATAGGTAATCACCGGGCTGAAGCATGCTTTCCATAACAAGGTTTTATTTTTTTTGCTAAGCCTTTTATTTTTAATTATGGGTTGGAGACATCCTCTTAATTTAAGAGCTTTAGCCAGGGTTTCCTTAATATGCTTGTTCCAATTCAAATTATGATCCATAATGAGGCCTAAATATTTGACATCCTTTACCCAAGTTATTTTTTTACCATACAATTCAATTTCAAAGTCAGGATTGTAATTGTATGTTTTACGGGAGAACAGAATCGCTTGTGTCTTGTCAGTATTAATTTTAATTTTCCAGTCTAGGAAGTAATTCTCCAGTTTTTCCACATAGTATTGCAACATAAATGTTACTTGATTTTTATTCATGGAAGTATAGGCCAGTGCAGTGTCGTCAGCATAAAGTGCTGTAGTCAGATTCCTGTTGTTAAAATTCGGAAAATCTGAAGTAAAATAGAGTATAGCGTAGGAGCAAGTACACTGCCTTGTGGAACACCGGCTTCAATAATTTTTTTGAAGATATCTTCCCATTAATTTTTGCACAAAATGTTCTGTTTTTAAGATAGGATTTGATTATATGAATAATCCACGGTAGGAAGTCATGTGCTATTAGTTTGTAGATAATTGCCTCGTGTGGACATTTATCAAAAGCCTTAGCTACATCCAGGAAAATAGCCGCTGTGTGCTTTTTATTCATTATTCCTTCTGCACATTTTTCGGTAACTCTCGAGAGCTGGTGCACCGTGGAGTGTTTGTCACGAAAACCTCCTTGAATAAATGGAATAACTGGGTATTCTTCACAGAACTGTTGCATTCTAACAAGTATAATTTTTTCAAAGATTTTTCCCATGGTTGGGAGCAACGAAATCGGTCTGTGATTTTCAGGAATTGCCGGGTTTTTACCTGGCTTGGATAATAGTATTACCTCTGCTGTCTTCCAAACATCAGGGAAATAATTTAATTTAATGGCACAATTGTATATTTTAGTAAGGGTTTGCACATACTCTTCCGGTAATGTTTTCATAATTTTATTATTTATGCCATCATTTCCTGGTGCCTTTCTATTTTTAAGGTTATTAATATGAAACCTAACTTCCCTTTCACTGATGGGTAGTGGTTTT
Organism: Macrothele yani; assembly: GCA_039090855.1. Taxonomy (NCBI): domain Eukaryota; kingdom Metazoa; phylum Arthropoda; class Arachnida; order Araneae; family Macrothelidae; genus Macrothele; species Macrothele yani. The sequence goes on along the minus strand of CM077019.1, from coordinate 2,863,487 downwards.
TCAAAGTCAGGAGGAACAAAAAATTTTTTTGGCCCTTAAAAGGCCTTTTTTTATTTCTTATCTTTTCAGTTTCTGGCGTTCCGGACCCGCGAGAGGTCGTAGCACCTTTAACTTGTCTATCGGACGTAAAAGAGGCCGTAGCATTTTCTACTTTTGGCTGCTGTTTTCTATGCCTTGTGCTTCTATTTTTTATAGAAGAGCCTTTCTGTTTACTTTTAATTGGGGATGTTAATACAGGTTTTTTTTTACTAGTAAATTCTTCATAGAGTTGTGCACTTTGGGCGATGACTCTAGAATTTTCTACATCCTCCGCATGTTTAAAATAAGTATCCAGGGCCTTTTTCATTTTAGTGGCTACATCAGTGTTAGGGATATCATTTATTTTAAACTGTTTTTCTAGCGAGTTTGCAAAAATTTCTGCTTTTTCTTCATCGGTTCTAACAACCGTCCCATCTGCTTTCTGGAGAGGTGGGAGTAATCTGATATTTTTATTTTGCAAACTTGAAGTGAGGTTCCACAGGGTCATTTTATTTTTTTTATTCGAATTTTCAGAGTAGTCAATATGTGCTTCCTCTAATAATTGATCCCATGAACCGTTTTCAAACTTTCTGATATCTCTTTTGATTTGCCTGCTAAGGGTGCAGTAAAGGTCATAAAATCTTTTATTTTTGGTTCTTTGCCATTTACTGCGGTACCTATTTTTCTCCTTAATAAGATCCAATATTTCTTTGGGTAAGAAATACGGGTTTCTTTTTTCTTTGGCAGGAGTTTGGCAAGCCTCCATAACCTTTTTAATGGCAAGGTTAAAGGTTTCAATAGCATTGTCAATTATTCTTCTTTGCTATTGCAATCTCCGATTTCTGGAGGTGATACTAATTTAATTTTTTCATTGAATTGCTTTAGGTTCGTGACCATTTTGGGTGTTACCATTACAGTTTTGTCAGTAAATAGCTGTAGATGAACGGGGTTATGATCAGATGAGAGCGCTGCTGCAGTATAGATTTCATAATAATATCTATTATTTTTGAATAGCGCAAAATCTAGCACATTACTAGTTCCTCTTAACGCTGTTCTGGTGGGCTCGGAAGGTGCCCCCAGATCAATATTTTTATTTAAGAGATATCTGAAAATATTGTTCCCACTTTTATTAGCTCTAGGACAGTACCAATAGCGGTGCTTGCTATTAAAATCCCCTGCTACTATGGTGGGGATGTCTTCTTCAAAAAGCTTGTCCAGAGCTTCACTGGTAACCGTATGTGACGGATGATTATAAAAGGCCGTAAGCTTGATCGGGTTATTTTTGGTTTTAATTATAACTGAGTGGGCTTCTTGACCATCTTCAGTGTTGCAAGGTGTTTCACTTTGCTCTAATCTATCAACAACCGCAATCAAAATTCCGCCGCTTTTGGTGGTTGTCTTTTCTATAAACTTTGTAGTTGGGTATCTTGAATTGAATTTTGTCGCTTAGCCATGATTCATTAATTAACGCAACGTCAATTTTTTTGTACTTTAGGTAGGCTAAAAATTCTCTGTTGTTGTCTTTTGATACCCTGCGCATTCCAAATTAGAAAGTTAAGGCCATTTGTTTCCACTAACGGAGTTTATGGCTTTATATATATATATTATTATTATTCTGATAGTTTTACTGCAAGCTAAAAGGAAGTTTCAACAAATGTTATACATGAAATAAATTTATCGTATCACATACAGGGCCACGGGTGGCCTAGTGGGCAACGTACGTTACTGCCAGGGAAAGGGCCTCAGTTTCGATCCCAGCAGGTACGAACGCTCAATCCACTAAATATCCGCCGTGCGTCGGATGGGCACGTTAAGCCGTCGGACCCCTGGTACTGACCCCCGGTAATAAACAAGGGCGTCTTCCTCCCGCTTTATACTTTGCTTCCGTGTCATTTTCCTATTGGGTACTCTAGCCCAAGTCTTCTAGCTTTCTATTTCTACAGGCTGTTTAAGACCCGGGGTCAGACGCTCCCTTCTTAAAACCCTCTACATATGATCACTTGATTTGCTCGTATCACAAATGTTTTTCATACAACAAATAAGCAAAATACTTTATTATTTCTCATTGAAAGTCTTTCGAAATTATTTTTGCAGTTCAAACTCCAATCAAGAAAATTAAATTAACACTTCCTATTTGATATTATTATAACACATTAACTTTTACTTTTTACATGTCTGCTTATTTTTTTTTTGTTTTGTTCACGTGGACTTTCGCATAATATTATCAGAGACCCATGGGGGCTCGAACTCTTGTTCCTCTTTTTGGCCACTCAATATACATATACACGCTTATGTCACAGTTTACATTACTTAATCGTAAGAAGGAATTGACATAAAGTGGACGCAAATATTATTTGCACATTTTGTGTCTTTAGTGTTGCATGTATTAATCTCAGAACAGTTAATTTGGAACCAGTTATAGCAACAATTAACGGTTTGTAGGGAAGTACTGCCATAGTGCTACGAGGTAGCTCAGCTCGGAGTTTGCACAGGCTTTTAGTTTGAAATAAAGTCTTTTGAGATTTAAAGCTCTAAGAATGAACACAGGTTATTTTCTTGAAGAAGTCAAACAACCTCCCTTCCCTTTTTTTTTAATCTACAAAGAACATAGTCACATGTTGTTATATTCCGGCTGTTCCATTTCACTGCTGAAACTTAGCTATTCTAGAAGACAACGCCAATTGATGATATTTTCTTTTCCACGTGACTATCTTCCTCCAATGAGGTAGCTCATTGCAGGGCAAAACCAGTTTCCAGTGAGACACCGGATGATGAAACATATGAAGAAAAGTAATGAAACATGTTTCTAAATTATGAAGAAACAGTAACTACGAATAAAATATCCGGAATGACCTATTTACTGAATAAAACTACAACCAAAAATGTATGTAAACGATCGTGTATTCCTTAGCGCATCAAACTTCTGCGTCGACTTCATGGGATTCAGAATTCGAATATGCGTCGATTAAACACCATGATGCATCCATTCTGGCCGAGCAGCTGGAAACCAAAGAATATTTAACGAGAAGTTAAGGCTCCGCGAGACGTCACTAGCGCCGCCATATCTGAAGAATTAAAATGCAGTGCATAGAAGCCAACATACAGCCTGATTCCGGAGCAGACTGCGCATGCCTATTTCTGTTGACTGCGCATGCCTATTTCTGTATTCTTTGGGTAAAGAACAGTCAGCCGAGCTACTCACAGTACGTGATTGTTACCTTCTCCGTAGCATAATAATTTCGCAAATCATATATGTTAGTTTTGTTATGCCATTCGGGTTAGTTAAGGCTTTTGTTTGTTCTTCAGAAACATGTTCAGTAATGCCAAATATTAGGGAATATCTGCATTTTGTACGGATCCTTAGGCCTAACTATAATATTTGTTAAAATTTAATTTAAATAGTAATACTAATGTTACTGCATATTTTGCTCACCAAAATAAAGATGGGCGGGATTTCAGAAAACAGCAGCAATGAAAAAACTGCTCATCAGATCGAACAAAAACATCGTAGATTCTTTTAAGGAAGGGTTTTTTTTTTTGACATTTTCACTATTTCAGAGGAACATTTGGATCCGAGTTGACGCACGCCTACTAGTTGAAAGCAGACCGCGTCGCTAAGCTTGTAGCATTGATTTTTGTATTCATCACACTGCTTAGAAATAATTGGGTTTATATATAAATTATATTTTCCTTAAAGCTTTACTGCAAGCTAAAAGGAAGTTTCGACAAATGTTATACATGAGATAAATTTATCGTATCACATACGTTTATCAAATAAGCAAAATACTTTATCTCTCATTCAAAGTCTTTCGAAATTATTTTTGCAGTTCAAACTCCAATCAAGAAATTAAATTAACACTTCCTATTTGATATTATTATAACACATTAACTTTTACACGTCTGCTGATTTTTTTGTTTTGTTCACATGGACTTTCACATAATATTATCAGAGACCCATGGGGGCTCGAAATCTTGTTGCTTTTTCTGGTCACTCACTATACATATACACGCTTATGTCACAGCTTACATTACTTTAACTGTGGGAAGGAATTGCTATAGAGTGGACGCAAAAATTATTTGCACAGTTTGTGTCTTTAGTGTTGCATGTATTAATCGCAGAACAGTTAATTTGGAACCAGTCATAACAACAATGAAAGGTTTGTAGGGAAGTTCTGCCATAGTGCTACGAGGTAGCTCAGCTCGGAGTTTGCCCATACTCTATAATTTTGGTATGAAATAAAGTAGTTGCAGATTTAAATCTCTAGGAGTGAAAACATGTTATTTTCTAGAATAAGTCAAACACCCCCCCTCTTTTTTTTAATCTACAAAGAACATAGTCACATTGTTGTTATGTTGTGGCTGTTCCATTTCACTGCTCAAACCTTGCTATTCTAGAAGACAACGCCAATTGGTGATTTTTGCCTTTCCACGTGAGCGTCTTCCTCCAATGAGGTAGCTTATTGCAAGGCAAAACCAATCTCTAGTGAGACACTGGATGATGAAACCTTGGATGAAACATGATGTATGTTTATAAATGGCTACCTTATAAAGTATGAAGAAACAGTAACTACGAAAAAAATATCCGGAATGAACGACAACCATAATTTTATTTGAACAATCGTGTATTCCTTAGCTCATCATACCTTTGCGTTGACTTCGTGGGACAGTGGCTTAACCAGAAATTTATGTGGCCCGGAAATAGTTTTCCGAAGCGAGGATAGATGGCGACACGTTATCGGGAATCGTTGCGTTACGTTGTGAAAGTGGCAAAGGAAATGTGATATGGATTAAAGGTGCCCCTTAAAAGGACCTTTATGAATGTCCATTGTGGAATATGTGTGAAATATTTATTATGACGGAAGAATAAGTTTTCCTCATGAATATGAAACTGTCTATCTAGCAGAATAAAAGCAAGAAAAGTTTTATCTGCCAGGGAAGAACTGCCTGATCGCACGAATCAGGATTTCAAAGCAATGTTCTGAGGAAAGATGGCAATTCCGTCGGAATTAATATTCCATAATATGGTCTACCAAGTAGATTTTGTGGTTGCCCTGTGTTAACTTTGTTTCAGCGGAAGCCAATTGCTCTCGACTCCTTTTGTATGCGTCCCTGTGATGGGATCAATGAAGTCGAGGGAGTGGTTGACATTTAAATGAGCGTAGCCACAGCTTGGCAGATTCCGATATGCAGCATAAAAAAAAAAAAAAAAGCACGTACCAAGTGTACGGGAAGAGTACTCAACATTCCCTGAAGCGTGCTTCATCCGACAACTGAATTGTCCTAACACACCATGAAATAGAGGTTTCCTAATCCTTTCCAACTTCATTAATGTCCCAACACACCATGAAATACAGGTTTCCTCATCCTTTCCAACTTCATTAATGTCCCAACACACCATGAAATAGAGGTTTCCTCATCCTTTCCAACTTCATTAATGTCCCAACACACCATGAAATACAGGTTTCCTCATCCTTTCCAACTTCATTAATGTCCCAACACACCATGAAATACAGGTTTCCTCATCCTTTCCAACTTCATTAATGTCCCAACACACCATGAAATACAGGTTTCCTCATCCTTTCCAACTTCATTAATGTCCCAACACACCATGAAATACAGGTTTCCTCAGCCTCCACATTTCACAGGAGCAGAGATCGAAAAAAAAAAAAAACCTTACGTAACACAGGAGCAGAGACGGAGGACTAAGTTACGTAAGTAGCTATAACGCATTTCACATGCTATCGTGGCGCCATCTACGAGCGGGCCACTTTTGGAAGGTTAACCCCTCTGGCTACGCCACTGTCGTGGAACAAAGAATTCGGACGCACACGACTTTGTTTCAAACATAGGTTTAACGACCGAGCAACTTAAAACTCTTTGTCTTCAAATACCATTCACTGGAAACAGAAAGAAAGGGACGTCATATTGTGCAGAAGCACGGCGACCTCTCTCCCATTACGAACTTTTGTTGCCCAGCAACACCAACACGCTTGTTTTCCCGCTCCCATGTATGAACATGGGATCGGTTCCACCGGTGTTTCACACACGCCCCGATACACACACCACGGTTCCACAAGCAAGGACACTCACACACCCGACGCAACACCATACAAACCGACGGCGGAGTCTCCTAGAACGACGGAGAGACAAGGCCCTTCGAAACGTTCATGTAGGAGGAAATTCCTCCTTCGGAGGAGACCCAGTGGCATAGTCACCCAACGGATGACAACATCAGAGGAGGCAACGGCGGAGAGCAACAGGCATCTCCAAAAACGAGGAAACCTCCCCCCTAAAGCCCCGACGCAACACCATACATACCGACGGCGGAGTCTCCTAGAACGACGAAGGGACAAGGCCCTTCGAAACGTTCATGTAGTAGGAAGTTCCTTCTTCGGAGGAGACCCAGTGACATAGTCACCCAACGGATGACAACATCAGAGGAGGCAACGGCGGAGTGCAACAGGCATCTCCAAGAACGAGGAAGCCTCCCCCTAAAGACACACACACAGAACCGGCACACGCCAGACACACACCAGACAACAAAAAAAAAAAAAAACTCCCCAAGGCATCGACTCCACAAAAAAAAAAAAAAAAAAAAAACACGCATACACACACAAATAAATAAAACACTCTCGCAAGCAACAGCCCTGAAGCACAGCACACCGAACTCGGAAACCGGGGGTCCGGAAACCGAAGCTGGATCCAAACCGCAAAGCAGAAGTGGCTGAAACGAAACAAAAAGCACCGAATCGACCGATCGGGGGTCCAGAAAACGGCGTCTCCGGAGCCCCTCACGCTTGATCGGAGAAGTTAGTAGAACACACAAATCATGTATCAACGAAACAAAACATCAACAAAAAATTCAAAAGGATCCGGTAATGCAGGATTGCCAGCCAAAACAAGGGGGTGGGAGGGGGTTAAGTTCTCCAGTGGAAGAAGTACTTTTCCCTAGTACCGGTAACAATCCGAGGCCAGAAGACCCACCGATACCTGAAGGCACGGTCCGAAAGGGTGTGGGCGTCAAGTTCAACCCTGTTCCGGATCTCGCACTTGACCTGCCAGGCAACTTTCATAGGGCTGAATCTCACATTACCGTGATTACAATAAAGAACTCTGTTCCTCTCTCTCCAGATTTTGTACGTCGTCTCCGTAATGATGAGTCTCCAGACTTCCCTTCCCGCTTTGGGACCGGGATACTGGTAGAAAACATGCTGAGGCATAAACTGCTGAGGGCGGCCCGCACAATCCCAGACCAACCGCCAAACCTGCACAGCCAAAGGGCAACTAAAAAACAAGTGGTGTCTATCTTCGATAAGATTGCAGGAAAGACACCTGTCAGTGACAGCACCACCCCACCTGCACTGCCGTTTCCTCGTAGGAAGGACATCATGCGCCAAACGTAACTTAAAGTCCCGTTTTTTGCAATCAACCCCAGCAGCATGGACACACATCCACGCCTCCCTCTTATCGAAGTTAACAACATTGAACTCAATGAACTTCTCCCTGGGTCTAGGAAGGATATGAAAGTACATCTGCTTCAAGTTATTCCCGTTCCGATTGGCCTCCGCAAGGGCCTGAAGGTGCGCACCAAGCTTGTAACACTTATGGGTAGTTTCCATGCGGGGCCCGAAAAAACGATAGCCAGGCAAGAACTTGTCCGCGGATAATCCAGTCAAAAAAGACACAAAGTTCTTACACGGATGAGAGGAGTTAAGAGCCCCTTTAGTACTACGAAACTGGAGGGCGCTGAACCAAGAGGAAAGGTGTTTAACCTCTAAACCGCCTTCCTCCCTAGGACAAAAAAGGGCGGCTCTGGCTATCGCCGCAACGGCCTTACCAGCCCAGATGAAGGCAAAAATCTCCCTCTCCAATAACCTCAGAAGACTCCGAGGGGGTGACTCAAGCTCTCCGGCAAAAGCACACTTTGACACCAAGAGGGCATTGGCCAACTTAGCACGATTAGTCATTGAAATATGAAGCTTCTGCCACTTATCCCTTTCTTTCCGCACGTTAGAGAGGATGTCCCTCCAAGTTTTCTTATGAACACCGTCTCTATCGAAAAGGATACCCAGTATCCTGACGGGTCCATCGGTCACCTCCAGCCCATGAACGGCAGTGCAATCCCATCTTCCCCAGAGCACCAGACTGGACTTATCATCATTCAGCTTAGCACCGGTGGCCCCACTGTACCCCGCGAAGACCTCCCGGACCTTAGTCAGACTTCCTTCCGAGTCCACAAAGAAGGTGACATCATCAGCATACACCAAGTACTTCATGGAGTACGCACAACCAGGCACAGGAACCCCTTTGATGTTCGGGTGCGCCAGAACCTTCCTCAGCATGGTCTCGATGACCAAAACAAACAACAATGGAGAGAGAGAGGGCAGCCTTGTCTCACTCCTCTTCCAACCTCAAAGAGGGGAGAAAGACGGCCAGAAACAATAACTCTCCCATTGAGGTCTCTATACAACGAGTCCACAGCCCTTCGGAATATTTCACCAAAGCCGTGAGCTGCCAGCAACTTCCTGATGAAATCGTGGGAGACCCGATCAAAGGCTTTGCTTTGATCCGCAGAAAACATTCCCAGCTTTAGATCTCTTTCGGTAACGTAAGTGACCAAGTCTCTTACGCACCTGATGTTGTGAAACATTTGTCTCCCACGTATACTGCAGGGCTCACCAACACCAACCAGCTTCTCCGCAACCCGCAATAGCCTAGCATTGATGATTTTTGCCATGATCTTGTAATCAATTGTAGACAGAGACACTGGTCTCCCCCCACCAAGATCCCTGGCAGGATTCTCCGGGGTCTTACAAAGCAGAGTAACAATACTGGTTCTCATAGTTTCAGTCATGATTCCTGTATTCACAATGTGGTTGTAAATTCTACAAAGCCACGGAGCCGGAATATTGGAAAATTTCTTATAGAACTCGGCCGGCAAGCCATCAATACCAGGAGACTTGTTCAGCTTGAGATCCAGGATCGTAGTCTTGACCTCATTATCAGTAAACTCCCTTTCCACGAGATTCCTATCCTCCTGCGCAAGAACCGCAAGAACCGGCGTGCCTTCCAACCAGGCATCCATAACCTCAGAGGCCACAGCTTCCTTGCTGAACAACTCACCGTAATAGTCCGCGGCGGCCTTCAGAATGACGAGGAGATCCCTGACTTCCCTGTTGTCGATATCAAGACATTGGAGGTTCTCCCTAACTCTCTCAGCCTCCATCTTCCTGAAAATGTAGTTAATTTCACTCTCCTGCCGGAGCACTTCGAGGGAGCCGGTCAATTTGACCGCCGAACCCTCTTCCTTAAAAAAATGACTGATCCTACTTCTAACATTATTAATCAGAAAGGAATTACAACCTCCTTCCTCTCCACGAATCGCCGCATTCAGGATATTCATCAAAATCATGTGACGATTCCTCCTTTCCATGGCAGCCAGCCTACCTTTCTTCATAAGGTAATCCTTAATCTCATTTTTAACCCTCTCCCACACACCGCACTCATCGTCCGTGATCGTGGCTATCCCAGCGTTCAAAATAGAACGAAGGTGCACCAGCGTTTCTTCGTCTTCTAACATGGAGACGTTCATTCGCCAGGGGTAGCACCCCTCTCTCTCGGAACCGGGACACAGACATTCATCATGACGGCCGAGTGGTCAGAAATGTATCTCAGAGGGGAGTTAGGGCTGAAAATTTCAACTTTGTCAATCCAATCAATCTTGGAGACAAGAAACATATCAATGCGGGACGCACTGGTCCCTCTGTGCCAAGTGTAGCCTGGCTCTCTAGGGTTAAGAGTTCTCCAGACATCGTAAAGACCCTGAGTGTCCAGAATAGCTTTCATCACGTTCTCATAGGCTTCAGACCACCTACCATTGCCCGCCCTATCAAGGTGACTATCGATGACGGCATTAAAACTCTGACGGTCTAGTGGGCAACGTTCGTGACTGCCACGGAAGGCACCTCAGGCTCGATCCACTAAATATCTGCCGTGCGTCGGATGGGCATGTTAAGCCGTTGGACTCCGGACACTGACCCCTTAGTTTTCTCATTTATTACTGACTACAAATGTAAAATAGATCCTAAGCAACGGCGTTATCCAGTGCTTGTTATCACAATACGTGGAATATAGGTAGATTAGACATTAACGGTTTTTTTACTAAAACAACGTCGTTAAATTGTTCTGTTCAACACGTTTCAAAAATTTGTTTAATCATAACCCAAAACAATGGGGGAATCAAAGATGTAGTATAAGAAACATCGAACTCAATATATCCCTCGCTTACGGTGAGGAAATTGAGGAATTGTCATAGCGTGAGGTTAACACGTTCACTGAGAGAGTTACCGACAGGTATTAGTATTTTTGAGAACTAATTTAGTTCCCTTCAAACGCAAACTAATTGAGGGAAATGAAAAATCCATTTTGTCGTACCATGTTCTGGAATATTTATTCCGATGGACCTGTCTTCTTTCCTCAGAGCACTGCTTTCGGGGGTTGATTCGCATCATTAGACAGTTTTTCTCTGGTATGTAATAAATCGATTATAAATTTTTGTAATCAATCGATTTTTTTTTTTTTTTTTTTTTTTTTTTTGCTGGGTAGGCACTTTCATATTAATCAGGAAACAAGACTTTTCCATCATAATAAATGTTTCGGACTTTGGTCCCAATTATCATTCAATAAGGTCCATTTAAGATTCAACAAAAAATAATCATGAAACGGGAATATCACACTACTCATTGGGAATGTCTTCCCGGCCAGAGAATTAGATGGCAGCGCAATACCAGTGACAAGCAAATCACAGATGGAAGTAAAACCAAATTAGCACAGAAAATTTAGGTGAATCAAAAATGGAATTCAAGACAGTGATATAAATGTCAAGCTTCAATACAGTTTGGGGTAACAGAAATGTGTTTGCTTGAAAACATTTGTTACAAAAATATTTTGATAATGAATTTGTCTTTTGGTTTCCCCCTTCCGGTATTGTCTTCAGAGATGAAACTATTTTCAGTAGGAACGAAACTTTCTCTCAGCCAAGGCATTTTGTGGAAGCTGCTTCAGCGACATCTGTACAGCTTCAGAAACGTCAGCATCTGTGTTGAATGTTGCGCCACAGAACTTCTGCTTCATTGTTGCTACAACCGGAAATCGCACGGGTCGAAGTCACAACTGCAGGCAGGCTATGGCATGATTTCAATACTACATTTTGTTAGAAAATGTTGAACACAAGCAGCCAATGGATGGGCGTTATCATGGTGTAGGGTCCATTTTCCCACCAGTTCCGTTTGCTTAATCGATATGTGTCGCCGCGCACGCTACAAGACTGAAATTCAATACTCAACATTGACAGCAATTTGTGAAGGAACGTCATGCTGGTAGATTACACCTTTAGGATCAAAGAAACTTGTCATGAGATCAGATCATATGTAGAGGATTTTAGGAAGAGAGTGTCTGATTCCAGGTCTTAAACAACCCTTAGAAATAGGAAGCTAGGAGATTTGAGCTAGAGTGCCAGATAGGAAAGTGACACGGAATCGAGGTAGAAAGGGGATGTGATCGAACCCGAGGTCTTCTCCGTGGCAGTCACGAACGTTGATCACTAGGCCACCCGAGTCTCCAAAATTATCATAATCACCTTCCCTGCTAATTTGATTTGGCCGATTTTTCAGGAGGAGGCGAGCCTGTGACTTCCACACACTATTTGCGCTTTTCGTGAGAGGGTCGAAATGGTGGACCCATGTTTCATGGGCAGTTATTACAGTGTTAGAAAGTTTTGATCCTTTGCAATCATTGGTTTCCACTCATGACACACCTGAATTCTGGCTAACAATTGTTCTCTCGTCAGGTGATGAGGTACCCATCCGGAACACACACGATGCAGCAGTAATTTGAAGCGTAGATTGCGGAATACAGAAGTATTTGAAATATTAGTTGACGCAGCTATGTCTTCACACGTCTTGCAGGATTGCCCAAATAGTGTTAACAATATGTTTCGTTACAACACTTTCAGGTCTAGAGTTCTGCCGACAAACGCCGTTTTTCGAAATCATGGTGCCATCAAAAAATCGTTGACTCGCCAAAACATTTACCTTTGTATGCTTTTTTCATTAAGCCAACTGTTTCTGCAGCCGTTTTACCAAAATGATAGAAAAATTTTATTGCACAACGCATTTTACTTCTTAACTCTGAATCACTCACCTCCGTAGCTGTATGGCGAAATACAGACGTACCTTAAACAACTGCGCAATAACAAAACCAAAATCATCTGCCACGGATAATACTTGTTGCTATACATATTTCTTTAATTCAGTTAATCGTCTGCGTGGATATTTTCCCACTTCGCACTGTTGCCAACCCAAAAAAATTACTCTCAGTTTTAATGCAACGGGCTTTGTAAATGTCAAGTTTCACTTTTAAAGCACTGAATGTCCTGTAGTTTGAAACTCTTCCTCTCTTTGGCTACTGTTTGTTTTACGATTGCTCTGCAATGATTTGCAGTACGGTCTCTCCACAGTGGGTTTTAAATAATGCGATCGCTGTATATTTTCTTATTGTGCTGCTGAAAAATAGCGCAAGGCCACATGGGTAACTGGCATCTCTAGATTGGAATAATTCCGTATGGGAGTCTTACTGCGCATGCTCGCGGACAACAACGCTTGATGATCTTGGGGACTTCAGTTTCAGGGGTCGTACACATATTGCATTAATGAAGGCGGTAGACCGACTTCTACCCTCCAACAGGCGTTTAGATATTAGTATTCCATGAGCGTTGAAGATGCTAAGAAGATATCAGTTGTTGCATTGTAAAAAATAAGGAGCATCATCAGACATGAAAACATTTGGCTTTAAGGGAAAATTGGAGCAGCGGTTTTGTATTTCAGCAAAAAATGGAATGAAGGTATTTGCTGCAGTTCGGGTAGAATATAATATACCAAAAGGGAATCCCTCATGGTTCCCATCATTTACCATAATGGAAGTTAACTGGAAGCCATGTTGATTAGTGCCATGGTTCAAATCTTTCATTATGCACTCCATCCCATATAATTCCAACATCTTCTGTTGCGCATTGGTCATTAATGCCAACATAAATTCGTCTTCACTTATTGTTGGGAAACTAGGAAGTAGTTCACCAATTGGCTTCCATATTAAAACAGAACATTTATTTCACTTTTCGTTTTCTTTATTCTGATATCTATAGAGAGGACATCATTTGATGAAAAAAAAATGACCTCTTGGTCAATTTTAAAATCTCTACAAATGTTTGGTAAATCCTTTTGGTTTACCACCAAACTGATGCGTTTTGTTGGTGAATAATTTTTTCGCAGTTTATCAAGCACAACTGATTTGGGTATTCCTTGGTTTGGCCATGGCTTTCTGCGATTAATCGTATAATACAAGGCTATGCCACTCCGTTATCGCTATCGTACAAGCAAAAGTTCATATTTTTGACACTGCGCTGATTCGCCATCCCTTGGATATTTGTTTACAATTCAATGCAAAGTAAATGGTGGATGTTTTATATGCGCCCTTTGCCAATTATTTGGCGCACTTTTACAATTTAAAATTGTATAAACATCTGTTAATTATTCTTGATGTATGGCTTTTATTTTATATTTATTATTTTGTAACTTCGTGTTTTTCATTTTGACCGATAGATAACAGCACTGTATCAATCACGAAAAATTATAATATTACCCGTGATTCCGCGTTGCTTTACACAAGAAACAGTCGTGGTATTCGACATACTTCAAGTTTTTTCGAACTATTTATCTTTTGCGTACGAGAATAGCTACCAACCGACCTGAAAGCAATATAAAAGCACCTGCGTTCGAGAGTAGAAATCGAGCTGCCGACTTCATTAATACAATAGGTGGACGACCCCGAGATCATCAAGCATCTACGTCCGTGAGCAAGTGCAGTAAGAATCCCATAGGGAATCATTCCTGTCTAGAGACGCTAGTCACGTGGGGATTCCCCGTAGAAGAAGCCAGAATCGTAACAGCTCCGGAGGGTGATTTCTTCAAGTGATTTATTTTAGTTTTGGACAACACGTATTTTAACTATATTACTTAAAACGTTAATACTATAGTGCTGTACATTCCGCCATTACTGTTTCAGACACTGTCCTTGACTTCGTGACCCACCCCTCAAACCACCACACACCGCAAAAAAACATCCTCAGCACCCTGGGGAAATCTTCCGGGTAAGGTTCACGTTGTGGTAGTTACTCCACTCCTGCCCTTTCTTTGCCTTTTCCTTAGCATTTTATACTAGATTACCTCATGTCTCATATACGACCAGTTTCGACATTCTCATGTGGTAGGTAACTTCGAATTGGAATTTCTTTATTAGCATAGAAACATCTGCCAATCGAAATCTTAAGTAACTACACTCGTCATCTGTCGTTTATATCGGTTACTAAAATTAGCCAAGATCGTGGTGGTCTTAAATATCCAACACCAGCATTTGTTATGATGCTGTCAATTATACATGACTTTGCTTAAAAGTCATTGCCCCATTTGCCACAGAACCTGCTGCTACGGAACTTGTCTTCATAAGTTCTTCCAAAGCTGAAAAAATGTCCATTGTTAAAATGTGAAGGAAGTCAACACAGTAAGAAGTTCAGCATTTTAATTTGTGAAAAATTTCTTCCCATACTGCTCAAGTGCATAGCAAAAACAAGTGACTGATAAAACTACCCAAAAATTGTACAATAAATTATGGCATAGGAAAATATTGAAATTAACATAAGGATTTAAATCACTGTTTAACAACTGTATATGTAAGACTTAAAATATTCTGCCTGTGTGTGTTTTACCCTGAATTCTGGCAGTCTGAATATTCAGTTATGTTTCGTAAAGTTACCAGAAGTGACCTGACGAACATTGATGAAACTTTGTGGAACAACCTTCTTGAAAAAAGGGAATTAAAAAATCGTATGTATTATTTTAATTCATAGCTGACATTGTTAAGAAGTTTTAAAATGCCCTGAAAATTATGACTACTATTAATTGCTATATCCTTTAGCTCGCAACTGATATAATATTCGTACAGTGGGCAATCAGGGCCGCCTGGCGTTGGCGTAAGTATTTAGAACTACGGATGATTCCTGTTTTCAGCGGTCACCGCACAGGCCGTAGAGAGCGTCCCCTCACGCTCGATCGAGTCCGGCCGTGGTTGAAATGAGCAAATGATGAATACTTTGCCTTTTGAGGGGCAATGGATGGTATGAACGAAATTCAGCGATTTTCCTTCAAGTGTGAAAGTTAAAGATAAATTTCAAATGTGATACCCTAACTGTCAAAAAATGCTATTTCATAAGTTGATCTTTCTTTACCACTCGTTCTACTTAAGTTTTTTATGAATGATTGTTTCCTCATCGGTTTCTTTTTTTTTTTTCATAAATACTATATTATCTCATCGAGTTGTCAAAAATTCTATGACCAATTATCAATAATGAAAGATTTCGGAAGCATGCAGCATTAAATTAAAAAAATTTAATATAAATAAAAAACTAATAGAGTATTCTGTGCAAGTTATTCTAAACAAACAAATTGTCTTGTCGAACCAACTTGAAAACCTGCCGTTCTAGTGGGGTTCGTGTTGTTGCAACAAAGTTCGTTATGGTGGAGGGGCCGTTGTGCGAGAGCACAATAGGGTCCTCCCAGCCCCCATGATTTGAGGGTCTTATACGAAGACAAAGGGTTGGTAGAAATCAAATGTAAACCGAGCCCCTAGAGGTACGCGAAGTCCTTGTTTTGATGGAGGCTGTAGAGGTTGTTTAATATGTCTTCTCTCCGGTCGAGGTTGGCGTTGACCGAGACGGCAGGAAGCTGTGTGTGGGTCCTTTCGAGTTCTTCGGAGGATCTGTATGACTCGGGGGTTTGTCTGGTGTTGCTTCTTGAGCCGTGGTGGGAGTGTGTGTAAACATCAGTGAACCATGTCCAGGTGTTTACCTGTGGCGTGGAGAACAGTGTGAAGATGTTGTGTTGCAACAAAGTTCGTGTATGGGGGAGGGGGCGCTCCCCTCTCCCAGTACCCATGATTTGGGGCTCTTATACAAAAGCAATTCAAGCAGCGGCCAGAGGGCAAAACAGAATGCGCGCAATGCATTGTGGGGGCGCATCCCTGCCGAGCCGGAGCTAAGGTTACGTGTGTATTACAATTATTATACTTTATTAATTAATCTGTTTGATTCTTGAAAAATGTTATTCCTGTTGCGGACAAAACTTCTACAGCAACCTTCGCTTCTCAAAAGAAGCTCATAGGATTCAATTTGGATTCCATACCATCAGCTTCAAACAAGCTCCACGTGAGTTCGTCAACAATGATAAGTAATTATTACAAAAGAAATAAATACCAAAGTAACACTTGCCGATCTGTTTGCTTTGGAATTCGAAAAGGGCTTAATTTGTACTCATCTGTAATTGAACAATCCTTAAAATGGCAGCGTTTTTTCACCATATTGATATACTAATTCACCATAAATCAATATGGTGAATTAGTATATCAATATGCTGAAAATATATAAGTCAACGCGGAAGTTTGCTGCGCTAAGAAATACACTAGCGCTTACATATATTTTTGGTTGTCGGTCATTTCTACTCTGTAAATAAGTCATTCGGGATTTTTTTTTTTTTTTTTTTTTTGTAGTTACTGTTTCTTCATAGTTTATAAATACACTTCATATGTTTCATCATTCCGTATCTCGTTGGAGAAAGTAGGTCACGTGGAAAGTCAAATAGGACCAATTGGTGTCTCGTCTTCTAGAATAGCTAGGTTTGAGCAGTGAAATGGAATAGCCAGAACATGACAACAATGTTGCTATGTCCTTTGTAGATTAAAAAAGCGGGAAGGGGGGGGTTGACTAATACTCGAATTTAACCTGTGTTCATTCTCACAACTTTAAATCTCAAAAGACTATTTCAAACCAAAACTATATAGCATGGGCAAACACCGTGGTGGTTTACCTCGTAGCACTTTGGCAGTACTTTCCTACAAACCTCACATTTTCCTTATGAGTGGTTACAAATTAACTCTGCGATTATAAAGACACAAAGTGTACAATATTTTTTGCGTCCACTTTATGTCAATTCCTCCTTAGAATTAAGTAATGTAAGCTCTGACATAAGAGTGTATATGTATATTTAGTGACCAGAAAGTGCAACAAATTTCTAACCCCCATAGGTCTCTGATAATTTATGCGTAAGTCCACGTGACCCCAAAAAAAATAAGCAGACATGTAAAAATTCAAAGTTAATGTGTTACGAAACTATCAAATGAAGTGTTAATTTAAGTTTCTTGATTGGGGTTTAAAGTGTAAAAATAATTTCGAAAGACTTTAAATGAGAGATAATAAAGTATTTTGCTCATTTGTTGTGTGATAAGATAAATTAATCTAATGCATATATATTGTTGAAACTTCCTTTTAACTTGCAGTAAAAAGTTTAGAAAAATAAATATAAATATATATAAATTTGAAAGGAAAGATATTTGACTAAACAGAACAACATTTAATAATTGTAACCGACGCGTTCTGTTAAACCAACAGAACGCATTTATGACTTGGAGTTCATACTGGCGACAGCGATGTCTACATGTATCGAATTATCTCATTGGCAGCAATAAAACCAGTACCCACCAATTGGCGACCGGTGCTAAAACGGTAATTGTAGTCGGAGATGATGGCAGCGGATAATGGCTACAACGAGGCAGCGAAGAGGTAAGTTTGAGAGAGTAAGTAAGTAGGTAAATAAGTTTTCTTTTATCTGGTTAATTTTATATTTGGATGGATACTGCGAACAGGTTAAATTGTTCGATTTGTGGTGTTTCATTCGGGCAGAAATACAATTTGAACCAGCATGTTTAAAAATTTCATATCATGCACCATTACAATGTTCTGATCTAAAAAACATTGCTATATATCATGTAATTGCAATAACAAAGTATAATATATGGAAAAATAGAAATGCCCTATCATTTGAACAAATATAAAAAAATACCGAACAAATTAAACTAGCAATCAAGTGTGATCTTAGGAGATATTTGGAATTTCAAACAAGAAAATTTGGAGTGCAAAAAACTTA
The DNA here is from genome assembly GCA_039090855.1 of Macrothele yani. Classification (NCBI taxonomy): domain Eukaryota; kingdom Metazoa; phylum Arthropoda; class Arachnida; order Araneae; family Macrothelidae; genus Macrothele; species Macrothele yani. The sequence goes on along the minus strand of CM077019.1, from coordinate 2,845,380 downwards.
CAACAAGTGGAAAACCTTAGCTCCAAACATATTTAAGAAGGGTGCAAGAGTTCTAAACAAAATCGTCGAATAGAATTAGTGCAGTCTAAAAATTATAAGCGCGGAAAATGTTATCAAATACATCTTAAAGATATTAAAAGTTTCTATCATCTTAAACGTGTTAAATCCTAGTGTTAATATAAAATAGCACCTAAAATCCTAAAAGGAGAAGTCAGAATAATACCGTTATCTTAGATTTAGTGTCAGTAATTTGATTGAAAAACATAAATATAATATAAAATTCAATTATAGTTTTATTTCAGCTTCCAATACTTTACCAAAAAAAAGTAACATGTGCATCTGCTCTTTAAACAAATAATAATGAAAATAAATAAAAATAGGAACCATGCATGTTATTTACTTAACCTTTCATACTTCCTATACTGTTGTTGCTTCACCACTATTCTATCCTTTTAGTTTCATCGGTTCGGAATTTCATATAACAGCCTCAAGGCAAAACCTAATGTTCTGAAAACGATAACAAACAAACAAAAAGGGGCGGGATATGTGGTCCAAATTCATATTTTACATACTACAAAATATATGCTTGTTCACAAGAATACCAGTCAGTCCATATATCCTTATTTCGACATTTTCGTCCACAGGACATGTTTCCGTTTGTTTCTCGGAAATCTATAAAAGAAACACTGATTTTTCACAGAGTGGTGATTACAGTAAGCTGCAAAATATAAAAGCACATCGAGCAAATCCAATTTCCCCTTAAAATAGCAATTGTACAGGACTATCGACAGCCGCCAACGAAAGAAACTATTAACTAAGATGTAAACAACCTGTGTCACGACTTCGACGACGTATATCTGGTTCAAATTGTATTTCTGCCCGAATGAAACACCACAAATCGAACAACTTAACCTGTTCGCAGTAACCATCCAAATATAAATATTAACCAGGTAAAAGTTCTAAAGAAAACTACTTACTTATTCTCTCAAACTTACCTCTTCCCTGCCTCGCAGTAGCCATTATCGGCCAAACTAATGCCGTTTCCGCGCCGGTCGCCGATTGGTGGGTACGGGTTTTATTGCTGCCAATGAGATGACTCGATACATGTAGATATTGCTGTCGCCAGACGCTAGTGAGAGTTCATTACTTGGCTCCGTGCGTTCCATGAAAAAAAAATGAGTGTCCTATTTCACGGGGTGGGACTCTTCCAAGAACGTGTCCGGCACCAGTTTTGGGTACATATGTACTTTAGCGTCCTAAATTAATTCGTCATAAAAAGTTAACTGTGTGGGACAAGTACAGCGTACAATATTTTAAGGATATAAAATAATGGGGAAAGGTGCGAAAAAGTAGCATTTTTAGATAAAAGTACATACACTGCTGGCCACCCGAAATGCAACACCAAGAAGGAGGCACCCGATTGGCCTGAAATTCGTAGCATACGTCGCCCGCGAGAGGACATGCAAACGATTAGCACTGCAGGGCATATGCAAATCATGTGCGCCCGGCAGGTCACCGAGAAGCACTATAAGAAGGGTGCACAGAAGGCGGGGTGTAAGTAGTGGAAGTGTGCTGTGCTGCCGGACCTGTGCGTGGGAAGCTTCCTGATGCCTCGTCGCAGAATACGGCAGTCATTCCAGCACGTTTCGGACTTCGACAGAGGACGAATAGTGGCTTATCACGACAGCGGTTTATCATCCGAGACATCGGCGCCCGTGTGGGGCGACATTCAGCCACATTGAGGCGAGTATGGATTCGGTGGGTGCAGGAGGGACGGACGGACCGACGTGAGTGATTGCCGCAGCCGCGGCACACCACCGGACGAGAGAACCGGCGTGTTGTGCTGTGAGCATTGACGGCTCGCACCGCCACATCACGAACGCTAGCGGAGGAATTAGGGTGTGTTGCGCAACAACCTGCGTCAGTCAGCACGTACCGTTCGACGTCGTCTGCATGAGCGGGGGCTTGTCGCACGTGCCCGTTGCTCCGATTACCATTGACGTTACACCACCGGCGAGTGCGGCGACAGTGGGCAGTTGAACGCCGCACCTAGACTACGGAATGGCACGACATTATCTTCTCCGACGGATCCCGCTTCTGCCTGCAACACGACGATGAACGGATCCACGTGTGGCGGCACCGCGGCGAGAAACTGTATGATGCCTGCATTATGCATCGCCATACTGGTCCATCGCCTGGGCGCAATTGGATATGACACCCGCACCCCTCTGGTACGCATCGCCGGTACACTCAACAGCCACCGCTACATCTCCGACGTTTTGGAGCCTGTAGTCCTCCCTTACCTGGAGGACCTGCCAGCGGCCACATTTCAACAGGACAATGCGCGCCCGCACGTGGCACGCATCGTGCAACAATTCTCCGCGGCCCACCAGGTGTCACTGCTGCCGTGGTCCGCCCATTCTTCCGATATGTCGCCCATCGAACACGTCTGGTCTCTGATCGGCAGCCGAGAGGCACGGCAGGCACCGCCAGCGTCTACGCCTGATGAACTGGGGCAACGTGTGGAAGCAGCCTGGACCGACAAACCCCAAGCCCACATCTAAAGCCTCTTTCGTTCGATGCCGCGGCGTGTAGCGGCCGTTATGGCCAGCCATGGGGGCCACACGAACTATTGAAGTCTGCGTGTTCCGCAAGTCGCACGGGCCTGTAAGCTCAATCGTTTCATCTCTGTATCTGTTGTTATGTGCCCAGTAAATCTGGCTTTGCTACTATCTCGCGTCTTTGTTGGTGTTGCATTTTGGGTGGCCAGCAGTGTAATTGTTCCGAAGTATTAACCTGTGAGTACGATGGTTTGCAACAGTTGGTGTGGGAGGCTGAAACGATGCTAACGGCAACCACGTGAAGGTTCCGTGAGTCGGAACGGAGTACGAGTTAGCAGTGAATGCGCGGAAGAATACAACAGGAGTGCCGGTGTATTTTTCGGAAGTGTGTGATGCGTCGTGTAATCGTGCGCAAATACAAGTAGTTTAAACCTGTTTTCTTTATTTTTGAGAAAGATATGTGCGGAATGTCGTTATTATTAGTTTCACAATGTTTCCGAATGGAAACAAATTAAGGCATGCTAATGAATTCATGTACGACAGAAGTTTTGGTTATGGTTTGGAAGATGTGCAGGGCTAGGCGATTTCTTCAAGCACTTCATTTGTAGTTCTTTCCTCGTGAAACAGATGTTTTTCAAAATAAACGGTTTCCTTCAATTCAGATATCGTACTATGGCAGGAGGGTCTACAGCTTCTTGCATTGTGGCGGATAATGAAATTTTAAGCCCTGACGAAATGCGAGATGAAGTGTGGAGACTGACGATTTTGTGCTACAGCTTTCTCAAAATCTTCCATTTAAAAAAACAACTTACAACGCTGCGTAAATCCAACCTCTTTCCTTCAGCGTATTCCTACAAGATCTTCGATGACTACGTACTGCTCAACCGCTTCCTTCTGTATTCTTCCTCCCGTTACTTGCCCTTCTCAACGAAGCTTCCATTCACCGGACTCCACCTTGACGCCGTCGCCGCTCTGTCATCTTAGGCCTACCCTACGTACTCTTCTAAACCATCGCACTCTCAGGTAAATACTTCGGAAAAAATATTCTTTTTATCTAAAAATACTACATTTTTTCACCTTTCCTTATTATTTTGCATGCTTAAAAAATTGGACGTCGCACTTTTCTCACACAGTTGAATTTTTCCGACGAAATAATTTAGGACGCTGAAGTACACATTTACCGGCAGGGAGGCCGATAAATGTGTACTTCAGCGTCTTAATTATTTTTTTTTATTATTTATAATATTTTTTGTGGCCGATAATGAAATTTAAAGCCCTGACGCAATCCGAAATGCAGTGTGGAGACTGACGATTTTCTACTTATGCTTTCTTAAAATTACCCTTTAAAAAAAAAGAACTTACAATGCTGCGTAACACCGACCTCTTTCCATGGCCGTATTCCTACAAGACGCTTCGATGACTACATACTGCTCAACCGCTTCCTTCTGTATTCTTCCGCCGTTACTTGCTCTTCTCGACGAAGCTTCCATTCACCGGACTGCACCTTGATGCCGTCACCCTAGACCTACCGCACGTACTCTTCCTAACCATCATACTTTAATACTTCAGAAAATTTATTCCTTTTATGTCCAATAGTATACTAAAAGCATTTGGGTACAGCAACAGCAAGGTTAATAAACAGTAAGGTTTGCTCATCCTGCCTCCCTCGCAGCGGAAGTGCCGGTCCCTTACGTAGTGACGTCAGTGTACCACACGACGCAGCCACCAGGACGGATAGATTGTTAATACAATTGAAGCACTCGCGGGAGAAATGTCAACAACTTTTTACTGAAATACGCTTTGAATCTGAAAGCTTGCAACCAAGATGTAATGCAAACGCACATCTGTAATATAATCAGGAAAAACGGACATCCATGTGAATATTTTATTTAGAGTAAACCGAGAATGTGAAGAAACGTATTATGCATTTCTTTCATTTTTTTTTTTTCAAATCTGTTTAATCTAAATATCTAAATAGGATATTGACATGACACTAAGGAAAAGTGCAGGGACAGTGATTATAGCTTCTAATTTATTTATATGCAACTGTAATACTGTCTTTAAATAAATTCAAAAGAAGGAAAAAAAAACTTATAAGATTATGCTGTCCGAACCTCATGAAGAAATCCTTTTATGCGGAACAAATAAAAACTTGAGTAGCATTCCACTAACTTGCTTAATTAAAAAGTTGGAAATTAATTTCACTAAATGCTCTGTTATTATTTGTAACTAATCGCTGAACAGAAAAGTTAAAATCATGGATCTTTGCAATTTTTGTTTGTTTGTTTCTTTAGTCATATCTTATTCGCTAAATTTTGAGAACTTTAAGAATCGGGACATTATTTAACGTAAAAAAATTCTTTCTTCACTTACCTTTGTCATGTTCCTTAGGTAACTGTTTTAACCAGTTTTCTCTTCTTGGGTTGGCAATATATTTTTTGCTGAGCGTTAATATGGCACATACGGATCATAATTCGGGTTTTCATGAATAGTTTGATGGCAGGGTGCACATTTGGAGGGAACTGATGGGCAGAAGCTTCCACTGCGGTGTGAACAATTCCTTTAACTTTCCTTAAATTATTTTTCCCATGTAGTTTTAAAAAAATTTCTTCTACTTGGATAACCATGCTCATCCACTCATTTGTTGGATGTTGCAAGCAGCCTCTGCTTATGACGCTAATCCAGTCGCAAAGAATTCCTTTTTCTTGCCCTAGGTCCAGAGCAAGGAACAGAACAAACGCAGGAAGATCCACTCCGTTGTCTCATTGGCAGGAATAAAAACGCAACAACCAATTGGCGTGCGTGATGTGTGTGATAGTGGAAACACAGGCAGACGGCCAGAGCAATAGCGCGTTTTTGATGTTAATCCTAGCAAATTCTGATGTGTACGTTTGACGGATATAAAAAGGTTTGTATTGAAGTACCAGGTACTACTATGAGTTTAATACATATTCATTTTTAGTGATTTTCGTCCTAGCAACTCTGTGTGCTAATATTCCCTTTGTATGCACGTTTGAAATGCGTGCCCCCAAACATCGAGAATGCCGTCTCAATTTTGCAGTGTCTCAGATATTTTTAGCCGCTATATAGTGCTTTTGTTTTCAATCAGACTAGTTATTTGTAGTGTTTGTTCACGTTTGAGATTGTGGCTTTGCACGTGTCATTATCCTATGTATGCATTACCACCAGTAGCGTTACTAGCACAACGTGTCCCCCCCCCCTCGCAAGATTTTCTTCAGCGCCCCTAAGCACAAACATTTTCCCAGGATTTGGAACATGATCGAGGAAGGATGTGTTTTTTAAAGTGTGTGTGTGGTTCGGAGGAGAGTGTCTGAAAAAGTAAGGGGGTGTACCTAGAGACCTGTGATTCTGAACATATTTTTTCCTTCGGGTTTAACGATTACCATGAGCAACTATAAGCAGTTGCCCGTCCCTAATTTAGTGTCACTGGTTCTAGGAAAGGTAGAGATCCATGCCTCACGGGATTCGTTCCCGGACCACTGCACCACCGGGGTGGCTAGGGTAGTTGTGCATTTTTGAAAATGGGAGATAATAAGCTTTACTTTTATAACATCATGCTGTTTTTCTATCGTAATGACACACAGTATTTGTCATTTTCTTGTAGGACTTCCGTCCACAGTGAGTAGAGTTTAGGTCCCAGCCACCTACAGCGAGATCGCCTTTTGGGCAGGACACAGAAACGGAAGGAATGAGAGCAAGTCTATCGACTTTGACAGAACAGTTTGTAGTGAGATTAGAGTACAGTAGATGGCGCTACCGTACAAGTACGATGTTGCACACAGAGGGGTGAGCACGTTAAGTGACGGCCCCGAGCCCGAGGCCGTCACTTAACGTGCTCGTCCGATGCACGGCGGATATTCAGCGATTATTAGTAAATCACACCATGTCTGAAAGATCAGCCCAGGTTCGAACCTGAAGACCTTGCATCGATAGTCTGACTCGCTAACCACTAAGCCATCAGCGGCTCCTATTGTAATGACAAAACTTTGACAAACAATATATATATGTGTGTTGCCGTGGAATATTGATCATGACCGTTAATTGCATTTAAAAAAATGTATCTGCGTACACAACTACTGAAATAGGAACTTGCTGCAAACCCGTGAAGCGCAAACCAACATAATAGAATAATTTAACGAAAAATTAATAAAACAAATAATTTTTAGAACATTGCAGATTCCAATAAGGACAATGTGTGTGAAATGGCTAAATTCACTTTTTACCTTCTACCAGAAATGAGGTGGTTAGAATTTACAAGGTTCAACTTCCAGCACATTGTCATTATTGGGTGTGGGCATAGTGTTTCTATGGGTTTTTTTTTATATAGGTTTTACATATTTATTTAGTCTACAACATCTTGAAGTGGTGGCTGAAAATGGATAAACAAAAATTTAAAGCAAAAAGGAAAGTTTGTCTAAACGAAAAGAAAATTGTGAACAAAATCTTCATTTTTAAAGATCTGCAAATAAAAGCTGCTAATAATTTGGAAACTATCCGTGTACAGCATCCGTCTAAAGTCTGCAATTCTGATCATGACTTGGAAATGCTTCAAAATTAAATGTTAAGTCAGTGGTAAAGGAATGTACTGCAAATTAAATTTCTTTATTTATTCATTCTGATGGCAGAGGTACAGTACATATGCAATCAAAATAAAGGAAAGAACAAAATAAAAACTGACATGCTGATATGTTAACAATGTGTATGATTATTCTCAATACCAATAATATATAAGGTAGGTTCAAAATGCTTCCAGATAGTATGTCACCTGCATTAGAAACATTAATTGAATACTTACCTGCATGGGAATTTTCATCCGAAACAGGGGCAAGTTTATCCGAATGGAACTTTCTGAGATGTGTGTGTAGACTTTGTTTAACTCCAAATGTTACCTGACAGTAGCTGCATGTCAATCTCGTTGCAATTCGTGGTTCAGGTATAATAGAAACATCAAGATGAAATTTTTTAACACGCTTCTTTAAGTTATATTTCAGCCCGAATGAACCACCACAAATTGAACAGATCAATCTGTTCGTAGTATGCATGGTCACCGCGAAATATGAAAATGCAACCCGCTAAATATCAATCAAAACAAGCAGAATTGTACACGCCAAAAATCCGCAGTAAGAAGTAAGAACAGTAACAATTCAACCCGCCAAAAATGCACTACTTCTCTGGCCTTTCACGCACGCCAATTGGTTGCTTGCGTTTTTATTTCTGCCAATGAGACGACGGAATGGATCTTCCTGAATTGTTCTGTTGCTGTACCTAGACGCTAGTTATGTACTTACCTTTCTCCGTTATTTTACATGCTTAAAAAATTGTACGTCGCACTTTTCTCACACAGTTAAATTTTTCCGATGAAATAACTTAGGACGCTTATACCGGAGTTTCCACTCTGAATTAGGGATGGGTAAAAAACCTCGATGTTTTGACCTCGATGTTGCAGAAGCCGATACATCGAAAAAATATCGAGGTTTTGTGACCGATGTTTTAAACTGGAAGAGAACTTCTACGAAAAGTTAATGCATTTCTTTTTGTTACATTCATAACTATACAGAGGAAAGAAATATCACCTTCCTATTGTTTTTTTTACTTGATTATTTGGCGAAAACCGAGATCTTTTCCTCGAAGGCAAGTCAGATGATACATCGAAAAACCATCGAGGTTTCCACCGATACATCGAAAAAACATCGAGGCTTTTAAGAAATAATATTAGTTACTTGGGGTTGAATTGGTGAGCAATCACCATTATATTGAACAGAGATTTTACCCACCGATATGCCCATTCGCTGCTGCAGATCAAAAAGTGTGAAATCTTCCGCTTGTTAGCAAGACATCGTGGTTTACACCGATACATCGGGCGTTTTAACAAATATTACGTTATAAGATGTTGCATTGTTGAGTATCACCGTTACATTGAACGGAGATTTTACAAATAGATCGCCCATTCATTGTTGCAGATGGAAAAGTGCGAATTCTTCAGTTTATTAGTAAAACATCGAGGTTCCCACCGATGCATCGAAGAAACATCGAGGTTTTCACGATGCATCGAGCGTTTTAACAAATATTATGTTAATTGTTGTTGAATTGGTGAGTATCACTGTTATATTAAAGAGAGATTTTACAAATCGTGTGCCCATTTACTGGTGCAAGATGAGAAAAGTGCGAGTTTTTCAGTTTATTAGCAAACACCGATGCATCGAACAAAAATATAGGATTCTACTAATGCATCGAGCATTTTAATATACATTATTAGTTACCCGATGCTATTGGTGAGTAATCACTATTATATTGAACAGAGATTTTGCATATCTATTGCGTATTTGCTGCTGCAGATTGAAAACAACGAATCAGCAATAACATCCACCGATGTTTTAGGAAGGAGTAAATACAACTACTCTGAATTTAGACCGTGGGGTTATTTGATTTCGCTGCCATCTGCCTCAGTATGAGGAAACGGCATTTTTAATACAGATGTTTAACGTCTGAACTGAACACTACAAATATTTTATAATATATATTAAATTTATTTTTCGCCTTTATTACTGAACATAAATGCAAATGTTGACACTTTAATCCCCGATGACTTATCTTTACGTTTTGCTGTTGCCATACATGTCCCAGACCCATAAATATACGTTCTCATTCTTTTCATCCGTTTCCTGATGCCTGGATTGATGTATTTACGTTTAAAAAACTAGATGGCAGTTTTTGTTCAAGGCTGGAGCTTCAAGAAAAGCTCCAGCCTTGAACAATATTGTTTTTTCTTCTTAGAAGAAAAGCTGTATTTTGTTTTCTCTCGCAGGATTTCAAATTCTTTTTACGTTTATATCAGTTTGACATTTTCGATTGTGAAATAATGCTGAGATTGATCCATAAAGCAAATAGTTTTTACTGTAAGACATGATACGGTTTCGAAATGCAATTTTTCGCCCGTTACAATGAACTGTTGAAATCGAACTCTTGTCAGATTTGCATGAACTTTATTCACTTTTCATGCACTACGGACGCCTACTTTTTTCTCCTCTTACAAACTCTTTCATGATCGACGACTTCAATGCATTGTGCATTTTTGGGCTTTAGCTTTTATATATACTATGTATAATACAAATAGTCTTTATTTATATTTATGTGTAGTCCTCGTGGTGTGATTGCGTTCTGAAATAAAGACTTTTCTGATCCTCTTCATCATCAACAAAAAACAAAGTTCAACAAAAACAGAAGAAACCAAGGGCCCGGAAATGCAGCATTATAAGCCAAAAAGTTGGGGAGACTAAGTTCCCCAATGGAAAAAAAAATTCCTTTGTTCCAGTAACAATTTTAGGCCAGAAGACCCACCGGAACTTAAAAGCACGGTCCGAAAGAGTGCGAGCATCCAACACAACTCTATTCCTAACCTCGCACTTGACGTGCAAGGCCACTTTCAAAGGGTTGAATCCCGCATTTCCGTAATTACTATGAACAACTCTGTTCCTCTCTCTCCAGATTTTGTAAGTGGTCTCAGTGATGATCAATCCCCAGAAATCCCTCCCTGTCTTGGGGCCGGGGTACTGGTAAAAGACCTCCTGAGCCTTGAGTAACCGCGGGCAACCTGCCCAAGTCCAAGCAAGCTTCCACACCTGCACGGCCATGGGACAACTCCAGAACAACTGGTACCGGTCTTCAATAAGATTTCAAAAGGCGCACTTGTCGGTGATGACAGTACCCCATCTGTACTGCCTCTTCCTAGTCGGAAGGACATCGTGAGCCAGACAGAATTTAAAATCCCGCTTCTTACAGTCAACTCCAGCCGCCAACACGCTCATCCACACTTACTTCCTGTTGCAGTTGACGACACTAAACTCAGTAACCTGCTCCCTAGGCCTAGGGATAATGTGCAGATACATTTGCTTCAAATTCAGCCCATTCCGGTTAGCCTCCGCGAGACCCTGAAGGTGCCCCCAAGCTTATAGTGCTTGTGAGTGGTCTCTCAACGCGGCCCCATAAATCGGAAGCCAGGTAAGAACTTCTCCGCAGACAATCCTGTCAAACAAGCAACAAAGTTTCTACAAGGGTGCAGAGGAGTTCAGACCTTCCTTCACACTCCTAAATTGCAGTGCACTGAACCAGGAGGAGAGGTGTTTAACATCCAAACCATCCTCCTCCTTCGGGCAGCACAGGATCGCTCTGGCAACAGCCTCAACTTGATTACCGGCCCAAATAAAGGCAAAAACTTCCCTTTCCAGAAGCCTCATGAGACTCCGAGGAGGAGAACCAAGTTCTCCGACAAAAGCACATTTCGAGACCAGGAGAGCGTTAGCTAACTTAGCAAGGTTAATCATCGAAATGTCAACATTTTGCCACCTTTCCTTCTTCTCCTTAATAGCGAAGAGGATGTACCTCCAAGTCTTCAAATGTACACCGTCTCTATCAAAAAGGATACCGAGTATCCTGACGGGTCCATCCGTCACCGCCAGCCCTCGGACCGCTGAGCAATACCACCTGCCCCAAAGAAGCAGGTTCGACGTATCCTCATTAAGCATGGACCCGGTGGCACCGCAGTATCCCGCGAAGACTTCCCGGACCTGCTTGAGACTCACTTCCGAGTCAACAAAGAAAGTGACGTCGTCAGCATAAGCAAGATACTTTAGGGACCCGGCGCAGCTAGGGATGGGGGCCCCCTGAATGCTAGGATGAGCGTGAACCTTCCTTTAAAATAGTCTCAATGACCAAGACAAAAAACAACGGGGAGAGCGGGAAGTTTTGTCTCACACATCTTCTAACCTCAAAGAGGTGAAAAAAACGGCCCAAAATAATGACTCTCCCGTCGAGGTCCCTGTATAAAGAGTCCACCGCTCTTCGCAAAAACTCTCCGAAGCCGTGGGCTTCCAGCAGCTTTCTAATAAACTCGTGAGAAACACGGTCAAAGGCCTTCCTCTGATCCGCTGAAAACATTCCCAACTTAACATCCCTGTCTCTGATATAGGCAATCATGTCCCTCACACACCGAATGTTATGGTAGATCTGCCTACCACGGATACTGCACGTCTGCCCAACGCCAACTAACTTCTCCGCTAATCGTGAAAGTCTCGCATTGACGATCGCCGCCGATCGTCAATGCGATCGGCGGCGATCGTCAAGTCAATGATAGACAGAGACACCGGTTTCCATCTAGCAAGATCACGAACAGGATCGTCGGGGGTTTTAGAAAGAAGAGTCACAACACTACTCCTTATGGACTTAGTCATAATTCCTTTATCAGCAATGTTGTTATAAATTCTTCATAACCAGGGGACAAAAATATTGACAAATTTCTTGTGAAATTCGGCCGAAAGCTCGTCAATACCCGGCGACTTTCTGGGCTTGAGATTCAGGATCGCCCACCTGACTTCAGTTTCGGTGAATTCCCCTTCCAAAAACTCCATATCTTCATCCGAAATACTCGGAGTACCCTCCAGCCAAGCTTCCGGGACCTCAGGCTTCACTTCCTCTTTGCCAAATAACCTGCCATAAAAATCAGCCGCCGCCTGCAGGATATCGGGGAGATCTCGGACCTCGCTACCGTCAATGTCGAGGCATTGAAGGCTCACCCTAACCCTCTCCGTCTCGACTTTCCGGTAGATGAAGTTAATATCACTCTCCTGCCGGAGAACTTCCAAGGCCCCAGTCAACTTGACCGCCGATCCTTCCCCTCGATAGAAGTGACTAGTTTCATTCCTGATATTAGTAATCAGAGAGGAGTTACACCCATCAGTATCTCCACGAATCGCCGCATTAAGGATGTTTATCAAAATCATGTGGCGCTTCCCCTTCGACCTAGCCAACTCTCTACCCTTCTGAGAAAGGAAATCGTTCACCTCTTCTTTGGTCCGTTCCCACACACCGCACTCATTGTCAGGGATCGTGCCTGCGCCTGCGTTCAGGATCGAGCGAAGGTGCACTAGCGTATCTTCATCATCTAACATAGCGAAGTTCAAACGCCACGGAGTAACACCTCTCGCTCTCGGAACCGGCACACACACGTCCATCAGGACGGCAGAGTGGTCCGAAACATACAACAGTGGAGAGTTCGGACCAAAGATCTCAATCCTGTAAATCCAGTCAATCTTCGACACAAGAAACATATCCAGGCGGGAGGTGCTGCCCCCTCTAAACCAGGTATAACCCGGAATACTGGGCTTAAGTCTCCTCCAGGCATCGCACAGACCCTGGTTTTCCAGGAGGACCTTAAACACGTTCCCATAAGCTTTCGACCACCTACTGTCTCCGGTCCTGTCGAGGTAGTAGTCTGCGACCGCATTGAAATCCCCGCCAACAATCAACACATCTTCCGAACTTCTGACGAAATGCGAGAGATCATTATAAAACGACTTCTGCAAGTTGCCCTTATTAGGAGCGTAAATGCACACAAGTTTCATAGAGATATTCCTACTGTGGACGGTAAGAGAGATCACCCGACCTTCCCCGTCCGATTCAAAGTGAGTGATATCTCTTTCAAACTTCTCTTTATAAATGAAAGCAGCTCCCGTGTAACCAGTACTCCCAAGCGAGTACTTAAATATGAGACCAGACCTTCTGCGAAAAGCAAAAATCTGTTCCCTATCCTTATGGTGAGTTTCCTGAATCATGAGGAAGTCCAGATTATTCCGACGAAAGAACCCTTCAAGCCAACACTGCTTCGCCTCCGAATTGAGGCCCTGAACGTTCAAGGAACCAACCCTGATGTTTGTGCCGGCAAAATTTACCTTACCAGAGTCCATACTTACGTGGTTCTGCAAAAGAAAGAGTTACAAAAACAAACACAGAAATAAAACGCAAAACCCATACTCCAACTGGGAGAGAGAGGAAACGCGACCAAGTTACTTTTCAGTTCCAGCCTTCTTAACAACACTTCTAGTCAACCTTTCTTCTCGAAGAACTTGGCCATTCGCTGTTGGGATCACATGTCCCGTGTCATGCAACATTACAGAGGCAGCAGCAGCAAGATCGTTGACCGCTGTATACTCTTTTTCTTGTTCTGATACTGACGCTTCAGGTCAGCTCAAAGGGACTTAGTATTCTCACCATCCACTTAGGTATCACAACACTAGTGTCAGTGTTTTGTTTCTCCTCCTCACTCCCGACGCCGACGTGGCTGCCACCCCCAAAAGTGTGAACAGCAAAAGTCGTATTGAGATATGTTGGGAATAACAAACACATTAAACAGCCGCGTGCTCGTGAAAGCACACAGATAACTTGAAGTCTACTTATAACGGACGCTCTGAATGTCAGATGCGTCAAAAAGTATATAAATTTTATTTATCGAATTTTGTACTGAATGTAAAGTTTGAAGCAAAGGATAGTTTATTTTCTCATAGAACTAGATAACTGGAAGAGCTCATTTCTATCAAAATAATAATAAAAAAAGAAGGAACGATTCATTTCTTTAAAATTTTGAAAGATTTTAAAGAAATGAATCTAATTAAAGAAATGAATCCCTCAATCTTGGAAGCAGCAGCATGAAAGCCAAATGTGTAATTTTGCCAAGTTTCCAACACTTTTGGAAGATTCCGTCAAAAAATAAAGGAGCAAAGAAAGAGAGAAGTTTGTTGTGTTAGAGTTCGCTAATACCGGACATTGATATTAAACATCTCGCCACTGGTATTGGCTCCAATAAAAGTAATCCCCTGAGTTCACTCTCTGCCTTCTTACGGGCAACACAAAATTCTTCCACATGTATCACATAATCTCAGCAAAAACGGCGCGTCAGTCATATTGAATCGATCTACCTCTGTTAGTTCACAAATGTTCCTAAATACTTAAAATCGTATAGAACGATACAGAGCCGTATTTAAATAAAAATTTATAATCTTAGCATATATCTTTCACGTTACATTCTTCCTGTTATTTTAAATTGCTCAAATTACTCAGTTTTAATATAAATTGATATTTTAGTTAGTAATGAAAATTAAAAAAAATAATGAATCAGTTTTTTTTTTATTTTTAGAGTAGTTTTCCTAGTCCGTTTACCCCTAAGGAACTTTTTTTATTTAGAACTACATCCCTGATTGTAACAGAATTCTTTGGATGAGGAAAATTTGCATTTCAAATGTTGCCGAATGCGTTTTAAAAATTACAAGGAAATGCAGAAATTGAAATGTTCTTTCTTCTTCTCTCCGAGGAAGGGAATTTTCTTAAAAGGATTGCACCTGTCTGTTTGAGCCATTTTGAAATTCGTTTTGCTGTGTCTTCTCGTCTGTGCCCCGCCGCACAAGTATCGTAACATTATTTCACTACACAACGTTACATATATATATTAAACATTTTATGTTCATTTAAATGTAAATACTTCAATTAACAAAAACACCTGTATAAAAGATAAATTTTTTAATTCGTAGAAAAAAATATGACTCAGCTCCACATAAGGATTTCACTTTCAGGTTCTGTAGGGCCTACTATTCCATATGGTGTGGAAAAAGGCTACAAACCCTATCTATATTCCAATTCACCCTAAAAGTGTACTACTGGGAAAGGCGTAAGAGCGTTATCACATCTCGTAGTGGAATGCAAGAACGGTATCCATCCGCGTTAATGTGTTCTTCTACTGGTTTCTTTCTGATCCTTCCACCCACCCACACATCTCACAAGCAGTGGGGGGCTGGTGGAGGCCGAACTGCTTCCCCTACTGCCTTCGAGTTTCCCCGACTGTCAATTTATTGCCTCTGTGTTGTTAATGTTGTGAGAGGCCTTCCACCTGTCCGAGTTGTATCCCAAGTGGGCAGAAATAGCCGAAAGTGCGAAGCTCTTGATTCAGCAACTTATCAGAACAAATTTATTTCTAAAAGCGCTCTAACTTCTAGAATTTTTTTTTAGATAGCAATTTTGTCTGATAAACTGTTGAGCAAACAAAAATGGATTCTGAGCAATAATTCTGATGCTTTTCGCTCGAAATGCATGGGACTATTTTTCGTAGCGGAGGTAGCTGTTACGTACCCTTCATAGTGGTTCACTCTTAGATTGACTCGGAGTATAGGTCTGAACGCCAGTCAATCTATCATCCTATGGATTACGCTGGCTGGAGGAGGAGGAACCTGTTTGTGTTACGTAATCTTCGTGAAGCCAATTGCAGTCGTCGTTTGTTCATCCTCCGCTCTAAAGAGGAGGAGAGACAGTGGTCCAAGTCACGCGTTTGAGACAGCGCCCCAGTGGTTGGACATGAAACTATGATAGCATCTGTCACGTGATACGGTAACATTGTACCAGTGTTTATATAAGTAGCACCACAGAGACAGGTTGTACCACGCAGGCCGCGCGTGGCCTAGTGGGCAACGTTCGTGACTGCCACGGAAAGGGCCTCGGGTTCGATCACAACAGGTACGAACGCTCGATCCACTAAATACCGCCGAGCGTCGGATGGGCACGTTAAGCCGTCGGACCCCGGGTACTGGTTCCCCGGTAGTGAATAAGGGCGTCTTCCTACCCCTTTCTACTTTGCTTCCGTGTCACTTTCCTATCGGGCGCCTAGCCCAAATCTCCTAGTTTCCTATTTCTAAGGGTTGTTTAAGACCTGGGGTCAGACACTCCCTTCCTAAAATCGTCTACATATGATTATGATCATGGTTGTACCACGAGCTGCGAATGGCTTACTGGTTAATGAGTAAGGTTCAATCGTGGGCTGATCTTCCAGTCCGATGCACTGCGGTTATTCAGCTAACAATCGCTGAATAACCGCAGTGCATCGGACGAGTACGTTAAATGACGGCCCCGTGGTTACGTTGGGTATTCATTCCTACTCCCCCCTGACTTTCTCTCACTCCTCTATGAGCAACATGGTACTTGTACGGTGGCGCCATCTACTGTACTCTCTCTCTCTCTCACTTACAAACTGTTCTGTCAAAGTCGCTAGACTTGCTCTCACCCCTTCCGTTTCTGTGCCCTGCCCAAAAGGCCTAAACCTTCTCTGTGGACGGAAGTCCTGAATGAAAATGCCTGGCTGTCTCTCACAAAAGGTCGGACAATCGGATGTGCACGTTAAGCCGTCGGACCCCAGGTACTGCCCCCCCCCCAGGTAGTAGACGTGTTTCTCACCCTTCCTACCTCGCTTCCGTGTCAATTTCCTATCGGGTACTCTAGCCCAAATCCCCTAGCTTTCTATTTCTAAGGGTTGTTTAAGACCTGGGGTCAGACACTCCCTTCCTAAAATCCTCTACATATGATCTGAGTTGTAAATATCCCTGACGACAGTTTGAAGATTTCCTGCGAAGCGAGCGGGCGTCTTTTTTGAGCGTTGTTTGGGAATTGCCCAAGATTTATTATAACACGACATTCGTCACCCTAAAATACACCACACCTCTCTTCCTGCTCACTCCAAAATCACACCTTCTTCTTAACCCAACCCCGCCTCTTCCACTAATGAGTTTCCGTTCACACCTCTCTTCCTGCACTATTTAACGCTGTACCACTCTTTCCAACCTCCCAGTGCTTCTGCTTTCTCCGTTGCTCTCTTGCTACTACAACTTTTTTCCATTCTTACTTTTTACTATCTCTATTCCCCAATCTCTATCTTACTCTTCTCTTAGGATGGCCTCCCAATCTGCTGCTTCAGGTTCATCATCTTCACTTGCTGCTTCCCCATTTTCAGCCTCTGCCAGGACATGGAAGGTCTCTTCTCCTCCGGCATCTCCTGATCAGCTCCGAAATCTCGGGAACACCATTACAGCTGCCATCGAATCCACTCCTTCTAAGATGGATGCCTGCCATCAGAAGCTTATCAATGATAATGAGATGAGGATGCCCAAGGATCCTGTAAAAGGTAGAATATTGTGCCTCCACCGTCTCAGGGAGACGGTGGAGGCACAATCATCTTTACAAACTATCATCTTTACACCCTGCTGAAAATTCTGGAGCTACTAAAACTGCAGGCTGAAGCGATCGCCGCTCCCTATGTTGCAGCCATGGATTGCCACTATCAACCAGAAGTTTCTCTCCACCATATCCGATTTCCATGCCAAGTTGGAAAAGCGCACAAATGAGACCACCAAGTCCACAAGCTCCAAGGCTACAACTTCACCTACGAACCGCAGGACCACTAAAGATACTGATCCTCCAGCCGTCTGTTCTACTTCCTCCAAAAGGCCCATCTCTGATCCTGTCTCTCCTGCTGCTAAACGCTCTTTTCCTTCCGACTCCTCTTCATCTTTTCTTTCCCCGCGTCCCAGGAAATACTTACTTAAAGGAATTCCGGTAAATGTGTACTTTAGCATCCTAAATTATTTCGTCGGAAAAATTAACTGTGTGAGAAAAGTGCGACGTACAATGTTTTAAGCATACAAAATAATGGGGTAAGATGCAAAAATATTGTATTTTTAGATAAAAGAAAATAATTTTTCCGAAGTATTAATTAACCTGCGAGAACGATGGTTTGCAGCAGTTGGTGCGGGAGGCTGAAGCGATGCTAACGGCCACCACGTGAAGGTTCCGTGCGTCGGAACGGAGTACGAGTCGCATTGAATGCGCGGAAGAATACAACAGGAGTGGGGTGTATGTCTCGGAGGAGTGTGATGCGTCGTGTAATCGTGTGTAAAGAGAAGTAGTTCAGAAATTTTTCATTAATTGTTAATAAATAAATGTGCTAAATGTTTTTGTTTTTATTGTAAAAATGTCTGAGAATGTTATTAAATGAAGGAATGTGAATGATATAATGTGCGGTAGAAGTTTTGAATAAGAGGTATTGGTTCCGGCGGAAACCCATGTTTTGGTTATGGTTTCGGAGATGTTAAGGGGTCGGTGATTTCTTCAAGCACCTCATTTGTAGTTCTGCTGTTATTCCGTCCATCGTTCGTCCTTTTTTTTCCTCTTTAAACGGATATCGTTGAAAATAAACGATTTTGTTCTACTCAGGAATCGTACTATGGCAGGGAGGCCCAGAGCTTCGTGTCAAATTGTTGGGGATTATGAAATTTTAAGCCTTTTTGGCAATATTCTACTAACGATTTCGCAAAAGTACCCTTGAAAAAATGATATTACAATGCAGTATAAAACCGACCTCTTTCCTTCAGCGTATTCCTACAGCCCGCTGTGATGAGTACGTACTCCTGAACCGCTTCCTTGTGTAATCTTCCGCACGTAACTTGCCGTTCTCAACGACGCTTCCGTTAACCGGCCTCCACCTTCACGCCGTCGACGCTCTGACATCTTAGGCCTACCGCACGTACTCTTCCGAACCTTCGTACTCCAAGGTAAGTTCTTCGGAAAATATTTTTTCCTTTCATGGAAAAGTACTATATTTTTTCTCCTTTCCCCATTATTTTGCATGCTTAAACCATTGTACGTCGCACTCTCACACATTTAAATTTTTCCGACGAAATAATTTAGGACGCTAAAGTACACATTCACCGGAATTCCTATAGGCATTTCCAATAAAGATGTTGCACGCTCTCTTAAAAAAAATTAGATATCCCAAATGAAAATTTCTCTCTCCTTCAGGATCGTGATTCAGGTCTCCCCAGGCAGTTGGTGACTTTCGACACCACTGCCGATCATGTCCGCAAAGATCTCCAAATAGGGCCCACAAAAGTAGATGTGGAGAAATTACTCAAGTTTTATGAGAGGCCCTTCAGGGCCTCTCATAAAACTTACTCGCAGGCCCTTCACGGCCTGCGAGTAATTTCTCCCCCATCTTCTCGTCCTATTAACAATCCTCCCCCTTCCAGTAAGCTAAGGGAACTTGAGTTGCATTATAAGCTGGAATATCTTAAAGCACTCAATTCCCTTATGCTACATAAATTCTAACTCCTTTTCCTCTTTTACCTTTGACCTCTCGCCCTTTTCCTCTACTCTTTTGCTTTCGGCTCCTGCAGAGCACTTAAAATAAATTACGATGCTCATATATTGTAAATAGAATTTTTTTTTCGGGCGGCCCCAACGGGGCAGCTCAAAATTCTAAGAGCAGAACTCACGAACACACTATTCCTCGATTCCTTATATCCTACAAACTCCGCCACGAACTTTATTGTTTCTACGAGTCTAACTGCAGCAATATTTTTGGGTATTATTTATTGCTGCATTCGAAATTTCGGTTGCTATGTCTTCACACAGGAGTCGGCTCATTGACACGAACCAATGACAATCCGCGATTGTGACCGACCCCAAATGCGATTTTGTCTGTTACTAACCGTTATTCCTTATGTTTCGTAACGAAACTATCTTGGGTCTATCCTTAGCATCATATGCGCACTTATGACCTTGGTTGGCCTTTAAATTATGGGGGTAATATGTAATTCAGACATTATTCATTCTACCACACGGTAGATCAAACAGGGATCTACCCCCTATCCGAACTTAGTATCCATATATTATCCTTTCTTTCGCTTTCTTCCTTCCGGTAAATAAAAGAAACGACTCTATATTATTTAATACTAGCGTTCTTTAGTCAGGAAAACAGTGTTTGCTTTGACCTCTCGCTCTTTTCCTGTACTCTTTTGCTTACTTATATTCCTAAATACTGTTTGCTCAGTGTTCACCCTGGAGTCCGCTTTCTGCCTTTCGTCCACGAACCAATGATAATACACGATTTGGCACGAAGTTAACTTCCGTGTTGCAAACACTAATTTTTCTTATTTTGGATGCGTTCTCAGTCTTTTTAGCATTACACCACCACTACCCCCAGCAACTACAGGAATTACCAAATTGTTTAGGAATTACCAAGGAGTCTCGGAGGAATTCCTGAGCTACATCACTGACTTGATTTTCCCTCGCTGTCTGGCTCTCCAACTACCAGCTTTAGATTCAAAATTTGTTCTAAATTATTGTGTTCCCCGGTAACTAGCGCTCTTCAGTTAGTTATCTGGCGTAGATTTCTGCTCCTCCAGGTGACATGCTCCTACAACTGTAATGCTTCCCTTTTCCCTTTTTAAAAATCCTACCGAAGCAAGGCACCCAGCCCGCTCCTACTACTTTTTCCTTACTTCAAGTCATACAGCAGCGGTGAATTGACTTCTACACCTACCAGACATTCTTTTTTGGGCTGTAAACAATTAGGGCCGCGGAGGGCCTAGTAGTCAGCGTCCGTGACTGCCACGGAGAAATCTCAGGTTCGATCCCAGCAGGTACGAACACTCGAACCACTAAATAACCGCCGTGCGTCGGATGGGCACGTTAAGCCGTCGCACCCCTGGTACTGGCCCACCGTAATAAATAAGAGAGTCTTCCTCCCCATTTCTACCTCGCTTCCGTGACACTTTCCTATCCGGTACTCTCGCCATTACGGGGTGATGCTCTAGCCCAAATCTCCTAGCTTGCTATTTCTAAGGGTTGTTTAAGACCTGGTGTCAGACACTCCCTTCCTAAAATCCTCTACATATGATCTGATCTGATCTGTGTTGTAAACACGCTTTGGTAGTGAACAGAATATGTGCTAATCTGCTTGTGCTCGTCTCAAGGTCAAGTCGTGTTCTTCCCGTGACGTCCGCCGCATGGAAGGTCAGCGATATCGGATTCTGAGGAGTCACTCCCTTTATTCCATGAGCTTATTTCCGGTGCTTCTTCAAACCTCCGTGAAGGGTGCGCCTCGTGTAGCAGTTATTTGTGTATTTGGTGAGTATCTGGCGATTCCGAGTTCTTAGTGCGCGTAATTTCGGTGCTTCTTCGATTTTTCGGTGTGCTTCAACTCGTCGATTAGTGAAGTGTGTGCCTGTGTAGTGTGTTTTGTGCTTCGGTGAGTGCATCGTGCTTCCAAGATGCAAAATCATCTAGTGTTTCGTGCGTGATTATTTTGCCTGTGATTCGTTCCAGCCAATTTTTGTGTTTTTTGGGGATTATTTGGACTGTGACACACTTCAGCTAAATTTTGTTGTGCTTTCTTTTATTTAATTTGTGTTTTTTGGGGATTATTTGGACTGTGACTCACTTCAGCTAAATTTTGTTGTGCTTTCTTTTATTTAATTTGTGTTTTTCCATCTCAAGTCAAGAAGAAGACGTCAGCAAGGTAAACTTTTTGAAAAACTTGTTTTGTTGCATTTTTTTTGATAGGCAGTTAGTCAGGATCTTCTGTAGCTGCTTAACTGTTACCATCTAGGAGTTAGGTTGCCATTGTAGCGTTACAGACCAGTGCTCAGTGCAGTTCTTATCTACATCAATTAGATAGGAGTTAGGTAGTAGTGTGTCTTATCGTAGTTCATTATATGCCGTAGTGTATTTTTGCAGTAGTGTATTTGTTTAGCGTTAGGGCTTAGCGATAGGTTTCGGATACTAGGTTCTAGAGTAGAGTTCAAACTTCTAGTTTAGAGTTAATCCTGTTCAAAGGATTTTAGCTTTTGTTAGGGTCTAGGTGTACTTCATTGCTTTTATTTTCTGAATTAGTGATTTCTTTTGTACTTAGCTTACATATGACTGCTTGCCAAGACAACTCAGAGATGTTGACCTCACTTGAGCGAATCTCAGATGTCTGCAGCCAGAGAGCAGCGAGTTCCCTTGCTATCGTGAATGAAGCTAAGGACATCCTCTCCTCTCTGGATGAAAGCTCAGACTGTCGTGGTCTGATGAGCACCATCCTGGCTTCCCTCTGCAGTCCTATTGGACTCCTAGCAGAAGAAGTTCAGCAGAAGGGCAAGATGGCGCATGCCATGAGGGAAGAGGACATACTGTGGATTCAGCCGTTAGCTCGAAACACTCTATTTGTGAGAATGTTCAGACAGCTGGCAGATCAAGTGGGTAGCAGGAGTCTACAGAGTCGAATGATCCTACTAGTGGCAGTGACGACTCAGGACAGGATATCTCCCGTAATCCTGTGGAAGAGCCGAGGACTTGCAGCGAAGTCTTTGAACCAGAGCATAGGCCAACATATGCTGAGAATGCAGCTAAAACCCCTTCTCAACCCAAACACGATCAAACCTACCAGTCCGGAAAACCTCCCAGCAGGTGGACGGTGCTGGGAAGATATGGAAAGGTGCTAAGGAGATATGCAAAGCCCAAAGTTTTGACTGAGCCAATTTCCTCGGTTGTTGATGCTCCTGCAAAAAGAAATGCTGGCGTTAAGAGGTCAAGGAAGGAAAGGTCTCCCTCATTCATCAAAAATGCCAAACGGTTTGGCCTAACTGAAGCCGTCATTGAACACCAGTCTGATCCACCATGCGTAGAGATGCAAGATGTTAACTCAAGCGTCTACGAGATCGCAGAACAGAAATGTTAGTTTTCAGTTTACCAGCAAATACAGCTGTATTTTGCCACAATGTTTTGATCACGTTATCCTCTGTATTCCATTATTATGCTGTATAAATTTTGTTGGTATCAGACGTCTCCTTCTTGGTGTTCTTTTTTCACTTTCCGCCAGTGTATTTTATTCTCAGAATTGTAATGTGATCGCCAGCTGATGTCGGAAACCCACGTAAACCGGTTTTATCAGCTGTGAGGTGGTGTGACTGTTAGAACTTGATAGTAAGAATGTGGTTTGACCGATTTTAAACAGGAAATAGGCACTTCAGCTTCAGTTGCAAGCTTTCGTGTGTGACAGGTGGATGTTAGTTTTTGCTCTCTGTGAATACGTGTTGCTTTCGTGTATTGAAAAATGGATATTTCCACAAGGAAGCGTACAAAAATAATTGCTCTGAAGGATCACACTTCTATGAAAGTGAGACATATCGCTTCTACAGTTGGTGTAGGCAAATCAAGTGTATCAAGACTGCTTACGCGATACAATGCATCTGGATCATCGTCTCCAAAAAGGAGAGGTAAATGTGGAAGAAAACGAAAAACAACTCCACGAACTGATAAATATCTAATCAGAAATAGTAAAATGAATAAAAAAAAACAAGCATCGACCTTTAAAGAGATTTATTGGCTAGTGGTTGTGATGTTAGTGATTCAACTGTACGCCGTAGATTTATGGAAGTTGACCGGAAAGCAAGAAGGCCAACGAAAAAACAATATTTGAATGCGAAAATGAAGATAAAACGTTTAGCATGAGCCAAAAAATATAAATCATAGACTGCTGACGACTGAAAAAAGGTAATTTTTAGTGATGAAACTCATTTATTTGTGCAGGGTTACCAAGCAAATGTCGTTAGACGAAGCACCTGTGAACCCTTAAGTCCTGAGAATGTCAAACAAACTGTAAAACACCCTCTCAAACAGATGTTTTGGGGTTTTTTCACATCAAATGGCACTGGAAGCTTAGTTCCTGTTCAAGGTATGATGAATTCAGCCAAGTACGTAGAAATATTACAACGTAGGATTGTTCCATTCTTGCAAACTTTTGACGTAACATTTCAACATGACTTGGCCCCATGTCACAATTCGAAATTGGTCTAGAATTTAATGCTGGAAAATAAAATTCATTTGCTTGATTGGCCTGGAAATTAACCAGACTTAAATCCCAAAGAAAACTTGTGGAATATTTTGAAGAGACGTTTAGGTAAAATGGACTGTACAACCAAAGAACGCATGATAACGAATGCTATAAAAGTGTGGTTCCACGATTATGAAGTCAAAAATATGTGCACTCAATTAGTGGAGTCAATGCCAAAACGAATTCAAGAGGTCATTTCTGCTAAAGGAGGACATACTTTATACTAATACAGGTATTTATCATCGTGTATATATAGAGAGATTTCCTATCTGAGGTTGAGAGACCCGAACCCTCAGCGCTCTGTGCCTTTTGTCAGGTGAAAAAGAGGAATATTAGATATTTGGGAACAGATTTCCCTGATAGAATAGTACGAAAGAAAAGTATGGAAATATTAGAGGAGAGGGAGTAGACGGTTACCCGTTAAGAAGTGAAGTTGTAAGCTGCCCTACATACTTACCTGTAACAACAAGCCATTTCAAGTGATATTTCTCTCCGCAGAAAAATGCCCGGTACACCTGTGCCACAGAAGAGTACAGGGGGAAAGGAAGGAAAGGACACGGGAAAGGGGAACCTGAAAAAAAAAAAAAAACATCACACACAGAACATCTTTCCCAGAGAAAAATCGTCTTTGAACACCGGGTAAGACAAAACTGGCTATTTGCTCAGTGTTTCTCGCCAGCCAATGAGAGAAAAGATTTTTCCCCATTGGTTTACAGAATTTTTTCACAGGTTTACTTTTGTTGATTCTTGACAGGCATGTCAGAGTAACCATAGCTGAGGTGGTGTGATCACAAAATTACACCGATCGAGGTTTAAGATACTCATTTTGAGTAAACAACCAAGAAATAAAAAAAAAAAGCCACAACCAGGATTTTTTTTTATTCCTTATTTAGGAAGCCGGTAGTTTATGGGCCAATCATTCATAATTTTTTTTTTTTTTTTTTACCTTCGCTACTTGCCTGCTTGTTGCACAATTATGTGCAACAGCGGAAAAAATTTAGTCCTGTTTTGTTTAAATAATAATATTATTTAATTTTTTTTCAGAACTAATGCGTAAAAAGATGTCTTTTATGCAACACTTTGCTCAGCCCCTAAACGAGCCGCTTTTTTTTTCCTTTCGTTTATTTTTGTTGTTGTTTTGTTTTTTCTTTAATCTGTAAACAACAACAACAAATTTTAATATAAAGGACAAGTCCAACAACACCTTGTGTGGTTAGGAGCAGAATCTTCAGTACAAAAAAGATGTCTTTTATGCAACATTTTGCTCGGCTCTTAAAAGAGCCTTTTTTTATTTTTATTTTTTGTTTTGTTTTTTTTAATCAGGAAAAAACAACAACAAATTTTAATATAAAAGACAAGACCAACAATACCTTGTTTTTTAGGGGCAGAGATATTTAGTACAAAAAAGATAAATCTTTTATGCAACATTTTGCTCGGCCCCTAAAATGGCCCTTTTTTTTTTTTTTTTTTTTTTTTTACCCAAAACTGCTATTCATTTTTTTGCTTTCGTCCTACGTGTGAGGAATAACTTCAATTTAGTCCCAGTTATTTTTTTGGAAGTATAACTGTGAACTGGATTCTTTTCAGGAATTTTATTTAAAATAGCCTTCGGTCTTTTAAATTTGTCAGTATCATTGACAACATAATTAAGGGCCTCCCTGACAAGAGGATTGGGATGTTTCTTGGCTTTCTCGTAATACCTTTGCGCTAGATCATACATAGTATAATGTATAGAGCTGATATTTAGTATACTACGGATAGCATTATTGGATGTTTTTCCATCTAGTCCTACCATCATACGAAGAGTTTTATTTTGAAACGAGGTAATATTATTTTTTTGCTGCTTTCTGCAGTTACCCCAGGTAGGACAGCCATAGGTAATCACCGGGCTGAAGCATGCTTTCCATAACAAGGTTTTATTTTTTTTGCTAAGCCTTTTATTTTTAATTATGGGTTGGAGACATCCTCTTAATTTAAGAGCTTTAGCCAGGGTTTCCTTAATATGCTTGTTCCAATTCAAATTATGATCCATAATGAGGCCTAAATATTTGACATCCTTTACCCAAGTTATTTTTTTACCATACAATTCAATTTCAAAGTCAGGATTGTAATTGTATGTTTTACGGGAGAACAGAATCGCTTGTGTCTTGTCAGTATTAATTTTAATTTTCCAGTCTAGGAAGTAATTCTCCAGTTTTTCCACATAGTATTGCAACATAAATGTTACTTGATTTTTATTCATGGAAGTATAGGCCAGTGCAGTGTCGTCAGCATAAAGTGCTGTAGTCAGATTCCTGTTGTTAAAATTCGGAAAATCTGAAGTAAAATAGAGTATAGCGTAGGAGCAAGTACACTGCCTTGTGGAACACCGGCTTCAATAATTTTTTTTGAAGATATCTTCCCATTAATTTTTGCACAAAATGTTCTGTTTTTAAGATAGGATTTGATTATATGAATAATCCACGGTAGGAAGTCATGTGCTATTAGTTTGTAGATAATTGCCTCGTGTGGACATTTATCAAAAGCCTTAGCTACATCCAGGAAAATAGCCGCTGTGTGCTTTTTATTCATTATTCCTTCTGCACATTTTTCGGTAACTCTCGAGAGCTGGTGCACCGTGGAGTGTTTGTCACGAAAACCTCCTTGAATAAATGGAATAACTGGGTATTCTTCACAGAACTGTTGCATTCTAACAAGTATAATTTTTTCAAAGATTTTTCCCATGGTTGGGAGCAACGAAATCGGTCTGTGATTTTCAGGAATTGCCGGGTTTTTACCTGGCTTGGATAATAGTATTACCTCTGCTGTCTTCCAAACATCAGGGAAATAATTTAATTTAATGGCACAATTGTATATTTTAGTAAGGGTTTGCACATACTCTTCCGGTAATGTTTTCATAATTTTATTATTTATGCCATCATTTCCTGGTGCCTTTCTATTTTTAAGGTTATTAATATGAAACCTAACTTCCCTTTCACTGATGGGTAGTGGTTTTTCAAAGTCAGGAGGAACAAAAAATTTTTTTGGCCCTTAAAAGGCCTTTTTTTATTTCTTATCTTTTCAGTTTCTGGCGTTCCGGACCCGCGAGAGGTCGTAGCACCTTTAACTTGTCTATCGGACGTAAAAGAGGCCGTAGCATTTTCTACTTTTGGCTGCTGTTTTCTATGCCTTGTGCTTCTATTTTTTATAGAAGAGCCTTTCTGTTTACTTTTAATTGGGGATGTTAATACAGGTTTTTTTTTACTAGTAAATTCTTCATAGAGTTGTGCACTTTGGGCGATGACTCTAGAATTTTCTACATCCTCCGCATGTTTAAAATAAGTATCCAGGGCCTTTTTCATTTTAGTGGCTACATCAGTGTTAGGGATATCATTTATTTTAAACTGTTTTTCTAGCGAGTTTGCAAAAATTTCTGCTTTTTCTTCATCGGTTCTAACAACCGTCCCATCTGCTTTCTGGAGAGGTGGGAGTAATCTGATATTTTTATTTTGCAAACTTGAAGTGAATTTCCACAGGGTCATTTTATTTTTTTTATTCGAATTTTCAGAGTAGTCAATATGTGCTTCCTCTAATAATTGACCCCATGAACCGTTTTCAAACTTTCTGATATCTCTTTTGATTTGCCTGCTAAGGGTGCAGTAAAGGTCATAAAATCTTTTATTTTTGGTTCTTTGCCATTTACTGCGGTACCTATTTTTCTCCTTAATAAGATCCAATATTTCTTTGGGTAAGAAATACGGGTTTCTTTTTCTTTGGCAGGAGTTTGGCAAGCCTCCATAACCTTTTTAATGGCAAGGTTAAAGGTTTCAATAGCATTGTCAATTATTCTTCTTTGCTATTGCAATCTCCGATTTCTGGAGGTGATACTAATTTAATTTTTTCATTGAATTGCTTTAGGTTCGTGACCATTTTGGGTGTTACCATTACAGTTTTGTCAGTAAATAGCTGTAGATGAACGGGGTTATGATCAGATGAGAGCGCTGCTGCAGTATAGATTTCATAATAATATCTATTATTTTTGAATAGCGCAAAATCTAGCACATTACTAGTTCCTCTTAACGCTGTTCTGGTGGGCTCGGAAGGTGCCCCCAGATCAATATTTTTATTTAAGAGATATCTGAAAATATTGTTCCCACTTTTATTAGCTCTAGGACAGTACCAATAGCGGTGCTTGCTATTAAAATCCCCTGCTACTATGGTGGGGATGTCTTCTTCAAAAAGCTTGTCCAGAGCTTCACTGGTAACCGTATGTGACGGATGATTATAAAAGGCCGTAAGCTTGATCGGATTATTTTTGGTTTTAATTATAACTGAGTGGGCTTCTTGACCATCTTCAGTGTTGCAAGGTGTTTCACTTTGCTCTAATCTATCAACAACCGCAATCAAAATTCCGCCGCTTTTGGTGGTTGTCTTTTCTATAAACTTTGTAGTTGGGTATCTTGAATTGAATTTTGTCGCTTAGCCATGATTCATTAATTAATGCAACGTCAATTTTTTTGTACTTTAGGTAGGCTAAAAATTCTCTGTTTTGTCTTTTGATACCCTGCGCATTCCAAATTAGAAAGTTAAGGCCATTTGTTTCCACTAACGGAGTTTTATGGCTTTATATATATATATTATTATTATTCTGATAGTTTTACTGCAAGCTAAAAGGAAGTTTCAACAAATGTTATACATGAAATAAATTTATCGTATCACATACAGGGCCACGGGTGGCCTAGTGGGCAACGTACGTTACTGCCAGGGAAAGGGCCTCAGTTTCGATCCCAGCAGCTACGAACGCTCAATCCACTAAATATCCGCCGTGCGTCGGATGGGCACGTTAAGCCGTCGGACCCCTGGTACTGACCCCCGGTAATAAACAAGGGCGTGTTCCTCCCGCTTTATACTTTGCTTCCGTGTCATTTTCCTATTGGGTACTCTAGCCCAAGTCTTCTAGCTTTCTATTTCTACAGGCTGTTTAAGACCCGGGGTCAGACGCTCCCTTCTTAAAACCCTCTACATATGATCACTTGATTTGCTCGTATCACAAATGTTTTTCATACAACAAATAAGCAAAATACTTTATTATTTCTCATTGAAAGTCTTTCGAAATTATTTTTGCAGTTCAAACTCCAATCAAGAAAATTAAATTAACACTTCCTATTTGATATTATTATAACGCATTAACTTTTACTTTTTACATGTCTGCTTATTTTTTTTTTTGTTTTGTTCACGTGGACTTTCGCATAATATTATCAGAGACCCATGGGGGCTCGAACTCTTGTTCCTCTTTTTGGCCACTCAATATACATATACACGCTTATGTCACAGTTTACATTACTTAATTGTAAGAAGGAATTGACATAAAGTGGACGCAAACATTATTTGCACATTTTGTGTCTTTAGTGTTGCATGTATTAATCTCAGAACAGTTAATTTGGAACCAGTTATAGCAACAATTAACGGTTTGTAGGGAAGTACTGCCATAGTGCTACGAGGTAGCTCAGCTCGGAGTTTGCACAGGCTTTTAGTTTGAAATAAAGTCTTTTGAGATTTAAAGCTCTAAGAATGAACACAGGTTATTTTCTTGAAGAAGTCAAACAACCTCCCTTCCCTTTTTTTTAATCTACAAAGAACATAGTCACATGTTGTTATATTCCGGCTGTTCCATTTCACTGCTGAAACTTAGCTATTCTAGAAGACAACGCCAATTGATGATATTTTCTTTTCCACGTGACTATCTTCCTCCAATGAGGTAGCTCATTGCAGGGCAAAACCAGTTTCCAGTGAGACACCGGATGATGAAACATATGAAGAAAAGTAATGAAACATGTTTCTAAATTATGAAGAAACAGTAACTACGAATAAAATATCCGGAATGACCTATTTACTGAATAAAACTACAACCAAAAATGTATGTAAACGATCGTGTATTCCTTAGCGCATCAAACTTCTGCGTCGACTTCATGGGATTCAGAATTCGAATATGCGTCGATTAAACACCATGATGCATCCATTCTGGCCGAGCAGCTGGAAACCAAAGAATATTTAACGAGAAGTTAAGGCTCCGCGAGACGTAACTAGCGCCGCCATATCTGAAGAATTAAAATGCAGTGCATAGAAGCCAACATACAGCCTGATTCCGGAGCAGACTGCGCATGCCTATTTCTGTTGACTGCGCATGCCTATTTCTGTATTCTTTGGGTAAAGAACAGTCAGCCGAGCTACTCACAGTACGTGATTGTTACCTTCTCCGTAGCATAATAATTTCGCAAATCATATATGTTAGTTTTGTTATGCCATTCGGGTTAGTTAAGGCTTTTGTTTGTTCTTCAGAAACATGTTCAGTAATGCCAAATATTAGGGAATATCTGCATTTTGTACGGATCCTTAGGCCTAACTATAATATTTGTTAAAATTTTATTTAAATAGTAATACTAATGTTACTGCATATTTTGCTCACCAAAATAAAGATGGGCGGGATTTCAGAAAACAGCAACAATGAAAAAACTGCTCATCAGATCGAACAAAAACATCGTAGATTCTTTTAAGGAAGGGTTTTTTTTTTTTTTTGACATTTTCACTATTTCAGAGGAACATTTGGATCCGAGTTGACGCACGCCTACTAGTTGAGAGCAGACCGCGTCGCTAAGCTTATAGCATTGATCTTTGTATTCATCACACTGCTTAGAAATGATTGGGTTTATATATAAATTATATTTTCCTTAAAGCTTTACTGCAAGCTAAAAGGAAGTTTCGACAAATGTTATACATGAGATAAATTTATCGTATCACATACGTTTATCAAATAAGCAAAATACTTTATCTCTCATTCAAAGTCTTTCGAAATTATTTTTGCAGTTCAAACTCCAATCAAGAAATTAAATTAACACTTCCTATTTGATATTATTATAACATTAACTTTTACACGTCTGCTGATTTTTTTGTTTTGTTCACATGGACTTTCACATAATATTATCAGAGACCCATGGGGGCTCGAAATCTTGTTGCTTTTTCTGGTCACTCACTATACATATACACGCTTATGTCACAGCTTACATTACTTTAACTGTGGGAAGGAATTGCTATAGAGTGGACGCAAAAATTATTTGCACAGTTTGTGTCTTTAGTGTTGCATGTATTAATCGCAGAACAGTTAATTTGGAACCAGTCATAACAACAATGAAAGGTTTGTAGGGAAGTTCTGCCATAGTGCTACGAGGTAGCTCAGCTCGGAGTTTGCCCATACTCTATAATTTTGGTATGAAATAAAGTAGTTGCAGATTTAAATCTCTAGGAGTGAAAACATGTTATTTTCTAAAATAAGTCAAACACCCCCCCCCCCTCTTTTTTTTAATCTACAAAGAACATAGTCACATTGTTGTTATGTTGTGGCTGTTCCATTTCACTGCTCAAACCTTGCTATTCTAGAAGACAACGCCAATTGGTGATTTTTGCCTTTCCACGTGAGCGTCTTCCTCCAATGAGGTAGCTTATTACAAGGCAAAACCAATCTCTAGTGAGACACTGGATGATGAAACCTTGGATGAAACATGATGTATGTTTATAAATGGCTACCTTATAAAGTATGAAGAAACAGTAACTACGAAAAAATATCCGGAATGAACGACAACCATAATTTTATTTGAACAATCGTGTATTCCTTAGCTCATCATACCTTTGCGTTGACTTCGTGGGACAGTGGCTTAACCAGAAATTTATGTGGCCCGGAAATAGTTTTCCGAAGCGAGGATAGATGGCGACACGTTATCGGGAATCGTTGCGTTACGTTGTGAAAGTGGCAAAGGAAATGTGATATGGATTAAAGGTGCCCCTTAAAAGGACCTTTATGAATGTCCATTGTGGAATATGTGTGAAATATTTATTATGACGGAAGAATAAGTTTTCCTCATGAATATGAAACTGTCTATCTAGCAGAATAAAAGCAAGAAAAGTTTTATCTGCCAGGGAAGAACTGCCTGATCGCACGAATCAGGATTTCAAAGCAATGTTCTGAGGAAAGATGGCAATTCCGTCGGAATTAATATTCCATAATATGGTCTGCCAAGTAGATTTTGTGGTTGCCCTGTGTTAACTTTGTTTCAGCGGAAGCCAATTGCTCTCGACTCCTTTTGTATGCGTCCCTGTGATGGGATCAATGAAGTCGAGGGAGTGGTTGACATTTAAATGAGCGTAGCCACAGCTTGGCAGATTCCGATATGCAGCATAAAAAAAAAAACACGTACCAAGTGTACGGGAAGAGTACTCAACATTCCCTGAAGCGTGCTTCATCCGACAACTGAATTGTCCTAACACACCATGAAATAGAGGTTTCCTAATCCTTTCCAACTTCATTAATGTCCCAACACACCATGAAATACAGGTTTCCTCATCCTTTCCAACTTCATTAATGTCCCAACACACCATGAAATAGAGGTTTCCTCATCCTTTCCAACTTCATTAATGTCCCAACACACCATGAAATACAGGTTTCCTCATCCTTTCCAACTTCATTAATGTCCCAACACACCATGAAATACAGGTTTCCTCATCCTTTCCAACTTCATTAATGTCCCAACACACCATGAAATACAGGTTTCCTCATCCTTTCCAACTTCATTAATGTCCCAACACACCATGAAATACAGGTTTCCTCAGCCTCCACATTTCACAGGAGCAGAGATCGAAAAAAAAAAAAACCTTACGTAACACAGGAGCAGAGACGGAGGACTAAGTTACGTAAGTAGCTATAACGCATTTCACATGCTATCGTGGCGCCATCTACGAGCGGGCCACTTTTGGAAGGTTAACCCTCTGGCTACGCCACTGTCGTGGAACAAAGAATTCGGACGCACACGACTTTGTTTCAAACATAGGTTTAACGACCGAGCAACTTAAAACTCTTTGTCTTCAAATACCATTCACTGGAAACAGAAAGAAAGGGACGTCATATTGTGCAGAAGCACGGCGACCTCTCTCCCATTACGAACTTTTGTTGCCCAGCAACACCAACACGCTTGTTTTCCCGCTCCCATGTATGAACATGGGATCGGTTCCACCGGTGTTTCACACACGCCCCGATACACACACCACGGTTCCACAAGCAAGGACACTCACACACCCGACGCAACACCATACATAGGCCTACCGACGGCGGAGTCTCCTAGAACGACGAAGGGACAAGGCCCTTCGAAACGTTCATGTAGTAGGAAGTTCCTTCTTCGGAGGAGACCCAGTGACATAGTCACCCAACGGATGACAACATCAGAGGAGGCAACGGCGGAGTGCAACAGGCATCTCCAAGAACGAGGAAGCCTCCCCTAAAGACACACACACAGAACCGGCACACGCCAGACACACACCAGACAACAACAAAAAAAAAAAACTCCCCAAGGCATCGACTCCACAAAAAAAAAAAAAAAAAAAACACGCATACACACACAAATAAATAAAACACTCTCGCAAGCAACAGCCCCGAAGCACAGCACACCGAACTCGGAAACCGGGGGTCCGGAAACCGAAGCTGGATCCAAACCGCAAAGCAGAAGTGGCTGAAACGAAACAAAAAGCACCGAATCGACCGATCGGGGGTCCAGAAAACGGCGTCTCCGGAGCCCCTCACGCTTGATCGGAGAAGTTAGTAGAACACACAAATCATGTATCAACGAAACAAAACATCAACAAAAAATTCAAAAGGATCCGGTAATGCAGGATTGCCAGCCGAAACAAGGGGGTGGGAGGGGGTTAAGTTCTCCAGTGGAAGAAGTACTTTTCCCTAGTACCGGAAACAATCCGAGGCCAGAAGACCCACCGATACCTGAAGGCACGGTCCGAAAGGGTGTGGGCGTCAAGTTCAACCCTGTTCCGGATCTCGCACTTGACCTGCCAGGCAACTTTCATAGGGCTGAATCTCACATTACCGTGATTACAATAAAGAACTCTGTTCCTCTCTCTCCAGATTTTGTACGTCGTCTCCGTAATGATGAGTCTCCAGACATCCCTTCCCGCTTTAGGACCGGGATACTGGTAGAAAACATGCTGAGGCATAAACTGCTGAGGGCGGCCCGCACAATCCCAGACCAACCGCCAAACCTACACAGCCATAGGGCAACTAAAAAACAAGTGGTGTCTATCTTCGATAAGATTGCAGGAAAGACACCTGTCAGTGACAGCACCACCCCACCTGCACTGCCGTTTCCTCGTAGGAAGGACATCATGCGCCAAACGTAACTTAAAGTCC
Organism: Macrothele yani; assembly: GCA_039090855.1. Taxonomy (NCBI): domain Eukaryota; kingdom Metazoa; phylum Arthropoda; class Arachnida; order Araneae; family Macrothelidae; genus Macrothele; species Macrothele yani. The sequence continues at coordinate 2,811,275 of CM077019.1, read as the reverse complement.
CGTTTTTTGCAATCAACCCCAGCAGCATGGACACACATCCACGCCTCCCTCTTATCGAAGTTAACAACATTGAACTCAATGAACTTCTCCCTGGGTCTAGGAAGGATATGAAAGTACATCTGCTTCAAGTTATTCCCGTTCCGGTTGGCCTCCGCAAGGGCCTGAAGGTGCGCACCAAGCTTGTAACACTTATGGGTAGTTTCCATACGGGGCCCGAAAAAACGATAGCCAGGCAAGAACTTGTCCGCGGATAATCCAGTCAAACAAGACACAAAGTTCTTACACGGATGAGAGGAGTTAAGAGCCCCTTTAGTACTACGAAACTGGAGTGCGCTGAACCAAGAGGAAAGGTGTTTAACCTCTAAACCGCCTTCCTCCCTAGGACAAAAAAGGGCGGCTCTGGCTATCGCAGCAACGGCCTTACCAGCCCAGATGAAGGCAAAAATCTCCCTCTCCAATAACCTCAAAAGACTCCGAGGGGGTGACTCAAGCTCTCCGGCAAAAGCACACTTTGACACCAAGAGGGCATTGGCCAACTTAGCACGATAAGTCATTGAAATATGAAGCTTCTGCCACCTATCCCTTTCTTTCCGCACGTTAGAGAGGATGTCCCTCCAAGTTTTCTTATGAACACCGTCTCTATCGAAAAGGATACCCAGTATCCTGACGGGTCCATCGGTCACCTCCAGCCCATGAACGGCAGTGCAATCCCATCTTCCCCAGAGCACCAGACTGGACTTATCATCATTCAGCTTAGCACCGGTGGCCCCACTGTACCCCGCGAAGACCTCCCGGACCTTAGTCAGACTTCCTTCCGAGTCCACAAAGAAGGGGACATCATCAGCATACACCAAGTACTTCATGGAGTACGCACAACCAGGCACAGGAACCCCTTTGATGTTCGGGTGCACCAGAACCTTCCTCAGCATGGTCTCGATGACCAAAACAAACAACAATGGAGAGAGAGGGCAGCCTTGTCTCACTCCTCTTCCAACCTCAAAGAGGGGAGAAAGACGGCCAGAAACAATAACTCTCCCATTGAGGTCTCTATACAACGAGTCCACAGCCCTTCGGAATATTTCACCAAAGCCGTGAGCTTCCAGCAACTTCCTGATGAAATCGTGGGAGACCCGATCAAAGGCTTTGCTTTGATCCGCAGAAAACATTCCCAGCTTTAGATCTCTTTCGGTAACGTAAGTGACCAAGTCTCTTACGCACCTGATGTTGTGAAACATTTGTCTCCCACGTATACTGCAGGTCTGACCAACACCAACCAGCTTCTCCGCAACCCGCAATAGCCTAGCATTGATGATTTTTGCCATGATCTTGTAATCAATTGTAGACAGAGACACTGGTCTCCACCCACCAAGATCCCTGGCAGGATTCTCCGGGGTCTTACAAAGCAGAGTAACAATACTGGTTCTCATAGTTTCAGTCATGATTCCTCTATTCACAATGTGGTTGTAAATTCTACAAAGCCACGGAGCCAGAATATTGGAAAATTTCTTATAGAACTCGGCCGGCAAGCCATCAATACCAGGAGACTTGTTCAGCTTGAGATCCAGGATCGCAGTCTTGACCTCATTATCAGTGAACTCCCTTTCCACGAGATTCCTATCCTCCTGCGCAAGAACCGGCGTGCCTTCCAACCAGGCATCCATAACCTCAGAGGCCACAGCTTCCTTGCTGAACAACTCACCGTAATAGTCCGCGGCGGCCTTCAGAATGACGGGGAGATCCCTGACTTCCCTGTTGTCGATATCAAGACATTGGAGGTTCTCCCTAACTCTCTCAGCCTCCATCTTCCTGAAAATGTAGTTAATGTCACTCTCCTGCCGGAGCACTTCGAGGGAGCCGGTCAATTTGACCGCCGAACCCTCTTCCTTAAAAAAATGACTGATCCTACTTCTAACATTATTAATCAGAAAGGAATTACAACCTCCTTCCTCTCCACGAATCGCCGCATTCAGGATATTCATCAAAATCATGTGACGATTCCTCCTTTCCATGGCAGCCAGCCTACCTTTCTTCATAAGGTAATCCTTAATCTCATTTTTAACCCTCTCCCACACACCGCACTCATCGTCCGTGATCGTGGCTATCCCAGCGTTCAAAATAGAACGAAGGTGCACCAGCGTTTCTTCGTCTTCTAACATGGAGACGTTCATTCGCCAGGGGGTAGCACCCCTCTCTCTCGGAACCGGGACACATACATTCATCATGACGGCCGAGTGGTCAGAAATGTACCTCAGAGGGGAGTTAGGGCTGAAAATTTCAACTTTGTCAATCCAATCAATCTTGGAGGCAAGAAACATATCAATGCGGGACGCACTGGTCCCTCTGTGCCAAGTGTAGCCTGGCTCTCTAGGGTTAAGAGTTCTCCAGACATCGTAAAGACCCTGAGTGTCCAGAATAGCTTTCATCACGTTCTCATAGGCTTCAGACCACCTACCATTGCCCGCCCTATCAAGGTGACTATCGATGACGGCATTAAAACTCTGACGGTCTAGTGGGCAACGTTCGTGACTGCCACGGAAGGCACCTCAGGCTCGATCCACTAAATATCTGCCGTGCGTCGGATGGGCATGTTAAGCCGTTGGACCCCGGACACTGACCCCTTAGTTTTCTCATTTATTACTGACTACAAATGTAAAATAGATCCTAAGCAACGGCGTTATCCAGTGCTTGTTATCACAATACGTGGAATATAGGTAGATTAGACATTAGCGGGTTTTTTACTAAAACAACGTCGTTAAATTGTTCTGTTCAACACGTTTCAAAAATTTGTTTAATCATAACCCAAAACAATGGGGGAATCAAAGATGTAGTATAAGAAACATCGAACTCAATATATCCCTCGCTTACGGTGAGGAAATTGAGGAATTGTCATAGCGTGAGGTTAACACGTTCACTGAGAGAGTTACCGACAGGTATTAGTATTTTTGAGAACTAATTTAGTTCCCTTCAAACGCAAACTAATTGAGGGAAATGAAAAATCCATTTTGTCGTACCATGTTCTGGAATATTTATTCCGATGGACCTGTCTTCTTTCCTCAGAGCACTGCTTTCGGGGGTTGATTCGCATCATTAGACAGTTTTTCTCTGGTATGTAATAAATCGATTATGAATTTTTGTAATCAATCGATTTTTTTTTTTTTTTTTTTGCTGGGTAGGCACTTTCATATTAATCAGGAAACAAGACTTTTCCATCATAATAAATGTTTCGGACTTTGGTCCCAATTATCATTCAATAAGGTCCATTTAAGATTCAACAAAAAATAATCATGAAACGGGAATATCACACTACTCATTGGGAATGTCTTCCCGGCCAGAGAATTAGATGGCAGCGCAATACCAGTGACAAGCAAATCACAGATGGAAGTAAAACCAAATTAGCACAGAAAATTTAGGTGAATCAAAAATGGAATTCAAGACAGTGATATAAATGTCAAGCTTCAATGCAGTTTGGGGTAACAGAAATGTGTTTGCTTGAAAACATTTGTTACAAAAATATTTTGATAATGAATTTGTCTTTTGGTTTCCCCTTCCGGTATTGTCTTCAGAGATGAAACTATTTTCAGTAGGAACGAAACTTTCTCTCAGCCAAGGCATTTTGTGGAAGCTGCTTCAGCGACATCTGTACAGCTTCAGAAACGTCAGCATCTGTGTTGAATGTTGCGCCACAGAACTTCTGCTTCATTGTTGGTACAACCGGAAATCGCACGGGTCGAAGTCACAACTGCAGGCAGGCTATGGCATGGTTTCAATACTACATTTTGTGAGAAAATGTTGAACACAAGCAGCCAATGGATGGGCGTTATCATGGTGTAGGGTCCATTTTCCCACCAGTTCCGTTTGCTTAATCGATATGTGTCGCCGCGCACGCTACAAGACTGAAATTCAATACTCAACATTGACAGCAATTTGTGAAGGAACGTCATGCTGGTAGATTACACCTTTAGGATCAAAGAAACTTGTCATGAGATCAGATCATATGTAGAGGATTTTAGGAAGAGAGTGTCTGATTCCAGGTCTTAAACAACCCTTAGAAATAGGAAGCTAGGAGATTTGAGCTAGAGTGCCCGATAGGAAAGTGACACGGAAGCGAGGTAGAAAGGTCATGTGATCGAACCCGAGGTCCTCTCCGTGGCAGTCACGAACCTTGATCAATAGGCCACCCGAGTCTCCAAAATTATCATAATCACCTTCCCTGCTAATTTGATTTGGCCGATTTTTCAGGAGGAGGCGAGCCTGTGACTTCCACACACTATTTGCGCGTTTCGTGAGAGGGTCGAAATGGTGGACCCATGTTTCATCGGCAGCTATTACAGTGTTAGAAAGTTTTGATCCTTTGCAATCATTGGTTTCCACTCATGACACACCTGCATTCTGGCTAACAATTGTTCTCTCGTCAGGTGATGAGGTACCCATCCGGAACACACACGATGCAGCAGTAATTTGAAGCGTAGATTGCGGAATACAGAAGTATTTGAAATATTAGTTGACGCAGCTATGTCTTCACACGTCTTGCAGGATTGCCCAAATAGTGTTAACAATATGTTTCGTTACAACACTTTCAGGTCTAGAGTTCTGCCGACAAACGCCGTTTTTCGAAATCATGGTGCCATCAAAAAATCGTTGACTCGCCAAAACATTTAACTTTGTATGCTTTTTTCATTAAGCCAACTGTTTCTGCAGCCGTTTTACCAAAATGATAGAAAAATTTTATTGCACAACGCATTTTACTTCTTAACTCTGAATCACTCACCTCCGTAGCTGTATGGCGAAATACAGACGTACCTTAAACAACTGCGCAATAACAAAACCAAAATCATCTGCCACGGATAATACTTGTTGCTATACATACTTCCTTAATTCAGTTAATCGTCTGCGTGGATATTTTCCCACTTCGCACTGTTGCCAACCCAAAAAAATTACTCTCAGTTTTAATGCAACGGGCTTTGTAAATGTCAAGTTTCACTTTTAAAGCACTGAATGTCCTGTAGTTTGAAACTCTTCCTCTCTTTGGCTACTGTTTATTTTACGATTGCTCTGCAATGATTTGCAGTACGGTCTCTCCACAGTGGGTTTTAAATAATGCGATCGCTGTATATTTTCTTATTGTGCTGCTGAAAAATAGCGCAAGGCCACATGGGTAACTGGCATCTCTAGATTGGAAAAATTCCGTATGGGAGTCTTACTGCGCATGCTCGCGGACAACAACGCCTGATGATCTTGGGGACTTCAGTTTCAGGGGTCGTACACATATTGCATTAATGAAGGCGGTAGACCGACTTCTACCCTCCAACAGGCGTTTAGATATTAGTATTCCATGAGCGTTGAAGATGCTAAGAAGATATCAGTTGTTGCATTGTAAAAAATAAGGAGCATCATCAGACATGAAAACATTTGGCTTTAAGGGAAAATTGGAGCAGCGGTTTTGTATTTCAGCAAAAAATGGAATGAAGGTATTTGCTGCAGTTCGGGTAGAATATAATATACCAAAAGGGAATCCCTCATGGTTCCCATCATTTACCATAATGGAAGTTAACTGGAAGCCATGTTGATTAGTGCCATGCTTCAAATCTTTCATTATGCACTCCATCCCATATAATTCCAACATCTTCTGTTGCGCATTGGTCATTAATGCCAACATAAATTCGTCTTCACTTATTGTTGGGAAACTAGGAAGTAGTTCACCAATTGGCTTCCATATTAAAACAGAACATTTATTTCACTTTTCGTTTTCTTTATTCTGATATCTATAGAGAGGACATCATTTGATGAAAAAAAAAAATGACCTCTTGGTCAATTTTAAAATCTCTACAAATGTTTGGTAAATCCTTTTGGTTTACCACCAAACTGATGCGTTTTGTTGGTGAATAATTTTTTCGCAGTTTATCAAGCACAACTGATTTGGGTATTCCTTGGTTTGGCCATGGCTTTCTGCGATTAATCGTATAATACAAGGCTATGCCACTCCGTTATCGCTATCGTACAAGCAAAAGTTCATATTTTTGACACTGCGCTGATTCGCCATCCCTTGGATATTTGTTTACAATTCAATGCAAAGTAAATGGTGGATGTTTTATATGCGCCCTTTGCCAATTATTTGGCGCACTTTTACAATTTAAAATTGTATAAACATCTGTTAATTATTCTTGATGTATGGCTTTTATTTTATATTTATTATTTTGTAACTTCGTGTTTTTCATGTTGACCGATAGATAACAGCACTGTATCAATCACGAAAAATTATATTATTACCCGTGATTCCGCGTTGCTTTACACAAGAAACAGTCGTGGTATTCGACATACTTCAAGTTTTTTCGAACTATTTATCTTTTGCGTACGAGAATAGCTACCAACCGACCTGAAAGCAATATATAAGCACCTGCGTTCGAGAGTAGAAATCGAGCTGCCGACTTCATTAATACAATAGGTGGACGACCCCGAGATCATCAAGCATCTACGTCCGTGAGCAAGTGCAGTAAGAATCCCATAGGGAATCATTCCTGTCTAGAGACGCAAGTCACATGGGGATTCACCGTAGAAGAAGCCAGAATCGTAATAGCCCTTGTCTTCGAATACCATTCACTGGAAACAGAAAGAAAGGGACGTCATATTGTGCAGAAGCACGACGACCTCTCTCCCATTACGAACTTTTGTTGCCCAGCAACACCAACACGCTTGTTTCCCCGCTCCCATGTATAAACATGGGATCGGTTCCACCGGTGTTTCACACACGCCCCGATACACACACCACGGTTCCACAAGCAAGGACACTCACACCCCCGACGCAACACCATACAAACCGACGGCGGAGTCTCCTAGAACGACGGAGAGACAAGGCCCTTCGAAACGTTCATGTAGGAGGAAATTCCTCCTTCGGAGGAGACCCCGTGACAAAGTCACCCAACGGATGACAACATCAGAGGAGGCAACGGCGGAGAGCAACACGCATCTCCAAAAACGAGGAAGCCTCCCCCTAAAGCCCCGACGCAACACCATACATACCGACGGCGGAGTCTCCTAGAACGACGAAGGGACAAGGCCCTTCGAAACGTTCATGTAGGAGGAAATTCCTCCTTCGGAGGAGACCCAGTGACATAGCCACCCAAAGGATGACAACATCAGAGGAGGCAACGGCGGAGAGCAACAGGCATCTCCAGAAACGAGGAAGCCTCCCCCTAAAGACACACACACAGAACCGGCACACGCCAGACACACACCAGACAACAACAAAAAACTCCCCAAGGCATCCGCTCCACAAAAAAAAAAAAAACAAAAAAAAACACGCATACACATACAAATAAATAAAACACTCTCGCAAGCAACACCCCCGAAGCACAGCACACCGAACGCGGAAACCGGGGGTCCGGAAACCGAAGCTGGATCCAAACCGCAAAGCAGAAGTGGCTGAAACGAAACAAAAAGCACCGAATCGACCGATAGGGGGTCCGGAAAACGGCGTCTCCGGAGCCCCCACGCTCGATCCGAGAAGTTAGTAGAACACACAAACCATGTATCAACGAAACAAAACATCAACCAAAAATTCAAAAGGATCCGGTAATGCAGGATTGCAAGCCGAAACAAGGGGGTGGGAGGGGGTTAAGTTCTCCAGTGGAAGAAGTACTTTTCCCTAGTACCGGTAACAATCCGAGGCCAGAAGACCCACCGATACCTGAAGGCACGGTCCGAAAGGGAGTGGGCGTCAAGTTCAACCCTGTTCCGGATCTCGCACTTGACCTGCCAGGCAACTTTCATAGGGCTGAATCCCACATTACCGTGATTACAATAAAGAACTCTGTTCCTCTCTCTCCAGATTTTGTACGTCGTCTCCGTAATGATGAGTCTCCAGACATCCCTTCCCGCTTTGGGACCGGGATACTGGTAGAAAACATGCTGAGGCATAAACTGCTGAGGGCGGCCGGCCCAATCCCAGACCAACCGCCAAACCTGCACAGCCATAGGGCAACTAAAAAACAAGTGGTGTCTATCTTCGATAAGATTGCAGGAAAGACACCTGTCAGTGACAGCACCACCCCACCTGCACTGCCGTTTCCTCGTAGGAAGGACATCATGCGCCAAACGTAACTTAAAGTCCCGTTTTTGCAATCAACCCCAGCAGCATGGACACACATCCACGCCTCCCTCTTATCGAAGTTAACAACATTGAACTCAATGATCTTCTCCCTGGGTCTAGGAAGGATATGAAAGTACATCTGCTTCAAGTTATTCCCGTTCCGGTTGGCCTCCGCAAGGGCCTGAAGGTGCCCACCAAGCTTGTAATACTTATGGGTAGTTTCCCTGCGGGGCCCGAAAAACGATAGCCAGGCAAGAACTTGTCCGCGGATAATCCAGTCAAAAAAGACACAAAGTTCTTACACGGATGAGAGGAGTTAAGAGCCCCTTTAGTACTACGAAACTGGAGTGCGCTGAACCAAGAGGAAAGGTGTTTAACCTCTAAACCGCCTTCCTCCCTAGGACAAAAAAGGGCGGCTCTGGCTATCGCCTCAACGGCCTTACCAGCCCAGATGAAGGCAAAAATCTCCCTCTCCAATAACCTCAGAAGACTCCGAGGGGGTGACTCAAGCTCTCCGGCAAAAGCACACTTTGACACCAAGAGGGCATTGGCCAACTTAGCACGATTAGTCATTGAAATATGAAGCTTCTGCCACCTATCCCTTTCTTTCCGCACGTTTGAGAGGATGTCCCTCCAAGTTTTCTTATGAACACCGTCTTTATCGAAAAGGATACCCAGTATCCTGACGGGTCCATCGGTCACCTCCAGCCCATGAACGGCAGTGCAATCCCATCTTCCCCAGAGCACCAGACTGGACTTATCATCATTCAGCTTAGCACCGGTGGCCCCACAGTACCCCGCGAAGACCTCCCGGACCTTAGTCAGACTTCTTTCCGAGTCCACAAAGAAGGTGACATCATCAGCATACGCCAAGTACTTCATGGAGTACGCACAACCAGGCACAGGAACCCCTTTGATGTTCGGGTGCGCCAGAACCTTCCTCAGCATGGTCTCGATGACCAAAACAAACAACAATGGAGAGAGAGGGCAGCCTTGTCTCACTCCTCTTCCAACCTCAAAGAGGGGAGAAAGACGGCCAGAAACAATAACTCTCCCATTGAGGTCTCTATACAACGAGTCCACAGCCCTTCGGAATATTTCACCAAAGCCGTGAGCTTCCAGCAACTTCCTGATAAAATCGTGGGAGACCCGATCAAAGGCTTTGCTTTGATCCGCAGAAAACATTCCCAGCTTAAGATCTCTTTCGGTAACGTAAGTGACCAAGTCTCTTACGCACCTGATGTTGTGAAACATTTGTCTCCCACGTATACTGCAGGTCTGACCAACACCAACCAGCTTCTCCGCAACCCGCAATAGCCTAGCATTGATGATTTTTGCCATGATCTTGTAATCAATTGTAGACAGAGACACTGGTCTCCACCCACCAAGATCCCTGGCAGGATTTTCCGGGGTCTTACAAAGCAGAGTAACAATACTGGTTCTCATAGTTTCAGTCATGATTCCTCTATTCACAATGTGGTTGTAAATTCTACAAAGCCACGGAGCCAGAATATTGGAAAATTTCTTATAGAACTCGGCCGGCAAGCCATCAATACCAGGAGACTTGTTAAGCTTGAGATCCAGGATCGCAGTCTTGACCTCATTATCAGTAAACTCCCTTTCCACGAGATTCCTATCCTCCTGCGCAAGAACCGGCGTGCCTTCCAACCAGGCATCCATAACATCAGAGGCCACAGCTTCCTTGCTGAACAACTCACCGTAATAGTCCGCGGCGGCCTTCAGAATGACGGGGAGATCCCTGACTTCCCTGTTGCCGATATCAAGACATTGGAGGTTCTCCCTAACTCTCTCAGCCTCCATCTTCCTGAAAATGTAGTTTATGTCACTCTCCTGCCGGAGCACTTCGAGGGAGCCGGTCAATTTGACCGCCGAACCCTCTTCCTTAAAAAAATGACTGATCCTACTTCTAACGTTATTAATCAGAGAGGAATTACAACCTCCTTCCTCTCCACGAATCGCCGCATTCAGGATATTCATTAAAATCATGTGACGATTCCTCCTTTCCATGGCAGCCAGCCTACCTTTTTTCATAAGGTAATCCTTAATCTCATTTTTAACCCTCTCCCACACGCCGCACTCATCGTCCGTAATCGTGGCTATCCCAGCGTTCAAAATAGAACGAAGGTGCATCAGCGTTTCTTCGTCTTCTAACATGGAGACGTTCATTCGCCAGGGGGTAGCACCCCTCTCTCTCGGAACCGGGACACAGACATTCATCATGACGGCCGAGTGGTCAGAAATGTACCTCACAGGGGAGTTAGGGCTGAAAATTTCAACTTTGTCAATCCAATCAATCTTGGAGACTAGAAACATATCAATGCGGGACGCACTGGTCCCTCTGTGCCAAGTGTAGCCTGGCTCTCTAGCGTTAAGAGTTCTCCAGACATCGTAAAGACCCTGAGTGTCCAGAATAGCTTTAATCACGTTCTCATAGGCTTCAGACCACCTACCATCGCCCGCCCTATCAAGGTGACTATCGATGACGGCATTAAAGTCTCCGCCGACAATCAAGACGTCCTCCGAACTCCTAAGGAAAAACGGGAGCTGGTTGTAGAACGACCGTTGCATGTTTCCCTGGTTCGGAGCGTAAACACAAACAAGCTTCATGGACATACTACCACTGTGAACGGTCAGAGCAATCAGCCGACCCTCCCCGTCTGTTTGAAATTGTGAAATATATCTCTCAAACTTCTCTTTAAAAATAATGGCAACACCCGTGTAGCCGGTACTGCCTAAAGAGTACTTAAACCTGAGCCCGGAATTTCTTCGAAAGGCAAACAACTTGGCCAAGTCCGTATGATGCGTCTCCTGAATCATAAGGAAGTCCAGATTACTCTGGCGGAAGAATCCTTCAAGCCAACAATGCTTCTCCGCAGAGTTAAGGCCTTGAACATTCAACGTACCAATCCTAATGTTGGTGCCGAGAAAATTGACCCTACTGGTATGCATACTTACCTTGGGCTGAAAAGGGAAAGTGGAGATTAGACAAAGACAAAAATAAACAAGAGTCATGAAAACTTGGAAACGGAGAGAGAGGAAAAGAAACCACATTACTTGTCAGATTTCACCTTCTCTGCTGCACCGCGATCCATTTTCTCAGCAGTAAAACTCTGGCCGTTTGCAGTCGGAACGACGTGACCTGTGCCGTGCAACATCACAACGGACGCCGCGGCAAGCTCGTTGACAGCCTTAAAATTAGCTGCCGTGAATTCTTTGCCAGAGTTTTTAAACTTACTCTGGTACTGGTGCTGTAAGTTAGCCCGAACAGGGTCCACATCTTCATCATCACCCGTCACAGGCTCCGTAGAAGCCCAGAACTTGCCACTTATTGCCTCAGTACCAGAGTGCTGGCGAACCTGCGCACCACCAACACCGACAGCCCGGACTCCATCGAGCGGAGCACAGATTGTCCCGGCAGTCTCCGGCATCGCCTCCGAGTCAGCGGCGACGTGGCTGCCGCTCGTGGTCGTAGCGCGTCCAAGCGGAAGTGCGCCTCCGGGACCCCCGACGTGCTCCAATAGCCCATCGGAGGGTGGAGTAAGGTATGCAGCTTTCCTTTCGGGAAGACGCATGCCCTGACCATCCACAGCCGCGGAGGAAGACCGCTGCCCCCTTGTGTTGGCCAGGAGGGCAGGTGCCCTCATATCCGTCCCTTCCCATTGACCGGTGTCGTTGGGAAGATCCGGAAATAAATCATGCACAGGGTCAGTGGAAACCAAATTCACCTCCTTCGCACCAAAACATTGGACTTCAGATTTTTCACGGTTCGTGGCAGCACCAAAACACTCAATAACACTATTATCACAATCATTATCAACAACCTTACTACAATTATCAGTTAAATCATTAGAAATATCAATATCACTGTCATCATTACATTCTATATCATCTTGCGATCTTTCACTAATAGCAATTCCCTCCTCAATACTCTCACTAAGATCAGAATCATACTTACTGCCCTCCGTACCATCAGCACTGGAGGTCTCCCCTTCTTCGCTGGACATCTCACTACCTCCGGACTCGGTTCGAGCACTCCTATAGGGAATCATTCCTGTCTAGAGACGCTAGTCACGCGGGGATTCCCCGTAGAAGAAGCCAGAATCGTAACAGCTCCGGAGGGTGATTTCTTCAAGTGATTTATTTTAGTTTTGGACAACACGTATTTTAACTATATCACTTAAAACGTTAATACTATAGTGCTGTGCATTCCGCCATTACTGTTTCAGACACTGTCCTTGACTTCGTGACCCACCCCTCAAACCACCACACACCGCAAAAAAACATCCTCAGCACCCTGGGGAAATCTTCCGGGTAAGGTTCACGTTGTGGTAGTTACTCCACTCCTGCCCTTTCTTTGCCTTTTCCTTAGCATTTTATACTAGATTACCTCATGTCTCATATACGACCAGTTTCGACATTCTCATGTGGTAGGTAACTTCGAATTGGAATTTCTTTATTCAGAAACATCTGCCAATCGAACTACAATCGTCATCTGTCGTTTATATCGGTTACTAAAATTAGCCAAGATCGTGGTGGTCTTAAATATCCAACACCAGCATTTGTTATGATGCTGTCAATTATACATGACTTTGCTTAAAAGTCATTGCCCCATTTGCCACAGAACCTGCTGCTACGGAACTTGTCTTCATAAGTTCTTCCAAAGCTGAGAAAATGTCCAATGTTAAAATGTGAAGGAAGTCAACACAGCAAGAAGTTCAGCATTTTAATTTGTGAAAAATTTCTTCCCATACTGCTCAAGTGCATAGCAAAAACAAGTGACTGATAAAACTACCCAAATATTGTACAATAAATTATGGCATAGGAAAATATTGAAATTAACATAAGGATTTAAATCACTGTTTAACAACTGTATATGTAAGACTTAAAATATTCTGCCTGTGTGTGTTTTACCCTGAATTCTGGCAGTCTGAATATTCAGTTATGTTTCGTAAAGTTACCATAAGTGACCTGACGAACATTGATGAAACTTTGTGGAACAACCTTCTTGAAAAAAAGGGAATTAAAAAATCGTATGTATTATTTTAATTCATAGCTGACATTGTTAAGAAGTTTTAAAATGCCCTGAAAATTATGACTACTATTAATTGCTATATCCTTTAGCTCGCAACTGATATAATATTCGTACAGTGGGCAATCAGGGCCGCCTGGCGTTGGCGTAAATATTTAGAACTACCGATGATTCCTGTTTTCAGCGGTCACCGCACAGGCCGTAGAGAGCGTCCCCTCACGCTCGATCGAGTCCGGCCGTGGTTGAAATGAGCAAATGATGAATACTTTGCCTTTTGAGGGGCAATGGATGGTATGAACGAAATTCAGCGATTTTCCTTCAAGTGTGAAAGTTAAAGATAAATTTCAAATGTGATACCCTAACTGTCAAAAAATGCAATTTCATAAGTTGAACTTTCTTTACCACTCGTTCTACTTAAGTTTTTTATGAATGATTGTTTCCTCATCGGTTTCTTTTTTTTTTTCATAAATACTATATTATCTCATCGAGTTGTCAAAAATTCTATGACCAATTATCAATAATGAAAGATTTCGGAAGCATGCAGCATTAAATTAAAAAATTTAATATAAATAAAAAACTAATAGAGTATTCTGTGCAAGTTATTCTAAACAAACAAATTGTCTTGTCGAACCAACTTGAAAACCTGCCGTTCTAGTGTGGTTCGTGTTGATGCAAAAAGTTCGTTATGGTGGAGGGGCCGTTGTGCGAGAGCACAATAGGGTCCTCCCAGCCCCCATGATTTGAGGGTCTTATACGAAGACAAAGGGTTGGTAGAAATCACATGTAAACCGAGCCCCTAGAGGTACGCGAAGTCCTTGTTTTGATGGAGGGTGTAGAGGTTGTTTAATATGTCTTCTCTCCGGTCGAGGTTGGCGTTGACCGAGACGGCAGGAAGCTGTGTGTGGGTCCTTTCGAGTTCTTCGGAGGATCTGTATGACTCGGGGGTTTGTCTGGTGTTGCTTCTTGAGCCGTGGTGGGAGTGTGTGTAAACATCAGTGAACCATGTCCAGGTGTTTACCTGTGGCGTGGAGAACAGTGTGAAGATGTTGTGTTGCAACAAAGTTCGTGTATGGGGGAGGGGGCGCTCCCCTCTCCCAGTACCCATGATTTGGGGCTCTTATACAAAAGCAATTCAAGCAGCGGCCAGAGGGCAAAACAGAATGCGCGCAATGCATTGTGGGGGCGCATCCCTGCCGAGCCGGAGCTCAGGTTACGTGTGTATTACAATTATTATACTTTATTAATTAATCTGTTTGATTCTTGAAAAATGTTATTCCTGTTGCGGACAAAACTTCTACAGCAACCTTCGCTTCTCAAAAGAAGCTCATAGGATTCAATTTGGATTCAATACCATCAGCTTCAAACAAGCTCCACGTGAGTTCGTCAACAATGATAAGTAATTATTACAAAAGAAATAAATACCAAAGTAACACTTGCCGATCTGTTTGCTTTGGAATTCGAAAAGGGCTTAATTTGTACTCATCTGTAATTGAACAATCCTTAAAATGGCAGCGTTTTTTCACCATATTGATATACTAGTTCACCATAAATCAATATGGTGAATTAGTATATCAATATGCTGAAAATATATAAGTCCACGCGGAAGTTTGCTGCGCTAAGAAATACACTAGCGCTTACATATATTTTTGGTTGTCGGTCATTTCTACTCTGTAAATAAGTCATTCGGGATATATTTTTTTTTTTTTTTTTGTAGTTACTGTTTCTTCATAGTTTATAAATACACTTCATATGTTTCATCATTCCGTATCTCGTTGGAGAAAGTAGGTCACATGGAAAGTCAAATAGGACCAATTGGTGTCTCGTCTTCTAGATTAGCTAGGTTTGAGCAGTGAAATGGAATAGCCAGAACATGACAACAATGTTGCTATGTCCTTTGTAGATTAAAAAAGCGGGAAGGGGGGGGGATTGACTAATACTCGAATTTAACCTGTGTTCATTCTCACAACTTTAAATCTCAAAAGACTATTTCAAACCAAACCTATATAGCATGGGCAAACACCGTGGTGGTTTACCTCGTAGCATTTTGGCAGTACTTTCCTACAAACCTCACATTTTCCTTATGAGTGGTTACAAATTAACTCTGCGATTATAAAGACACAAAGTGTACAATATTTATTGCGTCCACTTTATGTCAATTCCTCCTTAGAATTAAGTAATGTAAGCTCTGACATAAGAGTGTATATGTATATTTAGTGACCAGAAAGTGCAACAAATTTCTAACCCCATAGGTCTCTCATAATTTATGCGTAAGTCCACGTGACCCCAAAAAAATAAGCAGACATGTAAAAATTCAAAGTTAATGTGTTACGAAACTATCAAATGAAGTGTTAATTTAAGTTTCTTGATTGGGGTTTAAAGTGTAAAAATAATTTCGAAAGACTTTAAATGAGAGATAATAAAGTATTTTGCTCATTTGTTGTGTGATAAGATAAATTAATCTAATGCATATATATTGTTGAAACTTCCTTTTAACTTGCAGTAAAAAGTTTAGAAAAATAAATATAAATATATATAAATTTGAAAGAAAAGATATTTGACTAAACAGAACAACATTTAATAATTGTAACCGACGCGTTCTGTTAAACCAACAGAACGCATTTATGACTTGGAGTTCATACTGGCGACAGCGATGTCTACATGTATCGAATTATCTCATTGGCAGCAATAAAACCAGTACCCACCAATTGCCGACCGGTGCTAAAACGGTAATTGTAATCGGAGATGATGGCAGCGGATAATGGCTACAACGAGGCAGCGAAGAGGTAAGTTTGAGAGAGTAAGTAAGTAGGTAAATAAGTTTTCTTTTATCTGGTTAATTTTATATTTGGATGGATACTGCGAACAGGTTAAATTGTTCGATTTGTGGTGTTTCATTCGGGCAGAAATACAATTTGAACCAGCATGTTTAAAAATTTCATATCATGCACCATTACAATGTTCTGATCTAAAAAACATTGCTATATATCATGTAATTGCAATAACAAAGTATAATATATGGAAAAATAGAAATGCCCTATCATTTGAACAAATATAAAAAAATACCGCACAAATTAAACTAGCAATCAAGTGTGATCTTATGAGATGTTTGGAATTTCAAACAAGAAAATTTGGCGTGCAAAAAACTTACAACAAGTGGAAAACCTTAGCTCCAATCATATTTAAGAAGGGTGCAAGAGTTCTAAACAAAATCGTCGAATAGAATTAGTGCAGTCTAAAAATTATAAGCGCGGAAAATGTTATCCAATACATCTTAAAGATATTAAAAGTTTCTATCATCTTAAACGTGTTAAATCCTAGTGTTAATATAAAATAGCACCTAAAATCCTAAAAGAAGTCAGAATAATACTGTTATCTTAGATTTAGTGTCAGTAATTTGATTGAAAAACATAAATATAATTTAAAATTCAATTATAGTTTTCTTTAGCTTTTAATACTTTACCAAAAAAAAAAAAGTAACATGTGCAACTGCTCTTGAAACAAATAATAATGAAAATAAATAAAAATAGGAACCATGCATGTTATTTACTTAACCTTTCATACTTCCTGTGCTGTTGTTGCTTCACCACTATTCTTTCCTTTTAGTTTCATCAGTTCGAATTTCATATAACAGCCTCAAGGCAAAACCTAATGTTCTGAAAACGATAACAAACAAACAAAAAGGTGCGGGATGCGTGGTCCAAATTCATATTTTACATACTACAAAATATATGCTTGTTCACAAGAATACCAGTCAGTCCATAAATCCTTACCTCGACATTTTCGTCCACAGGACATGTTTCCGTTTGTTTCTCGAAAATCTATAAAAGGAACACTGATTTTTCACAGTCTGGTGATTACAGTAAGCTGCAAAACATAAAAGCACATCGAGCAAATCCAATTTCTCCTTAAAATATCAATTGTACAGTACTATCGACAGCCGCCAACGAAAGAAACTATTAACTAAGATGTAAACAACCTGTGTCACGACTTCGACGACGTATATCTGGTTCAAATTGTATTTCTGCCCGAATGAAACACCACAAATCGAACAACTTAACCTGTTCGCAGTAACCATCCAAATATAAATATTAACCAGGTAAAAGTTCTAAAGAAAACTACTTACTTATTCTCTCAAACTTACCTCTTCCCTGCCTCGCAGTAGCCATTATCGGCCAAACTAATGCCGTTTCCGCGCCGGTCGCCGATTGGTGGGTACGGGTTTTATTGCTGCCAATGAGATGACTCGATACATGTAGATATTGCTGTCGCCAGACGCTAGTGAGAGTTCATTACTTGGCTCCGTGCGTTCCATGAAAAAAAAATGAGTGTCCTATTTCACGGGGTGGGACGCTACCAAGAACGTGTCCGGCACCAGTTTTGGGTACATATGTACTTTAGCGTCCTAAATTAATTCGTCATAAAAAGTTAACTGTGTGGGACAAGTACAGCGTACAATATTTTAGGGATATAAAATAATGGGGAAAGGTGCGAAAAAGTAGCATTTTTAGATAAAAGTACATACACTGCTGGCCACCCGAAATGCAACACCAAGAAGGAGGCACCCGATTGGCCTGAAATTCGTAGCATACGTCGCCCGCGAGAGGACATGCAAACGATTAGCACTGCAGGGCATATGCAAATCACGTGCGCCCGGCAGGTCACCGAGAAGCACTATAAGAAGGGTGCACAGAAGGCGGGGTGTAAGTAGTGGAAGTGTGCTGTGCTGCCGGACCTGTGCGTGGGAAGCTTCCTGATGCCTCGTCGCAGAATACGGCAGTCATTCCAGCACGTTTCGGACTTCGACAGAGGACGAATAGTGGCTTATCACGACAGCGGTTTATCGTCCGAGACATCGGCGCCCGTGTGGGGCGACATTCAGCCACATTGAGGCGAGTATGGATTCGGTGGGTGCAGGAGGGACGGACGGACCGACGTGAGTGATTGCCGCAGCCGCGGCACACCACCGGACCAGAGAACCGGCGTGTTGTGCTGTGAGCATTGACGGCTCGCACCGCCACATCACGAACGCTAGCGGAGGAATTAGGGTGTGTTGCGCAACAACCTGCGTCAGTCAGCACGTACCGTTCGACGTCGTCTGCATGAGCGGGGACTTGTCGCACGTGCCCGTTGCCCCGATTACCATTGACGTTACACCACCGGCGATTGCGGCGGCAGTGGGCAGTTTAACGCCGCACCTAGACTACGGAATGGCACGACATTATCTTCTCCGACGGATCCCGCTTCTGCCTGCAACACGACGATGAACGGATCCACGTGTGGCGGCACCGCGGCGAGAAACTGTATGATGCCTGCATTATGCATCGCCATACTGGTCCATCGCCTGGGCGCAATTGGATATGACACCCGCACCCTCTGGTACGCATCGCCGGTACACTCAACAGCCACCGCTACATCTCCGACGTTTTGGAGCCTGTAGTCCTCCCTTACCTGGAGGACCTGCCAGCGGCCACATTTCAACAAGACAATGCGCGCCCGCACGTGGCACGCATCGTGCAACAATTCTCCGCGGCCCACCAGGTGTCACTGCTGCCGTGGTCCGCCCATTCTTCCGATATGTCGCCCATCGAACACGTCTGGTCTCTGATCGGCAGCCGAGAGGCACGGCAGGCACCGCCAGCGTCTACGCCTGATGAACTGGGGCAACGTGTGGAAGCAGCCTGGACCGACAAACCCCAAGCCCACATCTAAAGCCTCTTTCGTTCGATGCCGCGGCGTGTAGCGGCCGTTATGGCCAGCCATGGGGGCCACACGAACTATTGAAGTCTGCGTGTTCCGCAAGTCGCACGGGCTTGTAAAGCTCAATCGTTTCATCTCTGTATCTGTTGTTATGTGCCCAGTAAATCTGGCTTTGCTACTATCTCGCGTCTGTGTTGGTGTTGCATTTTGGGTGGCCAGCAGTGTAATTGTTCCGAAGTATTAACCTGTGAGTACGATGGTTTGCAACAGTTGGTGTGGGAGGCTGAAACGATGCTAACGGCAACCACGTGAAGGTTCCGTGAGTCGGAACGGAGTACGAGTTAGCAGTGAATGCGCGGAAGAATACAACAGGAGTGCCGGTGTATTTTTCGGAAGTGTGTGATGCGTCGTGTAATCGTGCGCAAATACAAGTAGTTTAAACCTGTTTTCTTTATTTTTGAGAAAGATATGTGCGGAATGTCGTTATTATTAGTTTCACAATGTTTCCGAATGGAAACAAATTAAGGCATGCTAATGAATTCATGTACGACAGAAGTTTTGGTTATGGTTTGGAAGATGTGCAGGGCTAGGCGATTTCTTCAAGCACTTCATTTGTAGTTCTTTCCTCGTGAAACAGATGTTTTTCAAAATAAACGGTTTCCTTCAATTCAGATATCGTACTATGGCAGGAAGGTCTACAGCTTCTTGCATTGTGGCGGATAATGAAATTTTAAGCCCTGACGAAATACGAGATGAAGTGTGGAGACTGACGATTTTGTGCTACAGCTTTCTCAAAATCTTCCATTTAAAAAAACAACTTACAACGCTGCGTAAATCCAACCTCTTTCCTTCAGCGTATTCCTACAAGATGCTTCGATGACTACGTACTGCTCAACCGCTTCCTTCTGTATTCTTCCGCCCGTTACTTGCCCTTCTCAACGAAGCTTCCATTCACCGGACTCCACCTTGACGCCGTCGCCGCTCTGTCATCTTAGGCCTACCCTACGTACTCTTCTAAACCATCGCACTCTCAGGTAAATACTTCGGAAAAAATATTCTTTTTATCTAAAAATACTACATTTTTTCACCTTTCCTTATTATTTTGCATGCTTAAAAAATTGGACGTCGCACTTTTCTCACACAGTTGAATTTTTCCGACGAAATAATTTAGGACGCTGAAGTACACATTTACCGGCAGGGAGGCCGATAAATGTGTACTTCAGCGTCTTAATTATTTTTTTTTATTATTTATAATATTTTTTGTGGCCGATAATGAAATTTAAAGCCCTGACGCAATCCGAAATGCAGTGTGGAGACTGACGATTTTCTACTTATGC
The DNA here is from genome assembly GCA_039090855.1 of Macrothele yani. Classification (NCBI taxonomy): domain Eukaryota; kingdom Metazoa; phylum Arthropoda; class Arachnida; order Araneae; family Macrothelidae; genus Macrothele; species Macrothele yani. The sequence goes on along the minus strand of CM077019.1, from coordinate 2,791,105 downwards.
TTTCTTAAAATTACCCTTTAAAAAAAAAGAACTTACAATGCTGCGTAACACCGACCTCTTTCCATGGCCGTATTCCTACAAGACGCTTCGATGACTACATACTGCTCAACCGCTTCCTTCTGTATTCTTCCGCCGTTACTTGCTCTTCTCGACGAAGCTTCCATTCACCGGACTGCACCTTGACGCCGTCACCCTAGACCTAACGCACGTACTCTTCCTAACCATCATACTTTAATACTTCAGAAAATTTATTCCTTTTATGTCCAATAGTATACTAAAGCATTTGGGTACAGCAACAGCAAGGTTAATAAACAGTAAGGTTTGCTCATCCTGCCTCCCTCGCAGCGGAAGTGCCGGTCCCTTACGTAGTGACGTCAGTGTACCACACGACGCAGCCACCAGGACGGATAGATTGTTAATACAATTGAAGCACTCGCGGGAGAAATGTCAACAACTTTTTACTGAAATACGCTTTGAATCTGAAAGCTTGCAACCAAGATGTAATGCAAACGCACATCTGTAATATAATCAGGAAAAACGGACATCCATGTGAATATTTTATTTAGAGTAAACCGAGAATGTGAAGAAACGTATTATGCATTTCTTTCATTTTTTTTTTTCAAATCTGTTTAATCTAAATATCTAAATAGGATATTGACATGACACTAAGGAAAAGTGCAGGGACAGTGATTATACCTTCTAATTTATTTATATGCAACTGTAATACTGTCTTTACATAAATTCAAAAGAAGGAAAAAAAAACTTATAAGATTATGCTGTCAGGACCTCATGAAGAAATCCTTTTATGCGGAACAAATAAAAACTTGAGTAGCATTCCACTAACTTGCTTAATTAAAAAGTTGGAAATTAATTTCACTAAATGTTCTGTTATTATTTGTAACTAATCGCTGAACAGAAAAGTTAAAATCATGGATCTTTGCAATTTTTGTTTGTTTGTTTCTTTAGTCATATCTTATTCGCTAAATTTTGAGATCTTTAAGAATCGGGACATTATTTAACGTAAAAAAATTCTTTCTTCACTTACCTTTGTCATGTTCCTTAGGTAACTGTTTTAACCAGTTTTCTCTTCTTGGAGTTTGCAATATATTTTTTGCTGAGCGTTAATATGGCACATACGGATCATAATTCGGGTTTTCATGAATAGTTTGATGGCAGGGTGCACATTTGGAGGGAACTGATGGGCAGAAGCTTCCACTGCGGTGTGAACAATTCCTTTAACTTTCCTTAAATTATTTTTCCCATGTAGTTTTAAAAAATTTCTTCTAGTTGGATAACCATGCTCATCCACTCATTTGTTGGATGTTGCAAGCAGCCTCTGCTTATGACGCTAATCCAGTCGCAAAGAATTCCTTTTTCTTGCCCTAGGTCCAGAGCAAGGAACAGAACAAACGCAGGAAGATCCACTCCGTTGTCTCATTGGCAGGAATAAAAACGCAACAACCAATTGGCGTGCGTGATGTGTGTGATAGTGGAAACACAGGCAGACGGCCAGAGCAATAGCGCGTTTTTGATGTTAATCCTAGCAAATTCTGATGTGTACGTTTGACGGATATAAAAAGGTTTGTATTGAAGTACCAGGTACTACTATGAGTTTAATACATATTCATTTTTAGTGATTTTCGTCCTAGCAACTCTGTGTGCTAATATTCCCTTTGTATGCACGTTTGAAATGCGTGCCTTTTTACACACATCGAGAATGCCGTCTCAATTTTGCAGTGTCTCGGATAATTTTAGCCGCTATATAGTGCTTTTATTTTCAATCAGACTAGTTATTTGTTGTGTTTGTTCACGTTTGAGATTGTGGCTTTGCACGTGTCATTATCCTATGTATGCATTACCACCAGTAGCGTTACTAGCACAACGTGTCCCCCCCCCCCCTCGCAAGATTTTCTTCAGCGCCCCTAAGCACAAACATTTTCCCAGGATTTGGAACATGATCGAGGAAGGATGTGTTTTTTAAAGTGTGTGTGTGGTTCGGAGGAGAGTGTCTGAAAATGTAAGGGGGTGTACCTAGAGACCTGTGATTCTGAATATATTTTTTCTTTCGGGTTTAACGATTACCATGAGCAACTATAAGCAGTTGCCTATCCCTATTTCAGTGTCACTGGTTCTAGGAAATGTAGAGATCCATGCCTCACGGGACTCGTACCCGGACCACTGCACCACCGGGGTGGCTAGGGTAGTTATGAATGTTTGAAAATGGGAGATAATAAGCTTTACTTTTATAACATCATGCTGTTTTTCTATCGTAATGACACACAGTATTTGTCATTTTCTTGTAAGACTTCCGTCCACAGTGAGTAGAGTTTAGGTCCCAGCCACCTACAGCGAGATCGCCTTTTGGGCAGGACACAGAAACGGAAGGAATGAGAGCAAGTCTATCGACTTTGACAGAACAGTTTGTAGTGAGATTAGAGTACAGTAGATGGCGCTACCGTACAAGTACGATGTTGCACACAGAGGGGTGAGCACGTTAAGTGACGGCCCCGAGCCCGACACTTAACGTGCTCGTCCGATGCACGGCGGATATTCAGCGATTGTTAGTAAATCACACCATCTCTGAAAGATCAGCCCAGGTTCGAACCTGAAGACCTTGCATCGATAGTCTGACTCGCTAACCACTAAGCCATCCGCGGCTCCTATCGTAATGACAAAACTTTGACAAACAATATATATATGTGTGTTGCCGTGGAATATTGATCATGACAGTTAATTGCATTTAAAAAAATGTATCTGCGTACACAACTACTGAAATAGGAACTTGCTGCAAACCCGTGAAGCGCAAACCAACATAATAGAATAATTTAACGAAAAATTAATAAAACAAACAATTTTTAGAACATTGCAGATTCCAACAAGGACAATGTGTGTGAAATGGCTAAATTCACTTTTACCTTCTACCAGAAATGAGGTGGTTAGAATTTACAAGGTTCAACTTCCAGCACATTGTCATTATTGGGTGTGGGTATAGTGTTTCTGTGTTTGTTTTTTTTTTTTTTTATAGGTTTTACATATTTATTTAGTCTACAACATCTTGAAGTGGTGGCTGAAAATGGATAAACAAAAATTTAAAGCAAAAAGGAAAGTTTGTCTAAACGAAAAGAAAATTGTGAACAAAATCTTCATTTTTAAAGATCTGCAAATAAAAGCTGCTAATAAATTGGAAACTATCCGTGTACAGCATCCGTCTAAAGTCTGCAATTCTGATCATGACTTGGAAATGCTTCAAAATTAAATGTTAAGTCAGTGGTAAAGGAATGTACTGCAAATTCAATTTCTTTATTTATTCATTCTGATGGCAGAGGTACAGTACATATGCAATCAAAATAAAGGAAAGAACAAAATAAAAACTGACATGCTGATATGTTAACAATGTGTATGATTATTCTCAATACCAATAATATATAAGGTAGGTTCAAAATGCTTCCAGATAGTATGTCACCTGCATTAGAAACATTAATTGAATACTTACCTGCATGGGAATTTTCATCCAAAACAGGGGCAAGTTTATCCGAATGGAACTTTCTGAGATGTGTGTGTAGACTGTGTTTAACTCGAAATGTTACCTGACAGTAGCTGCATGTCAATCTCGTTGCAATTCGTGGTTCAGGTATAATAGAAACATCAAGATGAAATTTTTTAACACGCTTCTTTAAGTTATATTTCAGCCCGAATGAACCACCACAAATTGAACAGATCAATCTGTTCGTAGTATGCATGGTCACCGCGAAATATGAAAATGCAACCCGCTAAATATCAATCAAAACAAGCAGAATTGTACACGCCAAAAATCCGCAGTAAGAAGTAAGAACAGTAACAATTCAACCCGCCAAAAATGCACTACTTCTCTGGCCTTTCACGCACGCCAATTGGTTGCTTGCGTTTTTATTTCTGCCAATGAGACGACGGAATGGATCTTCCTGAATTGTTCTGTTGCTGTACCTAGACGCTAGTTATGTACTTACCTTTCTCCGTTATTTTACATGCTTAAAAAATTGTACGTCGCACTTTTCTCACACAGTTAAATTTTTCCGATGAAATAACTTAGGACGCTTATACCGGAGTTTCCACTCTGAATTAGGGATGGGTAAAAAACCTCGATGTTTTGACCTCGATGTTGCAGAAGCCGATACATCGAAAAAATATCGAGGTTTTGTGACCGATGTTTTAAACTGGAAGAGAACTTCTACGAAAAGTTAATGCATTTCTTTTTGTTACATTCATAACTATACAGAGGAAAGAAATATCACCTTCCTATTGTTTTTTTTACTTGATTATTTGGCGAAAACCGAGATCTTTTCCTCGAAGGCAAGTCAGATGATACATCGAAAAACCATCGAGGTTTCCACCGATACATCGAAAAAACATCGAGGCTTTTAAGAAATAATATTAGTTACTTGGGGTTGAATTGGTGAGCAATCACCATTATATTGAACAGAGATTTTACCCACCGATATGCCCATTCGCTGCTGCAGATCAAAAAGTGTGAAATCTTCCGCTTGTTAGCAAGACATCCAGGTTTCCACCGATACATCGGGCGTTTTAACAAATATTACGTTATAAGATGTTGCATTGTTGAGTATCACCGTTACATTGAACGGAGATTTTACAAATAGATCGCCCATTCATTGTTGCAGATGGAAAAGTGCGAATTCTTCAGTTTATTAGTAAAACATCGAGGTTCCCACCGATGCATCGAAGAAACATCGAGGTTTTCACGATGCATCGAGCGTTTTAACAAATACTATGTTAATTGCTGTTGAATTGGTGAGTATCACTGTTATATTAAAGAGAGATTTTACAAATCGTGTGCCCATTTACTGGTGCAGGATGAGAAAAGTGCGAGTTTTTCAGTTTATTAGCAAACACCGATGCAAATATAGGATTCTACTAATGCATCGAGCATTTTAATACACATTATTAGTTACCCGATGCTATTGGTGAGAAATCACTATTATATTGAACAGAGATTCTGCATATCTATTGCGTATTTGCTGCTGCAGATTGAAAACAACGAATCAGCAAAAACATCCACCGATATTTTTGTCTTCGTATAAGACCCCAAATCATGGGGGCTGGGAGAAGGGAGCGCCCTAATGTGCTCTCGCGCGACGTCCCCAACCCCATACACGAACTTTGTTGCAACACATCTTCACATTGTTCACCACGCCCAAAATAAACACCTGGACATGGTTCACTGATGTTTACACACACTCCCACCACGGCCCAACAAGCAACACCAGACAAACCCCCGAGTCATACAGATCCTCCGAAGAACTCGAAAGGACCCGCACACAAAGAGCCGGCGAGGTCACCTAGAACGGCGGGTGCAGCCCGAAGGTACACCCGGAACGTCCATGTATGCGGACAAATGTCCCCTTCAGAGGTGACCAAGTGACAGCGACCCGGACGGGAGACTGTCAGAGAGGACACCGGGCCGACGGGTGCACCAAGGCACTCACACGACCCATGGCAGGTGCCTCCCCGGCCTACTTCCACACGGAACCGGCACACCACAAACAGCAAATACACAACACCCTCCCTTCAGATACCATCCATTTTTTTATTTTTGTATTAAGAACTGAAGCTGCGGTGTGATGTAATAGTACATCTCCTTGCAGCACTTGTCTTAATCTATCCTTCCCAATAACAGCCTATCGGACATGGCGAGAACCTCTTTGGGTTCTACTTTTGTCCAGGCTTAGTGCAATTGTTCCGGGGGCTTAATAGAAAAATTTTGAATATGCAAGATTATGAAAATATAAGAATATTGTACATATATAAAATTTTGGAATCTGGTGCAAATATTCTTATGCAATAGTTGCTCTTAGCCTTATAACAACATCCCATCACAATTGTGTGATTTTCAGTTGTTTAGGCTGTTTCTTGCTTTGTTGCAATTCAGTGGTTTACACTTAGCCTGCCCTCGCACACTTCGTGTCTCCCACCTTCATGCAATTAAAGAATTAGATTATTTAACAATCATTAGAAAAAGAATTTTCCACTTCCTAAACATTTAGGGCATACTTTTATAAAATTCAATCATAATACAGTATTTCCAAAAACAATATAAATTACACTTTTTTTTTTTTTTTTTTTTTTTTTTTTTTTCATTTCATGAAACTACATACCACTGGACTCATGCATATACTTTTTGCCATTCACGTTTTTCACTCATCTTTCTATGCAATCATTCAATATGTTTACTTACCTTTGTATATACTTACGTATGCCATAATCTTTGCATTTTCATATCCTACTTCTTTTTCGTAGAGTACATGCTCCAGTTCTTTCCTTCAGCTTCGATATTTTTTTTTTTTTTTAAGACTTGTGTTTTTGTGAAATAAAGAGACACATACCGCATATAGTTTGAACTTGTGTCTGCATTAATTGTGAAATTAGAGATTCCCATTAAGGTATTTAGGAAGGAGTAACCACGGCTACTCTGAATTTAGACCGTGGGGTTATTTGATTTCGTTACCATCTGACTCAGTATGAGGAAATGGCATTTTTTTAATACAGATGTTTAACGTCTGAACTGAACTTTGATAATAATTTATAAAATATATTAAATTTATTTTTAGCATTTATTACTGACCATAAATGCAAATTTTGACATTTTAATCCCCGATGACTTATCTTTACGTTTTGCTATTGCCATACATGTCCCAGACCCATAAATATACGTTCTCATTCTTTTCATCCGTTTCCTGATGCCTGGATTGATGTATTTACGTTTAAAAAACTAGATGGCAGTTTTTGTTCAAATCTGGAGCTTCAAGAAAAGCTCCAGCCTTGAACAATATTGTTTTCTCTTCTTAGAAGAAAAGCTGTATTTTGTTTTCTCTCGCAGGATTTCAAATTCTTTTTACGTTTATATCAGTTTGACATTTTCGATTGTGAAATAATGCTGAGATTGATACATAAAGCAAATAGGTTTTACTGTAAAACATGATACGGTTTTGAAATGCAATTCTTCACCCGTTACAATGAACTGTTGAAATCGAACTCTTGTCAGATTTGCATGAACTTTATTCACTTTTTATGCACTACGGACGCCTACTTGTTTCTCCTCTTACAAACTCTTTCATGATCGACGACTTCAATGCATTGTGCATTTTTGGGCTTTAGCTTTTATATATACTATGTATAATACAAATAGTCTTTATTTATATTTATGTGTAGTCCTCGTGGTGTGATTGCGTTCTGAAATAAAGACTTTTATGATCCTCTTCATCATCAACAAAAAACAAAGTTCAACGAAAACACAAGAAACCAAGGGCCCGGAAATGCAGCATTATAAGCCAAAAAGTTGGGGAGACTAAGTTCCCCAATGGAAAAAAAAAATTCCTTCGTTCCAGTGACAATTTTAGGCCAGAAGACCCACCGGAACTTAAAAGCACGGTCCGAAAGAGTGCGGGCATCCAACACAACTCTATTCCTAACCTCGCACTTGACGTGCCAGGCCACTTTCAAAGGGTTGAATCCCGCATTTCCGTAATTACTATGGACAACTCTGTTCCTCTGTCTCCAGATTTTGTAAGTGGTCTCAGTGATGATCAATCCCCAGAAATCCTTCCCTGTCTTGGGGCCGGGGTACTGGTAAAAGACCTCCTGAGCCTTGAGTCACCGCGGGCAACCTGCCCAAGTCTAAGCAACCTTCCACACCTGCACGGCCATGGGACAACTCCAGAACAACTGGTACCGGTCTTCAATAAGATTGCAAAAGGCACACTTGTCGGTGATGAAAGTACCCCATCTGTACTGCCTCTTCCTAGTCGGAAGGACATCGTGAGCCAGACAGAATTTAAAATCCCGCTTCTTACAGTCAACTCCAGCCGCCAACACGCTCATCCACACCTACTTCCTGTTGCAGTTGACGACACTAAACTCAGTAACCTGCTCCCTAGGCCTAGGGAGAATGTGAAGATACATTTGCTTCAAATTCAGCCCATTCCGGTTAGCCTCCGCGAGACCCTGAAGGTGCCTCCCAAGCTTATAGTGCTTGTGAGTGGTCTCTCTACGCGGGCCCATAAATCGGAAGCCAGGTAAGAACTTCTCCGCAGACAATCCTGTCAAACAAGCAACAAAGTTTCTACAAGGGTGCAGAGGAGTTCAGACCTTCCTTCACACTCCTAAATTGCAGTGCACTGAACCAGGAGGAGAGGTGTTTAACATCCAAACCATCCTCCTCCTTCGGGCAGCACAGGATCGCTCTGGCAACAGCCTCAACTTGATTACCGGCCCAAATAAAGGTAAATGCAAATACTTCCCTTTCCAGAAGCCTCATGAGACTCAGAGGGGGAGAACCAAGTTCTCCGACAAAAGCACATTTCGAGACCAGGAGAGCGTAAGCAAACTTAGCAAGGTTAATCATCGAAATGTCAACACTTTGCCACCTTTCCTTCTTCTCCTTAATAGCGAAGAGGATGTACCTCCAAGTCTTCAAATGGACACCGTCTCTATCAAAAGGATACCGATTATCCTGACGGGTCCATCCGTCACCGCCAGCCCTCGGACCGCTGAGCAATACCACCTGCCCCAAAGAAGCAGGTTCGACGTATCCTCATTAAGCATGGACCCGGTGGCACCGCAGTATCCCGCGAAGACTTCCCGGACCTACTTGAGACTGACTTTCGAGTCAACAAAGAAAGTGACGTCGTCAGCATAAGCAAGATACTTTAGGGACCCCACGCAGCTAGGGATGGGGGCCCCCTGAATGCTAGGATGAGCGTGAACCTTCCTTAAAATAGTCTCAATGACCAAGACAAACAACAACGGGGAGAGTGGGCAGCCTTGTCTCACACCTCTTCTAACCTCAAAGAGGTAAAAAAACGGCCCGAAATAATGACTCTCCCGTTGAGGTCCCTATAGAAAGAGTCACGCAAAAAACTCTCCGAAGCCGTGGGCTTCCAGCAGCTTTCTAATAAACTCGTGAGAAACACAATCAAAGGCCTTCCTCTGATCCGCTGAAAACATTCCTAACTTAACATCCCTGTCTCTTATATAGGCAATCATGTCTCTCACACACCGAATGTTATGATATATATTCCTACCACGGATACTGCACGTCTGCCCAACGCCAACGAACTTCTCCGCTACCCGTGAAAGTCTCGCATTGACGATCGCCGCCGTGATCTTATAGTCAATGATAGACAGAGACACCGGTTTCCATCTAGCAAGATCACGAACAGGATCGTCGGGGGTTTTAGAAAGAAGAGTCACAACACTACTCCTTATGGACTTAGTCATAATTCCTTTATCAGCAATGTTGTTATAAATTCTTCATAACCAGGGGAAAAAATATTGACAAATTTCTTGTAAAATTCGGCCAAAAGCCCGTCAATACCCGGCGACTTTCTGGGCTTGAGGCTCAGGATCGCCCACCTGACTTCAGTTTCGGTGAATTCCCCTTCCAAAAACTCCATATCTTCATCCGAAATACTCGGAGTACCCTCCAGCCAAGCTTCCATGACCTCAGGCTGCACTTCCTCTTTGCCAAATAACCTGCCATAAAAATCAGCCGCCGCCTGCAGGATATCGGGGAGATCTCGGACCTAGCTACCGTCAATGTCGAGGCATTGAAGGCTCACCCTAACCCTCTCCGTCTCGACTTTCCGGTAGATGAAGTTAATATCACTCTCCTGCCGGAGAACTTCCAAGGCCCCAGTCAACTTGACTGCCGATCCTTCCTCTCGATAGAAGTGACTAATTTCACTCCTGATATTAGTAATCAGAGAGGAGTTACACCCATCAGTATCTCCACGAATCGCCGCATTAAGGATGTTTATCAAAATCATGTGGCGCTTCCCCTTCGACCTAGCCAACTCTCTACCCTTCTGAGAAAGGAAATCGTTCATCTCTTCTTTGGTCCGTTCCCACACACCGCACTCATCGTCAGGGATCGTGCCTGCGCCCGCGTTCAGGATCGAGCGAAGGTGCACTAGCGTATCTTCATCATCTAACATAGCGAAGTTCAAACGCCACGGAGTAACACCTCTCGCTCTCGGAACCGGCACACACACGTCCATCAGGACGGCAGAGTGGTCCGAAACATACAACAGTGGAGAGTTCGGACCAAAGATCTCAATCCTGTCAATCCAGTCAATCTTCGACACAAGAAACATATCCAGGCGGGAAGCGCTGCCCCCTCTAAACCAGGTATAACCCGGAATACTGGGGTTAAGTCTCCTCCAGGCATCGCACAGACCCTGGTTTTCCAGGAGGACCTTAAACACGTTCCCATAAGCTTTCGACCACCAACTGTCTCCGGCCCTGTCGAGGTTGTAGTCTGCGACCGCATTAAAATCCCCGCCAACAATCAACACATCTTACGAACTTCTGACGAAATGCGAGAAATCATTATAAAACATCTTCTGCAAGTTGCCCTTATTAGGAGCGTAAATGCACACAAGTTTCATAGAGATATTCCTACTGTGGACGGTAAGAGAGATCACCCGACCTTCCCAGTCCGATTCAAAGTGAGTGATATCTCTTTCAAACTTCTCTTTATAAATGAAAGCAGCTCCCGTGTAACCAGTACTCCCAAGCGAGTACTTAAATATGAGACCAGACCTTCTGCGAAAAGCAAAAATCTGTTCCCTATCCTTATGGTGAGTTTCCTGAATCATGAGGAAGTCCAGATTATTCTGACGAAATAACCCTTCAAGCCAACACTGCTTCGCCTCCGAATTGAGGCCCTGAACGTTCAAGGAACCAACCCTGATGTTTGTGCCGGCAAAATTTACCTTACCAGAGTCCATACTTACGTGGTTCTGCAAAAAGAAAGAGTTACAAAAACAAACACAGAAATAAAACGCAAAACCCATACTCCAACTGGGAGAGAGAGGAAACGCGACCAAGTTACTTTTCAGTTCCAGCCTTCTTAACAACACTTCTAGTCAACCTTTCTTCTCGAAGAACTTGGCCATTCGCTGTTGGGATCACATGTCCCGTGTCATGCAACATTACAGAGGCAGCAGCAGCAAGATCGTTGACCGCTGTATACTCTTTTTTCTTGTTCTGATACTGACGCTTCAGGTCAGCTCAAAGGGACTTAGTATTCTCACCATCCACTTAGGTATCACAACACTAGTGTCAGTGTTTTGTTTCTCCTCCTCACTCCCGACGCCGACGTGCAGCGGGAAGACAACGGCGTCGCTTCACAGCCGGCAACGACGTGGCTGCCACCCCCAATAGTGTGAACACCAAAAGTCGTATTGAGATATGTTTGTCTTCTAAAACCAACACTTGGAGAACCAAGACTTGTCATCCGAGAGAGGGGGACGCCATTGTGCGCGAGCACGGCGACCCCTCTCCCGGCACGAAATTTTGTTGCCCAGCAACACCAACACACTCGCTTCGCCGAACTACATATAAAATGTGAGTTCGGTTCCACCGGTGTTTCACTCACACCCCGATGCACCTACCACGGTTCCACAGTCAGCACATCCAGACCCCCGAATCACACTGGCCTGCCGAAGAACTCGAACAGGCCCCAATTCACTTTGCAGACAGGGACACCAAGAATGACGAGGCAGGCCCTAGGCCACCCCGAAACACTCCAGTAGGAGAAGTCTCTCCTTCACGTGTGCCCTGTGATGGCGTCCCAACCGAGACACCACCAGAAGGGTCGCCGAGCCGTCCGCGTGGCACAAAGACCAGCTTTCGACCCACCAATGGCTCCCAACCCTGCACACAACCACGCAGAACCGACACACCACAAACAGCAATCACACACCACCCACCCAAACAGCAAACACACACAGGCAAGCCACACCCGGAAAAGCAAAGTGAGGAAAGATCACAGCAAAACACCAAGACCCCCGATTCACACACAAAGTCGACCAGCCACCCCAAAGCCAGCGCCGCTGGAGGAGACTGGTATGGTACGCAAACAGGCGCTCGGCAGGGAGGAAGAAGGGTAATCTCCTCACTCCATCCCGGAATCTAGAAAAGAAACATCCCAAAGATTAAAACACAAGACAAAGTTCATCAAAAACTCAAGAAACCAAGGGTGCGGAAATGCAGGATTACAAGCCAAAAAGCTGGGAAGACTAAGTTCCCCAATGGAAAAAATATTTTTCCTTCGTTCCAGTAACAATTTTGGGCCAGAAGATCCACCGGAACTTAAAGGCACGGTCCGAAAGAGTGCGGGCATCCAACTCAACTCTATTCCTAAGCTGGCACTTGACGTGCCAGGCCACTTTCAAAGGGTTGAATCCTGCATTTCCGTAATTACTATGCACAACTCTGTTCCTCTCTCTCCAGATTTTGTACGTGGTCTCAGTGATGATCAACCTCCAGACATCCCGCCCAGTCTTGGGGCCGGGGTACTGGTAAAAGACCTCCTGTGCCTTGAGTCGCTGCGGACAACCTGCCCAGGTCCAAACAAGCTTCCACACCTGCACGGCCATGGGACAACTCCAGAACAAGTGGTACCGGTCTTCAATGAGATTGCAAGAGGCGCACTTGTCGGTGATGGCAGTTCCCCACCTGTACTGCCTCTTCCTAGTCGGAAGGACATCGTGAGCCAGACGGAATTTAAAATCCCGCTTCTTACAGTCAACTCCAGCCGCCAACACGCTCATCCACACCTCCTTCCTGTTGCAGTTGACGGCACTAAACTCAGTAACCTGCTCCCTAGGCCTATGGAGAATGTGCAGATACATTTGTTTCAAATTCAGCCCATTCCGGTTAGCCTCCGCGAGAGCCTGCATGTACCCCCCCCCCCCCCAGCTTATAGTGCTTGTGAGTACGCCCCATAAATCGGAAGCCAGGTAAGAACTTCTCCGCAGACAATCCTGTCAAATACGCAACAAAGTTCCTACACGGGTGCGAGGAGTTCAGAGCTTCCTTCACACTCCTAAACTGCAGTACACTGAACCAGGAGGAGAGGTGTTTAACATCCAAACCACCCTCGTCCTTCGGGTAGCACAAGACCGCTCTGGCAACACATTTAATAGCCGCGTGCTCGTGAAAGCACACATATAACTTGAAGTCTACGTATAACGGACGCTCTAAATGTCAGACGCGTCAATAATTATATAAATTTTATTTATCGAATTTCGTACTGAATGTAAAGTTTAAAGCAAAGGATAGTTTATTTTCTCATAGAACTAGATAACTGGAAGAGCGCATTTCTATCAAAATAATAATAAAAAAAAGAAGGAACGATTCATTTCTTTAAGGTTTTGAAAGATTTTAAAGAAATGAATCCCTCAATCTTGGAAGCAGCAGCATGAAAGCCAAATGTGTAATTTTGCCAAGTTTCCAACACTTTTGGAAGATTCCGTCAAAAAATAAAGGAGCAAAGAAAGAGAGAAGTTTGTTGTGTTAGAGTTCTCTAATACCGGACATTGATATTAAACATCTCGCCACTGGTATTGGCTCCAATAAAAGTAATCTCCTGAGTTCACTCTCTGCCTTCTTACGGGCAACACAAAATTCTTCCACATGTATCACATAATCTCAGCAAAAACGGCGCGTCAGTCATATTGAATCGATGTACCTCTGTTAGTTCACAAATGTTCCTAAATACTTAAAATTGTATAGAACGATACAGAGCCGTATTTAAATAAAAATTTATAATCTTAGCATATATCTTTCACGTTACATTCTTCCTGTTATTTTAAATTGCTCAGATTACTCAGTTTTAATATAAATTGATATTTTAGTTAGTAATGAAAATTAAAAAAAATAATGAATCAGTTTTTTTTTTATTTTGAGAGTAGTTTTCCTAGTCCGTTTACCCCTAAGGAACTTTTTTTTTATTTAGAACTACATCCCTGATTGTAACAGAATTCTTTGGATGAGGAAAATTTGCATTTCAAATGTTGCCGAATGCGTTTTAAAAATTACAAGGAAATGCAGAAATTGAAATGTTCTTTCTTCTTCTCTCCGAGGAAGGGAATTTTCTTAAAAGGATCGCACCTGTCTGTTTGAGCCATTTTGAAATTCGTTTTGCTGTGTCTTCTCGTCTGTCCCCCGCCGCACAAGTATCGTAACATTATTTCACTACACAACGTTACATATATATATTAAACATTTTTATGTTCATTTAAATGTAAATACTTCAATTAACAAAAACACTTGTATAAAAGATAAATTTTTTAATTCGTAGAAAAAAATATGACTCAGCTCCACATAAGGATTTCACTTTCAGGTTCTGTAGGGCCTACTATTCCATATGGTGTGGGAAAAGGCTACAAACCCTATCTATATTCCAATTCACCCTAAAAGTGTACTACTGGGAAAGGCGTAAGAGCGTTATCACATCTCGTAGTGGAATGCAAGAACGGTATCCATCCGCGTTAATGTGTTCTTCTACTGGTTTCTTTCTGATCCTTCCACCCACCCACACATCTCACAAGCAGTGGGGGCTGGTGGAGGCCGAACTGCTTCCCCTACTGCCTTCGAGTTTCCCCGACTGTCAATTTATTGCCTGTGTGTTGTTAATGTTGGGAGAGGTCTTCCACCTGTCCGAGTTGTATTCCAAGTGGGCAGAAATAGCCGAAAGTGCGAAGCTCTTGATTCAGCAACTTATCAGAACAAATTTATTTCTAAAAGCGCTCTAACTTCTAGAATTTTTTTTAGATAGCAATTTTGTCTGATAAACTGTTGAGCAAACAAAAATGGATTCTGAGCAATAATTCTGATGCTTTTCGCTCGAAATGCATGGGACTATTTTTCGTAGCGGAGGTAGCTGTTACGTACCCTTCATAGTGGTTCACTCTGAGATTGACTCGGAGTATAGGTCTGAACGCCAGTCAATCTATCATCCTATGGATTACGCTGGCTGGAGGAGGAGGAACCTGTTTGTGTTACGTAATCTTCGTGAAGCCAATTGCAGTCGTCGTTTGTTCATCCTCCGCTCTAAAGAGGAGGAGAGACAGTGGTCAAAGTCACGCGTTTGAGACAGCGCCCCAGTGGTCGGACATGAAACTATGATAGCATCTGTCACGTGATACGGTAACATTGTACCAGCGTTTATATAAGTAGCACCACAGAGACAGGTTGTACCACGCAGGCCGCGCGTGGCCTAGTGGGCAACGTTCGTGACTGCCACGGAAAGGGCCTCGGGTTCGATCACAACAGGTACGAACGCTCGATCCACTAAATACCCCCGAGCGTCGGATGGGCACGTTAAGCCGTCGGACCCAGGGTACTGGTTCCCCGGTAGTGAATAAGGGCGTCTTCCTACCCCTTTCTACTTTGCTTCCGTGTCACTTTCCTATCGGGCGCCTAGCCCAAATCTCCTAGTTTCCTATTTCTAAGGGTTGTTTAAGACCTGGGGTCAGACACTCCCTTCCTAAAATCCTCTACATATGATTATGATCATGGTTGTACCACGAGCTGCGAATGGCTTACTGGTTAGTGAGTAAGGTTCAATCGTGGGCTGATCTTCCAGAGATGGTGTGGTTTGCTAACAATCGCTGAATATCCGCAGTGCATCGGACGAGTACGTTAAATGACGGCCCCCTGGTTACGTTGGGTATTCATTCCTACTCCCCCTGACTTTCTCTCACTCCTCTATGAGCAACATGGTACTTGTACGGTGGCGCCATCTACTATACTCTCTCTCTCACTTACAAACTGTTCTGTCAAAGTCGCTAGACTTGCTCTCACTCCTTCCGTTTCTGTGCCCTGCCCAAAAGGCCTGAACCTTCTCTGTGGACGGAAGTCCTGAATGAAAATGCCTGGCTGTCTCTCACAAAAGATCGGACAATCGGATGTGCACGTTAAGCCGTCGGACTCCAGGTACTGCCCCCCGCCAGGTAGTGGACGTTTCTCACCCTTCCTACCTCGCTTCCGTGTCAATTTCCTATCGGGTACTCTAGCCGAAATCTCCTAGCTTTCTATTTCTAAGGGTTGTTTAAGACCTGGGGTCAGACACTCCCTTCCTAAAATCCTCTACATACGATCTGAGTTGTAAATATCCCTGACGACAGTTTGAAGATTTCCTGCGAAGCGAGCGGACGTCTTTTTTGAGCGTTGTTTAGGAATAGCCCAAGATTTATTACAACACGACATTCGTCAGCCTAAAATACACCACACCTCTCTTCCTGCTCACTCCAAAATCACACCTTCTTCTTAACCCAACCCCGCCTCTTCCACTAATGAGTTTCCGTTCACACCTCTCTTCCTGCACTATTTAACGCTGTACCACTCTTTCCAACCTCCCAGTGCTTCTGCTTTCTCCGTTGCTCTCTTGCTACTACAACTTTTTTCCATTCTTACTTTTTACTATCTCTATTCCCCAATCTCTATCTTACTCTTCTCTTAGGATGGCCTCCCAATCTGCTGCTTCAGGTTCATCATCTTCACTTGCTGCTTCCCCATTTTCAGCCTCTGCCAGGACATGGAAGGTCTCTTCTCCTCCGGCATCTCCTGATCAGCTCCGAAATCTCGGGAACACCATTACAGCTGCCATCGAATCCACTCCTTCTAAGATGGATGCCTGCCATCAGAAGCTTATCAATGATAATGAGATGAGGATGCCCAAGGATCCTGTAAAGGTAGAATATTGTGCCTCCACCGTCTCCCTGAGACGGTGGAGGCACAATATTCTACTATCAGCTTTACACCCTGCTGAAAATTCTGGAGCTACTAAAACTATCATCTTTACAACCTATCATCTTTACACCCTGCTAAAAATTCTGGAGCTACTAAAACTGCAGGCTGAAGCGATCGCCGCTCCCTATGTTGCAGCCATGGATTGCCACTATCAACCAGACGTTTCTCTCCACCATATCCGATTTCCATGCCAAGTTGGAAAAGCGCACAAATGAGACCACGAAGTCCACAAGCTCCAAGGCTACAACTTCACCTACGAACCGCAGGACCACTAAAGATACTGATCCTCCAGCCGTCTGTTCTACTTCCTCCAAAAGGCCCATCTCTGATCCTGTCTCTCCTGCTGCTAAACGCTCTTTTCCTTCCGACTCCTCTTCATCTTTTCTTTCCCCGCGTCCCAGGAAATACTTACTTAAAGGAATTCCGGTAAATGTGTACTTTAGCATCCTAAATTATTTCGTCGGAAAAATTAACTGTGTGAGAAAAGTGCGACGTACAATGTTTTAAGCATACAAAATAATGGGAAAAGATGGAAAAATATTGTATTTTTAGATAAAAGAAAATAATTTTTCTGAAGTATTAACCTGCGAGTACGATGATTTGCACAGTTGGTGCGGGAATCTGAAGCGATGCTAACGGCCACCACGTGAAGGTTCCGTGCGTCGGAACGGAGTACGAGTTGCTATTGAATGCGCGGAAGAATACAACAGGAGTGGGGTGTATGTCTCGGAGGAGTGTGATGCATCGTGTAATCGTGTGTAAAGAGAAGTAGTTCAGAAATTTTTCATTAATTATTAATAAATAAATGTGCTAAATGTTTTTGTTTTTATTGTAAAAATGTCTGAGAATGTTATTAAATGAAGGAATGTGAATGATATAATGTGCGGTAGAAGTTTTGAGTAAGAGGTATTGGTTCCGGCGGAAACCCATGTTTTGGTTATGGTTTCGGAGATGTTAAGGGGTCGGTGATTTCTTCAAGCACCTCATTTGTAGTTCTGCTGTTATTCCGTCCATCGTTCGTCCTTTTTTTCCTCTTTAAACGGATATCGTTGAAAATAAACGATTTTGTTATACTCAGGAATCGTACTAAGGCAGGGAGGCCCAGAGCTTCGTGTCGAATTGTTGGGGATTATGAAATTTTAAGCCTTTTTGGCAATTTTCTACTAACGATTTCGCAAAAGTACCCTTGAAAAAATGATATTACAATGCAATATAAAACCGACCTCTTTCCTTCAGCGTATTCCTACAACCCGCTGTGATGAGTACGTACTCCTGAACCGCTTCCTTGTGTCCGTTCACCGGCCTCCACCTTCACGCCGTCGCCGCTCTGACATCTTAGGCCTACCGCACGTACTCTTCCGAACCTTCGTACTCCAAGGTAAGTTCTTCGGAAAATATTTTTCCTTTCATGGAAAAGTACTATATTTTTTCTCCTTTCCCCATTATTTTGCATGCTTAAACCATTGTACGTCGCACTCTCACACATTTAAATTTTTCCGACGAAATAATTTAGGACGCTAAAGTACACATTCACCGGAATTCCTATAGGCATTTCCAATAAAGATGTTGCACGCTCTCTTAAAAAAAATTAGATATCCCAAATGAAAATTTATTTCTCCTGCAGGATCGTGATTCAGGTCTCTCCAGGCAGTTGGTGACTTTCGACACCACTGCCGATCATGTCCGCAAAGATCTCCAAATAGGGCCCACAAAAGTAGATGTGGAGCTCTTCAACAGAACCAATCCCAACCCCAAAGTCAACATTAATAAAGACCTGAACGACTCCCATCACGGCATGCGAGTAATTTCTCCCCCATCTTCTCGTCCTATTAACAATCCTCCCCCTTCCAGTAAGCTAAGGGAACTTGAGTTGCATTATAAGCTGGAATATCTTAAAGCACTCAATTCCCTTATGCTACATAAATTCTAACTCCTTTTCCTCTTTTACCTTTGACCTCTCGCCCTTTTCCTCTACTCTTTTGCTTTCGGCTCCTGCAGAGCACTTAAAATAAATTACGATGCTCATATATTGTAAATAGAATTTTTTTTTCGGGCGGCCCCCACGGGGCAGCTCAAAATTCTAAGAGCAGAACTCACGAACACACTATTCCTCGATTCCTTATATCCTACAAACTCCGCCACGAACTTTATTGTTTCTACGAGTCTAACTGCAGCAATATTTTTGGGTATTATTTATTGCTGCATTCGAAATTTCGGTTGCTATGTCTTCACACAGGAGTCGGCTCATTGACACGAACCAATGACAATCCGCGATTGTGACCGACCCCAAATGCGATTTTGTCTGTTACTAACCGTTATTCCTTATGTTTCGTAACGAAACTATCCTGGGTCTATCCTTAGCATCATATACGCACTTATGACCTTGGTTGGCCTTTAAATTATGGGGGTAATATGTAATTCAGACATTATTCATTCTACCACACGGTAGATCAAACAGGGATCTACCCCCTATCCGAACTTAGTATCCATATATTATCCTTTCTTTTGCTTTCTTCCTTCCGGTAAATAAAAGAAGCGACTCTATATTATTTAATACTAGCGTTCTTTAGTCACGAAAACAGTGTTTGCTTTGACCTCTCGCCCTTTTCCTGTACTCTTTTGCTTACTTATATTCCTAAATACTGTTTGCTCAGTGTTCACCCTGGAGTCCGCTTTCTGCCTTTCGTCCACGAACCAATGATAATTCACGATTTGGCACGAAGTTGACTTCCGTATTGCAAACACTAATTTTTCTTATTTTGGATGCGTTCTCAGTCTTTTTAGCATTACACCACCACTACCCCCAGCAACTACAGGAATTACCAAATTGTTTAGGAATTACCAAGGAGTCTCGGAGGAATTCCTGAGCTACATCACTGACTTGATTTTCCCTCGCTGTCTGGCTCTCCAAATACCAGCTTTAGGTTCAAAATTTGTTCTAAAATATTGTGTTCCCCGGTAACTAGCGCTCTTCAGTTAGTTATCTGGCGTAGATTTCTGCTCCTCCAGGTGACATGCTCCTACAACTCTAATGCTTCCCTTTTCAGTTTTTAAAAATCCTACCGAAGCAAGGCACCCAGCCCGCTCCTACTACTTTTTCCTTACTTCAAGTCATACAGCAGCGGTGAATTGACTTCTACACCTACCAGACATTCTTTTTTGTGCTGTAAACAATTAGGGCCGCGGATGGCCTAGTAGTCAGCGTCCGTGACTGCCACGGAGAAATCTCAGGTTCGATCCCAGCAGGTACGAACACTCGAACCACTAAATAACCGCCGTGCGTGGGATGGGCACGTTAAGCAGTCGCACCCCTGGTACTGGCCCCGCCGTAATAAATAAGAGAGTCTTCCTCCCCATTTCTACCTCGCTTCCGTGACACTTTCCTATCCGGTACTCTCGCCATTACGGGTGATGCTCTAGCCCAAATCTCCTAGCTTGCTATTTCTAAGGGTTGTTTAAGACCTGGTGTCAGACACTCCCTTCCTAAAATCCTCTACATATGATCTGATCTGATCTGTGTTGTAAACACGCTTTGGTAGTGAACAGATTATGTGCTAATCTGCTTGTGCTCGTCTCAAGGTCAAGTCGTGTGCTTCCCGTGACGTCCGCCGCATGGAAGGTCAGCGATATCGGATTCTGAGGAGTCACTCCCTTTATTCCATGTGCTTATTTCCGGTGCTTCTTCAAACCTTCGTGAAGGGTGCGCCTCGTGTAGCAGTTATTTGTGTATTTGGTGAGTATCTGGCGATTCCGAGTTCTTAGTGTGCGTAATTTCGGTGCTTCTTCGATTTTTCGGTGTGCTTCAACTCGTCGATTAGTGAAGTGTGTGCCTGTGTAGTGTGTTTTGTGCTTCGGTGAGTGCATCGTGCTTCCAAGATGTAAAATCATCTAGTGTTTCGTGCGTGTTTATTTTGCCTGTGATTCGTTCCAGCCAATTTTTGTGTTTTTTAGGGATTATTTGGACTGTGACTCACTTCAGCTAAATTTTGTTGTGATTTCTTTTATTTAATTTGTGTTTTTTGGGGATTATTTGGACTGTGACTCACTTCAGCTAAATTTTGTTGTGCTTTCTTTTATTTAATTTGTGTTTTTCCATCTCAAGTCAAGAAGAAGACGTCAGCAAGGTAAACTTTTTTGAAAAACTTGTTTTGTTGCATTTTTTTGATAGGCAGTTAGTCAGGATCTTCTGTAGCTACTTAACTGTTACCATCTAGGAGTTAGGTTGCCATTGTAGCGTTACGGACTAGTGCTCAGTGCAGTTCTTCTCTACATCAATCAGATAGGAGTTAGGTAGTAGTGTGTCTTATCGTAGTTCATTATATGCCGTAGTGTATTTTTGCAGTAGTGTATTTGTTTAGCGTTAGGGCTTAACGATAGGTTTCGGATAATAGGTTCTAGAGTAGAGTTCAAACTTCTAGTTTAGAGTTAATCCTGTTCAAAGGATTTTAGCTTTTGTTAGGGTCTAGGTGTACTTCATTGCTTTTATTTTCTGAATTAGTGATTTCTTTTGTACTTTACTTACATATGACTGCTTGCCAAGACAACTCAGAGATGTTGACCTCACTTGAGCGAATCTCAGATGTCTGCAGCCAGAGAGCAGCGAGTTCCCTTGCTATCGTGAATGAAGCTAAGGACATCCTCTCCTCTCTGGATGAAAGCTCGGACTGTCGTGGTCTGATGAACACCATCCTGGCTTCCCTCTGCAGTCCTATTGGACTCCTAGCAGAAGAAGTTCAGCAGAAGGGCAAGATGGCGCATGCCATGAGGGAAGAGGACATACTGTGGATTCAGCCGTTAGCTCGAAACACTCTATTTGTGAGAATGTTCAGACAACTGGCAGACCAAGTGGTTAGCAGGAGTCTACAGAGTCGAATGATCCTACTAGTGGCAGTGACGACTCAGGACAGGATATCTCCCGTAATCCTGTGGAAGAGCCGAGGACTTGCAGCGAAGTCTTTGAACCAGAGCATAGGCCAACATATGCTGAGGATGCAGCTAAAACCCCTTCTCAACCCAAACACGATCAAACCTACCAGTCCGGAAAACCTCCCAGCAGGTGGACGGTGCTGGGAAGATATGGAAAGGTGCTAAGGAGATATGCAAAGCCCAAAGTTTTGACTGAGCCAATTTCCTCGGTTGTTGATGCTCCTGCAAAAAGAAATGACGGCGTTAAAGAGGTCAAGGAAGGAAAGGTCTCCCTCATTCATCAAAAATGCCAAACGGTTTGGCCTAACTGAGGGCCGTCATTGAACACCAGTCTGATCCACCATGCGTAGAGATGCAAGATGTTAACTCAAGCGTCTACGAGATCGCAGAACAGAAATGTTAGTTTTCAGTTTACCAGCAAATACAGCTGTATTTTGCCACAATGTTTTGATCACGTTATCCTCTGTATTCCATTATTATGCTGTATAAATTTTGTTGGTATCAGACGTCTCCTTCTTGGTGTTCTTTTTTCACTTTCCGCCAGTGTATTTTATTCTCAGAATTGTAATGTGATCGCCAGTTGTTGTCGGAAACCCACGTAAACCCACGTAAACCGGTTTTATGAGCTTTGAGGTGGTGTGACTGTTAGAACTTGATAGTAAGAATGTGGTTTGACCGGTTTTAAACAGGAAATAGGCACTTCAGCTTCAGTTGCAAGCTTTCGTGTGTGACAGGTGGATGTTAGTTTTTGCTCTCTGTGAATACGTGTTGCTTTCGTGTATTCAAAAATGGATATTTCCCCAAGGAAGCGTACAAAAATAATTGCTCTGAAGGATCACACTTCTATGAAAGTGAGACATATCGCTTCTACAGTTTATGTAGGCAAATCAAGTGTATCAAGACTGCTTACGCGATACAATGCATCTGGATCATCGTCTCCAAAAAGGAGAGGTAAATGTGGAAGAAAACGAAAAACAACTCCACGAACTGATAAATATCTAATCAGAAATAGTAAAATGAATAAAAAAACAAGCATCGACCTTTAAAGAGATTTATTGGCTAGTGGTTGTGATGTTAGTGATTCAACTGTACGCCGTAGACTTCTGGAAGTTGACCGAAAGGCAAGAAGGCCAACGAAAAAACAATATTTGAATGCGAAAATGAAGATAAAACGTTTAGCATGGGCCAAAAAATATAAATCATGGACTGCTGACGACTGAAAAAAGGTACTTTTTAGTGATGAAACTCATTTATTTGTGCAGGGTTACCAAGCAAATGTCGTTAGACGAAGCACCTGTGAACCCTTAAGTCCTGAGCATGTCAAACAAACTGTAAAACACCCTCTGAAACAGATGTTTTGGGGTTTTTTCACATCAAATGGCACTGGAAGCTTAGTTCCTGTTCAAGGTATGATGAATTCAGCCAAGTACGTAGAAATATTACAACGTAGGATTGTTCCATTCTTGCAAACTTTTGACGTAACATTTCAACATGACTTGGCCCCATGTCACAATTCGAAATTGGTCAAGAATTTAATGCTGGAAAATCAAATTCGTTTGCTTGATTGGCCTGGAAATTCACCAGACTTAAATCCCAAAGAAAACTTGTGGAATATTTTGAAGAGACGTTTAGGTAAAATGGACTGTACAACCAAAGAACGCATGATAACGAATGCTATAAAAGTGTGGTTCCACGATTACGAAGTCAAAAATATGTGCACTCAATTAGTGGAGTCAATGCCGAAACGAATTCAAGAGGTCATTTCTGCTAAAGGAGGACATACTTTATACTAATACAGGTATTTATCAGTGTATATCATGGCATAGAATGATATAAAGGCATAGTTTTGGAAAAAAAGAGTGATTTTTTTACTTTGTCCCAATTAATTTGCACTGTATAGTATATATGAGACGGACTGTAGGTCGGAATTCACCAGTACATCAATGAAGGAAGAAAAATTCCTCATAATACAGCAAACAGAATATAAATTCTGAATTTACTTGTAACACTTACTGGTCAGTGGTCATATATGCAACACCTCTCATAAAACTTGAAAATTTCGTCGCCCTGGAGCGGGAATCGAACCCGCATCTCCCGATTTCGATTGGAGTATGCTAACCGTTACACCACCCAGGACAGTGAAGTTCTAAGCAAATTTCCAAGTTTTCTGAGAGATGTTACACTGGTGACCAGCAGTGGAGTGTATTCGAGGCCAGCTACGAAGCCCAGAGAATGCACAAATAAAAGTCAATTATCAACGGCATTAAAATGTGCCGATGCTTTCACTGCGAAGAAAAGTCTGGCGAGCGAAGACCAACCGCGTAACGCAACCAGCTCTCTCAGAGTCTTCGCTATTCTGATTCGAAGAACTTCGGTAGGATAGCCTGCTAGCGTTTCTATGACAACATGAATGAGCGCATGGAGGGGAATGGACCATTGCTTTGCGCAACGGTTCGCTCAGAAAAGAGAAGACTTCGACTATCTCATTACCTCTATGCTTTCGCCTTTAACAGCGCGTGCTTCGCGAGAGTTGTTTCAGTTTGTGTGAAGTGTCAATGAATTAAAATCAGTGATATTATATATTAATTTGTTGGATTCGAACTGCTTTGATAAATTTTAGTAAAGCTTCTCTGAACATCTACTGTCAGAACTTAAAAAATCTATGCTTCAGATCGATTAAACAATGAACTGAAGGTGTTTTATTCCCTTGATGAATACAAAACAACTCAGTAAGAGACATTACTTGTTACATAAAGTTGAATAAATTGGACATAGTGTTTATTGAAGTGTACAAATTAGCAGACCTGATATTAAACTTTCCAGCAACTGCCGAAAGAAGTTTTTCTGTTTTAAAAAGAATCAATATATATATATTAGAGCTACACAAGGATATGTACATTCGGGGAATATATCCTTGTTCGGAAGAAACATTTTTGTGAAAACGTGACAATCAAGTTTTTTTTTCTTTTTTAATTGGAGGTTTAACAACCACCGTGAGAAACTCAGTGGGCTACAAGCAGTCTCCCGTCCCTAATTTAGGGCCACTGGCTCCAGGGAAGGGAGAAAGCCAGTGCCTCAACGGGATTCGAACCCGGACCCATCTCGGACGAATGATCAGAAGCCGTCGCTTAGACCACTGCGCCACCGGGACGGCACACTCAAGTTCACACAAAAGGAAAGAAAAATGGAGTCCATGTACAAATAAAGTATTCAGAAGAAGAATGGAGTGCATGTACAAATAAAGTATTCAGAAGAATGGCGTTCATGTAAAAATAAGTGTTCAAATCCTAATTCTCATAATTATTCGGTATCATGTTAGTAATAACATGTACCTAGAATTTAGAAAAAAAAATTACTTCAATTACTTAACAATTAAAAATTAAACTTCGCACTTTTTAAAATATCTGTAAAACTCTAGTTCAGATGACGCTACGAATAATCCAAGAAATCAGCTTCCTCTCTCTCTCTGTCAATTTACACAAAAGTCCGCTTTACCGGTAAAATTAGTTTCGTTATGTACGATGATAAATATATTACAGCTTCCCGATGGAGGGGGAGGGGGGCACATGTATACATAAACAAGAAATATAAGAAGAGAAACTCATGAATAAGGAGAAAAAGAGGACATCATTATCAGAGTAAAATCACTGAAATCGCAATGGGCTGGACATATTGCCAGGAGAACGGAGATTTTATATATATAACATGGAAGACGACATACGTCTCTTTAACTATTCTAACCAAAAAAATCTAATCTAATATATCGTGGATTACATCGAAATTGTATCCCGGTCCTCGTTACCCTTATTGCATTGATCCTATTTTCCGACTTTGTTTCAGAGCACGGTTTTACGGTCAACACTGGAAGATCTTTCTTTAAAATTTGCCACCGGTAAAGTAATTCAGGAAAGAAAGCATACATCTTTTGGAACAATGCTAAAAATGTTTACCATTTGTAGGGACATTTTTTCGTCGTTATTTACGACCAGATTTAAAGTATGAGCCGCTCAAAGTATGTGAAATGTATAAGTGATTTAAGCCGGAAAATTATGTTTTTTGAAGTTCATTGTGTTTTTCCTTCATAATGGCTGCATTGTCATAGCGCTGGCCACACATATGAATGCTGAAATCTTGAAGATTTAAATTTTTTTTAAAAAGCGATCGAATTTTTTATCGTTTGCCCGCGGTATCCGTTACCAAAACAATAAAAATTATTCTCTGGTTTCAAGGTTTTCTGTTGAATTACATGATTAATTATTTTTACTAAAAAAATATGCGTGCCACATAACATTAGGATTTCTTAGAGTAAAACATTTTCTTAACTTCTCCCACGTCACTGACATTAATTTATCAACCGAAAAATTTGATTGAGGCGCTCTGCCGCCCCCGGAATCTAGCACCCGGGTGCTTTGCGCCCGTTGAACCCCCGCTTATCGCGTCCCTGTATATTAATATGATTAGGTATAGAAATAACATAGATTTAAGAGATGAACCGATTATTAGTAAATGAATACATTATCGTAGTTGATTTTGCGAGGGCAACGTTATGCTGCATTCTCGTTTGCTAAAAATTTGACAAGTTTCAGAGCCAGCACTTTGGTGACTTCGTAAAAAAAAAAAAAAAAAAATATATGGAAAACTTAATATTGATAGCAAAATTACCGATGAAAAGTTACACCAGAAGGTGCTTTAGTTGAAGCACAGCACTATCCCATTTTATAAAAAGTGGAAATTTTTTGACGGAAAATGGTCTATTCCTTATTCCCAGAATAGTGAAGGCAATTCCTCACTGGGCGCAGCCGTTAAGTCCCCGCCATCTACTGAAAATGCTTCAAATTCGTGACGTCGACCTTGCTTCATCTATTCTAACTTCCGAGACACTCCGGGAAAAGCTGACCTGGTTACACTGTTAATTATAACGTTAATTAGCAATTACTAAACTGTAGGACGGCGCCAATTGGAGAAATTTGTTTCCCACGTGACTGTCTTTCTCCAATGAGGGAACTGATTGATGTTAACATGTCTTATATAAGTGTAATTGAACGCTTCAAAGTTCTTATAGCATGCTGCTTACTGTGCAACGGGAAGACAAATAATTGGAAGATTGTTTAACTTACATTCGCAATAGATATGGCGTTTTCAAAATTTCCGAAATGGGATCTATGTATTTACTCCATTTTGCTCTCCATTAGAACACAAATGTAAATTTCTTTCGTAAATCAAAATCGAAATAATTTATTTCAATTCTTTAATATTGTTCATAATTGTTATCTGCTAATAGACCAGGGATATGAAAATTTTAGCCGATCTTCTGTGTCTTCCACTCAGTTTTAGTTTGCGTTCAGTATAAAATTTGGAAAATATATATATATATATGTAAAACAAACTGTAATTTGGTCTCTATGAACCAGGCCACACGGCCTTTTTAAAAACGCTGATTGCTTTTCGGAGCAGTTTGCAAGTGGTTTCCTAAATTCTCCCGTGTAAACACGTACGTGATCGCTGCCAATTTATGCGCGAGTTCTACGGCAGAACTGAATGACTCCAGCGTGTGATTACAAATTAGAAGTACCCGAAGACTCTCTAGTGATTCTCGCTAGTTTTGTCTCCGTTTAAATTGCGATTATTTTTCAGTTTGGAATTTAAAATAGTACCTTTGACGTGTAGAAATAGCGAGAACGAAAAAGGTCAAACAGCGCGGCAAATTTTATAATTTCAGTACAACTCCTATGCCGTAAAATTTTTTACAGAAAACTAAAATGACTGAATGCCCAGAAACGTCTAATGCTGTAACCTTCTCGGTGCACAACTCCGTTGCTTAGCGTGACGTGACAACGACGATGGCCAAGCCCGTAAAGAAGGGAGGAGGGGTGTTACCGGGAGCCTCAACAGAGCCCGCACACACCAAACTCCCCCGGAAAACCCCAACCACTCAAGCACAGCATACAATAAATACATGCACCAAGAGAAGCACCACCCCAAATCACGCATCCCGCGCGTCACTCGTTAGTGACGTGACGTACGAAACAGTCCTGCGGCAAAAGGAGAAATCAGCAATGAAAAACAAAAGGCCCCACGAGCGGAAATTCAGAGGAAACCCAACTTACGTCTCACCGCGTAGTGCGACTAGGTCACCAAAGCAAACACTTGGAAACACATCACAAACCCGACTCCAGCGTGTGATTACAAATTAGAGGTACCCGAAGACTCACTAGTGATTCTCGCTAGTTTTGTCTCCGTTTAGATCTCAACGGGCTCGGAAAGAGTGCGTGCGTCGGCCGTCACCCAGTCGCGCACCTGACTTGACAATATTCGGAGCGGAGCCGGTTGCGAACTTAGCCGCTAGGCTTTTTGCTTTAACCCCCTCCCCCCTCCTCAATAGACGTAAAACGTGTCTTCCGCATTCGCCTATTCCTACTACGTCGAAAGTGAATGGGTTCCGCCATTTTAGACGAGGAAAGAATTCTTGATTCGCCTATTCCTACTACGTCGAAAGTGAATGGGTTCCGCCATTTTAGACGAGGAAAGAATTCTTGATTCGCCTATTCCTCCTGTCTCGCCTAAAACTTTCACCTGCTAGAGGGGAGAGATTCAACTGGAGCAAACTTCCTTTTTCCTCTATTCTTGTGTCGCCTATTCTTGCTACGTCGAAAGTTAATGGGGCGAGAAAATGCTGTTACATTATTTCGCTTAAGCTTTGGCGGAGTGATTTTAAAAAGAAATACATCTTTACCTCCCGAGAATTTTTTTTATTTAAAAAAAAAAAAAAAAAAGATCAATTTTTCCCGTGAAAAAAAAAGCTAGTTTTTATCCCAAGAGTTTGAAACTAGTCTTATTTCTTTAATCTAAAAAAGAAGCCAAGTAGAAAACAAGACTTTGCAAAACATTTATAACTTTAAAAAAGGGAGGGGGTAAGGATGCTATTACATTATTTCGCATAAGCTTTGATGGAGTGATTTAAAAAAAAAAAGATACATCTTTACCTTCCGTGATTCTTTTTTTTTTTTTTTTTTTTTATCGAAACACTAAATCTTTCGTGCGTTAATGCAGGAGACATCAAATGCTGAGTAAAAAGTAATAAACAGAAGGTAGTCGTCAGCGTGATTAAAGTATTAAATGTGTCGTCCAATCAAAATCGTGAGAAACTATAGTGAGGGGTGGGGGAGGGATTATGTGGGTGTACGGTAGAATTCAAGAAAGCTTTGATAATGAAAGGTAAAGAAAAGTAAAAGATAGAGGGATGTTGATGCGGGGTCCGGCCTAAAATGAAGTCCGCTAAATGAAAAACTAAAGCCCACCGGACACTTGCCCCCTATGGATGATTTATACATAATTATGTAACGTCGCAGGACGTTTCCGGTTTAGTCTAGGAAAATTGATCACATAAATATTTATGGACCGTATAAAAATTTCACTTTGTTTTAGAAATGTGGAATCTTTCCTCACTTTGCCTTTCCGGGTGTTGGGTCGAAAGCTGGGCTTTGTGCCATGCTGACGGCTCGGCGTCCCTTCTGGTGGTGTCTCGGTTGGGACGTCATCACAGGGGCGCCCGTTAAGGAGAGCCTTCTCCTACTTGAGTGTTTTGGGGTGGCTTTGGTCCTGCCTCGTCATTCTGGGTGTCCCTGTCTGCAAGCGTGAACTAGGGCCTGTTCAAGTTCTTCGGCAGGCCAGCGGGGGTCTGGATGTGGTGACTGTGGAACTGTGGTTGGTGCATCGGTGGAACCGAACTCACATCGTTTATATGTGGTTCGGCGAAGCGAGTGTGTTGGTGTTGCTAGGCAACAAAATTTCGTGCCGGGAGAGGGGTCCCCCTCTCTCGGATGCCAAGTCTTGGTTTTCGAAGACAAAGGTGCGGAACTCGACTCTACCACCAACATTTATTAACCGAGTTATTTTTGTCAGGTAAATTTCCATGAAAGGTATGCTATGCTTCATCGTTGAGTTTTTCGAATAGAATTTTCGTATGTTTCCTTCATAGTGTTTGTCCCTGTGGCACGGGACAGACGGATGCACGCTACTATTGTGTAGCAAGACGTATTTCAAGCTGGCTTTCGAGGAATCCATTCCTCAAGTTTATGCATGATAACAAGAGCTTCAGACAACCCATCCATTTTGTTACAGTAACATAGTTCAACACGTTCATTGAAAAACGGCATGCACTCACTGTGAGGAGATCTTACGAACTTACACCATACAGTGTAATTCGAATAGTTGAACGACAGGCATTGCATAATTATATTTCAGTTCATTCAGAAAACAACCTTTATGAATGCAACTTTCATAATTTAAAGTCTACTATGATTTCGGTGAAAGCTATTGGTTGAGCTTTGTCAGGACTAAGCATTTTCGGACTTCTGTTTACGGGCCGTTTTCTCCAGCGAATGTGGCGTCATCTAACGGATGAATGAACAGTTCACGGGTGACACGTTTTATCTAATGTTCGTTTCGCATCCGATTTTCCTGATCAACTCCATAAGGATCCTGCTATAAGGTTGCATATGGCCATGAGTGTCCAGCCGGTCGATATAGTTATGGACCACTGAGTTAAAATCCTCGCCGACCACCAAAAAATCTTCGCCACATCTAGGAAATCCGGTGTCTGCATGTTTCATTTGCTGTCCACGTTACGTCCAAACAAACCACGCCTGAACCCTTTCTTCACACATGAGCTGGCTATTTACAGCACATCTGAGACGTAATATCCGCAACACCTGTGGGTGGTTCCATTCCGCTGTGGTGGGGGCCTGTCTCCACTGCTCGTTCGCACAGGACATTTCATTCGCCCCAATCCAATAATCAGAAACACGCTTGTAGTAAGGCGAGGACATTTTTACCACTCCTAATGTTGGAAGGGGGGGGGGGATTTTCTTCACCACAGCAAATTTTACACTTTCTCAATATTTTACACCACCTCATCGTGAAATCCGTGGTGCGTTATTGAATTAAAGCAAAGCTATAACATTTAACATTTTTAATCACTTGTATGTGTAGATTTCTTGGAAATCGCATTTGCGATATACGAGCTTGAGAAAAAAAGGTATACTCTATCAAACATTTTCATATGTGTTAATGTATATATAAATAACAAAATTGTGATTATGTATCAACAATTTTGGCTTTACGAAAAAATACCGATAAATTCAAAAGAATCTGAATTATTAAAAATTCCAGTATAACCTACTTAATAATATGGAATTTAAAAATATATGTAATTGAAATTGGACCTTCGTTCTCTAAAAAGAATAAAATTTGCATGGTATGATTAACTTCGGCGTAAGGGTTTTGAAATACTTTGTATTGGTATAAAACTCGGGCAATCAATTTAATTACAATGTGTGCATTTGTGTTACACGCAATAAAGTGTAACAATTTTGGTTTTACGAAAAATACCGATAAGTTCAAAAGAATTTGAATTATTAAAAACTCCAGTACAACCTACTTAAAATATGGAATTTAAAAATATACTTAATTGAAAGCAAATAGATTTTCAAAAAGGCCGCAAAGTTATTTTTTGCGGGATCCGCGAGTTTTTCAGTTACCTATGAAAGCTGGTCTTGTGTTAAACTCACCTGAGAGCTACTTAAAACCGCCGAAAAGCAGCGCCATCTAGTGGCAAATTTATTCGCAAAGGCGGTCATATCTATAAAAGCTGGTCTTGCATGTAACTTCCATTGAGGAGAACGCGACATCTACTTTAATGCTTTTCTAGAAGAAAGAAATGAACCTGCATACTTCCTGTTTTGTATCAGTGAATCATATGCCTAAGAACAAAACAATTCTCAGCATTTATTTTGAAAAACTGCGACAGAAATGAAGAACTATTTTCTGTTGGGTAGCACTTCATCACCCAGCACATTTCTTGCGTCTTTTGTGTACTAGGTAAATATGTATGAGTCTTTCATGACATTAAGCCAATCTGCAATATGAAGCATACAAGTTAATGGTAGATGTTACGTCCCGGATATTTTCGTCATGTTGGACACAACGCCAAATTTGTTCGATAAATACTGAAGAAATAACCCAAGATCAGTAGATGCCTCATGGATAGACCATTCAATCACACGAAAAAAATTCTAGAACATCTCGGAAACTCTCGAACAGTTCTCGACAGGAGATAAGCTATTTTGTTCCAAGGTAGTTAGAATGAGAGAGGTAGGTCAAAGATTGTAAATAAACAGCAGGTGGTCTCCTCCCTCTGTGACGTAGTTGGTCCCCAGCAGTTTTCTGTCCTGGTGGTAAAGAATGGTGAAATACGTGATCTTAGTTCAAATTAGAAGCTTTTAAGAATACATATACGGAATTTTTAAACTAGGAATTACAGTTAGAACAAAATTTACATATTACTAACACTTGGAACGTTCCCTGCATTGTTTCCTTGTTTCCTAACGACGTCAACCAAGAAAACTTAATGAAGAGAAAAAAAAAACAAAAAAACAAGCACAATGCATGTGATTTTCTTTTTTTTTTTCACTTCATTAAGTTTTCTTGGTCAACCTTTTAACTTTCTCTTTCTGTTTAGGAATTTTCAATCCATATACATGTGCTTTTTTTTTTTCTCTCTTCATTAAGTTTTCTTGGTTGACGTCGTTAATATATTTAATACGAAAAAATGTTCTTGCTGTCGCATAGGTTTTAATGATACCCACGTCAACTTCGGAAAAGTTTAATTTCGATCGAAATTTGTTTATCGCCCCTTTGGATTTATAAATGCCAGCTCCATGAAATTCTGTAAAAACTGATTTAAACTGTTTGATAGTTTCAATTCAAATGTTGTTTGGTATGATTAGCCCACCTCTTGATAAAGTCTCAATCCAGCCTTTCGAACCTGCAATGATGGTCTGACTCGCTAACCACTAAGCTATCCGCGGCACTAGTTGATCAATCCAGCCTTTGTTTTGGTTTCCCGTTTAGTAGGAAAACATTTCCAATTCTTTATCCCTGTGACGAAAGGCTAAATATCCAGCAAAATAGCGTATGGCTTCTTCCTCTTCAGGATTAGCAAAATTGCAAGTATTAATAAACAAATTGTCATTCACACAGGCGTTCGAACTTGTTGCCTCGTCTTGTGTTTCCATTAAATAAAAAATTTAATTGGCCCTCATTATTATTGTGTTCGTCACAGGGCCGGATGGCCCAGAGCAAAATTTCATGGCGGGCACTAGAAAATAAATCTCATATTTTAATAAAATCGATACTTGAAAAATTGCTGTTCGTAAAGAACATACTCGAAAACTGTCCCAAAACATAATGATTATCTCACAGAAATACGTACCGTAATATGGATTGAAAATTCCGAGACAGAGAGAGAAAGTAAAAAGGGTTGAAGTCCACGATTTTTCTTCCAGGTCGAGGTTGTATCGTGACTTTTATAAAAACTTCCTCACAAAATGATAAAAAGATACCTGCGTAGCGAATATTTTTGTGTATGAAATATTAAGGACTCTTTTAAAAGAAATTCATAAAAATATTTTTTTTATATACATGCTGCAGTAATTGAGTTTTTTTTTATTTTGTTAAATTTAACTATTTGGTTTATACACAAATTGTTGAATATTATAAAAGTAGGGTCTGCAAATTGGTGAAATTTAATTTGCTATTTCATGAATGCGGAAAATATTAAAGTGGTTACAATAATCACTTGAAATCTGAAAATTTCAGTATCTATACGGCGAAGGGCGACAACCTAAACGAAAATGGGGGGAGTGGTAACAAAATTTTTTTTTAATAAAAATCTTTTTCCAAAACTTACAAAAAAAAACAATTACAAAAAATTTAACAAACAAATGATTTTTTTTTCTCTTTAAGTGCGGTGCCCTGGTTGCCCTTATGTTCCAGCAGGCCCTGCTTCGTCCCTTATGTTCCACGTTGCCATTTGCTGGCAGCGGAAGCTTTGATCCAAGCAATCGCATTTTCAGCCTGTGCTTGAAATCAGTTGGTAACGGATGATTGTAAAATTATCCGTTCATTAAACAAAGAATTATAACTACCTTGATCTGAAAACGAGTTCATGATACCTAGTGGACGTCTGCACTGAGGAGAGGGAGCGTTGGACAAGAGGGTTCCACTGACTTCACTGTTTCCTGGAACCCTAAGCCGGAGTGGTTTGGGGAACTCATTGACCTCATTCTAACTACCTTGATTTGGTTCAAGGGAATTCGAACGATGATTGGTTGATTTTTCTCGCCTTTGCATACTTGTTGGATCGAGACAGCATAGGAGCAATCATAAATTTTCTCGAAAGGTTTCTTTCATTTGAATGATTTTGACGTAATCGAATGTTTTGATTTGCATCAAGGGATGAATGTTCGTTTCAAATCCTAAAGGTGTCACTGTGTGCCCGAATCGAATTTTATCAGAAATACCTATGATTTAAGTCGGAACCAGGAAAATTTTTTTTAAAGAAACTCGAAAATCCATTTCTTTAATTCATTGGGGTTTATGGTGTCAAAGGAGATATTTGCGTTTTCTTGTTTAGTACAGTTTTTAGTCTTGATTGTGAAAAAATTCGCGGTCTAAGTTCATGATATGCAAAAGGAACAAATTTTATACAGTATTTAATTTGAAAATTGAATTATAGGTTAAAATAAGATGTTTTGTTTTTCCTGCTTGGAATTCATTAATTTTATCTTGATTGTTGGCTACCTAAAGGGTTACCGGCTTCTAATAATCTGTAGGACATTGACGATAGGCGACTCAATACGGTTCTAACGCCTTATAAGAGTCAAAATACAGTGAACCGGAGCAGACTGCGCATGCGTATTTCTGTTAATTTCAATTCTTTGGGCAGTCAGCCGAGCTACTCACAGCACGTTATTGTTACATTCTCGGTAGCATAATCACTTCGCCAATCGGGCTTTTTTTTTATTTTTTCATTGGAGGTTTAACGACCACCGTGAGCAACTCAATGGGGAGAGCCAGTGCCGTAAGACAAACACAACATCCATGCCTCACCGGGATTCGAACCCGGACCCCTTACGGACGAATGATCAGAGGCCATCGCTTAGACCACTGCGCCACCGGGGCTGCCCAATCGGGTTAGTTTAAGGCTTTTGTTTGTTTTTTAGTAATGCAAATACTAGGGAATGTCTACATTTTGTACGGATCCTTAGGCCTAACTACAATAGTTGCTAAAATTTTATTGCATATTTTTCTCACCAAAATAAGGGATGGGGGAGGATAGCAGAAAACAGCAACAACAAGAAAGCTGCTCTAAGCAAATAGTCATCAGATCGAAGGAAATCATCGGGGGGGGGGGGCGCACTGCCGTAGTCCCCCTAACGTCTTTTGCTCCTGAATGTTAAGTTTCCCGCAGAGCACATTACCTCTTAAGATGTGTGGCGCCGTTGTCGCCTGTTTTATGTTATCTCTATGAGAGTTGGCCTTCTTCAAGCTTTATATTCTTTGGCTACAGATCCCTATCAATTGGCTTGATCCTCTCAAAAACAGCCGTGTGTTCTAAGCATCGGCAATGTTCGTATACGCGGGAAGTGGCGTCACAAGATGGCGCTGGGCATAAACAAATGTCTGTTCCTCCATGGTTCCCATATAGTTTCAACGTGATTGGTGAAATGTGCTCATATTTTACAATTTCTTCATTTTTTCTGACACTTTGAAACCACTCGGTGAAAATACTGTGAAGTCCTCTCACATCCAGTCATTTTATTATGAACCACAATTCGAGGAAATACCTAGTCGAATTCATGCTTCTATGAAAGATAAGATGTTACTTACGTATTAAACAGAGGCCCTCAGCAGAGACCGCTTTTGGCGTAAATCTAACCACGGCAAGTACACGTACAAGTAGATGTGGGTACAAAATCACGTCACAGTTACTTCGTAACGTTACTAAAATGTCACTGTCATGATATTAAATATATGTCACTGATATTAAATATAGATATTAAATAATGTCACTGCTATTAAGTATAGATATTTCCAAGCTTTTTCACTCAGTAATCTCATTTTTAAATCAAGCTACTTTTATTAGCCTCTCAAAAATCACTGATATTAAATACAGATGCTTCTCAGCTTTTCACTCAGTAATCTCACTTTCAAAGGTATTTATCTAACGGTGTTTTTTTTTTTTTTTTAAGTGACATTTATATATGCTATTTTGCACCCAAACCACCGTTCAATGAAGTTCTAGAGCACCAAGATTTTATTTTTTAGGGCTGGAGCACAAAATTTCAGAAAAATGCAATTATTGGCTTAAAATATACCCGAATAAAAATGTTTTTTTGGGTTAGGTCTGTCTACAGACCAACAGACCGAATAAATGAGTTATAAATAATAATTCATTTATCTTCCACTTGAAAATTTTTCATATACGAGCTTGTTTACTATCTGCTTTTCAGGCGTTAAAAGATTTCATATTTAATGTTCCTCCCTTACTTACCTATGAAAAGTAACTAAAATGCCTATGAAAAGTAACTCAGAATACAAGTGCCTAATTAGTCTGTCAGTCGAAATCTCGGAAATAACACGAACACGAATCTTCTTGAGAACTCAGAACGAGAACTGCGAAGCGTAGTGCCGAGTAACGATTAATGAAACGTTCCTGTGGATTGTGATTTCGCCACATGACTAATTTGAGCACACAAGTACAGGCGTTCGTTCTTGTCACAAACAGTGACTTTGTCACCGTTACTTGTCACGGTTACCTTTTTGGAACGTTACCGAAAAGTCACAAGAGTGAAACAGTTTGATATAAAGAAAAGAAACATATACTGCCCAAATTACACAAAGTGAAACAGTTCAATATAAATGTGTAGATTAGCGTCCTAAAGTATTTGTCGGAAAAATACTAGTACCTGGGAAAAGTGCGACGTACAGATTTTACAGTATGGAAATTAATAGCAAATGGTGCAGAAATTTCATATTTTGAATGTGTTTTAAAGCTTTTTACCGTAATATTTACCTGTAAGTGCGGTGCTGTGAAGAGACACTGTGGTAGACCTAACGCATCGCTACCACGACGATGCCGAGCGTTGGTCCGTTGAAAGGATGATTCGCATGCCCCGTGTAATTCACGCGCGGATGACTACATGTGCAGCTGCGACCGTTCTTGCCAAGGGAGCGAAGCATCATGTACTCATACGCTACAAAATGTAATTTGTTCATTTTTTATCATTGTTTATAAAGCAGGTGTTGAGAAATTTTTCGTTCTTTCACATATGATTCCATGATTTTAAATATAAAGTATATATATTGTGCATAAAAGTGGGGAACTATGACTTTTGGTTCTGGTTTGAACAGCTTCCATTCGTAGCTGATTTCCTGTGTCACTGCACATTTGGTTCTCCTGTTAATAGCTAGTTCGCAGATCAGTTCCTATCTTACGCATATGTATCTTTTGCAAACCTGAGAGGTTTTTCCGACCAACAACCTACAGGACACAAGAAAGTAAAGGGTAGATTATGTGGCCCTATTTTCTGTAGCGTATCACGGCAACATTTGTCGTTCTCCTGTCGACAATGTAACCTTTTTGTCTTGTACTCTTCCGCCCGTCATTTTGGCACAGCAACGAACCTTCCTTTTAACGGACCAAAGCTTCACATGTTCGCCGGAGCGATTTGTTAGGCCTACTGCAGCTTCTCTTCACAGCGTCGGGCTCACAGGCCAATATTACGATAAAAATCTTTAAAACACATTTTAAATATGAAATTTCTGCACCATTTGCCGTTAATTTCCATACTCTAAAATCTGTACGTCGCACTTTTTCCAGGTGCTAATATCCGTTCAGTATGTGTATACTATTGGAAGGAAAAAGTAAAATCCCTGTGATGTTTTCAAAATTAACCGGCAAACGTTATGTAACAGATGAACTTTGTGTGTCAGTGAGCAAAATTCTTTCGGGCACACTGCGACATCTTTCGGAAACGAAACGAACATTTGATAAAACGTGTTACCGGTAAATTGTTCATTCACACATTAGATGGCGCTACATTCGCGAGAGGGAACGGCCCGTAATCGGAAGAAGTACCGCGTTTTCTTGTTTAATAGAATTTTTAGTCCTGATTGTGAAAAAATCCGCGTTTAAGTTCATGAAGTCCAGAAGAAACTTCAAATTGTATGCAGTATTTAATTTGAAAATTGAATTATAATTAACAATAAAATATGTGGTAAATAATGCTTGGAATCCATTAATTTTATCTTGAATTTTGGTTGTTCCCTATGAGGTGAGTAACCGGTCTTCTCCCTGTCAACGTCCGCTCTTTAACCGACCACCTTTCATTAGGGTAACTTGC
Source organism: Macrothele yani (assembly GCA_039090855.1). Taxonomy (NCBI): domain Eukaryota; kingdom Metazoa; phylum Arthropoda; class Arachnida; order Araneae; family Macrothelidae; genus Macrothele; species Macrothele yani. The sequence continues at coordinate 2,753,336 of CM077019.1, read as the reverse complement.
TCTCTTAGTTTCGGCCCTTGAAACCTGAGGGATCTATCTCTCCGGGGGTGTTAGGCTTTTTTTGATGTTATGTCTTTGTGACTTGTGTTTGGTGGTTAGCCTCCGACCCTTTCATCGGTTGTTTAATTTGTGTGTAAACATCAGTGAACCATGTCCAGGTGTTTACCTGTTAAGGCTTTTGTTTGTTTTTCAGAAACTTCTTAGTAATGGCAAACAGGGAATGTCTACATTTTGTACGGATCCTTAGGCCTAACTGTAATATTTGCTGAAATTTAATTTAAATAGTAATAGTAATGTTATTGCATATTTTTCTCACCAAAATAAGGAATGGGCGGGATATCAGAAAAAAAAACAGCTCTAAGCAAATAGTCATCAGATCGAAGGAAAGCATCGTGATTCAAAGAAAAGCTTTATTGCTGTGTCCCCCCCACGACATGTTTTGGTTTTGTTCCTGAATGTTAACTTTCCCGCAGAGCATATTACCTCTTAAGATGTGGTGGCGCTGTGTTGCCGCCTGTTTTACGTTATCTCTATGAGAGTTTGCCTTCTTTAAGCGTTAGAAATTCTTTGCATGGACGTTCCGGATGGCACCTGCCATTCTAGGTGACCTCGCCGCCAATTTCTGTGACTTGGGGGTTGTCAAATGATCATATGTAGAGGATTTTAGAAAGGGAGTGTCTGACCCCAGGTCTTAAACAAGCCTTAGAAATAGGAAGCTCGGAGATTTGGGCTAGGGTGCCCGACAGGAAAGTGACACGGAAGCAAAGTAGAAAGGGAGAGGAAGGCGCCCTTATTTATTACCGGGGGCTAGTACCCGGGGTCCGACGGCTTAACGTGCCCATCCGACTCACAACGGATATTTAGTGGATCGAGCGTTCGTACCTGCCTGGGACGTTGACCACTCGGGGGTTGTCTGGTCACCGCCTTCTATACATAGACAGCCGATCTCGCTTCACTGCTAAGGCGTGATGACGATCTTTCACCTATTGGTCGAGAGTGGCGCTATATACGTTGACTGGTGTTGCCTGTTGGGCCGTGGTGGGAGTGTATGTAAACACCAGTGAACCATGTCCAGTTGTTTACCTGCGGAGTGATGAACAGTGTGAAGATGTTGCGGTGCAACAAAGTTCGTGTATTGGGGAGGGGACGTCGTGCGAGAGCACATTAGGGCGCTCCCCTCCCAGTCCCCATGATTTGGGGGTCCTATACGAAGACAAGAATAACCAATATCTAATGGTCAGTTTAAGTTCAGGGTTCGCTCATTGTTTCAATGGCATCAGCGACTCAATTCGGGGTGGAGCTACTCTTAATACAACCGTGTAATCGGCAATGTTTCCTTGAATACGCGGGAGATGGCGCTGGGCACAAACAAATGCGTTTCTCCATGATTCCAATACGTAATTTGTGAAATGTGCTCATATTTTGCAGTTCATTTTTTTCTGACGATTTGAAGCTAATTAATTCAACGCGAAGAAAATGCTGTGAAGTCTCTCACATCCAGTCATTTCATTACGAACCACAACTCGAGGAAATACCTGGTCGAATTCATGCTTTTATGAAAGATATGATATATAGCATCGATGTACTGTCTGCTTTTTTAGCTTATGTTTCATAAACTATTTTATCTTTCAGTTTTATATCATATTTGAACTGACCACCCAAAGAGCCCACAACTTTAAGGCTGGATCCTTTCATGTTTGTAGTAAAGATAGATGAAATGCCCGGCTAGGTTGTAATTTCGTACGAACATCTGCTGATTCACACTGGTGAGAAACCTCACCAATGTACTGATTGGATTTAACCTTAAAGTATTTAAATACCTAATGATTTAATTTTAACGCATTTTGGTAAATGAATTTTTTCTTACAGTATTTTAACTTGCAAAAATTGTAGTCATATTGCTTCTCAATTACACACACGTCGCATAGTATGTAACAAGTCATTTACGAGAAAAAGTCATCTATCAGCTCAACTATGGATTCACACTGGTGAGAAACCTCATCAATGTGACCTTTTTGCAACAAGTCAGTTACATATATGTAAAGGAAATTTGACAAGTCATCTGCTAATTTTTTTTTTTTTTTTTTGGTTGAAGGTTTAACGACCTGTGTTGCATTCAGAGTTTTTTCCGGGGAGGGGGTCAATTACAAATTTTGAGGTGGCTGAAACTTGTTGACTGATTGATACATATAATCACAATTTTGTTATTTGTACAGGGTGATTCATAAAGAAGTATACAGTTTACAGAAGCTGTAAAGAAGTAACAGTTGAAGACACGGACCACAACAGCGAACCGTTAGGTAGATGTAATCATAAAATTTGTGTCCCGCTACTGAGGGAAGTGACGTAGCGATAGCGAGCGTGTCACGTGACTAACCAGTCGAATCGAATTTAAAATTGTATTTTCACTTTTCCAATACAATACCGACAAGAAGTCGAACATGAATGATATTTTAGTTTTCATTTGACGCATTTATAATTTTCAGTTTTATTTATGTTTTACATTCATAAATACTTTTTTCTTACTATCTCTAACAATTACCCTTGCTGCAAAGTTGCAACACACACTATCTAGGGCATTCAAGTTAAACAAAAAAATTTTCTGAATATGTTTCGATGCAAAAAGTGGTTTATCTTCAGTTAAGAAATCTTTTTGCACCGTCAGTTTAATAGTTCGAAGTGTTCTGATTTTTGGCCCAACAGTGTGCCATAAGTAGTAGCATTACCTTAGGGAATTAAAGTTTAAAAGTAATAAAACTGAGTTTTAACACCCTGTTCGTGGGTGTTAAAACTAAGTTTTATACTTTTATACAAAAAAAGGATCAATCCAATTGCTATAAATAAACAAAGGCATCGCTCTTTCCACGTTTTAGCAACACACAGCAACCGAATTTTTTTATTTGGGCACTGCTAAATAACGATTTACGGTCGTTCCTCAAAGCCTTGGTCTTCCTGTAGTGACGTCAGACGTCGGAGAGCAGGAGGTGTTTGGGCCTTGTTTCAGGGAGCGTTGCCTGGGGTCAGACACTCCTTTCCTAAAATCCTCTACACATGATCTGATCTGCTCGACACTGTTCATTATTTTGAAAACAGTTACCAATGTACATGATAATACATGACCATTACTAACATACACTTTCTTCAAGAGCAGCATCTAATAATAGTAATAGTGTTCTAGTCAGGGCCGGGCCTAGTAGTTCTGCGCCCCCCCCCCCAAACAAACATCAAACACATTCTCGCGCAGTACTATATATAGACCTCCTTTTTATATAGACCTACTCTAAATTATCTGTCAATTAACTGTCCATTACAAAAAATCATTCTGCAATTTTTTTTACAATGCTTTATTTTGGTTGTAAAGCGATCTACATTTTTAATATTTGTGAATAAAACCAGACACGATTGGTTTTACTTTAAGAATGAATAAGCAGCAAAAACACGGTAAACATACAGACATTGAAATATAATCTAAGCATAATCTTAAAAATTAAAATGCTACGATTGAAATATACAATACAGAAGTAATGAATCAATACGCACCTTAGTTAAAAAATACTCTTCTTGCCTTCGCACTGGCAAACTCCTTTATTACTTCACTATAATCCAGCGATTCAGCTATCTGATGCTCAATAGATACAGTTGGTTGACCTTAGATACGTTTTTAGGAGTTTTGGTTTCGAAAAACTTCTTTCTCCGCTGGACACTGTCCCAGGTAGTGTTAACAATATTCTTAGAGCAATACTAACATTAGGCGCAAATCCATACTCTTTTATTACTTTTAAAGTCTCTACAGGTGTACTCTTAGGTATCACAATAGTTGAAAACACTTTCACTTCATCTTTTAAATCAACAAAACTGATGTCTTTGGATTCACCGTGAGTTAAAGCATTGCACAGTTTAGTGCATTTATCCGATAAAACTTCAGGTGACATGTCTTTAATTTTACTCACATCATACAGAAAACCAAAAAGTTCACTATGACTCTTAATTTGTTGGAATCTTTCACTTAACGCACTAATGGTGATATCTAAAACTTTAAAGTAAAAATCAACCTTATACTGCATCTCTGGGTCGTCTATGGATTCATCTCTTGCCTTTGCCTCATAATCAAATTGTGCCTTAATCTTTCTCCTTCTAGCTTGTACTGTGCCCCCCCTTCCCAATTTTTGGGTTTTCCACGTCTAATTTAGTAGTTAGTTCCTTGGCGTCCACTAAATATCCTTGAAATTTAAAATCGCTTCTGACAGACATGAAATAATCTCTTGTCTTTTCATGTAAACTGACAGCGTTTGTTACTTTCATGTCAATACTTTGCAGAGTTTTGCTGACAATATTAATATGAAGTGATATGTCGTATCATATAACTACGGAGCACAGAAATGTGAAGTCACGTACGTGGTTTGCCAAGCAGCTTGCCTCATGAGCAAATATTTTATCTGTATTTTCGTTTTCACTTATATCAACCAACGCATCGCAGATCTCTTCTATTTGATATCTTAGAGGAGTGACTGCGTCCATCCTACTTTCCCATCTTGTTTCACATAAAGGTTTTAACGTAAGGCTAGAAAGTAGAAATATGGCTTTTAGTACAACCCAACGCTGAGTTGATGCAGAGAAGAAGTTATAAATTTTGGTCACCAAACTAAAAAGAGAAACTGCAAATTGAGAAGCCTTAGCAGCATCATTTAAAACTAAGTTGAGGGAGTGGCTACTACATGGGGCATAAAATGCCCTTGGATTAACATCTAAAATTCTCTTTTGGACTCCTACGTTTTTTCCCTTTCATGTTTTGAACCGTTATCGTATCCTTGACCTCTCATATCTTCTATGGGTATTCCCATTTCCTGAAGTTGTGTTTTTTTGTTTTTTGTTTTTTTTTAATTGGAGGTTTAACGACCACCGTGAGCAACTCAATGGGCTATAAGCAGTCGCCCGTCCCTAATTTAGGGTCACTGGTTCCAGGGAAGGGAGAGAGCCAGTGCCGTAAGACAAACACAACATCCATGCCTCACCGGGATTCAAACCCGGACCCCTTACGGACGAATGATCAGAGGCCATCGCTTAGACCACTGCGCCACCTGAAGTTGTTGTAATATAACTTCTGTCAGTCCTAAGCCAGTTGTTTTTAATAGGGGCACAAGTCCAAGAAAATGCTCACTTATTTTGACATCTTCAGTACCGGTACCTAAATTGACAAAACGCACAATTGTCATCTGTTCACCTCCAGAAATGTCCGGTGGGTGTGCAATCCAAAATTATGCTGTAATACTTGGCAGCTTTCAAAGCAGACAAAATTTTACTTTTTATTTGGCCTTGAAGGATTTGGATGATTTCATTTTGAATGTTTTTTCCAAGTAATGGTGACGCTTGTTTTCTCCACTAGTTGTTGTTCTTATATGTTCCTGTAAAACTGAATCAAATCTTCCAAACAGTTCAACCAGCTTTAAAAAATTCCAATTGTTATGCTGAAACAGTTTATCAGAATCACCTCTTAGGGGCAGACACTGCTGAGCTAAAATTTGTATTGTGGCAAAGAGCCGTTCAATTACATTTTCCCAATGCCGGGTCTCTGTATTTAGTATCTGTTGGGTTTCTCCATCAACGGTAGTGCCAGATCTCAGTCTAATGTACAGCTCCACCCACTTTTGTTGTGACTCTTGGAGATTTACCATGACCAGACAAAGCATCTGAAATATTCCGCCAGTTATTATATCCATTTGCAGTAAACGATATTTTAGCAGTAGAACAGCAAAAACAAAATACTGCGTTGTTAATTTTAGAGTATATCAACCATTTTCTTTCAAGAGTTTCTCCGTTGCACAAATTGTAACGGTAATGATTATTAGTAAATCGACGGTTCAAATCGTCTTTAGGGCACACGAGAGCCTCAGCCTTAGTTAATTTTCGTGGTGGGCCTCTTTTTACCAAAGTTGTCCTAACAAAATCCTCGATTTTATCGGGCCATTTTGCTGGATCAGAATCGATAATAACAGCGTCATCACAGATCTCCGTGTTTTCAACCAAGTCACCTTCATTAAAAAGGGACAGCGCGAGCGTTGTCGTCGTCGTTGGCGGCATCGTCGTCACTTTGCTTGGTTGGCGCTTGGTGTTCATGAACCACAGGTTGAAAAATTTGTACAACGAAAATTTGTTGTACAAAATTAATATGGTAATTTATTGAACATCTGTCACAGTCACGGTGTCGGTTTTGGGTTAAAAACATCGAACATTTATTCCCTGATTAAAAATGATCGGGACCGTGTTTAATTGTTGGGCAAATGTGGCATCTATTCCATTACTATGAAATCTGTCGATCCTTGAGACAAGGACCTTATATATATCGGCTCAACTCTACGGAGACTGCAAACAAGAATTAAGGAACACCAATATAGTGTAAAAAATGGCTCGTCATCGACTGCTTTAGCCAGGCTTTCTTCAGCTGGTACACATTACCCATCTTGGACAGACGTCACCATTCTTTCTAGCTCTACAACGAGGGAAACAGTGCTCTTTACAGAGAGTCTGCACATTTTGCATCGAGTGGACATTGTTGCAATGATGAAGTTCCCAGCTATATTTCCCAGGCCTGGAAAACTTCACTGTCCTCGATTCCTGTTTCTACCTCTTGCATCGCAGACTCTGCCCATCATTAATAGAACTCTATAGGCCTTTATTTGCACACATTACGTTTGAGCAAGTGAACGTTCTTGTATTTCTTTCCTCATTGAGAACGTTTGGCAATGGCACCCATACATAAATGTGTTTTCTGGAACTCCAACTTGTCTTTCATCTTATAATGTGCTCGTAGCGAGCACGAAAGTACTCATGTCTTTTTAACCATGTACATATATCTCTACATATGATCATAATCATATGTAGAGGATTTTAGGAAGGAGTGTCTGACCCCAGGTCTTAAACAACCCTTAGAAATAGGAAGCTAGGAGATTTGGGCTATAGAGTGCCCGATAGGAAAGTGGCATGGAAGCGAGGTAGAAAGTGGGAGGAAGACGCCCTTATTTATTACCAGGGGACCAGTACCCAGGGTCCGACGGCTTAACGTGCCCATGCGACGCACGGCGGGTGTTTAGTGGTTCGAACGTTCGTACCTGCCCAGGATAGAACCTGAGGTTATCTCCATGGCAGTCACGAACGCTGACCACTAGGCCACCCGCGGCTTCGGCAACATGCACGAATTGCTTTTCAACCACTTATTGCTGCGAATCTACATTCTCCTACCGAACTCAAATCACGACAACCTTAACGTCACAAATGACAGATGCTCATCTAGAGGAATAGCTAATAATGCGGACCTCCATGTTGCAACCAAATGCTTTCCAACAAAAAGCAGTTACAAAAGTCATTGAAAGGTTAGTTAACTTTAGAGTTAACATTTTTATTTTATTTTTGAAGTTAGTTAGTACATAGTAAGAATGTACACTTCGAACTATATCTAATTGAAGTTTCTTGAATGCGGCTTTGTCAGATTACAGCTAACTTAATGCAACCTTTCAACATGAAAAGGTTCCCTGCCTCTGGCTTAGACCATCATGCCGCCACAGCGACTTGGAGTGGTTTAGTTACTTCAGAGTAGCTCTCTTCCACGTTTCTTTAATCAAAATCATTAGTTGCATCTGCAAAATTAATTTGTGAAGATAAACTAGCTTGCATCAGTGTTTCAAAATGGCATATCATTCAGCAAACCCTGTGACACTGGTGATAGTAATTCTTATACTAAAATCTTCAGGAAGACGCTTTAACGTCTGTAAATTCTGTTTTACACGTTCTGTAAAGTGGATACAGTCTGTGGTGGTGCATTAACTTATTCAATTAAAATATAAATCGGTTAGAAGTCATAAAGATGTTACTTACGGAGTGCGTGTTCAGTCGAACGTCAGTAGTTATTGAGTTTCTTTGTCCAAAGTTGTATCTTGCTCCAATATGGTCAGTTGTTAGGGTTAGTTCGAGAGCCACTAACCCTAACAACTGACCTTATTGGAGCAAGATACAACTTTGGACAAAGAAACTCAATAACTACTGACGTTGGACTGAACACGCACTTCCGTAAGTAACATCTTTATGACTTCTAACCGATTTATATTTTAATTGAATAAGTTAATGCACCACCACAGACTGTATCCACTTTACAGAACGTGTAAAACAGAATTTACAGACGTTAAAGCGTCTTCCTGAAGAACCTTGTGGTCACGTAATTGTATGTGAACTTTATGATAGAATCACATGAGATATAATTATACTAAAATTTCTCTCATCTGCAGTCGCAAGGAAGCTGTTATCGGACTATCAAGGCCTTTGTGCCAATAGTCAGCACATCATCACTCATTCTTTCAACATGGTGAAACCACCTAAGAAAATTAGTCCCCATCTTTCTAACATCTGGAACACATCTTCATTCCTCACATGATCAAAGCATGTCTTACCCCCCCATAAGTAATGCATCTCCCCATCACCCAAACGACTCCTATGTTTTTCCTGCAGTACCCAGGTTTTACTGCCGTAGGAACAATTGCACTTTCATACATAGTAGCCGTTCGGGACTTCCTTCAGAACCCATCATTCCTGTGGAATCCTCCTAAAGTAGCTATGACTTCCAATGAAGAATTCACTTGCCTATTAATTTTGCCAATTATCTTTGATGATGTCATTAACCTTTTGTTTGAGTTTGTCCGTGATGAAAGAGGGGTGCCCAGACCGCACTTCATCATAAACATTTGCTCTTCCGTTTTTAAATATTATGCATCACTTTCTGACACTGGATTCATTCATAACACCTTTTCCATACTTTTGAACAAGTCTCCAATGAATGTCAATAGGCCTGGTGCTTTCAGCAGTCAGAAAACGGATAACTGATCAAACTTCGCATTCAGCAGGATTTTCAATGCATATGTTTGTTTTGAAAGATTGTAAACCACAAATGGATAATGCATACTCGACGATGATGCCAGGAAATAGCCAACAGCAGGGTTGCCATATTGGCTTTTTTTATGTCAAATTCCTGAAATTTGGCTTTTTACATTATTTGCATGAAAACTATATACCATCCTTTCTTAAATTAACTTTTCTTTAAAAAGTTGTTTTTCCGCCAAAATGGCCACACCTTATGACAGAATGGACAGAAATCAGAATCACGCAGTTTAAACTTTGATTGACAGTTGACTCAAAGTTCCAGGTTATGTTTAGTATTTCGATGAATTGGGAAAAGCTAAAGGTTTATTTCAGTAGAGCTGAATTAGCCCATTCAAAGCAAGACTGTTAAACGAAATGGTGTTAGACTACAAAATTACTTTTTCTTTCTGACACCTGTTGCACAGGAATTTGAAAGACAGGACATCTTTTCCAGCACACCAAAGCTGATCCTCAGGAATTTGTACCAAGAATTATTCTCACACAAGGCAAGTCTTCAGAGCAGAAAGTATGATGTCAATGGGCAGAGAAAAATATTCATCAAGTTGATTTTGAATTACTCTTACACAAGATAAGTCTTCAGAGCAGAATGTATGTCAATGGGCAGAAATTTTTTTTCATGACATTGGCAAAAAGGCCCCAACTCACTGGGTTTTGTTCCAGAATCCTTAGGTTGAATGACCAACTGGAACCCTCAGCTGTGGGCTAATCCCCCACACTGATGTACTTACCTGATTAAAAAGACAAAAAGAAATATTAAGAATGACTCAAGTGTGGGATATGGTGGACCTACCACACTTGAGAAGGACGGTCCACCACGGAATCGACTTGGACTTTCTAAACGGCGTATGAGAAAGAGATCTCGGCTGAGTGAATGTAAGATTGGTGTATGGAATACTAGAGGTATAAATGACAAGATGAGTGAGGTTGATTGAGGAGATGAATAAGTATAGACTGGATGTGCTGTGTGTAAGTGAAAACCAAAAAGGAGGAAATTGGGGTAGAAGAAGTAAATGGCACGGTGAGTGTGTGGTCTGGAGTATTGGATAATATGAGAGGACAGGCTGGTGTAGGTGTGATTTTAAGTGAAAAGATGAAGAACAACTTGATTCACTATAGTTGCATAAGTGAGAGAATTCTCTGGAGTCGTTTGAAAGTGAAACTTCAGAGAATTGTAATTGTTGTAGTGTATGCTCCTTGTGACTCGGAACCTTCTGATAAGAAAGAAGATTTCTGGAATGAGCTAAAAGCTGTTTTGAGCCAGTTTGGTGCTAAAGAAAAAGTTATAATAGCAAGGGATTTCAATGCTAGAGTAGGTGTGCAGAATGCCATTTCTGACAATGTTCTGGGTAAGTTTAATGATCCTTGTTTGAATGATAATGGTGAAAGAGTAATTGAACTCTGCATTGAGAATGGTTTGTGTGAATCTAATACATTTTTCAACCACAAGTATATCCACACATATACTTGGAAAAATCGTACTCTTGGTCAAAAGAGTGTGATAGATTTTGTTGTCTACGATCGGCGTTTGAAACACTTAGTTGTTGACACCCGTGTGATGAGAGGTGCGGATTGTTGGTTCTGATCATTACTTGGTAGTGTCACGAGTGAAACTTAATGTTGGTTGGAAGAAAAGGAATAGGAAGAGACCCAGGATAGAAAGAATAAAGGTTGATAGGCTCCTTGAAGATAATCAGCGGTATTCTGACTTACTCAGAGAACGACTGAAGGATCTGAAGTCTGGTGAGAGGGATGTAGAAAAGAAGTGGGAATGTTTTAAGAACTGTGTTGTAACTGCTGCTGAAGAGGTCTGTGGCACCACAATAGTGGGTAACAATAGAGGTGATGCTTGGTGGAATAGTGAGATTGAAGAGGCAGTAAAGAGAAAGAAGGAAGCCTATTTGGGGATGCTGCAAGGTAGAGTCTCTGTGGATGAATATCGCTGTAAGAAGCGTGAAGCTGCTAAGCTGGTTCGCCACAGTAAGGCAAAAGATAGGAAGGAGAAAGTGGAAAGGCATGAACTGGCTTTTTGAAAAGATAGGAAGTCCTTCTGGAAGTACACGAGACTCAGGAAAAATAGGGGAAACAAAGTTGTAAGTTGTGTGAAGAATGAGATTGGGGAAATGATATGGGAGCCCAATGAGTTAAGTGACAGATGGGGTGAAAGTTATTAGAGCAGGAAAGCAAGGATGATTCTGAGACAGATGCAGATGATGTCACAATGAGGGATGAAAGCACAGGAGGGATCTCAAGAGAAGTGTGCAAAGCTCTAAAATCTCTTCAGAATGGTAAGGCTCCGGGAGTTGATGGCATAACTGCAGAGATGTTGAAGTATGGTGGTGACTCTATAATTGACTGGTTAACTGAAATTTGCCAGTTGTGCTGGGAGTTAGGAATTGTCCCTCGGGATTGGAAGGTTGCTATCATTGTTTCCTTGTATAAGGGAAAAGGTGATCAGACTGAATGCAAGAACTACCGTGGTATTAGCCTACTGAGTGTGCCAAGGAAAGTGTTTGGTAAGGTTGTTATTGAAAAAGTACGGGGTCTTACATCATTGAAAGTGTGAGATGTTCAGAGTGGTTTTATGCCTGGTAAAGGCTGCACTGACCAGATTTTTGCATTACGCACGATGATTGAAAAGTATCTGGCTGTTGGGAAGAAAGTTTTTACTGCCTTCATAGATTTAGAGAAAGCTTACGACCGAGTGAATAAGACACTTTTGTGGAAGGTATTGAATGAATATGGTGTTACTGGGAATCTACTTAATAGTGTAAAAGCTATGTATGCTGGTAGTAGAGATTGTGTACGAGTGAATGGTGTTTTATCAAAATGGCTTTCCATTGGTGCAGGAGTTAGACAAGGTTGTGTAATGTCGCCATGGCTGTTTAATATACTTATGGATGCATGCATGCGTGATGCCAAAATAGATAATAGTGGTTTATGTCTTGGTGATATCCGTGTGTGCAGATTGCTGTATGCTGATGACACTGTCCTGTTGGCAGAGAGCAAAAGTGAGTTGCAGAGTATGTTGACTCGGATGCACGAAGTTTGCATGAAATTCAAACTGAGTATAAATAAGGGAAAAACCAAAGTTATGGTGTTTGAGAGAGGAACGGGTAGCACAGAATGTAATGTAAGTGTAAATGGCACAGTGAATGACTAGGTGAGTGAGTTTGTGTATTTAGGAAGCATGTTTGACAGAGGGAACAAGTTGGATGGTGAAATCAGTAGGCGAGTGAATTCTTCTTTGAAAGTCATAGCTGCTCTGGGAGGTTTTCACAGGAATGATGGGTTCTCTAGAGAGTCCCGCATGGCTGTCTATGAAACTGTAATTGTTCCTACTCTGATGTATGGCAGTGAAACCTGGGTACTGCAAAAGAAACATAGGAGTCGTTTGTGTGCTGGAGAAATGCGTTACTTACGTGGGGTTTGTGGCAAGACACGATATGATTGTGTGAAAAATGAAGATGTATTGCAGTTGTGTGATGTGAAGCAAAATGTTGTTAGCAAGGTGGAGACCAATATGCTTCGATGGTTTGGCCATGTTGAAAGAATGAGTGATGAAATGCTTACTAAGAAAATATTTTCAGCCCAAGTGGCAGGAAGGAAAGGCAGAGGAAGGCCAAGGAAGACATGGGTGGATCAGATTCAGGAGTGCCTGCATGAGAAAAAGATCATGAGTATGAAGTATAAAAGATCTTGTGTACGGTGTGTAATGGATATCAGTGAAGCACGAGTTGTATGTCAAGATCGCTGTAAATGGAGATATTTGATACAACAATAAGTAAAAATATCTGGAAGTTTGTATTTCTTTTTGGAGCTAACCTCTGAATCTCAGAGAACAGCTTAGTGATATGTACATATGATTTTGAATTATTCTTACATAAGACAAGTCTTTAGAGCAGAATGTATGGTTTAAAACTCAGGCATCACGCGACAATAACACATAAACATATAAAACGAGCGAAACACAGAGTCACATGACTTGGTGAACACAAAAAAGATGTTTCCAATGGTCTTCCAAAGACAGCTTTATCTGCACTAACCCTTGAAGACACCTCTGCAGTTCCCATTTGGAAAGAAACCAAAACAGTTTCTCCTTTCATCAACAAGGCATCTCTGCATTTCCAAGCGAGCATTGAAATTTTGTTCACCAAAAACTGCAATTCAGAGACAACTCACCAAATCCCATTTATTTGGATCTCTCTTCTAAAATCTGGCAACAGTTCCAACACCCCAACTTCAAATTGTAGTTCTGGCAACCAGCCCATCCAGTCGATCGCGGGTGATCAAGGTCGTAGGATGACCGAAAGCTGCCGCTAAACGAACCTTTTACTGTACGTGACTCTGTGTGTTTCGCTCGTTTTATATGTTTATGCAGAATGTATGATGTCAATGGGCAGAAAAAAATATTCAACAACTTCATTTTGAATTATTCTTGCACAGGACAAGTCTTCAGAGCAGACTGTATGATGTCAATGGGCAGAAAAAATATTCAACAAGTTGATTTTGAATTATTCTTAGTCTTCAGAGCAGAATGTATGATATCAATGGGCAGAAAAAAATATTCATCACGTTGATATTGGTATTAAATATTTAACAAAATGTATTATGTTCCTACAGGAGAAGAACAGTACTGAGGCTCATCTAGAAATAAAAAAATGACAAAGAAAGATGTACGCGTATGCTATACTCTGGGCACACCTAACCTGATAATAAGTGGAAAGCCTAGAGCAGGACGATTCCGCAGAGCTGCCAACTTTTCAAAATCAAAAACCGGGACATCAATGCTCGTTCAGCAGTGTAGATGTCCCAGTTTAAGAATCTTTCAATTTATAAATAATAAAATTATATATTATAAGTTTAAAGACTCCCATCCCCCTCCCCCAAAAAAGACAAGCTTCTCTTCAATTTTGCATCAATCTCGAGAATAACCCAAATGATGGGGGGGGGGAGAATTCCGTGGTGAATGCACGGAAGAATCTCATGTATGAGTAAGAAATGCCTAAGAAATTGTGAAACACGAATTTTAGGGAAAAATAAACGTGAAAAATCGACACTGCGTTGCTTATTCTGCCATGAAACAATTTTATGGGGCACGGAAAAGGCGCGGATTCCACCGGACAGACTACATAGTGATCTAGAAATTTAATTTCGTTTAATAAAAGGGAAAGGGGTGAAAATGATTGCTCTCTATTGATTAGTTTTGAAGAAGTGTGTATTAGGAATAGGGAAACTTGCATTTTGTAAAAAAAAATTCTTAAAAAATACAAAGTCGCTCCTTTTCACTATTACCCGAAGACATAAAAAACAAGGAACATCTCTCTCTCTCTCTCTCTCTCACACACACACAGAGAGAAAACATAAAAAATATATAAACAGCCAGAAAGAAAAAAAAAAAAGTCACAAAAATTTAATATGCGGAAACGGAAAATGACGTGACATTCTCATCGCTGATACAGCAGTCATTTTCACTATGATTATGAACATTTGCGAGATTCACCAACTTTTTTCCGTTTTTTTCAGTCGAAACATCTTGAAAATATGAAAATAAACTTTACCCAGATGTTCAATACTTGTAACGTTATTTTACTGAGATTTTTCATAGTATACTCGATATTTTCCATAGTCCGTAGTAGACTACTTCCATAGTAACCACGTAAAATCCATAGTACTTGCGAGTCTCTTAATCTTTCTTCCGACAGCATGGTTTTACTCAGTGTCAAACGGAATGGTGTAAATGGAGAATTTACTGTACCGAAGTCCCAACGACAGGGCACAGTGGTTCTGGCGCACAATCTGCATTTTTGTAGCAAGATGGCGCAAGATTTTTGTTTTGGAGCAGAATTCTCATCCCTGCGCAAGGCACCGCACAAGCGGCGTGGATGTGACGTCATAAACCAACACTTCAACTTTCCAAGCCACTGGCTGTCTTGCTACCACCATGGGGCTCATCTCACTACCTAGGAGCTTTAAGTGCCGTGGATTGTCTCCATTCATTACCGACTTAGCACTGACGCTGGAGAAAAATGATCGCTGGTTCATTAATGAGGGAAAAAAATTACCATGAATAATAAATAAATAAAAAATAATAAGCAAATCACAAAACCGGATTTTTTGTAGAAAAATCAGATTTCCGGAAAATATTTTCGAAATCGGACGGAATCCGAGTAAACTGGGACACTTGGCAGATCTGATTCCGCCATTACAATATAGTTCGCACTTTCCCCTATTAACATTTTACCTGCCAATGTTCCCATTTGGGAACATGAACTTCTTGATCAATAAAAAAATCGGAAGAAAGAATTCAGTAATGAAATTTTTCTTTAAATCACTGAACGTCCTCTATATTTTTTGGCTACTTTTATTCTGGCCTCTACTCAAAAAATAAAAACCTGAAAATTTCTCAAAACTCCTGTTTTTTATAATTTTATGCATGTTCTGGACATCTTTGTATTTTAGTCTGTAAGAACATCTTTTTTTTTAAATATTCACTGGAGAGGTGCAAAAGGGTTGAGTTCATCATGTGATAGCATACATTTTTATATTTCTTTATTCATTAGTGAGAATTAGTATCTTATTTTTCAATGTTCCCAAATGGGAACATTGGCAGTTCATGTGAAGCATTTTTTGCTGAATGTCATCAGAATGTATTCAAGAGCCACACAATTACTTGTTTACTTTTGAGAGTTTGATTGATGCACAGTTCTTTTTAGCTTCTCCCCAGAAGTCTTTGAAACTGAACTTTGACACTTGTTAGTGGGTAATGCCACAAAATCTAGAATGGTTGAAAGGATGTTTACGTAAGAACTAATACAATAAGCAGAAAAGCAAATAGCAGGGGACACAGGAGTTGGGACTTCTGTTCAGTAAGGCATCTTTATGTTAAGGCAAGGTTAAAAAAAATATATGGCAAAGTGTTTACTTACTGTGGAACAAGCAGTCGAATATTTACAAAATATTTCAGATGATTTAGATTTATCAGATGTAGATTTATGTCAGTTACCACCTGATGAGACAGGAAATATAACTGAAAAAGAGTATGTCAATGAAAATAATTTAGAACCTGTTACCCAGCTGATGCTTGTGGGAGTAATGACATTATGGTTGGGGGGAAACTCATTCTGAAATCGTTGAAATTGAAGATCCTGAAGCCCCTTCAACATATCTGTATTTCAGTACAAATGTGAGGCTCACTACTCTTAAAAAACCGAAAACACAAAGCTTGACTCTAAGATGGGGAAAAAAGTGAGATTTGACAAGCTCTCATGAGAAGAGTAACAAATTACTAAAAAAGTTTCCAAAATTAGCAGCCTTATCACCCATTGAGCTGTTTTGGAAAATAATGCCGAAGGAGTGCCTTATACATTTGGCAAAGATGACAAAGCTTTATGCTCTACAAAAAGGAGACACAACTGATGTAAAAATTGGAGACATCACTCAGTTCTTTCGTTTGTTACTTCTTAGCGGCTGTCACTCGGTATCTGGTGAAAATCTGTACTGGAGTACATCAGAAGACACATCTGTACCGATTGTTTCTACAGTTATGGCTCGGAAACATTTTAGGAAGTTAAAATATTTCCATTTAAACGACAACAGCCAACTGGAACCAGATGATAAGCTAGGCAAAATTTCCCCACTTTATGCAGAACTATCAAAAAACTTTTGCCAGTTCGGGTATTTCACGAAAAGTTAAGCATTGATGAATCTATGGTTCCATATTATGGTCATCACTCATGAAGATGTTCATTTGCGGTAAGCCAATTAGGTTCGGTTTCAAGGTTTGGATGTTGTGTTCATCAAATGGATACCCATATGCAATGGAAATAGACTGTGGGAAAAAAGAAGGATCTCCAGCTTTGCCTCTAGGAACAAGTGTAGTCACTGAGTTGCTGTCAGTAGTTGGCCAACCTTCAAAACACGAATTCTTTTTTGGTAATTTTTTTTTACTTCTCATGATGTGTTGATGAATTTATCTGACAAAGGGATCAAAGCAACTGGAACTGTCCATGAATTCCATACAGGAAAGTGCCTATTGAAATCAAAAAAAGAAATATCTAAATGTGAGAGAGGAGGATATTTTGATTACCGATGTGATGGCAGCATATACGTATGTAGCTGGAATGACGGTGCTGTTGTTACAGTTGCATCAAACTACTTACTGTTCACATGAACCCATCGGAGTGACCAAACGATTTTCCAGGGCCAAGAAAAATTAAATTGATATCCCACAACCCTACCTTATTCAGAGATATAACGAAGGTATGGGAATGTTGATCTCTTTGATAGACTTCTCGGTAGCTATCGTCCTAAACTCCACAGCAAAATGTGGTGGTGGAACTTGTTCAGTAATGCACTGAACATGTCCGTAGTGGCAAGCTGGATCTTGTATTGTGAACTCCATGAAAATGTGCTTCCACATTTGGACTTCAGAAGAGAAGTCACTATGAATCTTCTTCGCCAAAACGAATGACTGTCAACTCACCCTGGTCTCTGAAGCCACAAACCACATGATTCTCAAAAATCTGATAGCCACTATCTCGTGCCCTCATCACAAGGGCGTTGTGTAATTTGCTAGAAAAATACCAGAAACAAGTGTTTTGAGTGCGAAAAAAGATTACATCAGCATTGTTTCCCGACTTACCATGGGCACTAAACCACGATCAAGTAAGGAACAAAGTAAATGAAATTTATTATTTCAAAGGTATTATAGCTAATCAATAATTAG
Organism: Macrothele yani; assembly: GCA_039090855.1. Classification (NCBI taxonomy): domain Eukaryota; kingdom Metazoa; phylum Arthropoda; class Arachnida; order Araneae; family Macrothelidae; genus Macrothele; species Macrothele yani. The sequence continues at coordinate 2,735,686 of CM077019.1, read as the reverse complement.
TATTTTAAGGTAAAAGCACAAATAGCTAATAACTGAAATTGAATTTATAATTTTTAATCCCTCATACACTGGTGTGCAAAAATTAAGGACGAAGAGGAGAATTTAGCATAACAGCGGAACGAGTAGGCAGAACGGACCGAAAGACCACTCAGGAGATAGACTAGGGTCCGGTATGGTAGGGCATGCGCATATATGCAGCATGACGTAGGGGGGGTGTCGGAAGGGTATAAAGCACATGGGCGGTGTACGCTCAGCAATTCGGTGAAAGCTATTGCACGGTGTACATCGGTTTGAACGACGTTGAGTTGCTGCCACCGTGTGATATGGCCAACAGGCAATCCAGTACACGACATCTGGATGACTTTACCCGAGGTCGCGTCTTTGGGAGGTTGGAAGAAGGTCGAAGTGGGACTAGTGTGGCCGAGGAGTTCGGGATCACTCACAGCATTGTTTCATGAGCTTGGAGAGCATTTCAAACGACAGGACAGCTGTCCGAGAGTTTAGCAGTGGTCGTCCATGAGCAACCACGGCGGCGGATGACCGGTATATTGTCCTACAGGCGAGAAGAGAGAGACGGCAGACAGTGGGAGAAATCGCATGGCACATGCAACAGACAACTGGACGTCCGTTATCTCGTTTTACCGCAACCAGGAGGCTGCACGAAGGTGGTCTATTTGCACGACGACCAGTACGGTGTGTGCCATTAACGCCTGCTCATCGGAGACAGCGGTTTTTCTGGTGCCAGGAACACAAGAACTGGACACATCAGCAATGGGGTCGAGTTCTCTTTACGGATGATGAGAGCCGATTTAGTTTTTTTTGTTTTTGTTTTTTTATTTGGAGGTTTAACGACCCCCATGAGCAACTCAAATGGGCTATAAGCAGTCACCCGTCCCTAATTTAGGGTCACTGGTTCCAGGGAAGGGAGAGAGCCAGTGCCGTAAGACAAACACAACATCCATGCCTGACCGGGATTCGAACCCCTTACGGACGAATGATCAGAGGCCAACGCCTTAGACCAGTGCGGCCCGATTTAGTTTGACGAGCGATTCTGGACATATACACATCTGGAGGGAGCAGGGAACACACAATCACACCTCCAACATCATCAAAAGGGACAGGTTTGGAGGTGGCGGAGTTCTCGTTTGGGACGGTATCATGCTTGGTAGCCGTACTGACCTCACATCTTCCAAGGAGGTTAAGTCACTGGTGTCCGCTATTGTACCAAGGTTCTCCTGCCTCACGTGTGTCAGTTTAGAGATGCTGTGGGTCCTGAGTTCTTCTTCATGGACGACACCGCTACACTTCATCGTACAGTGGCTGTCGCAGAGCTGTTGGAGAGTGAAGATATTCAACGCATGGATTGGCCCGCAAGGTCCCCGGACCTAAATCCAATCGAACACATGTGGGACCTTCTCGGGAGACGCTTGGCAGCATGTCACCAGCCGCCAGCAACGATTCCGCAGCTGCGATTGGCGCTACAAGAGGAATGGGTCGCGATGCATCAACAGCTCCTTGACAACCTCGTCCTCAGGATGGACAGACGTTGTAAATCCTGCAACGCAGTCAGGGGTGATCACATCCCCTACTAAAGACTGGATTTTTCTTGGCAGCCGCCTGTCACATGGACGTTTCTGTCTTCTGTGCAGTTGTGCTCGAAGCTACCTTTTCAATAAAGTGCCTTTGTATCCTTTGGATTCCTTGTTTGGACGGTTTTGCTCCCTTGTCTCATATTCTTACATCTTGGGGATCTTATGGTATGATTTGAGTCGATGCGGAGCCCTTCTGCACGACGTTACATTCGAAAAACCATCTCGTCCTAAATTATTCTCGCCAGTGTATATAGCAGAAGTCCTTGGTTGTACTGAATAACCAAAAAATCCAGTTTCTATAAAATTGTTAACACAAAATGCTAATTTTCCCAAATGGGAGCATTAAAAAAAAAAAAAATTTTTAGAAACCATCAAAATATGTGTTATATATAAGTATAATAAGCTTCTTTAACTGCATAATAAGTATGAAACTTGTGGAGAACATAGTGCAGCATTTAAAGAGCTAACAGAGTTGATGAAAGATGCATTTCAAACATAAAACATAAAATATAGTTGAACTGATAAAACGTAAGCATATTTGTGCAATTAAAACCTGCTGTAATGTATTTATGAAAGCATATCCACTATAGTGAGCGAGTGAGAGTATGACGTCATACAATGATCTGACCACTCCCATGGCTTCTATCTCTTCGCGGGAGTACGGCTGGCATTCAGTGGAATTCTGGTAAGCCAGTTCTGCTGTCTGGGTCACGCCAATTCATTTGAAGTGGCAGAGATACTCTTGCAGTGTGTGTAAATAGGTTGCCGTAGCATATCTCCTGTTATCAGGTTAGGTGTACCCGAACTATAGAAGCTCTCAGTCAAGTTACATGTTGACTTCCCTTGGTGAGAGATATATTGGGTTGTTGGAAAAGTCATGACGTATTTAGCCATGTTTTTCAAAGATCATTTATTGATAGAAAGAACAAAGATCAATCAATGATATAATGCCCGTTTTGTTCGATAACTTTTTACCATCTTTCAGCGAGCTGCAGAATGCCTCATTCATAGAAGGACCTGTCTTTCATGGCGAAAAACTGTACAAGGTGCCGATTTACAGCCTCATCTGAATTGAACGTTATACCATGCAAAGACTGTTGAAGAGAGCGAAACAAGTGGAAGTCTGATGGTGCAAGGTCAGGTGAGTATGCTGGGTGTGGCAACACATCCCCCCCTAGCTTCAATAATTTTTGGCGGGGGACCAAACTTGCGTGTGGTTTCGCGTTGTCGTGATGGAACACAACACCTTTACGATGAACGAGCTCTGGATGTTTCTGGATGATGGATTCATTCAAACTGTCCAATTGCAGACAATACACATTTGAATTGATTGTTTGGTTCCGTAGTAGCAGCTCGAAAAACACGACACCTTTAAAATCCCACCACACTGAGACCAGTACCTTCCGTTGATGAATGTCTGCTTTGGATGTCGTTTGAGGTGAAGCAGCACGTCAGGACTAAGACCATTTGTGCAGCACATTGCTGCACACAATCCACTTTTCATCACCAGTTATCAGTCACTTCAAAAAAGGATAATTTTCCTCATGTTTAATGAGCATAACGCAGATGTTTATATGCACCGTCAATTGAGCTTCTTTGAGTTCATGAGGAACCCACACATCGAGCTTGCTTATGTATCCCAGCTTCTTCAGGTGGTCGTGAACGCTTGAATGATGGATATGCAATGTGTCTGCAATCTCTCGTGTCATGTAACATGGGTTTGACTCGAGCAATTCCTTGATTTGGTCGTCATCAACCTAGGTTCGGACCGAGGAGCATCGTTGAGGTCAAAATCACCATCACGGAATTCACAAGCTTGACGTGCGTTCTTCTTTTTACAGAAGTAAAACAGTAAAATATGCCGAAAATGCACAGTTTGGTCTTCCATCTTCAACTTGATGTCAAATCTCCGCAAATCAACCAAATCGCTCACTATTCCTTTTAGACTGCAGCTAGAACTGGCACCTGTCGAATGCCATAGCGATAACAGAGCTGCGCATGCCTCTAGTACTTTCAAAACTGCCCAATCGCCATCGGGTGCCAAAATACGTCATGCCTTTTCTGACAACCCAATATTTCAAAACCTATCAAAATTGAGCTCTAAAGTAATTTTAAATCAAGTTTCAAGGACCATGTTTTCAGAGTTAACCTTTATATACCTTGCACAAAACAACATCAGCGCTACTGAAGAACAATACCAAAACTGTTTGTCAACTGGAAAGAAGAAGCTCCATTTAAGAAAGACGGACTCCATACAGGTAGTCAACAGTTTTGGATTGGTGTGCTTCTACATCAGGCATTTAAAAAGTTCACTACTTTTGCCCTCACTTGTCTAATAACCCCTGTTGATAATGCCATAGTTGGGAGGATATATCCCCTCTTGTAACCCCAGTTAAAACAAAATGCAACTGAATTTTCTTGAAGCCATTGTGAGAATGACAGCAGAAGTATTGCTTTCAAACAAATGTTGTAAGGACTTCACTCCATCTGCAAAAATGCTAAAAGACTTTACATCTGACAAGGTTTATGCTATAGGTTCCATTTGTTCCTGTGAGAACGACAGTAATAAACTTATGAATATGAAAGATATGTTTTAATAATATTCGGCCTTTATCTAGTATTGTTTGGCTTTAAATCAAAATTTTTATCTGGCAGCCCTGGCCAACAGCACACTGGGATTGGATGACATTCACTGAGTGCCGGCCAGGAGCTTGCACAATAATGCTATGTACAAACATTCTTTACTTTCTGAATCACCATGACCAATGTAATTTCTGATTGGCTGTAAATGAAAGAATTCTGTGTTGGCAACATTACTATATTCGTACAAGTTAAAACTTTTCAGGCACGATTCCTTTTTGCAATCAGATTTTACTACAGTCGAACCTTGTTAACGCAAAATATGTGTTTGGTCTCGTCAAAGAATAGGTTAACATGAAATTCGGTTAACGTGAAATAATTGCCTTGGTCCCTACGGTTTCGCGTTAATGAGATTCGACTGTATATATGAGAAATGAGCAGGAACACAAATTTCCAACAAAAATATCAAAATGTAAAAACATAACATGCTTTATTAGATACGCTTTTGTATACAAAGCCAATTGTTCAATTCTTTGTAAGGTTCTCGTTTCATATCATTATCGTATGGCACATGCCAACTAGTTTTCATGCTTCCCTGAATGGCAATATTATGCCGTAATGGTCCCTGTGTAAGAAAAAGTAAAATAGATATTTAACATTTAGATCAGAAAGTTATCAACATTCTTAAATGCACTGCACAGAGCAAAGGTGGCACATCTTGTAAAAAAATAGAGAAGTAAAATAAATCATAGATAGCACTATAAATTTCAGTAGAATATTTACATTCAAAATTAAAGTATGATGTGAAAAGGGATGGCTCCAGAAGAAAAAAATGACTGTTTCTATTTCAAACTGAGGAGCAATTAAATGACATGTGGAGCAGATCTGCAACTTTCTTTTCTTCACTTTTTCTTACTTGTAATCATACATACATACATACATACATACATACATACATATCACTAAGCTTTTCTATGAGATTCAGAGGTTAGCTCCAAAAAGAAATACAAACTACCAGATAGTTTTTACTTACTGTTGTCGTATCAAACTTCTCCATTTACAGCGATCTTGACATACAACTCAGGCTTTACTGACATTCATTACACGCCATACACAAGATCTTCTATACTCATAATTTATTTCTCATGCAGACACTCCTGAATCTGATCCACCCATGTCTTCCTTGGGCTTCCTCTGCCTTTCCTTCCTGCCACTTGGGCTAAAAAGATTTTCTTAGTAAGCATCTCATCACTCATTCTTTCAACATAGCCAAACCACCGAAGCATATTAGTCTCCACCTTGCTAACAACATTTTGCTTCACATCACACAACTGCAACACATAGTCATTCCTCACACAATCAGAACGTGTCTTGCCACAAACCCCACGTAAGTAACGCATTTCTCCAGCACACAAACGACTCCTATGTTTCTTCTGCAGTACCCAGGTTTCACTGCCATACATCAGCACAGGAACAATTACACTCTCATACACAGCCATGCAAGAGTCTCTTGAGAACCCATCATTCCTGTGAAAACCTCCCAGAGCAGCCATGACTTTCAATGAAGAATTCACTCGCCTACTAATTTTGCCATCCAACTTGTTCTCTCTGTCAAACATGCTTCCTAAATACACAAACTCACTCACCTGGACAATCACTGTGCCATTTACACTTACATTACATTCAGTGCTACCAGTTCCTCTCTCAAACACCATAACTTTGGTTTTACCGTTATTTATACTCAGTTTGAATTTCATGCAAACTTCGTACATCCGGGACAACATACTCTGCAACTCACTTTTGCTTTCTGCCAACAGGACAGTGTTATCAGCATACAGCAATTTGCACACACGGATATCACCAAGACACAAACCAGTATTGCCTATTTTGGCATCATGCATGCATCCATAAATATATTAAACAGCCATGGAGACATTACACAACCTTGCCTGACTCCTGCACCAATAGAAAACCATTTTGATTAAACACCATTCACTCGTACACAGGCTCTACTGTCAGCATACATGGCTTTTACACTATTAAGTAGATTCCCAGTGACACCATATTCATTCAATACCTTCCACAGAAGTGTCATATTTACTCGGTCGTAAGCTTTCTTTAAATCTATGAAGGCAGCAAAAACTTTCTTACCAACAGCCAGATACTTTTCAATCATCATGCGTAATGCAATTTTTTTTTTTTTTTGTGCAGCCTTTCTTTACCAAGCATAAAACCACTCTGAACATCCCACACTTTTTCTGATGTAAGACTCCATACTTTTTCAATAACGACCTTACCAAACACTTTCCCTGGCACACTTAATAGGCTAATATGCATATTAACATCGAACTGTCTTAGTACGATTCAAACTTGTGTTAGATATCCTAAAGTTAAGAAATAACAACAAATTAGAAGTATATAAATAAACTTTTAGATTACACAGTGAATCCATCTTCAGAAAACATTAATTGCATAAAAAGAAATGTTACAATTTAAAAATAAACATTAACATCGTACTGACAATGACATACAACGTGCATTGCATGTGTTCACCACGTTCACGCAAACTACAGCTTTTTTATGGGTTGGGTGAAAAGTTTGGATATTATACAGATAAATTATTCTTAAGTAATACCTTCCAAGGTTGAGGAATGCTTACTGAGCTGTCTTCATTACAGCATCTATGTGCCAATTTGTGGATAAAAATACTTTCTGATAATAGCATTCTTGATTTTAAACAAGGAGTGGCAAGAATTGTTGTTTCGTCCCATTTTGGGAAGTGGATATCTCCATGAACTAGACGAGATAGAGCTGTAGTCATAGCACCATTTTTAACATTATATTTATGTTCAGTTAATCTAGTTTTTAATGTCAGAGTCGTTGATCCAATATAACATATATTTGCATGTTTCGGGTGTACTGCTTTTAGGGGAATACTGTATTTAACGTGTTTATTCTGCTCTTCCACACGGTCACAATCTTTTTTAATAATGGATAAGATGTTACTTGTCCTTATTCCAAAGTTCAGGTTATGACGTTGGCAAATGTTGTTAAGAGAAGGAGAGATTCTAGGAATAAAGTCCATGGAGCCTTCATATCTTGTAGAAGTATGGTCTCTTGATAACGTAATGGTTGTCGATCTGTTCACTTTTTTAATGATGTGGTCAACAGTTGGCAGGAAATATCCGTAGTTTTTAGCTGTGTCCTTTATCTGTCACAGTTCTGCTCTGCGTAGTTTCATACTTGAAGAATTATACTTAAGAATTATAAGGGTGCCGGTTCGTGTTTTCTTCTAGGTGCGCAAATTTGTCTTCATTCAGCTGCTGATACAAAAAAGACAATTTCATGACCACCCACTAAATTTCATTACTTTTTCATTACTTCATGATCACCTGCTCAATTTCATTACTTTTTCATGATCAGTAGACACCCTGCTATAGGATAAAAACCTGTCCATAACCAGGGTAAGTTTGCCCAGAGTATAAATGCGTGTTCTCAAAACATAGTGACCTGACCACGTGACTTCCCGCTCTTAAACAGAATACAAATAATAATTGAGCTTTAAATACACATGTGAAAGAAAACATGGTAGGAAGGTTAATTTATACACAAGACACACCAAAAGAAATAATCAGATATTCACATAAAAAACAGGGAAGGGGGTTGACTTATATACTGGATATACAAAATCTGCATCAGAGTCAGTTATTGTGGTGAAGAAGAGAACGACCAAGCCTCTCAAAGGGATCACATCAGATGAGCTACAGTACTGCTTTTTTCTTTTCCCTAATGTCAAATCTATACTCAACGGGACCCATTTTGAGTCAGTTATTGTGGTGAAGAAGAGAACAACCAAGTTTCTCAAAAGGGATCACACCAAATAAGCTACAGTATTGCTTTGTCCACGAGACTTTTTTCTTTTCCCTACAGTTAAATCTGTACTCAAGGGGACTCCATTTTAAGTCACTTATTATCATGAAGAAGAGAACAACCAATCTTCTCAAAGGGATCACATCAGATGAGCATACCAGCCAGCATTGGCAAGAACCTTGTCAGTAGTAACTAGTATTATTGCACGGCACAGATGCTTTCTTACAAATCAATCCTCACCTTTGTGAAAAAGAAAAACGCATCACAACAAAACGTTACAACAAAGGACACTAATGATACAAACTTAACACGTGCAAAACACAAAGTTGATTGCCCTGGCAAGGGTACGATAGGTAGCACTGAGAGATTTAAGTTCGAAACTTCCACCAGTAAAAATCAGTCAGATGTGTTCAGAATTCTACAACACTTGACAGAAAAGAAATCCAAAATTTGTAAAAAATGAACCAGTATTTACAAATTTTTGAACTTCGTTACTCCTATTTTCGGGAATTTTCCTCTCCTTTATTAAGCTTAAATGCAAAAACTTATGGGACAGGGGATATTTAAACAACGCAGGAGAGCGAGAACATCACGCAGCGGGTTGATTACGGGATAAATCTTTGCTCTATTCGACTTCAGGTTTTGGAAATTTCCCCCTATTTTCAAGTTAACAATAATACTGGACAGAAGCAACATCACGAGAAAAAGAAATTATTACGGAAAAAATCTGAACTCCGTCAACCTTCTGTTAAAAAAGTTTCATAAAAATGGAATTCCATCCCCCAACCCCCCCATTACTGTTCAATTGTGCATCGATCTTGTAAATGACTGACATAACAGCCAAAATGGCAGTTCCTCGAATCCTCGAATTTGTGGAAGAATCTTGTGCCTGAAGATTACGGGGATATTTTCGAGCCGTCTAACTTTCGTTTTCACAAATTGTTGCCTACAGTTTTAAGCTGAAATACAAACATTTATGCAATAAATTATATTTAACAATAATACTGGACACAAAGGCAACATCAAGAAGAAAAAAACAATTACTGCAAATTTTTTTAACTCCATTTAACAACCGTTTTCATAAGTTTTGAAACAAGAAATATCGTCCCCCAAGACGGAAAACGATACCCCTCTCCCTCCCCCAAAATTATCTTCCAATTTTGTATCGATCTTGACAATGATATAAATATTTAACGGGAATTATCGAGGATAAATTTATTAGGTACATTACCTCTCAAATTTCCGATCTAAACACTAGATCTTCGTCAGGAGTTCTTGCTTCCTTCTACTTCCACAGGTCTGGTGATCAATCCCATGCAATTATCCGGAAATTAGAGGAATCCCTGGAAATTTACAAGACACAAGGTGGCAACATCAATGACCATGCTGGATGGAAAATCCATCAGGCTTGGTCACCAGACCTGTGGAAGTGGAAGGAAGCAAGAACTCCTGACGAAGATCTAGTGTTTAGATCAAAAATTTGAGAGGTAATGTACCTAATAAATTTATCCTCGATAATTCCCGTTAAATATTTATAATACTGAAAGTAATAAGAGGAAGCCATGAAGTCATTAATTACTAGAATGATATGAATGATGACAAAAAAGTGGAATTCCCCTAATCCGCTAAAGTATCTCATGTATATCATAAAATAGTAGCAAAATTAAAATTTTTTTTTTAACAAAATGAAAATTCGTAGGATCTGTAGTTTCAACAGTGAGTTCCGTTGTTCCATGGTCAGACAACAAAATCTGTAGAAACTACAGACATTCCATAGTAGTTGGCAGGTATGGATGAGCTACAGCACTGCCTTTACCCATGCAACTTTTTTCTTTTCTATAATTAAAGTCAAATCTGTACTGAAGGGGACTCGTTTTGAGTCAGTTACTGTGGTGAAGAAGAGAAGAGAACAACAAGCTTTTCAAAGGGATCACATCAGATGAGCTACAGTCCTGCTTTGCCCATGCAACTTTTTCCTTTTCCCTAAAGTCAAATATGTGCTCAAACTCAAGGGAGACCCATTTTGAGTCAGTTACTGTGGTGAAGAAGAGAATGACGGGGCCTCTAAAGGGGATCACATCATATGAGCTGCAGCACTACTTTGCCCATGCAACCTTTTTTCTTTTCCCCAATGTCAAATCTGGACTCAGGGGACCTGCTTAGAGTCAGTTATTGTGGTGAAGAAGAGAACGACCAAGATTCTCAAAGGGATCACACCAAATAAACTACAACATTGCTTTGCCCAGTGGAAGATCAGAATGCAGTGCTGTCTTGATGCCAAAAGAAAATACACTGAAGTGCCAGAAAAATTGGTACAGACGAGCTTATGCAAAATACATAACAATGTCAACTATGCACATACTCGGTTGTGTCTGCCAGTGCGTATATAAAGTGATAGACATCCTTACCAGCTGTCAGAGCTGTTTTCGGCATGAAGATGACAAGTAATAACGATTTAAGCGATTTTCAACGTGGTGTCATAGTTGGCGCTCGTGAGATGAGCCATAGTATTTCGGAGGTAGAAATGAAGTTAGGATTTTCACGGACGACCATTGCAAGGGTGTACTGTGACTACAAGAATTCCGGCAAAACCTCCAACCTACGATACCAGTGTGGCCTTAAAAAGACATTGGGTGAACGTGACCATCGTCGGCTGTCAAGAATAGTTTCACGCGATAGGCATGCAACACTCCCGCAGGTATCATTGGAATTCAATGCTGGAGCCTCAACAAGCATCAGCATCCGGACTGTGCAACGTATCCCGTACGATATGGGCTTTGGGAGCCGACGCCCAACTCGAGTTCCCTTGATGGGTGCACGGCACAGAGCTATGCCTCGCTTGGGCACGGCAACATCGCCATTGGACACTTGATGACTGGAAACAAGTAGCCTGGTCTGACAAGTTGCGTTTCCAACTGTATCGGGCAGATGGAAGGATTCGTGTGTGGTGCAAACCCCATGAAGCCATGGATCCCGCCTGTCAACAGGGAACTGTACCGGCTGGTGGGGTGGGGGGTCTGTAATGATATGGGGTGTGTTTAGCTGGACTTCACTGGGACCCCTGGTACCTCTACAAACGTCTGTGATCGGCCAACATTATGTGCACATCTTTTCTGATGAGGTACACCCGTTCATGTCCTGCATTCATGCTGATGGGTTGGGCCTGTTCCAACAGGACAATGCACCTCCACACAAGTGTCGGGATGCCACATTATGGTTAGAGGAGCATTCATCTGAGTTTGGGGTGTTGCCATTCCCACCCAAGTCCCCAGATCCGAACGTGATAGAACACATTTGGGATGCCATGCAACACGCTATCGAACACAGGAATCCGAGACCTCGGAATATACCCGAATTGTGAAATGCTCTGCAGGAAGTATGGTGTGCATTGCCTACAGCATATTTCCAGAAGCTAGTGGAGTCCATGCCCCATTGTATTTCTGCACTCCCGTGGGAGACCTACCAAGTATTATACTGGTGTACCAGTTTTTCTGGCACTTCAGTGCATATTGAAAGTGATAAGAGATAAAAGTGTTAATTTCTTTTTTAACTAAAGTTGTTATAGCACTGGTCTCATTATTTAACAGCCATAGCTCATATGCACAAGTGTGTTCAAATACATTTTCTTTTAAACCAATACTTTTTTCCCAAGTAAACATTTATTTTCAGATTAACACTGTTTTAATTCTGCAAATGAAAAGTTAAACAGTTATAAAAGCATCTCACCATCAGAATGATCTCATCTTTGTTTTCCCCGCTAACTAAATAAATTTGATGGGACTGCTGCCATTTCTTAAATAAGTGCACCAGCTTTGGATCTGGGAGACGAGCCATATGGTCTCTCATCATATCTAAGGAAAGAAGGAGTGTATCGGGGCCACTTGCCAAGGCAGCATATATCAAAAATGGGTCATCTTGTGATCTGGAATTAAAAAACAGAAATTACAAATGTGACATTCAGAAGTTACTCTGTGCATTGAAAATGAAACTGAACTTTCTGGAGTAAGTGTTATAGTACTGAAAATAATAATAGCTGCATATCATCATCATTGTCAACCATTATCAATCCACTGCTGGACGAAGGTCTCCCCAAGTTTCTTCCACAACGGTCTGTCTTGTGCCAGTCTCCTCCATGTCACTCCCGCATACTTTCGAATTTCATCCACCCATCTTTCACGTGGTCTTCTTCTGGGTCTTTTCCTGTCCCTTGGAATCCAATCTAAAATTTCACCTGTCCATCGATGGTCTGTCCTTCTGGCAGTATGTCCAGCCCATTGCCATTTCAGGGATTTAACTCTGATCATGATGTCTTCCACTCGTCATTTTTCAGATCCACGTGTTCCTCTTCTTATCTCTCCTGGTTACACTAAGCATGCACCTCTCCATGCTTCTTTGAGTTGTCTGCAGCCTTTGTATGTCTCTTTTAGCTAAGGTCCACGTCTCTGCACCATACGTAAGCACTGGAAGGATGCACTGATCAAACACTTTTCTTTTAAGACATAATGGCATATTGCTCTTGAAAATTATGCTGTTTCTTCCAAAAGCTCTCCAGGCAAGTTTTGTACGCCGATTAATTTCTTCACCAATGTGACCCTCCGTACGTGTCTGTTATCTCCAGCTTTTCTCAATCAATCGATAAATCTTCATTTCTTGTAAAAGCATTGAACATTACTTTTGTCTTCTGAAAGTTCATTTTTAATCCCACTTCTTTACTCTTGTCAGCAAGTTCCTGAATCATACTCTGCAGCTCTGATGGGGTAGTTGCAAAAATGACTATGTCATCAGCAAAACGAAGGTGGGTTAGATAATCTCCACTAATCTTTATCCCTTTGTTTTCCCAGTTCAGTGATTGAAAGACATTTTCCAATGTGGCATTAAAGAGCTTCAGGGATATGGTGTCACCTTGTCTCACTCCTTTTCCAATTTTTATATGTGTTGCATTTTCAAACAGCCGAATCTTTGCACTTGCATTTTCATAGATGTTATTAATAATATTAATATACACATCTTCAATACCGCAGGATTTCAGGGCCATTGTAACTGCCGATGGTTTCACCGAATCAAAGGCTTTTTCATAATCGATAAAAGCCATGCACAATGGAAGTTCATATTCCCTCACTCTTTCAATTAGTTCTCTCAGTACGTGGATATGATCTATTGTGTTGTAGCCACTCCTGAATTCAGTTTGTTCTCTCGGTTAAGCCATGTCCAGTGTCACCTTTAAGCGGTGTGAAAGAACTTTAGTGAAGATTTTATAAACCACTGATAGGAGGCTGATAGGTTTGTAGTTCCTGATATCCTCAATGTCACCTTTTTATGTAGCAAGATCATTGTATCGTTGTTCCAATCCTGAGGAATCTTCCCTTCATTAAGGCATGGAGTGAAAATTTGGGCGAGTACTGTTTCGATTTCTCCACTTGCTTCTTGTATGATGTCTACAGTAATTCCATCTTCTCCAGGAGCTTTTCCCCCGCTTCATGTTCTTGATTGCATGTGCAACTTCTGCTGGGAGGACTGGAAGAACTCTGGTACTGGTACCTTTCATGATGTCTGGAGTACATGTATCATATCTTTTATATAATTTGGAGTAGAAATCTTTCACTCTTGTCAAAATTTTGCCTCTATTTCTTGTTACAGAACCATCTTCTTTCCTCAGTGCCATAATCTGTTTTCTTTCCTTACTGAGATGTCCCTTTGCTATCTTTAGGCTTTGGTTGTTTTCAATTGCTTTCCTTACTAGTTCACAGTTGAATTTCCTTACGTCTTCAGTGATACTTTTTCATACTGTCTTGCATAGCTCTATATATTCCACTTTGGAAGACATCTTCTTTAGTTGTCCTCATCTCTCTTCTTTTTTGCATCAACATTTTGGTTTTTCCTGATAATTTGTTCACATGCAACTTGTTCTTAGACCCAGCTAATTTTGTTGCTGTTTCCATAAGAGCTTTACTTTTCTGTTAACTTCAGAAATATTCACTTCTTCCGATGTTAGGCCTTCTAAAGCAGAGAATCTGTTCTTCAGTTCCAACTTGAAGGTATTATGGTGTTTTTTAAGGTTGGTTATGTCAATACATTTTGTTTGTCTTATGAGCTTGCTACGTTCGAGTTTAGTGTTGAGGTGCATCTTACATCTTACCAATCTATGGTTACTACCTGTGTTGAACTTGTTTAGCACACTGCAGTCTTCTATGACGGATTTTTTGTTACACATAATAAAATTAATTTCACTTGTCGTCCCATTTGGATGTCTCCATGTCCTTTTCCTGTGTGGCTTTTTCTTGAAAAAGGAGTTCAAGATGAAAAACCCTTCTGCCTCTGCAAACTCTACGAGAGTATTTGCACGCTGGTTTCTGTTGCTGTGACCGAATTTACCTCCTGAAGTTTCATTCTGTTGCTGTTGCCCTATTTTTGCATTGAAATCTTCCATAATTATCTTTAAGCGCTGCTTACCTTTATTATTTAGATCACGAATTTCCTCATAAAATTCTTCAATTTCTTCTTCAGGATGACTTGTGGTGGGTGCATAAGTTTGAATAATCTGAGCCTTGTATCTTCTCGAGAGTTGGATAACGAGTCGTGTAGCTCTGTCAGAGGAACTTTCAACTTCTATAACTTTATCCTTCAGTTTCTTGTTCATTATAAATCCAACACCACTAGTTCTGCCAGTATCAGTCCCAGGATAGTAGAAGAGATGTCCACTTTTCAGTTCAATGAGATCTGCTCCTTTTCTCCTTACCTCACTTAGCCCGACGATGTCCCACTTGATCCTTTGTAGTTCCTCTTCCAATTCAAGAAGCCTTGAGTCAGAAGATAGGGAGCGTCCATTATACGTAGCCAAGGTCAGGATCAGATGGCAGCCTAGTCCGGTCCTCCGGGGATTCTTAGCACCCTCTGCCTTCATGTCGCACTGGCAGCTGCCTTGGCCAGGTACATTTTAGCTGCCGGAGACTGAGGGCCAAGATTTAAGTTGTGGAGTCATTTTGGAGGGGTTTGGTCATAACTCACCACGCTGGCCAAGTGGGTTGGTGAGTGTGGGATAGAATTTCCTCTAATCCCGATGGTATAGTTATACCGCTATTGGCGGTCGTCAGAGCCCCTTTAGTGGGAACAGGATGTACCACGAGAAGGCGGGGTTGACATTTGTCAAGGAGAGGCTGTGATGTTACGCATCACCTGACCTTACATCCCATATATATATATATAGTGTGTGTGTGTGTGTGTGTGTGTGACAGTAAAAGTAAATAACACTAACATATAAATATCAGTACAAAAATTTGTGAAACTAAAACCCTGGTATCTCTAACCTGAGAAAAAAGAAATAATTGTAGAACATATTGGTAGTTGTCACCTATAGTTTCATCAGGGGCTGACACAGTAACAACTCTCTTAGAACTACAGAGACCAGAAAGCGTGGGTGCAAAGTGAATAACATAGAAACCCACAATTTCTGGTCTCCGTAATTCTGAAAGAGTTGTTACCTGTGTTGGCCCCTGATGAAGCCATAGGTGACAACTGAGAGTATGTCCTACAATTCTTTCTTTTTTTCTCTGGGTTAAGACACCAGAGTTTTAATTTCATGAATTTTGGTACTGATATTTACAGGTTTGTGTTATTTACTTTTACTGTTAGACTATATATATTAATATCCTTTTTGCAGCTCTTGAAACACTGGATTTTCATTTCAAAATTGGAGCAAGTAGGAGGTAGTGAAGGGTTTTCTTTTTTTTTTTTTTTTCTGGTTTGCTATAATATACAATTTGTTTGCCTCATATATTTTATAATATACTGGTTTCCCTCATACATACAACCATTATCAATTCATTGCTGGATAAAGATCTCCCTAAGATTTTCCCCACAACTTTCGATCTAGGCCAGTCTCTTTCAAACCACTTCAGCATACTTTCAAATTTGATCCACTCATCTCCCACATGGTCTTCTTCTGGGTCTAATATTTCAGTTGTCCATCTGTGGAAAGTTCTAGCAATATGTCCAGCCAATTGCCACTTGAGGGTCTTTACTTCGATCATAATGTCTTCTGGGTATTTTCCCGTCTCTTGGTATCCAGTCTAGTATTTCAGTTGTCCAACAGTGCCCATTGCCACTTGATGGTCTTTACTTTGATCATAGTGTCATCCACTCTTCTGGGTCTTTTCCTATCCCTTGGTATCCAGTCTAGTATTTCAGTTGTCCAACGGTGGTCAGTTCTTCTAGCAATATGTCCAGCCAATTGCCACTTGATGGTCTTTACTTTGATCGTAATGTCATCCACTCTTCTGGGTCTTTTCCTGTCCCTTGGTATCCAGTCTAGTATTTCAGTTGTCCAACGGTGGTCAGTTCTTCTAGCAATATGTCCAGCCAATTGCCACTTGATGGTCTTTACTTTGATCATAATGTCATCCACTCTTCTGGGTCTTTTCCTGTCCCTTGGTATCCAGTCTAGTATTTCAGTTGTCCAACGGTGGTCAGTTCTTCTAGCAATATGTCCAGCCCATTATTACTTGAGGGTCTTTACTTTGATCATAATGTCATCCACTCTTGTGGGTCTTTTCCTGTCCCTTGGTATCCAGTCTAGCATTTCAATTGTCCAACAATGGTCAGTTCTTCTAGCAATATGTCCAGCCCATTGCCACTTGAGGGCCTTTACTTCAATCATAATGTCATCTACTCTTCTGGGTCTTTTCCTGTGCCTTGGTATCAGGGTTCACCAGGGTGGGCCCAGTTGAAAAAAGCCACACACACAAAAAAAAAAAAAAAAAAAAAAAAAAGTGTTTTTTTTTCAAAATTAGATTCTATTTTTGCTTTTACAATATTCTAAATTTAATCAGCACCCAATAAAATATTTTCTTTCACAATTAATAACAATAGGAATAGTGACTAGATTCACTTTCTTACCGTCTCAAAATGACGGTTTACCGATTTTATTATTCAGCAATACAAAACAAACCTTTCAGATCAGCTGACAAAGCAACTGATCTGAAATAATAAAATTAAACAATAATCCTGAAAACAATAAATGGTTGCATATAAACATTTTTCCACCAATAAAGAATAATTATAGAATAGACCAATATTGTCATTATCTATTCATACCATAGAAAAAACAATAGAGAAACAGAATATAAAATACTTAGCTTCTAACTAAAATATTACCTTTAAATAAAATTTGCCTGTGATATTATTTGTGTGCAGCATGTAAACTGCAATGGTTTTTGACTATTTACAAAGATTGTCTAATATACATACATACATATCACAAAGCTGTTCTCCGAGATTCAGAGGTTAGCTCCAAAATGAAATACAAACTATCAGATAGTTTTACTTACTGTTGTCATATCAAACTTCTCCATTTACAGCGATCTTGATATACAACTCGTGCTTCACTGACATCCATTACACGCCGTACACAAGATCTTTTATACTTCATACTCATAATCTTTTTCTCATGCAGACACTCCTGGATCTGATCAACCCATGTCTTCCTTGGCCTTCCTGTCTTTCCTTCCTACCACTTGGGCTAAAAAGATTTTCTTAGTAAGCATCTCATCACTTATTCTTTCAACATGGCCAAACCACCGTAGCATATTGGTCTCCACCTTGCTAACAACATTTTGCTTCACATCACACAACTGCAATACATCTTCATTCCTTAATATATATATATATACAAAGATTGTCTAAGATAATTAAGTATTTTTGCTTTGTATTATACTAGAACCTTAAAAGCACGCTGAAATTATCATAGTTCCGTGACCCACACAATTTTCAAATATTTTCAAACAATTTTCAAATATTTTCTGTGAAGCAGCCACATTTAAAATAATTAATGTAATCTCAGGGCTTTTAGCCAGAAACAAAACTACCAATCTACAGGAAATTTTGATCCATGCTGTGATCTTAAAAATGTATAAACTGAACAAGTTTTGTGGCTTTTTCTACCTCAAGCCTATTTGGTAACTTATTCCAAACTAGTTGAAACATAGAGAAAATTCTCTCAACGGAGGCAGATGATGCTGGTGCTGAATGTAGGCATACAAAAATGTCACAATATCCTGCTGAACCTTTTTGCCATGATTTGCCACCATTTTATGGAAGAACACTGACTGGTGGCACTTTCTTTCACCATTGATGATTGGTAATAGTCTGTGTCGTTAATTTTGAAAGCCATTACACCATGCAAATACACAGTCATATCAGAATAATATGACCACCTACCTAATAATGGGAATAACCAACCTTGGCCCGGATGACAGCTGCAAGATGGCCTGGCATGGAGGCAATGAGGCCCTGGAAGGTTGCCCTAGGTAAATGTTCCCATTCGGACTGCAGCAGAGCACGGAGGTTGAGGTTGGCCAATTTCGCCTCCCAAGGGAGAATGGAGATATCGCTGCTGTGTTCCTGGAACTAGTTCTGCACCCCCTTAGCAACGTTACAGTGTGCATTGTCCTTTAGACACCATCACTACCAGGGTAAACGTCCAATATGAAGGAATGCATGTGGTCAACGAGAATGGACAGGTAGCCATTAACGTTCAGGGACCCATCCAGCAGTACCAGTGGTCCCAGGGCATAACAGCAGTACCAGGTAGCCATTAATGTTCAGGGACCCATCCAGTAGTACCAGTGGTCCCAGGGCATAACAGGACTGACAAGCATGTCTGGGTGTTGGTTCTCACCTGTCTAACGCCGTGTCCACCGCCGTCCATCACTTCTGTGGAGTAGAAACCTCGATTTGTCGGAGAAGGCAACCTTTTCCCACTCCTCCACTGTCCAATGATAGTAGTCCCGTGCGAACTGCAGGCGTCATTGCCGATGGACTTGGGTTAGCATGGACACCTTGACGCAGCGTCGATTCCAGAGACCCATGGGTAACAGGGTTCGCTCTACTGGGGACACGTAGCCCTAGCGTTCACTTCCGTGGTGAATTGCTGCACTGTTGTGCGTCGATTGCCCTTTACTAGTCGACGGAGGTGACATTCTTCTCTGGGGTCGATGGCCTTTTGAGCTCCACAGTTATGATGTCGGGAGGTACTTGGCATGCCAGCAGTCCATTCTTGGTACACCCTTACTACAGCACCTCGTGAACAGCCCACAAGTCTGAGTCTGCTGTTTCTGAGATGCTTCCACCCTTGGCACAGTGACTGATAATCATTCCTTTTCGAACACCTGTCCAATCACAACCTCTGCCCATTGTGCTCATGTTACACACTATGGCTCATCTGTACTCTGTGACATGCCTGGACGAGTACACAGTGATTCTGGGGGTGGTCATATTATTTGACAGTGTAATCAGGGTGAAATTTGGATATCCACTTCTGCAATACTCTCCTATTCTTGGTTAAGTTTATGACCTCTGCATTTTGGATCCATGACATTTGCTAGAAAATGTGGTGCAAAAATGTCTTGTTCAAATCTTTTTTAAAATCTAGATGGCAGGGTGCAGGTTTTCTTCTGGTAGTAAATCTAGCCATATTTCAACAGCAACTGAAATAGACATTGTGTCTCTCTGAAGTGTGTCCAGTGTGCTAGTAACAATGGATAACTGCTTTTCCAGATTCATAGCTTCGTGGTAAATGCCCATGTTATCCAAGATTTTTTTAAATAGATTGATCAAATTCCTCAAGACATTTTTCAGCATTTATGATAATGGGCCACAAATGTTTTAAAACAGTCAGGATGAAAGTTAACTCTTGTTTTGTTAGGTATTGGGTTGTCGGAAAAGTCATAACATATTTTGGCACCCGATGGCGGATGGGCGGTTTTGGAAGTCCTAGAAGCACGTGCAGCTCTGTTATCGCTGTGGGATTCAACAGGTGTCAGTTCAAGCTGCAGTCTAAAAGGAATAGTGAGCGATTTGGTTGATTTGCGGAGATTTGACATCAAGTTAAAGATGGAAGATCAAACTGTGCATTTTCACCATATTTTACTGTTTTACTTTTGTAAAGGGAAGAACGTGCATCAAGCTTTTGAAAAGTTGCGTAAAGTGTACGGTGATAATGCTCTACAAGAATGTCAGTGCCAGCGGTGGTTCACAAAATTCCGTGAAGGTGATTTTGACCTCAACAATGCTCCTCGGACTGGGAGGCCCACCGAGGTTGATGACGACCAAATCAAGGCATTGATCAAGTCAAACCCACGTTACACAACAGGAGAGATTGCAGACACATTGCACATCCATCATTCAAGAGTTCACAACCACCTGAAGAAGCTGGGATACGTAAGCAAGCTCGATGTGTGGGCTCCTCATGAACTCAAAGAAGCTCAATTGACAGCACGTATAAACATCTGCGATATGCTTATTAAACATGAGGAAAAAGATCCTTTTCTAAGCGACTGATAACTGGTGACGAAAAGTGGATTGTGTAAAACAATGTGCTGCGCAAATGGTCTTGGTCCCAACGTGCTGCGTCACCTCAAACGACATCCAAAGCAGACATTCATCAACAGAAGGTTCTGGTCTCAGTGTGGTGGGATTTTAAAGGTGTCGTGTTTTTCGAGCTCCTACCACGGAACCAAACAATCAATTCGAATGTGTACTGTCGGCAATTGGACAGTTCGAACGAATCCATCATCCAGAAACGTCCAGAGCTCATGACATTCATCATATAGGTGTTGCGTTCTATCACGACAATGCGAGACCACACACAAGTTTGATCACCCGCCAAAAATTATTGAAGCTTGGGTGGGATGTGTTGCCACACCCAGCATACTCGCCTGACCTTGCGCCATCAGACTTCCACTTGTTTCGCTCTTTTCAACAGTCCTTGCGTGGTATAAGGTTCAATTCAGATGAGGCTGTAAATTAGCACCTTGCACAGTTTTTCACCAAGAAAGACAGGTCCTTCTATGAACGAGGCATTCTGCAGCTCACTGAAAGAGGGCAAAAGGTTATCGAACAAAACAGGCATTATATCATTGATTGATCTTTGTTCTTTCTATCAATAATGACCTTTGCAAAACATGGCTAAAATACATCATGACTTTTCCGACAACCCAATAGTTGTGGCATTAAGCCAGGCTTTTCTTTGAACCATCCATGTGGTTGATGTAGGCCTATGTTACAAAAATACTTTTGCACCTCTGCAGTATGTTTTAAAACAATCTTTGGGGGAAACATCTTTTTCTATCAAATTCAACAGATGTGCTGAGCATCCATATGTTATAAGAATTGGATATTTTTCATTTAAAATTTTACACATTTTTATCTTTTTTTTTTTTTTGGTTGTTGTTGTTTTGCTTTTGCTGTCAGTTACAACAGCAAAAATAGGTTTTCCAAATTTTTCTTTGCATTCCTTTATGGCCGCCTCTAATTTAGATGCACAAGTTTTGCTCTTTTCTTTCCTGATCCAGTATCATCAGCATACAGCAAAAAACTTTCTGTTCCGGCATAGGCATTAATACTGTAGCTTGGACTGGCCCATTCTTCACACTGCACCAGCCATCTATGGTGAGAGTCAAACTGCCCGATTTTATTTTCTCTGAAAGCTGAGATTCAATTTCTTATTAACAGGTATTAAATCACTTACTTAAGGCTTGGCCCAGACATATTTATTTGGTTTAAT
Source organism: Macrothele yani (assembly GCA_039090855.1). NCBI lineage: Eukaryota > Metazoa > Arthropoda > Arachnida > Araneae > Macrothelidae > Macrothele > Macrothele yani. The sequence continues at coordinate 2,714,086 of CM077019.1, read as the reverse complement.
CTTCCTTCCCTCTGAGTTTCTTTGTTTTTTCACAGACATTTCTGGTCTCTTGATTTCAGTCTGTAGCCAGTTACTAAACTGAAATGAAAGCATTTCCGTTCAGTAATTGGCTACAGTGTGAGGAACCTGGCAACAATGCTTGAATTCTTCAGGAGTAAACAAAGCTTTTGATAATCCTCCTATACATTGAGAACAGGCCTTCACTAAAATCAAGAGGCTAGAAACTTACATCTGTAAAAAACCAAAAGAACTCAGAGGGAAGGAAGATTCCTCCTCCTTAGAAAAAAAAAAAATAGGAAAGAAACAAAGAGCAGCATCATGAACTTTGTTAAAAGGCTTCTGGCCGAAGTAATATCCCCGGTGCTGTGGTGTCCTTCCACTTAGCTTTCAAACAAGCAAAACAAATTCCTCCTCCTCGGGGGAAAAAAATAAAAAGAAAGGAAATAAGGAGCTGTGTCACGAACTTTGTTCAGAGGCGTTTACATTGATTAATTACAAAGCCAGTAAAACATTCTTAACAACAGTGAAAATCAAAATTTCCGTAATTTTTCGTTAGTCACCCGTACTCCCGGGTGGAAATTCGCAATGGTTGGCATTTCTGAATGCCTATTACACTTTCGCCCGCTAATGAGAGGGAAGGTTCATAAGGTAAATGTCCAATCACATATGAACAGAACTTTTCTTTCTCAGTGATCTCTTGGCAGCTGCATACGATGGCTCACAGCTCACGGCTCCGCCCAATTTCTGAAATGATTTTGCCCCCAGCAAATAAATAAAACAAATGGCAGTGGAAAGGTCGGAGGTGAACTGAAACAGCAGAGTGTTCTCCTAAAAAAAAATGGTTTCGAGCAAACTGAGACATTTGAAGCGACGTAACCCACAGCTATCTCGTTGGATGAGCAGCAGCAGAAAGATTATGCCTTACAACTAAAACATCGCCATCTACCTAACGAATATTTATTTCTCTCTTTCTTTTTCCCCAATTTTTCTGCCCACATATCAACAATCACAAACTTTTATCAAAAGTCAGCGATCACAAATGACAAGTTTAGCGGATTTTCGTTTTTTTCTAAAAAATGAATTTACGAAATTCTGCTAATTAGTGGAAGAATCACATGCCTGCTACAGCAGCAATGGTGGGTCCAACGGGTGGCGACTGGAGAAATCACCAACCCCTAAAACCAGAGTTTTCCCTTTTAAATGGCTAAAATCATAAACAATTAATGAATTTATTTTTGTAAAATTACAGAAATAAATCAACACATCTTGTTATAAATTTTTTTATAACAACTGAAATTTACTGTGAATTTGGAGATAAAATGTTCTGTTCTAGCTTCAGCAGAAAGAAAAGATAAGAACTAGAAGTTTAGAAAGAGGAAAAGGTATTCGAACAGAATGACACAAACTTTACTGTGTAAAATTTTATCCAAAACTGAGATTTAAAAAGCATCAAATTTGTTTTCTCAAAAAGTGGACAAAACTGAACTCCATGAAAAAAGATAATTCTCACATTGTGATTTAAAAATTTAGAATTTTTTTTTGTTGTTTATTTAGAGTTAATACCCACCATGAGTAATCAATTGGCTATAAGCAGTTGTCCAACCCTAATTTGGGGCTGCTGGTTATGGGAGAAAGCCAGTGCCATAAGACAAACACACCATCCACGTCTCACACGGGATTCGAACTTGGACCTATTTTAGAATTAATGTTATTGCAGTGCCTTACACCACTGAGCTACTGGGGTGGTCAATTTTTTTATGTAAAAATTGTTTAAAGATCCATGCAATGCCAGTTTACATACACTATCTACCAACAAGTAATTGGACACCCTTGTAATCGACGATATCCTGATACATGTCACGGGCGCCGCCGTTAAATATTGTGTGGGAAACAACAACGCAACCAGTCACATACAAGATGCCACGCAGTTCGGAGCTCTCTGATTTCGAGAAAGGGGTAATCTTCAGGTATCACAGAAATGGCCGATCCATACGTGACATATCCAGCGAGTTGAAGTACCCAAAATCGACAGTGGCCTACGTGATTGGCAGGTGGAAGATGAGAGGTGACTGTCGGAATGTGCCCCGACCCGGCAGACCCACAAAACTGGGAGTTAGAGACCGACGGGTGCTGGCCAGAGAAATTCGGAAGAACCGAACCAAATCAATGGGCCATATCCGAGGGAAGTTTCAACAGGCACCTGGGAGTGTTTTTCGATGAATACCATACGTAAGGAAGCCCAGCTGCTCGGTTATCATGACGCCCACAAGCCTTTCATCACCAAGTCCAATAGCGCTGCTCGGCTAATGTGGTGCAAAGAACGTCGACAGTGGACCATTGAACAGTGGAAACAGGTTCTCTGGAGCGACGAATCAAGGCTCACCCTCTACCGTTCGGATGGCAGGGTCTGGGTTTAGCGTCTGCCTGGAGAACGTCTCCTGTCGGAATGTATTGTGCCAACTGTGAAGTTCGGCGGCGGTGGAATTTTGCTATGGGGGTGTTTCTCCTGATATGGCACGGGACCCTTGGTCGCAATTCCTGGTAGACTCAACGCAGAGACCTACTACACCATTTTGGATGACCATGCGCTTCCCACGTTGTGGCAGTTTTACGGGGTGGACTCAATGTTACTTTCGGGATGACAATGCCACCTGCCATGTTGCGAGGTCCACCATGTCTTGGTATGGTGACAATGGGGTTAATTGAATGGACTGGCCTGTGCAGAGCTCGGACCTTAACCCTATTGAGCACCTCTGGGACGAGTTGGAGCGTCGACTTAAGGGGTGCCCCCACCGCCCGAAATCAGTGAAGGAACTGACCTGTCTTCTCCAAGCCGAGTGGAAGAAAATACCGCTAGCCGTCATACAACGCCTGGTTGAGAGTATGCCTCGGAGGGTTGCAGCTGTAATCGCCGCGCGTGGAGGCTCCACCAACTATTGAAGGTGAATAAACTTCGTTTTCCTTTGCTGTCACAGGTGTCCAATTACTTGTTGGTAGATAGTGTATATTGACAAAAGTCACCGGGCACCCCTTCAAAAGCAAATGAACGGATCTGCTGCGTTGTTAAGATGTGTGAAACAGCTGTAAACGGTATAAAAACAAGCCTGCAGCTGACCGCGATCATATCGCACAGTGAGGTTGAGTGAAAATGCAGGGGCAGGAGAGAACTGACTTTAAGAAAGGAAACATTGTTGGGTGTTATATTAGTGGGTTGTCCATAAGAGAAACCAAGAAGCATTTAAACATGCCAAAATCAAGTGTTTTGGATGTACTGAATAAATGGAAGACACATGGTGTGCCTGAAACAGCAAAACGTACCGGCAGATTAAAGAAAATCAGTGATTGAGGACGTCAAAGCCTCAGGACAGTCGTTACAGTTAATCGACGGAGTACTGCACAAGACCTGAGTGTACAGGTGAGTAACAATGCTAGAACATCAGTATGCACATGCACCATCCGCAGAGAACTTCATTCCATGAGTTACTGTGGTCATGTGGCTGCTCATAAGCCTTTCACCTACAGTTGAAATGCTACTTGTCATTCAGCATGGTGTAAAGAACATTTATCGTGGACCGAAGATCAATGGAAACGGGTCCTATGGAAAGATGAATCTAGATACACGATCCATCAGTCTGATGGCCGTGTACGGGTATGGCAGCAGCTGGGGAATGCTATTTACCACAGTGTACTGTTCCTACGGTCAAGTTTGGAGCTGGCAGTGTACTCGTGTAGGGGTGTTTTTCGTGGTATGGTCCCAGTCCCTTGGTTATCGTGGACAAACCTGTTAACCAGTACGTCTACCTTGACATTTTGGACAATTATGCCCCACCAACTCTGTGGAAATACTATGGAACCGAGCCTTGTTAGTACCAGCAGGATAATGCACCGAACCATAAAGCAAGGACTGTTACGACGTAGGTTGATGATATTTCCATATCATGTGTGGACTGGCCAGCACAGAGCCCTGATCTTAATCCCATAGAGCATCCATGAGATGAATTAGAGTGCCGCATAAGAAGTTTGGAACCAAGGCCTACTACTAAGGAACATTTAGCAGCAGCATTATGTACCAAATAGAAGTGCATACCTATCGCTGTGTTCCAAAATCTTGTTGAAAGCACGTCTCGAAAGGTCATTGCATGCATTAAGGCCAACGGTGGATCGACACCATACTAATGTATGTCAATAAATGCTATGTTGTGTTCAGGGTTTGAAATTAAGGGGGGCCATGAGCAAAATGCAACTACATTTTTGCATTTGGCGACCAGCGATTTGACATCAGGGGCCAAATTGCGACTGCATGTATTTTCTACTGCGTTTTTTTATGATTCTTTTTAATCTGAATGACTTATTTTTGTTCGTGATTTTTAGTGGTTTGCAAGAATTGTTCCCTTTCCCCCGCTCAATTTCTTAATTCATCTTCAAGATGCACTTAACATGTAAAACTGTGTATCAACAGCGCACGCTCGCGTTACCGACTTCCCTTTCTCGTCGGCACTGGTGTCACACAAGCAAGTTAAAGAAGCGACCTTGAACAATAAGCAGGATCTTCCCACAGTTTCCGAGCACCCCCACCCCTCTCAACCCGAAGCAGAGTGGAGTCCAATAGAGCCATGGCTTGCCTGAAATTCCGTAATTGTAACTGAAGAATTGTATGAATATTATTTGTTCATCGCTTTATACATCGGTTGTCCTTTGAATCAATTCATTGTAAATCTGGCGTCAATATAACTTCTTGGCTTATGGCGCATAATTTTTTAGCTTGTTGCACTAACCAGAGTTCACCAAAATGCACAATTACGCGTCTAGTATGCATCAAAAAGTGTGTTTATGCATCGAAATTTTACCAACACACAAAAATACGCATCAGGAATTTTTCTTGACACGTAAAAGTATGTTTCGAGAAATGTACAAAATACACTAAGAAGAGTTTTACCAACGTGTAAAGATACGCATCGGGGCGGTATTTCGTCTTTCAAAAACGGAAGTAAACGAAATAAAGATTTTTCCTGTAATCCAAATTTCGTTTTCCCGCGATATTGCCTCTGCCTAGTATTGTTGTTATATATCATTTTATTCCATAAATATTTGAATTTCAGTTTGAAACTGGAGGAAAAATTTCCCAAAACGGAAATTTGATGGCGCAAAAATTACCCTGTAATCTTCAGGCATGAGAGTGCCACGGCTTCTAGAATTTCTCCTTTTCCGTCTTAATTTGCGTTATTCTCGAGATCGATGCATAACTGAACAGAAATTTTGAGGTAATTGGTACTGGTGAAGGATGCTTTCCACCTGAAACTTTCGAAAACAGAAATTTTGTCTTTCAAAACTTTTGAAAACGGAAGTTAGACGCATTGAAGATTTTCCTTGTAATCGTAATTTTATTTTTAAAGCGATGTTTTCTCTGCCTAGAATTGTTGTTAAATATAATTTTATTTCATAAATATTTGTATTTCACCTTGAAAATGGAGGGGGAAATGTTCGAAAATGGAAATCAGACGTAGCAAAGATATCTCCCTTAACTGTTAATTTTTTCCCGAACGATGTTCAGAACATGTGCCGTGTTCTTAAATATTACCCCAAAAAAGGTTTGCATTTCATCGTGATTGGGGGTCCGAAACGAAAGTGACGAAGCTGAAAAATTTGCAAGAATTGATGCATGATGTTCAAAAGTATTAGTATCCTCAAAGTTACACTTTATCTTATCAAAAATAGTGGAAGCTATCATGCATTCATGGTCCTCACAGACTGAAAGTTTTTCAGGATGATAGATAAAATTGTCATTCAAGGGCATAAAAGAAAGGAAAAAAAAAAGTGACAGTAAAGAAATGGGAAGGGTAACAAAGATATCAACAAAATGAAAATTTAAGCACTGGATACTTCTTAGCTGCAGAGTCGACAAACATGGCTGTGGTACTTGCTGAGAAGTTTATGCTGGGCAAAACCGCTGTCCAGAATTTTAGTTACTCTTCAATTGTGTATGTAAAAAAAATTATTTTTGGCTCCTAAATATTTAGCTGCATGGGCCATTTAGCACATGGCAAATTTTTTTAGTTTTGTACCCTGGTTGTGCTTTTCTTCTAGGTGTCCAGTGACTTTTGTCAATATAGTGTACATGCATGCACACATTCACTTTGTCCTTCTTGAACAACGATAACATGTTTTTCAGAGTAAGATCTTAGGAGAAGCAAACTTACATGTTGGATACATAGTAAACATAAGATTGTCCCTGTATAGACCGCATGATTGGATGAGGCCAGGTTTTCATATGGTGTCTACCAAGCACTAGGATTCGGTTTAGAGATCTAGACAAGTAGTTCACGACATTAAACAGCTGCAAAGAGAGGAATAAATAATGAAACACAAAAATATATACCTCAAGTGCACTAATCAAACATTAAAGAAAGTTTTCTTCATAATACTGGATATGGTATAAATAAAGGACAGTATATTATCAACTGTAATATCACAATTACTGGAACTACAAAAATTTGTCTCCATGATGCTTCAATTAGTTTAATAATAATACGAAAGGATGTTGAAAAGTTCTCAGCCTAACCCCTCCCTGCAATTGTAGCATTATTTTGATACTGCAACTCGAAAAAGTTCTTTTGTATTGCAAAGTGCCAATTTTCAGAGTAATAGGTCTTTTTTTTTTTTTTTTTTTTTTTTTTTGCAGATGTTTGACATCCTGAACTGAATCATGTCAACGCGAAGTGTTCAGTTTTCGAATGTGGAACTCCATGCTGTCACAAAATTTCTGTTCTTGCAGAAGAAAATTGCAAAGAAAATCTGTGAGTGTATGACACAAACATTAAGTGATAAGCGCCTTTCATATTCTACTGTGAAGAAATGGTATGCCAACTTTCAGCACAGAGACTTTGAGACCAAATATGCAGCAAGATCTGGGAGGCCTTCAATAGCAACAACACCCAAAATCATTGATCATGTTCACGACTTGATTTTGTCAGATCGACGAATCTCGTCTAAAACAGCAGCTGAAAGAGACACTGGAGATATCCAGGGAACGTGTTGGGTTCATAATTCATGAGCACTTGGATATGCAGAAGATGTCAGCGAAGTGGGTGCCCAAATATTTGAATGCCGATGAGAATCTCAGCTAAAACAATGGCTGAGACACTGGAGATATCCAGGGAACGTGTTGGGTTCATAATTCATGAGCACTTGGATATGCAGAAGATGTCAGCGAAGTGGGTGCCCAAATATTTGAATGCCGATGAGAATCTCAGCTAAAACAATGGCTGAGACACTGGAGATACCCAGGGAACGTGTTGAGTTCATAATTCATGCGCACTTGGATGTGCAGAAGATGTCAGCGAAGTGGGTGCCCAAATATTTGAATGCCGATGAGAATCTCAGCTAAAACAATGGCTGAGACACTGGATATATCCTGGGAACGTGTTGGGTTCATAATTCATGAGCACTTGGATAGGCAGAAGATGTCAGCGAAGTGGGTGCCCAAATATTTGAATGCCGATGAGAATCTCAGCTAAAACAATGGCTAAGACACTGGAGATATCCAGAGAACATGTTGGGTTCATAATTCATGAGCACTGGGATATGCAGAAGATGTCAGCGAAGTGGGTGCCCAAATATTTGAATGCCGATGAGAATCTCAGCTAAAACAATGGCTGAGACACTGAAGATATCCAGGGAACGTGTTGGGTTCATAATTCATGAGCACTTGGATATGCAGATGTCAGCGAAGTGGGTGCCCAAATATTTGAATGCCGATGAGAATCTCAGCTAAAACAATGGCTGAGACACTGGAGATATCCAGGAAACGTGTTGGGTTCATAATTCATGAGCACTTGGATATGCAGAAGATGTCAGCCAAGTGGGTGCCCAAATGTTTGAACACTAATGAGAAATGAAAACAAGTGGGCACTTCCAAATCAGTTTTGCAGCAGTTTGAACGATCTAGTGATAATTTTTTGCAACAACTTGTTACTGTTGATGAAACGTGGTTACATCACTACAATCCAGAGACAAAACAACAATCCCTGCCGTGGCATCACTCGGATCTCCATGGCCAAAGGAATTCAAGACTCAAAGGTCTGCAGGAAAGGTCATGGCAATGTTTTTGGGGATTTGGAAGGTGTTTTACTGACTGACTATCTTCCTAAGAGCCAAACAATAAACGCTGAATACTATTCCAACTTGCTGTGCTGATTAAAGGAGATGTTGAAGGGAAAAAAGGCAAGGAAAACTGATAAAAGGAGTTATCTTTTTGCAGGACAATGGGCCGTCTCACAAGGCTGGCAAGGCAATGGATGTTTTGAGGGATCTGGGATTTAAGTGCACAGACCATGCACCCTACTCACCAGACCTTGCTCCATTGGACTATTTCCTGTCCCCAAACCTTAAAAAAAGTTTGAAAGGCAATCATTTTTGGAATGATTTGGAGGTGATATCAACAACAGTATTTGAGTGATCAAACTTCTGAATTTTTTTTTTTTTTTGGAAGGGTTAAAGAGACTCCAGAAATGTGCCAAGTGTGTTGCATTTCAGGGTGAATAAGTGGAATAGTCTGTAAGTTGTATAGCTCTAGCCCATTTGAAAATTACAGCCAGTGTGTGGAATACATAGCTATGTGGACTTTACAGCACTCTGAGATAACGTGAGACAGACTCACCCATATACCAATGGGCAAATTCACTCCAGATGTAAATGTGCAAAGAGTTCGTGTTTTCAGCAATACAGTCTAGTAAATGCTGACAGTAAGTGATATAAGTTTTTGCTAAACACAACTCACTTGCAAAAAAAAAAAAATGGAATACACAATGCAAATTATGTAGAAAACATTTTAGCACAACAAAAAGTGCAGAAAGATATCAAGTTTGTTGCAAACTAGCATTAAAATAATACATGCATGTGCACACTTTAAGTAGTCTCAGCTGATGTTAATGATGATGAAACTGTGCAGAAGCTTATAGAGGGTGATTTTCCCTCTAGGAAACCCAAACACACCTCAATAACTTCCTCACTGCTCGATGGTTTCCTATGAAAATGTACATGGACAAAACTTTTGTCTATCAAAGCAAAACCATCATACCCTCAATGAAGTGGACTTTACCCTTGACCTCGACACGCGCGATCACCGGCCTGGTGTTTGACTTAGTGCAGAGCAATTGCATCTGCTGCAAACATACTCAGTTGAACAGCGCATGTTTATTGTTCATGAATACTGGTGAACGAGCACATTTCAACAATGTCAAAGGGCATTTTGGAATATGTATGGTGAAGGAAGTGTACCATTAACAGGGTTCATACCATATTTTCTGTGAAAAAAAAATAAGGACTTTCTAAGGACCTACACTCCAATTGATATTTTGCATCATTGGAATATCACCAGGTGTGTGCAAAGTTCACCAAAATGCGTAGTTAAGTGTCTAGTACACATAGAAAAGTGTTTTAATGCATCGAAAATTTGCCAACGCGTAAAAATATGCATCAGGAATTTTTCTTGAAACGTAAAAATATGCATCAAGAAATGCATAAAATACACACTAAAAAGTTTTACCATTGTGTAATGATACGCATCTGGACGGTATTTCGTCTTTCAGAAACGGAAGTAAACGAAATAAAGATTTTTTCTGTAATCGTAATTTTGTTTTCCCGTGATGTTGCCTCTGCCCAGTATTGTTATATATCATTTTATTCCATAAATATTTAAATTTCAGTTTGAAACTGGAGGAAATATTTCCGAAAATGGAAATTCGACGGCGCAAAAATTTCCCTGTAATCTTCAGGCACGAGAGTGCCACGGCTTTGAGAATTTCTCCTTTTCCGTCTTAATTTGCGTTATTCTCGAGATCGATGCATAACTGAATAGAAATGTTGGGGTAATTGGTATTGGTGAAGGATGCTTTCCACCTGAAACTTTTGAAAGCGGAAATTTCGTCTTTCAAAACTTTTGAAAACTGAAGTTAGATGCATTGAAGATTTTTCCTGTAATCATAATTTTATTTTTAATGCGATGTTTCCTCTGCCTAGAATCATTGTTAGATATAATTTTATTTCATAAATATTTGTATTTCACCTTGAAAATGGAGGGGGTAATGTTTGAAAACAGAAATCGGAGGCAGCAAAGATTTCTCTTGTAACTAATTCTTTTTCCCAACGATGTTCCGAACATGTGTCCTGTGTTCTTAAATATTCCCCCAAAATAGGTTTGCATTTCTTCTCTTGATGGGAGTGGGGGGAGGGGTCCGAAGACGAAAGTGACGAAGCTGAAAAGTTTGTAAGAATTGATGCACGGTGTTCAAAAAGTAAGTTACACTTTATCTTATTGAAAATAGTGAAAACTACCATGCATTCATGGTCCTCTCACAGACTGAAAGTTTTTTAACACGATGGATAAAATTGTCATCCAAGGGCATAAAAAAAAAAAAAAAGTGGCAATAAAGAAATGGGAAGGGTAACAAAGATATCAGCAATATGAAAATTTAAGCACTGGATGCTGCTTAGCTGTAGAGTCAACAACAGACAAATGTGGCTTTGGTACTTGCTGAGGAGTTTATTAGATATTTTTAGACGTCTATAAGAATCTCAAAAGTGCAATGTATTCACTTCTTGAACACATTGCTGTTACATGCGGTCACTACAAATCATGATAAATTTAATGTTATTGTTTTAAAATACAAATATTATCTTTATTACTGAAACAAGAAGCAAAATGGATCCAAATTCTAAATACATTGAGTTGTAATGAAATATTTTTTATTATGAAAAAAATCTGGATTGATTTTTCATAATCGCCCAGCATTTTTATTTCACACACACAAAACACCAAACACCAAACACACCTGTTAATTTTTCTAAAATACTCTCCACTTTTAAAAATTACTCCCTAAATTTTTTTCAACTTGGAGTAAAATACTCCTTTAAATTTTCTTTTTGGCAAACTCTGGGTGTGTGAGTGTATGTGTGTATATATATATATACATATGTAGGGGATTAAACAGTGTTAGTGACCATTTACCAGGCATTTTGCCCCAAATATAAACTACTTTACCAACAAAAAACAAAATTAAATACACACCAAAAAAAAAAAAAAAAAAAAAAAAAAAGACAAGCAGGAGACACAGCGACAATGAAGCAAGGTGAGTTGAGTAGAGCAGTAGACACTAGATGGATCAGACCACATGAGACAACTGACATAATAAATTGTGAAGTCAAGCATAACCCCCACCCCCTTTGACCCTCTGGTAAGGTCATGTAGGTTACAATGGGAAAAGTGTCTCCCTTCAACGAGCTAGAAGGAAGCTCCCCTGGTGAACAGGTTAGCATATTTACAGACACACAAACAAAAATGGGGGAAGAGGTGCGATGTCCATTACTGCAGCACAAAAACAAGATGGGGGAAAAAAATAAGCACTTGTTTTTAAAAATAAGAACTTTTTAAGGACTTTTAAGGGCCTTAGAAATGGAAATCAAAAATGGAGTTCTTAAGGACTTTCAAGGACAGTACAAAACCTTGATTAAAATCCTGTATTCACAAATTAGTGAAAAAACTACAGACAGCAGGAAGTCTTCTTAATCAACGTGCAGGAGGCCAGAAGATGTCTGAACACACAGTGCAGGATGTAAAGGAGCAATTACTGGCATTGCCAACAAAATCCTTAAGAAGACTTTTGCAACAAACTGGTATTCTTCATTCCTTGTGTCAAAGAGCTGCCAAAAAAGTGAAACTGTACTGATATTGTGTGTCCGTAGACCAAGAGTTGGTTCTGAAGGATTTGGACAAACCTGTACAATTTTGTTTATGGTTCCAACGTTTCCTTGGGGAACATTCTGGAATTTTGGACATTACATGGTTTATGGATGAAGCCTGGTTTCATCTGAGTGGCTACATGAACTAGCAAAACATGCATATATGGGCAGAAGTAAACCCACATGACATTCTTATGGAGACTTTACGTTCAGAGAAAATTGAGGTGTGATGTGCCTTATCGCATAGATGAGTCATCGGTCCCATATTCTTCAATCAAACTGTTACCATGGAGGTGTGCTTGAACATATTCAGTTAATTTGTAAATCAGTTAACAGATGACGAATTAACGGGAGGTTACTTTAAACAAGATGGCACAAAGTGCTACACATCTAATAGAAGCTTGAGGGAAATTGAAAGTCATTTCGTTGACCGAGTAATCTCGAAAAATCTGTGGCTGCCTAGATCACCAGACCTGATGCCACCTGATTTCTTCTTGTGGGGTTTACTGAAGGACTGAGTATACTGCAATAAGTCTCAAACAATTGACGCCCTCAAAGACATGATACAGTGAGAGGTTGCTGACCTTACTGAAGTCGTATTAGCACGTATCTTCGCCAATTTGCAGACTCACGCACAAACGTGCAAGGATGCTGGTGGGGGCCATTTTCAGCATACGCTTTAGGAAGGCCTTGTTTTGCAAGATAAAAGGTTAAGTACATGTCAATTTTCATAGGGAACCATACATAAATAAAAAAACTTATGGAGGAACGTTTGGGTTTCCTAGAGAGAGAATCACTCTGTGTCTTACCCTCAGTACCGTATATACTCGTGCATAAGTTGACCCCCAGTTTTTCAGAAGGAAACCTAAATTTGTTATATTTTTGTGGGTACAAGCTAGGGTCCAATTCTCTCCCAGTAAAGTATGAGGGAGAATCAAAAGGTAAATGCAGCATACCCTTTAATACCAGTAACTGTGAACAAATGAGCATAACGGTTATCTCACTTCTCCACGTAATACCCCTGCAGGTCAATACACTTCTTGTATCATTTCACTAGCTTTTTCATTCCTTGGGAGAAGCTTTTTGGCTACTCCTGAATCCAAGTCTGCATCGCTTTCTTAACCTCATCATGCTGCAATGCAGAGCCTCTTTAAGTGGATTAAAGACACGATAATCGCATGTCGCCAGATCAGGGGTATAAGACAGGATCTGGAAGACGTTTTAACTGCAGTAGTTGCATTACCTTCACTGTTGTGGCCGCTAAATGGGGATAAACTGTCATGGTACAGCAAAACTGTTTCTGACAGCATTCCTTTTTTGCTGTGAATTGCAGGCTTCAGTTCTCTCTATACATAGCACAGTATATTGTACTGGTCACAGTTCATCTGTCTTCCTGAAAATGTGCCAGAATAGGACTCTTCATGTCCCAAAAGAAGGTCAGCATGATATTCTTGGTGGAGGGTTGTTATTTGAATTTCTTCTTTACTGGAAAAGACGGGTGTTTCTACTGCACACTTTGTGTCTTGCTCTCCGGTTCACGGTGGTGAATCCATGTCTCGTTTAGTGACAATCAGCTCCAAAACACTTGGATCTTTTCCATGTTTTGGGAATTGGGTCGCAACCTCCATGCGCTGCTTGTGCAGATCATTATGCTGTTTGGGTACCCACCTTGCATGAACTTTACAGTATCCCAAGTCATTATGCACTATGGCATGTGCGGATCCATAACTGGTATCCAAATACGCAGCAACAGTGGTCAATGTAATCCATTGGTCTTCTCTGGTCATTCGCCAGGGGTCACGCTGCCGATCGCCACTTCGCAATTTACGGGGGGGGAGTGGTTTTTGCGATGTAAGAAAAAGCTTTGGCAATTACCTTTTCATAGTGTTATAACACTTTGACGAAAACAAATTGAATTTGGCGGTTAAATTGGCAAAAACTTTAGAAAAGCCAGCGCAACCCCTGTCATTCGCCATGTCGATTTGGGCTTGTGTGCATGTTGTTGATGGCTGATCAGATCAAGCTTTGTTGGTTAAACTTGTTCTTCCTGCTTTAAACCTTTCTACCCATTCATAAATTTTTCATTGGGCCATGCTGTTTTCACTTCCATCTGCTGCCAACGTCCTTCGGCGAATGTCAGCAGATTTCACTCCCTCAGCCCAAAGATACCTCACTACGGCACTTTGTTCAACAATGGTGCAATCTTGCAGTGGAATGAATCACATGGCAGAATCACTAAATTTCTCAAATACCAATTACATTGTACCATTTCACACCAATATCCTAAAACAAGAGATACAAGGTTTTTGTGCATTGAACATTTTGAATACATAATCTTAAAATGCAAATGCAAAACATAAAAGAAAAAAAGTTCATCATATTTTTAAACTAGAAAAAACAAAGTGTTCTGATCTGTTATTTTAAAAGGTAAATTTTCCTGGGCACCCAGCTTTTACTACCATGGCAGATAAAAAATTTCTGAACATGCCCAGCCGGCATGTAACTTTTCAGATATTTTTCAAGCCCTGTAATAGAGTGTTTGTCTTCCTGTACACGCTAAGCCTCCCCTCCACCAGATGCTGGAGGGTTTCTGGAGGTAATTCCAACCATTCCTGTAGCACTATTGTTCACAGCTCTGCCCGAGACACAGGACCAGAATCCACTGATCTGATGTTCCGCTCCACAGCATCCACATGGGACCAGAATCCATTGATCTGATGTTCCACTCCACAGCATCCACACGGGACCAGAATCCATTGATCTGATGTTCCGCTCCACAGCATCCACACGGGACCAGAATCCATTGATCTGATGTTCCGCTCCACAGCATCCACACGTGACCAGAATCCATTTATCTGATGTTCCGCTCCACAGCATCCCCATGGGACCAGAATCCATTGATCTGATGTTCCGCTCCACAGCATCCCCATGGGACCAGAATCCATTGATCTGATGTTCCGCTCCACAGCATACACATGGGACCAGAATCCATTGATCTGATTGTTCCGCTCCACAGCATACACATGGGACCAGAATCCATTGATCTGATGTTCCGCTCCACATCATACACATGGGACCAGAATCAATTGATCTGATGTTCCGCTCCACAGCATACACATGGGACCAGAATCCATTGATCTGATGTTCCGCTCCACAGCATCCCCATGGGACCAGAATCCATTGATCTGATGTTCTGTGCCACAGCATCCACATGGGACCAGAATCCATTGATCTGATGCTCCGCTCCACAGCATCCACAGGGGACCAGAATCCATTGATCTGATGTTCCGCTCCACAGGATCCACACGGGACCAGAATCCATTGATCTGATGTTCCGCTCCACAGCATCCACATGGGACCAGAATCCATTGACCTGATGTTCCACTCCACAGCATCCACAGGGGACCAGAATCCATTGATCTGATGTTCCGCTCCACAGCATCCACACGGGACCAGAATCCATTGATCTGATGTTCTGCTCCACAGCATCCACACGTGACCAGAATCCATTGATCTGATGTTCTGCTCCACAGCATCCACAAGGGACCAGAATCCATTGATCTGATGTTCCGCTCCACAGCATCCACATGGGACCAGAATCCATTGATCTGATGTTCCGCTCCACAGGATCCACACGGGACCAGAATCCATTGATCTGATGTTCCGCTCCACAGCATGCACATGGGACCAGAATCCATTGATCTGATGTTCCGCTCCACAGCATGCACATGGGACCAGAATCCATTGATCTGATGTTCCTCTCCACAGCATCCACATGGGACCAGAATCCATTGATCTGATGTTCCTCTCCACAGCATCCACATGGGACCAGAATCCATTGATCTGATGTTCCGCTCCACAGCATCCACATGGGACCAGAATCCATTGATCTGATGTTCCGCTCCACAGCATCCACATGGGACCAGAATCCATTGATCTGATGTTCCGCTCCACAGCATCCACATGGGACCAGAATCCATTGATCTGATGTTCCGCTCCACAGGATGCACACGGGACCAGAATCCATTGATCTGATGTTCCGCTCCACAGCATGCACACGGGACCAGAATCCATTGATCTGATGTTCCGCTCCACAGCATGCACATGGGACCAGAATCCATTGATCTGATGTTCCGCTCCACAGCATCCACATGGGACCAGAATCCATTGATCTGATGTTCCTCTCCACAGCATCCACATGGGACCAGAATCCATTGATCTGATGTTCCGCTCCACAGCATCCACAGGGTTTTAATCCAGAGACCCCAAGGGCCACTTGATGGTTCCAAACACAGACAAATGTTCCGCAACATATGCCTGTATGATTCCAGCACAGTGAGGTGGCACATTGTCCTACTGGAACAGACCATCAGCATTAGGATGTGCAAAGGCCATGAAAGCATCTAGGTGATCAGCCAGCACATGCTGGTAATGTGCAGCAGTTAAAAAAGAAAACATGCTGTTATGTGCAGCAGTTGCATGAAAGCATCTAGGTGATCAGCCAGCACATACTGTAATGTGCAGCGGTTCCATGAAAGTGTCTAGTTGATCAGCCAGCACATGCTGGTAATGTGCAGCAGTTAAAAAAGAAAACATGCTGTAATGTGCAGCAGTTGCATGAAAGCGTCTAGGTGATCAGCCAGCACATGCTGGTAATGTGTAGTAGTTAAAAAACAACAGTTAAAAAAGAAAACATGCGGTTATGCAGTGGTTAAAAACAGTTAAAAAGAAAACATGCTGTTATGCAGTGGTTAAAAAAGAAAAACATGCTGTAATGTGCAGCTGTTCCATGAAAGTGTCTAGGTGATCCGCCAGCACATGCTGGTAATGTGCAGCGATTAAAAAAGAAAACATGCTGTAATGTGCAGCGGTTGCATAAAAGCATCTAGGTAATCAGCAAGCACATGCTGGTAATGTGCAGTGGTTAAGTTCCTCTCCAGACTAGAGGTGGGCTGAACAGTGATTTTCCTGTCACAGTGACAATGGTGACAGTTCCACGGAAGCAACGGTTTACGACAGAAAAGATGAAGCTGTAACAGGATGGCACATCGCCGTCTTATTACTTGTAGTATCAGTGACAAAATCACTGCTTATGACAGGGGTGATAGAGCAATAATGGAATGGCAAGTCGAACTTTTGTAAGAAAATTTTTGCTTACAAATTTCAAAAGAAGTAAAATTTTTATCAATGAAGGTGAAGTAGTTCCACAACTCAATGGTTTGTCTACACTTGGCATTAGACATTCTGTTATATTGAATGCTGAACAGCTTAACACTTTATTACCATTCACTTCCATTCCTAAAGACACCTCGTGAAGACATGAGCACGAAAATCCAGTTTCTTCTGAAGAAAACTGGTATCATTAGTGACCTCTGTGATGTTTCAACAGAAATGACATGGTAATCTAGGACCATGGAGCACCATCATGCATAAAGATTGTGCATCTGTGCATTTGTGTATGAGTTAACAGCTTCTCATGTAACATTTCCACATAAAAAGGACCAGTCACAATTATGTTTGTCGGCAAAATGGATAATGAAGCAGTATCGGATGCAGACATAGCACCCTGTATCATCTGACTAGGCGGATGTCTCATGGTGCTAACAGTGTAGTTTTAATCAAACTTTTTTTTGCCTTTTAGTTGTTGAACACGTCCTTCATGTGATTCAAACGGATGTACAGTTGATTCATTGGAAAAAAGAACTTGGCTTCAATTTTCAGCAGTCCACAATTGACGACACTTCACAGACTAGTCTCTTCTCTTTTTTACATGACAGAGGTTAGTCTTGGTTTATGTGCAGGTTCATAAGACTTTAATCCAAAATCTTTGCTAAGATGTCGGAAAACAGTACTGATATTAATATCAGATCCTTTTGAATGTAGAAAGGCCTTGATTTTCTTGCACAAACTCCTTGGAGAGCATCAAATAGAAGTCATCGCTCTTTCCACGTTTATAAGTGAGTCATGGAAAAATTCTCATCGGCCGCCACCTGGAATCGAACCAAAGTCTTTCGTTACACACCGGACATGCTTCCACTGCACCCTCAAAATTCTCCAGACTCGCATACGACAAACTGCCAAACCATCTGACAGGTTGCTTTCTTTGGAGCCCCGCACAATGCTGGGGGGTTCACCAAAGATGAAGAGCAGCAACTGAGCAAATAACTAGGAGGCGAATGAATAATAAATACACAGTTGATGTGAATTAGGAACATCTTGAATAGAAGTCATCGCTCTTTCCACATTTATAAAGGCTCCAAAGAAAGCAACCTGTCAGGTGGTTTGGCAGTTTGTAGTATGCGAGTCTGGAGAATTTCAAGGCCGCTGTGGTGCAGTGGAAGCATGTCCGGCGCGTAACTGGAAGATCCTCTGGGTTCGATTCCCGGTGACAGCAGATGAGAATTTTTTCATGACTCATTTATAAACGTGGAAAGAGCGATGACTTATATTTGATGTTTCTAATCCACGTCAACTGTGTATTTATCCTTGGAGAATTCATAACTATTCGCCTCATGGCATTGTCATCACATGGGGTTGTTTTCCTTGGACTTCCACTTCTCTTTTGGTCGCTAAATTCACCTGTATCTTGATATTTCATGATGGTATTATGAATAGCAGTCTTGCTCACATTCACCTTTCAGCTTATGTCACATTCGGAGTATCCTTCATGATATAAACCCACTATTTATGCCCTCTGAGTAACACTTAATGACACTTTTTAATAAGCACAAAACCTCTCAGCATGAAAACCAGAAACAAACGACGCTTGCATGCTTCCCCAACTCTTATCAACAGTTGCCACTGTAGGATGATGCAACACTGACAAGAAGTTGAGTAATACAGGCAGTAGTTGACACAATCAGTAGAAATCTCCCAATACCAACAGGTGGTCTTAAACTTTTGCAAATGACTGTAGTTGACGGGTATGCATCTGAAGTGCTATTTTTAAATGCTGAGTGCACAAAAAATAAAAGCTCCATTTTCACTGAAACCATATTTTACTTAAAATAAATATCAGATTTATAAATATATGCATCATTTGCATTTCTGTTTTAAGGACATCTTGTTTTAGACATTATCAAGAATATGAGACTAACAACAGAAAGAACTCTGTCACTTTTTTTGGAAAGCACTTTGCAAAGCATCTCAACAGTTTTCCAAATCTTATGACCAACTGCACACTAAATAGGCATTTTATCTTTCAGGTTAGAGCAAAAGTGAAGTACTAACCACAAAATTTAATTTATGTGAAAACTACATTTCTACTTATGCATGATTTAACATGCAGTTCATTCCTGGAATTTTTTAATTTGGATTTTCAAGTTGCTTACTGTTATGATACACATTTGATTAAAAAGTTTTCAAGTAACACGTAAATAGTATATCATTTTTAGTTTGTTTCTACCAACACAGAAAAGACCCAAGTATCATATTTTGCACACAAAAAAAAAAAAAAAAAAAAAAACATTTTTAAACCTTTACATTTTACTTCTCACAAACTTATTCAGATAATCTTAACTACTAATAACAGCTTTTTTATTTCTTTCAAAGTACTATAACAAAACACTCCTCTTCCTAATATTAAAAAGACCACTCAACGGAAAATTTGCCTTATACTTGCAGTGTTAATTCATTCCGTACTCATTTACACTTTCCAATCGTAGGTTGAAGAATCGTATATGCTCCAGCTTTGTCCGCCTGTCTGTCTGTCCGTCCGCACGACAACTCGCGTAAAAATGGTTCGATTTTGATTAAATTTTAGTATGTGGCAGGGGACCACCTGAGGATGAACCCTATTGAAAATGGGCAAAATGGGGTCAAAGGTTAGGACATAGGAGCAGGATCCATTCCATTGCCCTCATGCATCATAACTTACGTAAAAATGCTTTGATTGTGACAAAACTTTATCATGTTGTTTCGGAAGAATACTGAACCGGTTCTGTTGAATATCAACGAAATGGGGTCAAAAGTCAGGACACAGCAGCGAAATTTATTCCACAGCCATTATCCTCATAACTTGAGTAATAACTTGAGTAATGATTTCTGGTACGTTGGAAAGCGTATCATAATCCATGCATTGCATGATTTTACTAACTTGTTTTCTCATTGCATTCTGGTCTTCAAAATTTTGAGCACAAAAAAATAAGGTCCTTAGCTAAGACAAAGCCTAGCTGCGATGGAATGGAATCACAACTATGGTATCCCATAAAGGTGTAACCTATTTTAAATAATCATAAGTTTTAATGTAAATGACCTCAATACAAAACTTGAGTTAATTGACAGAACAGATTATGAAATTTTATAAACATTCAATGTGAGCACCATTTGTCACCTAAACAATGTCTGAACAGTATTCAGGTCACAACCACGTTCATTCGAAAATGTCCATATTAACTTTCTGCAACAGGGGTGCGTAAACCTCACTCTTGATGAATTCCCATAAAAAAATAAAAAAGTCACAGGACATTAAGTCCGGTGAACGTGGGGGCCAATGTGATGGGACCACCATGCCCAATCCATCGATTGGGAAATTTGGTATCCAGAGACCTCCTCACAATCAAAGCCCAATGAGGTGGCACCCCATCTTGTTGGAAAATGACTGGAGTTGCAAATTTGTCCAACTGGGGATAAAAATCTGCTCAATCATGCCCAGGTTATTATCAGCTCTCACAGTCGCTTCCTGAAAAAGAAGGGTCCTATACCACGGTCAACCATCATGCCACACCGAACATTCACTTTTGGGCTATCATGTTCATGTTCCATTGTGCAATGCGGGTGTTCTATTCCCCAAATTTTCACTTTCTGTTTATTAACCTTTCCAAACATTGACAGTGAACTCATCCGAGAAGCAGATTTGTCGCAGGAAAGATTCAGCACTTGCAATGTTCTCCAACATCTCTTCAGAAACTGTTTACGTTTCACATGATCATCTGGGGTTATGTGATTGGTTATCTGCAGTTTATACGGGTGCATTTCCAATCTCTGACATAATACTCAGTGCACTGATGACTTGGGGATGGCCAGCTGTTGTGCTGCTTGTCTGATTGACTTTCAAGGGCTACGAGTGAAAGTGTCTCACAACCTCGTCCCTTTCTGGAGCCAGCGATGGTCGTCTAGAGCTTTTCTTCACAAGGACCCTACCAGTTTCCTTAAATGACTTGAATTGCTTTCCGATTCTGTTATGTGTGGGCGGTTTGCTCCCATATTTTGTTCTGAAATTCCACTGAACCTGCGTTTCGGATCGGGTTTTAATAAACCACTTCAAAATCTGTGCTTTTGCCGCAGGATCCATTGGGTATACTTCTAGAAAACTTGAGGGTATTCCTTACCACCTGCAACAAACAGAATGTTGATATTAGTTTTGTATCCAAAGTTATCATTTGAAATTGGTTACACCTTTTTGGGACACCCTGTACATATCAGCTAAGGACCTTATACACCCTGTACATATCAGCTAAGGACCTTATTTCTTTGTGTTCAAAAATTTGAAGACCAGACTGTGATAGTCTTTGAAAAAATGAGTATAGAATGAATTAACACTGCAGGTATAGGATAGATTTTCCTGTGAGGTCCTCCCTTAAAACTGAACAATTATCAGGGGTCAATCCAGGTTTTAAAGATCATATCCATTTTTGTGTTTAGAGTAATTTTAATCCTCTACAATTATTCTGACAGCAATTATTGTTTTATTTTTCAGTTATATTTTATTTATTTGAATTTATTATTCTATTGCTAACCATGGTTCACACTTTCTGAATTTGCAGCAAGCATTCTGTTTTGATGATTGTGTATGCAGATAGTTTATACATATATATACACACTGATGAGCAAATGAATTAGAGATACCTGTCTAGTAACGTGTAGCACCACCTTTCGCCCTGATGACGGCGGCGATTCGTCTCGGCATGGACTCCACAAGACACTGGAAGCGTTGGGAAGCCATACGGATCCACGACCCCTGAACAAGCTCCCACAGTTCACGAAGATTTGATGGAGGGGGGTCAGAGCCTCGAACATCTCTCTCGATGGCACCCCAGATGTGCTCAATGGGATTGAGGTCAGGTGACCTAGCTGGCCAAGGAAGCGAGGTCACGTCGGTGGAGTGTTCATCCAACCATTCGGATACAATTCGGGATGGCACGGTGCATTGTCTTGTTGCAGGATGAGGTCCCCAGAGGGATGTTGAAGACGCACAAACGGGAGCAAATGGTCGTCCAGGACATCCCGGTAACGTTGACCTGTGAGGGACGATGTCGCATGTACCAGGGGTCCCATTTCAGTCCACATAAACAGTCCCCAGACGAGAATGCCACCTCCACCAGCTTGAAGAGTACCTTGCTGGCAAGAAGGATCCATCACTTCGTGAAGTTTGCGCCATACTCGTATCCTGCCATCTACACGCACCAACGTGAATCTCGACTCATCAGTCAAGGCAACATTTTCCTACATGTCTAGGGTCCAGTGGCGATGTTCTCGCGCCCATGCTAATCTTTGCACCCTGTGATGTGCGGTCAGCAACAGTACCCTCGCGGGACGGTGGCTTCTGTACCCCATAGCGAGGAGATGCTTCTAGATGGTGTGGCTGCTTACACGCTTTTGTGCACCAGCGTTAAATTGCTGAGTGATTTCTTGCACTGTAGCCCGTCTATCCGGTTTCACAATGCGAGCAAGCCGACGATGACCCCACTCATCCACACGCTGTTGTCCCTTGCAGGGATGGTTTTACTGGATTCAATGTACTCACGGTGCACCCGTGACACAGTGGCTCGTGAAAATCCCAGTGCCTGCACGACTTCCGAGATGGAGTGACCCATTCGTCGGGCCCTGACAATTTGCCCACGATCAAATGCGCTTAGATCCTTCGTCTTACCCATACTGCGTCCGACTCTTACTGATTCCTGTCGCATCACTCCTTATATAGTCAGATCGCTGCATACGTCATGTCGTTTCCGTTATACAGGGCCGTTCACAGCGCCACATTTGCATAATGCCAGCTGTCTTTAATTCAATTGCTCTTCAGTGTATGTATATAGGGTGCATAGAAAAGTCCCTTTAGCCTGAAATAACTTGCGAATGGAGAGAGGTACAGTTATGCAAGTGAGTTAACGTTATAGTAAAGCGACTACGCCCGATCAAATGCAACCAATAGCAGCGTCCCTAGTGGCGAAATGCGGAAGTTAGCCATTGCAAATCGAAAACGAAAAGAGATAGAGCAAACTTTCCAATTACAAAGTAGTAGAACATCAATTAATTAGTACAAAACAACATTTGTTTCACCCGGATAAGATAAATTGTCGCCTGAATACCCTAAAATGTCCGAAATCGATGCCCGACCTTTTGTGTGAATGTTTGAAGGGAACAGGCATAGGTATGAACAAATACACACAATTAATTGCATAAATGCATACTTATGTCAATACAGTTTGGTGATGTCAGACAAAAAAAAAAAAAAAAAAAAAAAAAAAAAAGGGGGGGGCAAACTGGCGCACAGTGATAAAAAGTTAATGTCGAGTATGTTCGAAGAGTTCACCATTGCCCATGATACACATTTGTATTTGTGAAAGTAACTCTGCATGCACATTCCTCAGCATGGAAGGTGTCACACTATTGCAAGCATCCGTAACACGACAATCTGTGAGAAAGCGTAGCACTGCTACTGGCTGGTGTGCAGGGGCACCATCATGTTGGAACCACAAGGAACGTAATGAGGACAGGGGAATGTTATCTAAAAAGTCAGGTATGATATCCTGTAATAGTTGGAGGTATCTCTGTCTGTTTAATGTGCCTTCGTAGAACACAGGTCCCACTAAGCGGTTCTTCCAAATACTACACCACACATTAATTTACCAACGCACTGGATGTCTGGTGGATCGTCCCCATGAGGGATTTTCCATCGCCCAGTAGTGAGCGTTGTGTCAGTTTGGTAATCCGATACGGTGGAACACTGCCTCGTCCGACCAAAGAATGTTGGATAAAAAGTCTGAGTCATCTTCAACATTAATCAACGCCCAGTTGCACCAATCAAATCGACGCTCATTGTCCTGTGGTAACAGTTCTTGCTGCGGAGTGACACGATAGGGATGTGCACCTTGGTCCTTGAGCATGCAGGATTTGCCATACACGGCCCGATGTTAAGCCACTCGCACTGCTGATATCTCTTGTACTGCTTTGTGGATGGGCTAGTGCATGTGCCAAAATATCCTCTGCCATCATATGCATACCTGCACCTACTGCTCTGCCAGAACGAGAACGACTTTTAGTGCTTCTTGTCTCCCTGAGACGTCTCACTACACTTGTGATGATAACTGCACTTGGATGTGGCCCAGCTGGAAAACGAACGGCATATTCCCGTGCAGCTAGTGTCGCGTTTCGTTGGTGTTCACCGTAAATAAGCACAATCTCACAATATTGGGAGTGAGTGAAGCTCATTATTCTCACACAGAGTATGTAGACCTAAACTTCTGATTAGGGTCCATCCTGCTACTGGTTTTTATATCGTAGGTACGGCACAACGTCACAATCTGCATTTGCATACGGCTACATTTGTGAAATGTGAATATGCAGATTCGAATCGTCGTTCATCGATTTCAGACATTTTAGGGTATTCTGTGTGAAACAAATGTCGTTTTGTACTAATTAATTGATACTCTACAACTTTGTAAATGGAAATTTTGCTCTATCTCTTTTCGTTTTTGATTTGCAATGGCTAACGCCCGCATTTCGCCACTAGGGACGCTGCTATCGGTTGCATTCGATCAGGCGTCATCGCTTTACTATACAGTTATCTCACTTGCATAACTGTACCTCTCTGTGTTCGCAAGTTATTTCAAGCTAAAGTGACTTTCCTATGCACCCTGTATATACACACCAATGAGCCATCACATTATGACCACCCCTAGCTTAGAGAAATGAGAGCTTACCTGGAAACGGCGCAGGTGAAGTTCACAGAGCAGTATATATACAAGCCGAGGAACAGCTTTCGGTTAGTAGAGTGTTCGGAGTCAGAATGGGAAAGACTGCCAATTTATCGGAGTTTGATAAAGGACAAATCATGAAGGCGCAGCGCCTCAGAACTACGATCTCGGAAATGCCGTGGCTTGTGGGTTGTTCATGTGCCTCTGTAGTGGGCACGTATCAAAAGTGATGTACAGATGGCTAAACAATGAACCGTCATCCACAACTCATTGATGCCAGAGGGGAACGGAGACTGTCGTGCATTGTTCACAGCGACCCCAGCGCCACTCATGCGACAAATCACCCGCATCTACAACAGTGGTGATCAGGACATTGTATCACAACACACAGTTTATTGCAGCCTTCTCTGCATGGGCCCGTGTAGCCGAAGACCCAGCCGCATTCCCATGCTCACTGCACGCCATCGCCAACAACGCATGAAATGGACCCAAGATCATCAAGATTGGACCGTGGATGATTGGAACAAAGGGGCATGGTCTGACGAATCAAGATTCTCGGTACATCAAGCACGGATAAGCTGATTACCAATGGAGAATATAGCACCTGGCTGCACACTAGCCAGAAAAAGGCAGGCGACGGCAGTGTGATGCTGTGGGCGATGCTTTCTTGGGATACTTTAGGCCTCATTATACCAATAGCACAATCCCTTACAGCTGTCAGGTATCTGAACATCGTTGTGGACCAAAGTTCACCTATTCATGGCAAATGTTCCCCGCTGGTGATGGCCATTACCAACAGGATAATGCGCCATGCCACACTGCCAGAATCATCAAGGAGTGGTTCGAGGAACATGCTGGTGACTTTCTGCTAATGCCATGGCCTCCAAATTCACCTGATTGAACATTTGTGGTTCGACTTGGAAAAGCAGGTTCGTGCTAAATCGCCACCACCCAGAAATGTACTGGAACTGAAGGACCTGCTGTTTACATTATGGTACCAGACAGGGCGCGCAAAACCGCCCGTCCGCGGTGGTCAAGAATTCATTGCGGACGATTAATTTCCCGACCATGGCGTCCGCGCGGACGGCCCTTTTCCCCACAAGCTTTCAGTATGATTGTGATTAGAACATTTTTATTTTACATTTTTTTTTTTTTTGCCAATTTAAAATTTACATGCCAAGTGCCACAGTTTTACGAAAGTACGCATTCTCTTAAGCAATTAGCCGTTCTTTGTTTTTGGCGAAATAGTTCCGCGGGGACACCCTCCCTTCCAAAACTTTAACATACTAAGCCAATGTCCTGCTTTCTCATTCCCTCTCATAAAGTTTTCCCTTGTGAATTTTATGCCTGAAGCGGGGGGTGTAAGGATAGCGACTTCACAGTTGTGTTTTTTTTCTTCTTCCTTTCTCCCCGTCTATCTTCGCCCCCAGTCATGCCTTATTTAGTTTCATCTGTTAATACTGGGGTGACCCAGTATTAACCAATGCAACTAAACATCGGTTGCTTCTTCACTTCAAGTGTGACCTTGACATCTCGCACGTATGATGCTTGCCGTAATATTAGCTTGCCGTGCATTACCGTTTTCCACGTTTCCTGGCTTCCTTCACGACGATCATACCTAATGCCGCACGTGCACTATTCTATCTCTCATCTTTTGCCATTTTGCAGTTGAAAATTCTGGATTCCATGTTACAAGCTTTTTGCTATGAAAGCAGAAATGTATTTTATTTTATTTTTTGTATGTACATTAAAAAAAAAAAATTCAGTAAAGTGACGATATTGTATTGTATTAAACCAGGAAAGTCATCAAAGGTCAAAATTTTAAAGTACTGGAGGAAAAGAAATAAAGTCATCCATATGTCACAACCCGATCCCTCATAAAGCGAACGGTCTGCACCTCCCCCATTATGCTCTTTTCCTCATATGTACATACCAGTGGCATTGTGTGTCCATTTAGGTTGGGTGTGCGCTGTTATGGGAAAAAAACACACAAAAATTTTATTATGTATACCGAGCTGCAAAATTCATGCATTGATTTTGAACATACAAAAGCATTTCTTTTTTTTTTTTAGCTGTTGTCTAATATCTTTAAGTAAAAATCTTTACATACGCTCCATTGTAAGAAAAATCTGACTTTCCAGTGCAAATACTAATGTGATGAACGAATTTTTGGTATTTTTTTTTTTTTTGAGTTTTATATACAGCATGAGGCATACCTTCTTTACACCATCTGCAAAAGCTCTGGCAGAAAATGGGACACCTAGTACATGTCAACCTAAATGGATGTCAAAATTCAAATTATATATTTAAATCTGTGCTCATAATCACAACAATTCACACAGCGATGAAAAGACAGAAAAAAAAAAAGTCATTTGTAGCAGAACGTTGAATTGTGTTTATGACTCCACACTATTCCAAATGCAAACAAGTATGACCAATGGTGCTCTTTCAAGCCCGCACATCCTGGGAATTCAAACCTCTGCATTGGATCCACGAGGAAATAAAAATATGACCTGCAGAGCCACCTGGAGTTTTGAATTACAGTTGCTTTAATGCCTAAGGGTGTCTGCTGGTAAAAAAGCACTCCTGCAGCTGCAAATATATATATATATATATATATATATATTTCAGCGAGTCTTATTGGAAATACATAAAAAAAAAAAAAAAAAAATATAATATCAACTAGTTGAACTGCTCCATGGGACTCAAGCGGTGCTCATTTTGGGTAGCACACCTTGAGAGTTCTGCTGTTATGTTTGAAACCACAGGGAAATAAGAACACAACCTGCAGCGCCATCTGGGGAGCGCTTGTACCACAGCTACTTTAAGGTCATCGGATGTGCGCATGTCACACACCAGGATTCTAGTGTGAATGTGATATGCTTACTGAATGAACCTTTTCTTCTTAATGAAAACATTATGTGCGGAAATTAATTTTAACCACTACTCAAAGCCTTAGCTCCAGCGAGTTTTATAAGAAACAAATCCAAAAAAATAAAATCAATAATTAGCTTAAATTGTGACTCTGTGAGCGTTTGCGGCCTACACCTAGCACACCCTGAATATTCACCCCTGGTAAATATGTTTCCCGGAATCCCGGCCAGTACGACAAAGATTAATCAGAATAGGGATGGTAAAAAAAAATAAGTGTTTTTGAGCATCGATGTTAGGAACTGCAAAAGAATATTATCTACATGAAGTAAATGAATTTTACTTTGCTGCATTCTTTTAAAGAGAAAGGGAATATAATCTTCTTATGGCACGAATGAGCGATTTTTCGCCGTTTTGTTCGAGAAAATAGAGTTCTTTTCCTTGATATTACAAGAAACAATCTCCCCCCCCCAAAATTGAAGTTTCACGACTGCTGTTTGAAACTGCAAAAGCATAATCTACTCGAAATTTTTATGCGATAAGTAAATGAATTTATCTTTTTTGTATTCTTTTAAAGAGAAAGGGAATATCATCTTTCTTTTTCGCGAAATAGCAATTTTTTCGCTGTTTCACCGCCAAAAATAGTTCTTATTCTCAACGTTGCAGGCACCGATGAATCAAGGTTTGCAATACATCAAGCGTTTTAACGAATATCATAATTACTTGATGTTGAATTAGTGAGCTATCACCTACATTAATTCAAACACTGGACATGGATCAGGAACATCAAACAGAAATCATTGCTCTTTCCACGTTAATAAGGGAAAGTTGGAAAAATTCTCATTGACCGCTACTGGGAATCAAACCCAGGGTCTTCCAGTTACGCGCCGGACATGCTACCACTGGAAGACCCTGGGTTCCATTCCCGGTGGTGGCCAATGAAAATTCTTCCGACACTCCGTTATTAACGTTGAAAGAGCGATGATTTCTGTTTGATGATCACCTATATATTGAACGACGATTTATTCATCAATGTGCCCATAACTGCTGCAGATGGGAAAATGCGAGTTCTTCGGCTCTTTAGCAAAACATTAAGGTTTTCGCTGATACATGGAAAATTTTCACCGATACTACTGAGGCGTGACTGTTTCGGGAATGGTATCCAATAATGTGCCCGTCCCTACTTCTGAGCCCTGGAAAATGAATGCGGAGGATGCTCCCATAATGCTTTGGGGTTATGTTCAGCAAAGTTCGCCTCAGCTGCCACTAGTGATGACTCAGTGATTGATATGGTCCGTCAGAGACCGTTTTACTAAAAACAATTCATAACAACAAAAGAAAGAAAGCACAGATAAAACAATATTCAAGAGGCCTGTCACACTAAAATATTTTTCTTACGATAATAGTTTACTGGAAGTGAAACACCATCACAGTTCAAAATATTTTTGTGAAGATACCGCCTAGAGGTATCAAATGCCAACTGGATTGACCCCTGATTATGTTCAACCCAAATATTGTCTCTTAAAATTCTGTAAAGCAGTTGTGAAAAACATTGTTTTACAGAACTTAGAAGTGTATTTCATACTTTTGATATTGAGTTACTCAAAAACTTATATCCATCAATACACCATACTATTTAAAAGTATCATAATGTTATGCCATAAAGATACCATAGAACAAAAATATGACCATGTACCTCATTAGCATTGGTGACATCCACATTATTTGAAGAGATCTGAACGTGTGACACATCTTACATTACTGAAACCCCCTTAGATGAATCACACTTTCAAATAACGTGGATGTCACCAATGCTAATGAGGTACATGGCCTTACTTTTGTTCTATGATATCCTTATGGCATGACATGATGATACTTTTAGAACTTGAAAGACAATTCTTGAAAACTCACATTTTTAGAATCACTATTTTTCTGGAATTTTTAAGAAACAAAAAACTGTGTTTACTAAATTCATAAGAGACACTGACTTTCCCCTACACAAGAGAAACAAAAATTTCAAACATGAAGGGAGGGGGCAGTAACACTACAATATAACAAACCTGCACAGCCAGATTCTTTCGATGTCGCACATCTGCAACACTGTGGGCAACATTTAAGCCATCTAACACAATGTCGAATGGTTTATGTTTCTCCACAAACTTATAATATTTTTCAAACTCAACATTAGTAGTGTTGATGAAAATGTCCGATTTCTTCACAGAATATTTCAAGAATGAACTTCTCAAGTTTGAAAACTCTTCTTTTGTTAATGTGCATGGTTCCAGTTTATTTTTACAAGCTGCACAAACACCATTTCTGAAATAAATAAATAAATATGACCTAAGTAATTGCCATTTAAAAATATACAAAAAAAAAACAAGAAATGAATAATCAGCAATACATTTTTTTATTACTAATTTTTTTTTCAGATTAATCATAAAGATTTTTTTTGTGACCCTATGAGGTGGATAGAAAATTAACAAAGGTACTGAAGAATCTAAATTACTATGCCAAAGCAGCATTGTGAATAGACATTATAATGAAAATTGTGTTCGGGTATGATACAATAGGACCCAACCTAACCTTTTGTGCTTTCACTGAAAATCAAAGATGACAAAAAGGAATGAGAATCAGTTTAGCAATTTTTGATGATAAAGAGGAACTTAGCAAGGTAGGCAAAAGATGCACACCTGCCAACATTGGCAAGAGCCTTGTCAGTAGTAATTAATATTATTGTGCTGAATACACAGATGTTTTTTTTTGCAAAATGATCCATCTCTGAAAAACGGATATGCACCACAACAAAACATTACAAAAACAAGGACTCTAATGAAAGACACCAAACACATGCAAAACACAAAGCTGATTCCCCTGGTGAGTGCATGATAGGTAACATAGTGAGATTTAAGTTTGAAACTTCCACCAGTAAAAATTAGTCGGATGCATTCTGAATTTCATAATGCTTGACAGATGGGAAATCCAAGCAAGTGAACGAACCTCCCTTTACCATATATGATCTCTAAAAATGTAGTTTATGTCAAGATGAGACCAAAGAAGGAAAAAAAGCTAAACATTTTAACTGGGTGAAAAATTAAATCACACAGCAAGACTACAACAGACTACTGTCAGTTTGTCCTTTGTTGACTGCAACTTCACAGCATCCACTGCATAATTTTTCTTTCTGCTGATATCTCTCTCTCCCTATTTCTTCATTGTCACTTTTTTCTTTTCTTTTTCCTATGCCATCTGATGATGAGAGTGAAAACATTGTGAGCTGGGAGCGATTATTACTGGGAAGCCTTTGTTCCGTTCGATTTCCGGTTCTGAAAACTTACGTCATATACATATCACTAAGCTGTTCTCTGAGATTCAGAGGTTAGCTCCAAAAAGAAATACAACTTCCAGATATTTTTACTTATTGTTGTCATATCAAACTTCTCCATTTACAGCGATCTTGACAAACAACTCGTGCTTCACTGATATTCATTACACGCCGTACACAAGATCTTTTATACTTCACACTCATAATCTTTTTCTCATGCAGACACTCCTGAATCTGATCCACCCATGTAATATTTCTTTTTGTCTTTTTAATCAGGTAAGTACATCAGTGTGGGGGATTAGCCCACAGCTGAGGGTTCCAGTTGGTCATTCAACCTAAGGATTCTGGAACAAAACCCAGTGAGTTGGGGTCTTTTCGCCAATGTCACACAGAACTAGCTTGCACCTCTCCAAGATTCACAGTGGCCCTAGTTGCTGTTGTGTGTGCTATTGTTACCACGGAGCGCCCCGATGAGGCAAACTCATCGCTCACTACGACCGCCCGCTCTGGAAACTTTCCCCCTATTTTCAAGCTGAAATGCAAATATTTATGCAGTAAAATTATATTTAACAATAATACTGGACAGGGGCAACATCGCTAGAAAAAAGAAATTATGATTACGGGAAAAATATCTGAACTCCGTCAACCTTCTGTTTTCGAGGTACGTAAAGATAGAATTTCTTTGTTTGACAAACATCCAGCCTTGTCACCACCAACCTTTCAAAAAATTCTCTTCACTTGTGCATCGATCTCGTAAAGGACTAAATTAATAACGAAAAAGGAGGAATTCCTCAAATTCGCGGAAGAATCTTATGCGTAAAGATTAAGGGGTAATTTTCACTGAGTCCAACTTCTGTTTTTGCAAATTGTTACATACAGTTTCAAGATAAAATACAAACATTTATGCAATAAAATCATATTTAACAAGAATACCGGACACACAGGTAACATTGGGAGAAGAAAAAATTTTGTTACGGCAAAATTTTATACTTCGTTTTAACTACCATTTTAGAAAGTTTTGAAACATGAAACACCATCCCCAGATGGGAAAACAATCCCCCCTCCAATTTTCTTCAGTTTTGCATCAATCTTGACGACGATCTGTATGATGAAAAAAAAAAATACACAGAATTTCGCAAATTTGCTTAAGAATCACATATATATTATGAAATAATAGCAAAATAAAAATAAAATAATTTTTTTTTCGCAGAACCCGTAGTTTCGAGAGTGAGTTCCGTAGTCAGACAACTAAATCTGTAGAAACTATGGACATTCCATAGCAGTTGGCAGGTATGAAGATGTACTCTTGAAAAGACAAAAACCATGTCAACTGGAAACAGGAGAATGAACAGAAAAATTGAAGTAGACATACAAAGGGCATCCTGAAAGTAATGCCTCGTCCTTCATAAGATTTTTATTTATAGCAGCAAAAATGTGAAATTTGGTGGCAAAATACTTGGACATATTGTTAATAATGCTAGCCTATTCAAGTATTGTCCATAATTTTCTGTCATCTCCACTATCTTTAAACCCATTGGTAAAATCCATTTTGGAATTCCTGAGGCTGTCGTTTCACCCATGAGTTCACAGCCAGTTTAACATCTGTCACATAATCGAAACGTTCCTAACAAAGGGTGTTTTTCAAAGGTGAAAACAGGAAAAAGTCTGAGGGAACCAAGTTAAAACTGTAGGGGCGGGGCGTTGGGGCATCATCGTCCACCCCATTTTGGTAATAGTCTGTGAAGTCTCCATTGAGGTGTAGGGACATGCGCTATCATGGTGTAGGACAACACTATGAAGTGGAATGTCACGTCTTTCCCTTCTGATAGCTTCTTCAATGTCTGCACATAGTGAGCACTGTTTATTGTTACAACTGCTGAATGGTGACACGATGATCAGCTGTGATGAGGTATTTCACTCGTTGCCTGTTGGCATCTGTCAATGCAGTTGCAGATCTTCCACTCCGTTGTTTGTCCGACATTGAACTTTCTCCCTTTCAAAACCTCTCCCATCTATCTTCGGGCATTACTGACATCGATTGTGGCAGCTCCATACACCGCCAAGAGTCTTCTGTGGATTTGTGGAGCCTCACATGCCTTTTTTCTCTGGAATTCAATTACGGCTCGCTGCTTTTCTCTGTCACTCATTATCTTTATTTCCAATTCTGAAAAACAAAATTTCCCACATTGGTATCATAACATTTAAAATTTAAGCTATGTAAAAAACTGCTCATGACAGGTACATTGTTTTTTACGTACTATATTTCTCTACTGCAACTGTGAATAGTATATGACTGAAAGGAGGCTTTTCCCACAAAAAAAATGGAAACATATTTTTTTATGGTTATGAAATTCTAATTTTAATACCTTATAATTTTTTTAACTTCTTGATGTGCATGTGAGGGGAGGACTAAATATGTGCTGCACTAAAATTTATAATGACACTACAGGAATTCTGTCATAAGGTCTTTCAATCCTACCTTTGGACCCAGCAAAACAACTCAAAAGAAGAGGGAGATCTTTACTTCCTCCTACCTTTTCTTCATTGTCACCCCCATCCCCCCTCTCTCTGTGTGTGTGCTTTAAACAAATTTTATGGATATTTGTGCCTGAGTTGAGTGAAATCTTAACAGAGCATCAAAGTTTTGTCCTTAAATTCAAAATAATGCAGCAATTTTGTTTCAGAATACTATACTTTTGTTATCACAGTAGATTTTAAAAAATATGCTATTTAATACATACCTACCAACTGAAGTATAAAACGTAGCACAGTTGTGCAATCTGGAAGATAAAAGAAAAACAATCAATGGAATGTAAACTGATGCTCAAAATTAAAACAAAAATTTATAAATTCATATGTAATTTGAAGTATGTGCAATCGTAGTTAAAACTCTGTTTATTAGATGCACTGAATTACCTGCCATTTGGCTTGCACTTGTGGGTGTTCCGCATGTTTGATTCTAAGAATGTTGTAACATGCGCGAGGCTTTACCCTTAGCACCTAGAATGTTATCGTTATTGTTTATGTTTTTAAATTTTAAGTACAACCTCTCATTCTTCACACTGAGCTGTTTGCCTGATAAAGCCTGGTGGTGAAAGCTCTCCACCAGGCTTTATCTGGCAAACAGCTCAGTGTGAAGAATGAGAGGTTGTACTTAAAATTTAAAAACATAAACAATAACGAAAACATTCTAGGTGCTAAGGGTAAAGCCTCGCGCATGTTACAACATTCTTAGAATCAAACATGTGGAACACCCACAAGTGCAAGCCAAATGGCAGGTAATTCAGTACAAATGTCTTCGCTGCAGACAAAGGGTTGGACAGGATCTTAGTAGTCTCCCTATATGAAGTGGCTCTCGTGTTAGTGTATGAAGCGATTTTCTTTATCTCATCCCAATTAGGGAGAGCAGCGTAGTTTTTAACTGCTAATGCTGTTGTTAACCTGCCTTGTTTAACATCATGCTTGTTCTCAAGAAGTCTCAATTCAAAGGACCTCATGGTCATACCAACATAATAGTTTATAGAATTGTAAAGGTACTCCAAGGGGATGGAGTATACACCGGAATCCAAAACTTGCGTGGCACAGTCTCGACGTGTGGTTAGAATAGCTGAAATTTACTTTGGTGCTTGAATTGCAATCCCGAGGCCAAACTTCTTTAGACGGTTCTTGAGATGGTACATAAATTTCAGCTCTTCTAACCACAAATCAAGACTGTGCCATGCAATTTTTGGATGCCGATGTATACTCCATCCTCTTGGAGTACTCTGACAAATCTAAAAGTATTATTTTGGTATGACCAAGAGGTCATTCAAATTCAGACTTCTTGAGCACAAATGTGATGTTAAACAAATGCGATTAAACAAGGAAGGTTAAAGGCAGCATTAGCACACCAAGTTAAAACCCATGCTGCTGTCCCTAAATGGGATGAGATAAAGAAAATTGTTTCATACACTAAAGCAAAAGCCACTTCATATATGGGAGACTACTGAGATCCCGTCCAACCCTAATGTCTGCAACAAAGATGTCGCTACTGAATTACCTGCCATTTGGCATGCACTGTTGGGTGTTCCACATGTTTGATTCTAAGAATGTTGTAACCTGCATGAGGCTTTACCCTTAGCACCTAACATGTTTATAAATTTTAAGTAGAACCTCTCATTCTTCACACTGAGCTGCTTCCCTGATGAAGCCACCCATCTGGTGGTGAAAGTTTGCATGTTTGTGCTTGCATATATTTACACCTAATAAATGGAAATATATTTAATATACATAACATGAGACAAATCCGAAGGAATAGTTTCATGGTAAAACATACTTCAAATTGAACAAATGAAATAAAAAGGTATTGCGCACCTAATAGTAAACCATATATTGCACGTTACTAAAAAAAAAAAAAAAAAACGCTCAGTAAGACACGTGCTCCCACCCCGAGAGAAGCTTAAATTATGTAACAAGTCTTGGTTAGTTCAAGATATTTACAAATAAAACATTATAGTTAAAATATTAATTTACAATTAAAATTAAACACTCACTCATTGGAACACTCATACATCTAAAAATATCTAGTAATTAAAACTATATTACATTAGAAACAAATAAAACTTATCGGGTTGGAGACACGTTTCACTCAAAAGACACCTCATCGACGTTATCTCGGCGAGCACTTTTGCTACCCTTCAGGTTGCATCGTCGGGCTGCCAACAAACCGCACGAGGACTTCCTCGCACGTGTGTAGCATTCAGAAGTTGCATGCCAGGAAATGAAAGCAGGGGTGCAGCCATAACGTGCGCTATATGATTCAATATCAGGTATGCAATACCTTGTTATTTCATTTGTTCTAATAAACAGAGTTTTAACTACGATTGCACATACTATTATTATTGGCATATTCTGTACAGTACTATATATTTTGATAAGTATTTTATACAGAAATTCAATGAAATTTGGTACAGATGTTATTTACAACATTGCTTATGTAACTCAAGCAGAAAATCATAATCTTATAATTTGCATGTGTTAATATCATAATCTTGTAATTTACATGAAAGATCAGTTCACTGAACAATATTTAGACTTTTGCTTAAGACATGGTATTTTAATATGAAGTATAATCACCTCTGGCAGGCTTAGTCAGAAATGGTTTAAGTGCATCTATTGCACCCTTCAAGCATCCCAAGGACATTGAGGCACTGGCAGTTAAGCTAAAAACAAGCTACGGCTTGATTAAATTAGCATCCGCTTATAACAGTCCAAAGAAGGTGCCATCCAACGATAATCTGGACATCCTCTTTGGGGACCCCATCCCCACTGCTGTAGCTGGTGATGCTAAACATCCCGACTGGTTTATCAGCTAACAGTGCTCGGGCGGCACTGTCGCAATACACTGCCAAGCTGGATCTTACCATTGCAAGTCTGGTCCATTCAATTTGCACCCCATCCCACAAGGCAGCTGATGGCATTGATTTTGCTGTCCTTCAGTTTGTGAGGCACTTCCATCAGGCCTCTGTGGTTTCTGGCCTTGACTCTGATCATGACCCAGTTCTACTGATATTAAATGGAGTCGCAGCCACCTGGTGGACGATGATGTATACTGATTGGAAGTCATTCTAGGAAATTATTGCTCGGGTGGATCCGTCTACGGTGAACACTGGCACTTACTCGAATGTCGACAGTTTGGTGGAGGAACTCCCACTCTGCATACAGGCAATCTTGGATCGATGCAGGAAGCCCCCTGCTCCTGCCCAAGACCCTTATGCACTTCCTCCCCGGATTGTCCGGCTGATCCAGGAGAAGAAAAAGTTCCGGGGATCTGGCAGCGATCGAGATCAGCCGACGATCGGGTTTGTTATAACTCATTTCACGATCTTGTCCAGGCAGAAATTCGCTTCTTCAGAGAACTCCAATGGATAAAGTACCTTCTCAACGCAGGTCGGCCTCAGCACGATGATGTGTCGACCACCCTTAGAAAACTCGGTTGCTATAAAGCAGTCATACTGCCCATTCTCGGTCCACAGGGTTTGGTGTATGGTGATGACGAGAAAGCTGGGATCCTTGCTTCCTTGCTGGTGACTGGAGGAACAGTTCTCACCTCATGACATCCGAAATCCTGTTCACAATGACAGGGTTATGGAGGCTTTAGCTGAGTACAAACTTGATGATTCAGGCGAGGTCATCTCGCCTGTTAGTTACCTCGAGGTAACTCGACACATCAAAAAGCTAAAGATGAAGAAAGCTCCTGGAAGAGAAGTTTCGGCAAGAGCTGTTCAACTGCTTCCTGAGAGCTTTATTCTGGTACTGGTGAAGGTTTTTAAAGTGTCTCTCCAGCTGAAATATTTCACCAGGGACTGGAAAAAGGCAGTGGTAGTAGTGTTGCCCAGACCTGGAACCAATCATACCTTATGGGAGAACTACCATCCAATATCTCTCTTGCTCATTCTGGGCAAAGCTCCTGGAGAGGATCATCCTATCTAGTAGCTCTATGATGATAAGGGTGATTCCTGACGAGCAGGGTGATTTCTGGGCAAAGCATGCCACGACCCACTAGTTGATCAGACTTACGGAATTCATTTCTGAAGGACGTTATAAGAGCGAGTATTCCACTGCTGTCTTCCCGGACATTAGAAAAGCTTTCAACTGAGTGTGGCATGATGGTCTCCACCAGAAGTTGCAAGAGCTCCGGTGTTCCTGCCCACTTGTTGAGCTGATTGGCTCGTACCTTGACAGACGCAGTTTCACCCTTATGATTAACGACAAGCTTTTTTCTGAAATGAAGATACGGGTTGGTGTTTCTCAAGTATCTGTTCTTGGACCAAAGCTGTTACCCATTTATCTGAATGACTTTCGAAACCCAAATACGGACAGGTCACGATGTACACAGATGATATAGCTGTTGTCTTCAGGTCCCTGAACAAAAGCAGAGCAATGAAGCTCCTCCAATACTATCTCTCTCAGCTGGAAACCTACTACTCTGATTGGTGTATCAAGATCAATCTGTCTAAGAGCAGTGCACTGTAGTATTTTGGATCTCTCCAAGGAGTACCAAAACATATATTTCAGGAGACAATCTCCTGGCTTACTTCCACTAAACGCCTAGAGCTCCAACTAGATTCTTGACTTTTTGTGATAGCAAACACCAACTATCACACGAATAGAGCTAGAAAATGCCTTGGACAGCTAGCTCCATTACTCCACTGGAGAAGCTTCCGTACAACGCAGCACAAAGTACTGTTGTATATCAGGCCAGTGCTCACCTACACCACCCCCATCTGGGTAGGTGTTAGTAGGAGTCAGCGAGAGAGAATCGAAAGGGTGCAAAGCCAAGCACTTCATGTGATCACTGGGCCTCCCATTTGGACCCCTCTTTGGAACCTGAGGAACAGACTTGGAGTTGAGAAGGTACACGAGTTCTCCACCAGACTCGCCAAGAAGTTCTCCAAGAAAGTGGAAGCCCACCCTAATGAACTAGTTAGGGATGTGCAGTCAGACACTCCCTTCCTTAAACTACTTCAAACGAACAAACCTCTGACAGCCATGCAGATCAACCAACTACTTTTCGTACTGTTTATGACAGTATTGATTAGGTCTTGAGGAGTTAACTATTTCTCAACAAGAGCTGGCAAGCTGCAAAGCATTTCCCTAGAGCATCCCATTTGTGTTCAGTGGGATTGAGATCAGAGGATCTGGGTGTTCACTCAATCTTCTGTGAATATCGTCCTCTTTGAGAAAATCGTCAACAAAATGAGCTCAATGAGGTTGCGCATTATTGCCTATAAGAATAAAATCTGGACCAACAGCTCTCTTGAATGGCATGCCATATGGGCTCAGGATCTTTACAATAACTGAAATTAAAAAGTTGGCTTACCCAGAGTAAACCAGAAATAAATAATTCACTTAGAAATAATATACTATAAATTATTCTTTACTTCTGGGTTGTTTTATTTTATGTACAGACATTTTGTGTCCTTTATTGTCTTCCGGGGAACATTATCAATACTTTAGTCAGGGCTCAAAATTTCAGGTCTAACTCTACTAGCCAAAAAAAAATTTCACTCGCTATCACACAACTGTGACACGCAAGAGACAGTGAATTTGCAGCAAGTTTTCTGTTTTAATGATTGTGTATGCAAATATTTATATATAATACAACTCTGTGATTGTGCTACTGCTGAGATCTCAGAAAATAATAGCAATAATAATAACCCTCCAGGTTGTATTAAACCAAGAAAGTCAACAAAAGCCAATATTTTTGAGTGCTGGAGGAAAAGAAATAACTAAAATAACATTTTAAAAACTGTTGGTCATACACCACAACCCAATTCCCCCATAAAGCAAATTGTCAGCACCTCTATCCCCACGCTCCTTTTTCTCAGATGTATATAAATACGTTTCACGAAATCCCGGATGGTACAGCATAGATTAATCGGAGTACGGATGGGGGAAAATATCAGTGTTTTTGAGAATCGACGTTTTTCCAAGTGATAATTGATGTTAGAAACTGCAAAAGAATATTTTCTACACAAAGTAAATTAATTTCTCTTTGCTGCATTCTTTTAAATATAATCTTAGGCCATGAATTAGGGAATTTTTCGGCGTTTTGCTTGATGTCTCATCACCGAAAATCGAGTTCTTTTCCTTGATGTTACAGGAACCGATGTCCTCCCCCGCCCTCCCCCAAAAAAATTGAGGTTTCATGACCGATGTTTGAAACTGCAATAGAGCAATCAACTCGAAATTTTTCTGCGATAAGTAAATTAATTTGTCTTTTTTGTATTCTTATACAGAGAAAGGAAATATCACCTTCCTTTTTCATATTCTTATACTGAGAAAGGGAATATCCCCTTTTTATGTCATGAATTAGCGATTTTTTGGCCATATTTTTGCGATGTTACTGGAGCCAATGCACAAGGTTTACGATGCATCAAGCACTAACAAATATTATGGTTACTCGATGTTGAATTAGTGGGCTATCACCGATATACTGAACAGCGATTTATTCATCGATGTGCCAATAACTGCTGCAGATGGGAAAGATGCAAATTCTTTGGTTCTTTAGCAAAACATCGTGGTTTTCGCTGATACATTGATAATTTCCACCCATATTACAGATGCGTGAATGTTTTGGGAATGAATATCTACCGATATGCCCATCCCCACTCTGAATTAGACCCATAAAGAAACACACACACTGGGAAGAAACTAACTAGAAACGCATGCGGGGGAAAAAAACGTTTCCTCCCACAATGCTTTGGGGTTCTTTTCAGCAAGCTTTGCATCAGCTGTCGCCACGCAGCCTACAGGAGAGGCTCTCATTGGCTCGCTGGGCCGCTAATGATGATGCAGTGATTGATACGCCTCCGTCAGATACTGTTTTACTGAAAACATTTCAAGACGACAAGGGGGAAAAAAAAAAAAAAAAAAAAAAAGAGCACAGTTAAATGGAATACTCAAGATGCCTCTCACACTAAAATATTTTTAAGATAACATTTTGCTGAAAGTGAAGACACCATCACAGTACAAAATATTTTTGTGAAGATAACGTTCGAGCTAAAATATTTTTGTGAAGATATCGCCCAACAGCATCAAATGCCGAACAGGAAAACAATTTAATATTTTTACTGCTCGTCAGAAATAAATTTCCGATCGCCATTGGCGACCACAAATTTTGCGCCCTGCTTTAGTAGTGTTATTTGTTCAGGAGGTTCTTCAACTGTCATTTCTGTGGCCAGATTCCTACAAACCCTGATTGCTGCCATTCTCATTATTTCTAGAAATTACAAGTATGATTTCAATTTACTTCCGATATTGGAGGTTATATTTTTAACGTGCATTAATGCATTTGCATTTTTGAACTTCACTTTTAGTTGGTAAAGTTCGATGAACACTTACCGCACGTGGGGCTTGGCTTTCAATTCTTATTTCCGTTATGTGGATGCGGCATGGGGTTTTTTCATTTGGTCACGGGTCCACTTCTTTTTTTTCCCCTGTTGGTATTTATTTGGCCTCGTCACTAAATGAGTTTTTTTCCTTTGCTGCATCCTCATTTACTTTCATAATTTTTTATAACCCTAGTACTTTCGGTAATACTCCATTACCGTCATCGAGGACGTTTTGCTCTGACTAGCACGGACCGTGTCAGCTAGGCATTTCGGTGGTTCTCACGGGCTGCTTCTGTCATCGGCTATCGCTTCTTCTTGGGCGTTGTGGCATCATGACCAGCATGACCATCAAGAGATGGCGCCACAACACCCAAGAAGAAGCGATAGCCGATGACAGAAGCAGCCCGTGAGAACCACCGAAATACCTAGCTGACACGGTCCGTGCTAGTCAGAGCAAAACGTCCCCTCGATGACGGTAATGGAGTATTACCGAAAGTACTAGGGTTATAAAAAATTATGAAAGTAAATGAGGATGCAGCAAAGGAAAAACTCATTTAGTGACGAGGCCAAATAAATACCAACGGAAAAAAAAAAAGAAGTGGACCCGGGACCAAATGAAAAGCCCCCATGCCGCATCCACATAACGGAAATAAGAATTGAAAGCCAAGCCCCACGTGCGGTAAGTGTTCATCGAACTTTACCAACTAAAAGTGAAGTTCAAAAATGTAAAAGTATGATGTTTTCCTATGAATTTTTTTTATTTACATTATTGGTGGAGACAATGTAAATAGATAAAATCATCGCTCTTTCCACGTTTTTCTTTAATTAACACACAGCAACCGAAAAATTGTATTTTGACACCGCTGGGATCGAACTACAGATTTCTCGACAACTAGCCGAGTGCATTCGCCTTATGCTACGGTGCCAATCCACGGCGCTATGTGTGTTTATCTGTCAGCATCTGACTTCACAAATCCGTAAGGATGGGCTCAGCAACTGAGACATATCCATCTTGTGGGGCTTAACGACACAAGCTATTTAATTATAGCGAATAAACCCAAAGGGCAAGAGAAACGGTGAAAAACTTTCCAGATATGTGGAGACAATGTAAATAGCACAATGTATAGCGATTAATTTGTTCATTTTGCATTGTCCCCACGTAGCTTGAATATTGCATCGTCCAAGAGCAGAAATGTCTCCAACCAGGACAACCAACATTCCAAGCAACTATAGCATAGGAATATGAACTAACTTCAGATTCCCGCTCTAGGAAGATGTGATTTTCATGTTTTCTGAGAAGATGCTACATAGAGAACTGCTCTGTGCCAAAACACTGAATTTGCATGTTTTGCCATGTACTTGAGATGATTTATTCACTGATTTTGGGGTTAGTTTCTGAATTTGATAATGACAATACTATCTAAAGAACAGAGATAATAGGAGAGAGAAGTTATCAACAGAATGAAGACTTGTATGTGTGCCATGAAGCAGCAATAAAACATATTCCTAATAATACTGGATTTTTATGTACCTGAATAAGAGAAACCAGCCACAAAATGAACTGCAATTCACTTAAAATTATTGAGCACCTATATAAAGTATTGTAAACAAAGAGTCTTGGAAAAGATAATGTGAGCTTACTGCTTGCTGCTAATAGGTTTTTATGGTAGTTGGAAGCACACTTAAAAGTTATGTACATAAAGGTTTTTAAGGCAAATATATTTCAGCCAGTCTGATAGCTATGGCCTTCATCAGCGCAATTACAGTTTGTTGAGTTGCCAGATTGGAAAGATATGTTTTTTAACAGTAACTCCGGGTGATGTGAAGCAATGAGTGATTTCCAGATGTATGGAACATAAATGGGAAGATCAGAGTTACTTACAATTTTTGGAAAATAAAATTTTCAAACTTTCTCTGAACCTCAGAGCAAAACGATTTTGAAAAGTAGCCAATTTTTTTGTATTAGACCAAAGTGGTTACTTTCCAAAATCATTTCATTCTGAGGTTTAGAGAAAGTTTAGAAATTTTATTTTCCAAAATTGTAACTCTGATCTTCCCATTTATGTTCCATACATCTGGAAAACACTTGTTGCTTCACGTCACCCGGAGTTACTGTTAAAAAAACTTACCTTCCCAACCTGGCAATGAAACAAATTGT
The DNA here is from genome assembly GCA_039090855.1 of Macrothele yani. Taxonomy (NCBI): domain Eukaryota; kingdom Metazoa; phylum Arthropoda; class Arachnida; order Araneae; family Macrothelidae; genus Macrothele; species Macrothele yani. The sequence continues at coordinate 2,671,210 of CM077019.1, read as the reverse complement.
AGTCATACTGATGAAGGCCATAGCAATGGCTGAAATATATTTACCTGAAAAACCAATATATTTTAAGCCTGCTTCCAACTACCATAAAAACCTATTGGTTTTTGGTTACATGCATTACCTACCACTCATTTATTACTGCTGCTAGAAGTATGGTTAACCGTAACCGTAGTCTGACAAATCACAGTTTCAACGCCATCTCACACCAATGGGAGGGTGAGTGTGAGGCATAAACCACGTGAAGCGATGAACCCAGCTTGTCAAGTTGGGGTCATACAGGCAGGTGGAGGTGGCGTTATAGTTTGGAGTAAGTTTACATTGGCTTCCTTGGGGCCCTTCATGCATGATGAGACCTCTGTCATCAACACAAAGTATGTGAACATGCCGAGAATTTATTCAGCCAAAGTGGCACAAAAGGAAGATAGAGAAAGGCCAAAGAAATCATGGAAGAACTGGATTCAAAATGTCTGCATGAGAAAACAAGGAAAATGACATCAAATTTTCAGTTGCAATGAGCCTGTCTTTTGAAACTTTTCTGACATGAATAAAATTTATTAAAGTAACTCAAGTCAATAGAACTAAGATTATCAGTTATTCAAAGTCAATGGGACTGGTTAGCAAAAAAAAAAATAAATAAATAAATAAATAAATAAATAAAATCAGCCAGATTTCTACAATTGATAAAACATCCAAAAACAGAAACAGCTACTTACTTCCACCAGCAACTAAAATGTATGTTATGAAAGTTATCAAATGGCACACAGAAAGTTTTTCATAGCAGAAGTAAGGTATCAGAGACAAAGAGATTTTGAAATGCAACAGTTAAAAGAAGAAATATGAAGAAAACATGATACACCATACTGCCCGGCATCCTGGATGCTCTTTTATTCCTGAAATAAATCTCAAAAATATACAGTGTGTCCTGAAGACCAAAGGTTGCACTTTTCGTAGGCCTATCAGGGCTTGAAAAGTACCATGCCCGAAATGCCTGGGGCATATAAATAAAAAATCTAGTTGCCCGAACCGGACAACTAAATTTAAAAATAAAAAAAGTTTGGAACAGGATTTTCCATTACAAGAAAAATGACAGTCCTCACATGTATTTCATTTCACTGCTAATCACCAGAAGTTAGCTGCATAATTGTTACGGAATGCCAAGTACAGAAGAATATCATTTCTTTAATTTCATTGTGCTATAGGCCTAGGAATTGGAACCATATGTAGTTTTGCTCCAAATGCTGTTTATAGTCAGTGACGGGATGCATACCTCTGATGGAACTAGCCTCCGGTGTTTAGTGACAAAGGACAAAAACTTCAAAAAAAAAAAAGAACATGGCAGAATCGTTAAATTTCTCAAATACCAATTTCATTTCATCATCATACAATTTCTTACCCATTTCAGCATCATCATTTCAAAACTCGAAATACACGCATTCGTGCATTGAACATTTTGAACACAGACCCGTAAAACAGAAATGCGAAATATGTAAAAAAGTTCATATTTGTTTCAACTTAAAAAAATGAAGGTTTTGATTCGTTATCTTAAAAAATAAATTTTCCTGGGCATCCAGCTTTTACTACCTGGGCAGGTAAAATGATTTCTGTACATGCCTGGATGGACATGTAAATTTTCAAATATTTTTCAAGCCTTGCGTATGCTAACCCCACAGGAAGGTTATCTATGTTAAAACGTTTACTAGTAAACCTCATTTATAACAAGACTAAATACGTCATGAAACACCACAGGAAGACTGTTTTTTAGTTGTTGTTTTAACATCGCTTTTGCTGGGATGCATTTATGAAAAACCATGTGGTCTATACTAAAAGACATACACACACATATGGAGTTCTAGATCAAAAGAGCCGCTCTAAAGAGTTTTTGCCAAATGTGTAAACGATTTTAGCTTGCTTGTTTGAAAAGCTTTTCCCACAGTCGTAGCTGAAAAACAGATGGTATCTTCGCTTGGCAATTCGCTGGCAAATCACTTAAAGAGAAAAAATGACTTTTCACCCTAAATAGAAACAAGGCATTAATTAGCTGTCGTTACAATATTACCTCAGTAAGATTTGTTCTTTCTCCTTGTTTCACTCTCAGTCCCGCTTTATTCCCTTCAGGATGCCATCTGGTAAATTTTGTATTGCTTTTAATTTAAGTACTGAGACCTTATTTTTATGTTTATTCTTTTTTCTCAAAATTTTGCATTTTAAAATCAGGGTGCATCCTTGATGCCGGGAAATGCAGTAACTCTGCAACCCCAAGTGGAAGAATTTTGCGAATGAAAAAGTTGAAAATAAGTGAAAAGTATTCTTTATTGCAAAAGTTATGCTAAGGAAAAAGGATTTATCAAATATGCCTTTCAGAAGCAGAGATAGTGAGAAAAAGGTTTTGACCTTTACGCCCTCGCGCAAAAGCTGTGCACTGTTTAGAGAGGATAATGTTCCCCATCTTTATTGTAGCAAATGGTACACAGTTATATATATATAAAAAAAAAAATCTCAATAGGGTTTTCAGAAGGAAAGATACAGCTGCAAACAGAAATACACAAATGCCACCAAGCAACAGAACTGTGAACTAAAAATCTCCTCAAACACAAAGCCAGTGTTCCACATGGTAAATGATATACGGTGTTAAAATAATTTTTTAAACTGCACATTTAGAAGCAGACTTTGAGAAAAACAGATTAAACTGGCCCCTAGTAGCAAATGGTGCATTATTTTGGGAAGGAAATATACACAAGGAATTTTCCTAATTAGTAGTATCTGACCAAAAAAGAATTTTTTCAATCAGATTTTTAGTCCCGCAGATACTGCTGTAAACAGAAACATGAACTTATGCCCTCAACTATGCCCCCACCAGCAAAACTATTGTCCATCCTCAAGACCAAATGTTTACTGGTAAACTTTATTAACAAGACTGCCTTCGTCATGAAACACCATGGGAAGACTAATGCCAAGGCATTTATGAAAGAAGAGAGGAATCAGTGGATGTAGGCCACAGATTCACAGGTTGTTTGAAAAGGCTAACAATTGCTCAGGTGTGCAAATGGGTCCTAAAATCATGGAATGCTGTAAAGACTGAAATACAGTAATAAAATCTTTTTAAAAATGTGGCATCAGCAGACATGCCAAACTTCAAAATCTGACAATCGGGAGATTTTTACAGCTCATAAGATCGCACGAGCCGTATTTTTTATTGACATCTTCCAGATGTGGTTAAAGTTCTGGAGGGAAAAAAAAACAGCACAAAATCAAACCCCTCACTGAAATTCGTTTTTAGGTACGTCGATTCTGCCAGATAATGAAAACCTAAAAAGGCCCGCATGCTGTTATTTTCTACGAATAAAACAGCAGTCAACTGTTTTTTGTTTCTTCTTTAGGTTGTACGCAAGTTGTAAAGGCAAAGACGACAAAAAGCACTGTGCCAACATCACCTTTTGTTACAAGGCAAGGCCAACTGTAACTTACTCCCTTTTGTCGTCAAGTGAATTCGCCGCATCTCAACTGTTTATCATCACTTAGAATGCGTGTGGCTCTGTTAAGGCAAGGGGTTGAAAAACTGAACTGCAAGAAGGCAGGGCAGCTCCCATCTATCAACTAATTACTGACCTTCCTCGGCATTCTAGTGCCAAAGCGGGTGAGCTCTTTGCTGAAGGCATTGTATGACTATCGGACTGGGAGAAATTTTCTTAAAGCAAATTTTTTCCAACCCATCTCGGACGATAGGTCCAAAGCCAGCGCTTAGACACTGCTCCACCGGATTGGCTTTCTTTTTGCAGATAGGAGAGGAAAAGTATGAAACTGATTACGTACTGTAATGTCGTCTTGCATTGACGCAGAAAGAAAATTTTTTATAGGGGGTTCAAAATCGTGGTGGTTGATGGAATTTTGACCATCCTAACGACTAATTCTCTGTGAAAATTGGGAGAATTTGACATTCATCCGGAGGGCGGGAGGAAGGGCTGAAAATCAGGAGTCTCCCGCCTAAATCCAGAGAGTTGGCACGTCTGCATCAGTAATGTGTTACATGGCACAGAAGATAACATTCTGTTTGAAGATAGTGACAGTTCAGACAGTATTGACAACTGGACCCTGATAATGACAATGATGCCAGTGATATGAATACCACCAGTGAATTTTCTGGATTTGAGGATATAGATGACTGAAATGTTTCTATGTTAATGTAGAGGTAACGTTTGTATTGCTTTTAATCTTTATGAAAGTGCTGAGACCTTATTTTTATGTTTATTCTTCTTTCTCAAAATTTTGCATTTTAAAATTGGGGTGCACTTTTGATGCCAGAAAATACGGTAATTAAAGAAGCGATACTCTTCTGTCCTTGGTACTCTGTAACAATAATACAAATATCGGTGTTAGCAATGAAATAAAGCACAATGTGCAATAACTGTCTTTTTTCTTGTAGTAGAAAATTCCATTCCAAACTTTTTCATTTTTAAATACAGTTGCCGGGTCCAGGCAACTAGATTGCTTTTTTACCCATCCAGGCCAATAATTTCAATGCCCCAGGCATCTTGGGCATAGTATTTTTCAAGCACTGTACGTGGAAAAATAAACTGCGTATGTGACTCATGTGTTAAGTATTGTATCTTGCTTATTTCCAAAACAAAATCAAAGAGAACTTTACTTTCTGACTTTCTGTTCTGCCATGCAGAGCTATTGTTCCAAGACAAGACACAGTGGAAACAAATACACGGTCAAGTCACATTATTGTGACCACCAGCTAATATCCAGAGTAACCGCCATGTGGAACACAGACAGCAGCTAGACGGGCTGGGAGTGACTCAGTAAGGTGCTGTAAGGTGTTCACAGGTATGTGAAGCTATGCTGATTGCAGTGCATCTGACAGCTGCTGGAGGATGCGTGGTGGACGATCCATAGAGCAAACAACGTGATCAAGGTGGTCCCGCCGATGCTCAATTGGGTTTAAGTCTGAGAAATTAGTGGGCCAGGGAAGTGCTTTGAAGTCTTCATTGTGCTCTTACAACCACTCTTGGACATTTCTAGCTGTGTGACGCGTTGCATTGTCGTCCTGGAAGATCCCATCTGCCCCAGGGAAGACAATTAGCATGTATGGGTGCACGTGGTCTGCAAGGATGGATTCATAATGAATTTGGTCCACAGTGCCTTCCATAGGTATGAGTGGACCCAGGGAATGCCACGAAAACATTCCCCAGACCATAATGTTGCCTCCACCAGCTTGTGGTCTTCCAGTAATGGTTGAAGAGTGTTTGTTCTCCGATGTTTCTTGACTTACACGCCAGTGTCCATCCGTTCAGTGAAGCAAAAAACATGACTCATCGGAGAAGGCAATCCTTTGCCAATCAACAGAGGTCCAATTCCGATACTGCCATGCAAATGTAAGCCTTTTCTGTTGATGCACCTTCGTTAGCATAAGTGCAGTGACCATCCGTCTGCATCGGAACCCCATATGCAGCAAGGTTTGCTGAACTGTCATTTTAGACACACTTCCGGTAGTCTTTTGGTTCATTCGGCCAGTGAGTTGCTCAACTGTAGTGTGTCAATCGGCCCTCGCGCACCTTCGAAGACGTTCACCTCTCACATCAATGGCATATGGTGCTCCACAGTTTCCATATCGCTTATTTGCAATGGTGCCATTTCTCCAATCATGATACACTTTAATCATAGCAGCATGTGAACTGTTCACAAACTGCGCTGTTTCAGAAATACAGCCACCCTTGGCCCGAAAGTAATCCCTTTTTGCAAACCTGATAAATTGCTCCTTTTATCCATGACAGCAACGAGTGCTATGCTTTCAGATTACCTACAGCACACCTTATATACCCTTCAAGCCAGCTCATGACACATACCTTCTTTCACTGTCTAAGCACTGTTGACGTCAAAAGTAGGAGGTACAGAGATTAAGCAACAGTCGCTATTTTTGCAAAATGCAATGACTTAATCCAAAATGCGAGAGAAAAATTAGTGTTTGTAGCAAAATGGAGGCGGCCATTTAAATATCAACTTAGCAGCAGATTCTGCACTGGCTTTTCTATTTCTGTAAAAACTGGTTTCCAAAATTCTGGCCACGATCGCACTCCACTGTTATTTTCTGAATCCTTAAGGTATGTTCCTGCAGAACCTGTAGGCTTAATCCTCCCCCCCCCCCCTCGATACACTCTAGAGCACTTTATAAATGATGGGGTGAGATTATAAAAGCTAGAGGGATTAGATCTCTTCCCCCATTCAAGGTTCAAGTTTGCCGCCCCGGTGGCGCAGTGGTCTAAGCGCTGGCTTATGATCATTCGCCCATGAAGGGGTCCGGGTTCGAATCCCAGTGAGGCATGGATGTTGTGTTTGTCTTACGGCACAGACTCTCTCCCTTCCCTGGAACCAGTGACCCTAAATTAGGGACGGGCAACTGCTTATAGCCCATTGAGTTGCACGGTGGTCGTTAAACCTTCAATCAAAAAAAAAAAATAATAATAAAGTTAAAGTTAAAACCCGAGTCAACTGTGACGTCTAGGGCATCCACCACCCCCCCCTCCCAGGCCATAAACATTAGCTTTCCACTGATGTCCAAAGTGTTGTTGGTGTGAATGATTCACTTGATGCTACGATTTTCCGAGCGACAAAAGCGGCTAACTTTCTGAAGCATTTTGCTACAACTTTTTTCCCATTTGAGCATTTTTGCTACAGCATTTTTTGGGCCAGTTTAAACTCTGAGGAGGTGGTCACAATAATGTGACTCGACTGTGTAGACCATCCAAGAAACATAATTTTACCAGCTGTCTACAAACTGACAGGTACAAGACATGAATTCAAAAACATTAACCACATATATATACACCAAATATCTAAATTAATCTTTCAGACATACCTTTTGAAATAGTCTTCAATCAAAACCACAACTTTCTTCTTAAGAATTATGCCTTTGTTTCGAACATAGTTCGCAAGATCAGCGAAATAACGATCAGCCAGTGCAGGATTCTTTTGGTATAGATCTGTTATAAACTTGATATATTCTTCAAATACACAAACTGCGGGGGTGAAACCACTCTTATACCAGTGATTCATAACATCCCATGCCAAAGTATGGTTACCATTTCTCAAGGCTGCACATACAAATGCATCAAGTGTGTCAGTTGTCAGCTCAGACTTGTGTACCAGATTCATATGATCGACAGACTTCCGCCACTGATCGGTTGCACACAATCCTTGAACCAGAAACTGTATCATTTTACTATCTAGCATACAGGTATTTACAAGAGTTAGAATTTTCTTGTATGTTTCAAGAATCACATCTTGTCCAACTAGATTCACATTTTTACTGCACAGCACCATATATTTACACAGAGTAACAAAATTTGGCTTTAGTCCCCTCACCCTCAAGTAGTCCATAAAGGACTGTGCAAGCTGAAGTTTGTCATCTGACAATAACACTTGCATCAGAATACTGTCAAAATTCTCATCTTTCATAGTTAGGCATGAGTTCATTATTTCTATTTTAATATCATCCCAGTCTTCTGGTGTCACAGGATTTTTGTTAAGGCAGATGTCCCTAATGGTTCCTTCAGCCATCTCTAGTGTAGAAGGAAATCGTTTAAATTCTTTGACATTTTCATGCTCGAGGTAATACAGCAGTCTAAATGGCATAAGTCTATGCTGAACCACAGGTTTTGACTGAGAACTTGAGATACATAGGAGCTTCTGTTTCGAATACTTAGACTTCGCTGAAGATGATAACACATGCAGCAGCCTGCGGGTCAATATTTGACCGATGTGCTTATAAAATATGCCTGGACAATTACAAATGAAACTATGCATGGTTAACTGTACTTTGAACTGCTGACAACTCAAAACATCACTGCTGTTAAAGTTGCCACAATGTGATCATTACCTAAAAAGAAATAAAAAATTTAACTAAAACTAAAATCAACACTTTATGAAATAAAATTATGCAATATAGCAGGGATGGAAAATTACTATACTTGGGGCAAAACTAATCTGGTTACATAGTTAACATTGTGAAACTGAATTCAATTATTTTTACCACAATATGTTTTTGGTAAAAAAAAACCTATGTACTTTAACACAGGGCTGGAAAATTATCGGGCACCAGGTTGCCCAGGCGCCTAGAAATTTGGTCCTCGCACCCAACTTTTTTACTTCAAATTTCGTAATTTGCCGTCATTACTTTGAGTTCATAGATGCAAAATGTAACTTGAACAAATTGTAATTTAATAAAATCAATTTTCTGCTTTGATCGCATTTATAAATTCTGGCAGCTTTTCTCTTGAACCATGTGCTTCAAGCAGAGAAACGCGATGAAATCCTGAGTCACGTGACTAACCTGTCAGATCGCAGAAGTATTGAAGATCACACTGTTTGGTTTAAGCTGCCGGCGCGGGGGCAGAAACAGCGAGACGCGGCGACGATCAACACAGATTCTTGAGTGTTTTTAAGATTTCTTTAAATTTTAAAACAAAGGAAGCGAAACTTCCACGCATTTTTAATGTTGTCTCCCGTTTATGATAGATGTAAGGCTGTAATCGATAGATTACGCAGACAACTATAATCGTTAGACCCCCCCCCCCATTTTATTTCAGCTTTCATTCTTCCGTATTTTTCAAACAGATAACTTCAACTTGATGAGATATAATTGCTTTTCTTGAGCTTCGAATCTCGGAAGCGAGATTTTTATGCACGTTGGATGTGTGTGGTGGTTAGAAGGACATAAAAACATTTTGGAAGCTAATGGTCACAATTCCTCTTTTTTGACATAGAGGCCTAAATTTTAATCTAACTGAAAATTGAATTAGGCGATTTCTTTCTTTCTTTCTTTTTTTTTTTTTAAACGAGAACCATACTATATTTTTAAAGCGTTTTCTCTGTTTCCGCGGCCGTCGGTTTTCCATAAGTTGATGTCGCAACTTTGTTTCTCCTTTTGCTTCCAGATAGCTTCACTTCAGTATTCAGTCAGATTGATAAGGTGTCTTTTTTTTTTTTTTGTTCTTCCTCTTTTTTATTTTTTTAAACCATATTTTTACTCATTTTTATCATCCGTCTTCTATTTTTCACGGTCGCATTACGAGGCATTCCGGAAGTTGATCACAGTTTGTGTGTTTTTTGGTTTTAGATAGCTCATTTCAGTTAGATTGTTGGCGGGTTTTTATTTTTTAATTTTTTTACAAAATCTATATTTCAGACCTGCCAACTGTTACGATTTCATTGTATTTAGTACGATAAATCATGCTGCAGTATGCTAATTCGATTTTGCAGCCCAAAATACAATGTTTTTTTTAAATAGTCATGTTTTCCCTCATTTTTTCCCTTTTCAGACAGAAGCCTTGTAGCAGAATCGCGGCGATGGCCAACGTACATTGCAGATTTATTTTGTACCCGCCCCCATAGAAGAATTGCAGTGACGGCCGATGTACGTCGCAGATTCATTTTCTACTAATCCTCGTAGCAGAATCGCGGCGACGGCCGATGCACATCGCAGATTTATTTTGGTCCTACAGACAAAAACGACATCCCCATAACCCGATTAAGTCATCTTGCAGACTCCTTAAGATGCAAGTTTTCTGCCTCACAAAATTTCCGAAAACTGAAGTTAGGCGGAGTGAGGATTTCTCCCGTAATCGTAATTTTTTTAAATAATTAATAACATAAAAGTGTTTGCTGATTAGATTTAATTAGTTTCTCAATAAAATTTTGATGTAGGGAAAAAATCCCTACATTCTCATCATCAAGAATTTATTAAGCTGAAATAGGCTTAAAAAATTACCAGCATGTGTCGTGTTACGATTTTTCTATTTGAGTGTTACGTTTTTTGGTTCTGAGAGGTCAACAGGTCTGATATTTATTGAGCGTTTGTAACATTCCTGTCAGTTTCAGCGGCCATGCGACATTTCGGAAGTTGACGGTCGCATTTTATTTTATTTATCTTTATTACTTCCAGATGGCTTTATCTCAGATTTTTTTTTTTAAACCACATCTTTACATATTTTTAACCCCTCTTGCTTCGTTTCCGAAGCCGTATTTTTCTTCCAAATAGTTTCATCTCAGATTGATGAGGTTAAAAGCTTTTCTTTATTTTTTTTCACATTCTTTTTTATGTTTAGATTTTTATCAAAACTATAGAACCCTGAGCTTTATAGACCGAATTTGAATTTCATTTAGCAGTAAGTACTTTGGGTAATAGGCAGTGCTCAATACACTTATATTATTACTCTTTGTTCCGACATCATCACCATGCATTACGTTTGTGCATGATACTTTGAAATTTTGGAGCTAGCTCCTAGATCTGGAGCTTATTTTTCCTGCCCTGCTTTAACATGAGTCTGTTTCATAGAAAAAAAAATTAAAACTATAAGGAACTACCGGGTACGCCATATAAAAGAGGCCCCGTGGCCAGACGTTGTTAGACAAGTTAAAGTTGTTTGGCGGGTTTCCAGTTAAAACCGCTTTGTTCCACTTCTAACTGGTTTCTGCATGTACAGCTGCAAAGGAATTCTCCAGAGTGGTTAGTCACAGCCAGAGCAGTGTAATTACGCAGTCATAAGTGTAAGTAAAAAGAGAACAAAGGCAACGGAAATGGTTTTAAGTACGGAACAGCAGATTTTTATTGTGGAACAGTATTTCAGAAATAACTCATACATGGTTTTAAATGAGTTCGATATTTTGGAAGGTTCAGGAGGTCAGCATGTCCCCAGGAATTGCCTGAATTTCTTGAATGATGTTGGATTTCAATGCGGCAATGGATTGTGGATTATTGCCGTAAACTCTACCTTTCAGATAGCCCCAGATAAGCAATCGAGCGGCGTCATATCTGGTGACAGCGGAGACCGAAGTCCCTTCGAAATGACTCGGTTCTCGAAAAATGACTCAATTTCAGCCATGCTGGCACGGGAAGTACGGCATGTTGCTCCATCCTGCTGAAAATATCCAATGGATAATTCCTCATCGTTCAACTGATTCACGAAAGTCTGAAAATTTTCCACGTGAGCTGCTGTTGAGATGGTTGTTTTGAAGATCGGCTCAATAATGCGCCGCTGTGACATCGCACACCAAACACCGATCTTTGCTGGATACAGGGGTTCTTCGTATGTCGCGTGGGTATTGTCAGTTGCCCCAAAACGGGAATTTTGGGCTAGCACCACCACTGAGAATACTGGGCTAGTGGCGGCTCTAGCCCACCAATTTTCGGCTAGCGCCGCCACTTCTCTCTGACCACGGCCATGATGTTGACGCACCTAAACATTGCTTCCATTTGCTTTCTCACAGCCTAAGGTAAATCCAGTTCAAATTTCATTACCATATCTTCATTCCTCTTACAGTTATTGCAAAAATGATGGGTAAAGTAGCAAGTGAAACACCCTGCAGTTGTAGGCATACTTACAATTATAATATTTCAACTTCTTTTGAAACTATATTGTTAAATTGTGCATTTACCCCCAATATGGTCAAAAAAGATTTGAAAAGGTGACAAAAGCTGACCATTTTAAAAAAGTGACCAGCTCCTCACCCTGCGCAAACTTTTAAGTGACACATGACCTTCATATTCCACTGTGAAAAAAATGGTGTGCCAACTTTCAGCATAGAGACTTTGAAACCGAAGATGCAACAAGATCTGAGAGGCCTTCAACAGTGACAACACCCAAGATTGATCATGCTCACGACTTGATTTTGTCGGATAGGTGAATCTCGGCTAAAACAATAGTTGAGACACTAGAGATATCCAGGGAATGTGTTGGGTTCATAATTCAAGAACACTTGGATATGCAGAAAATGTCAGCAAAGTGGGTTGCCCAAATGTTTGAATGCCGATGAGAAACGAAAACGAGTGGACACATCCAAGTCGTTTTTGCAGCATTTTGCATTTTGAGCGATCTCATGACAATTTTTTGCGATTTGTCACTGTTGGTGAAATGTGGTTACATCACTACGATCCAGAGACGAAACAACTGTCCCTGAAGTGGCGGCACTAGGGCTCTCCATGGCCATAGAAATTCAAGACTCAAAGGTCTGCAGGGAAGGTCATGGCAACTGTTTTTTTTTTTTTTGGGGGGGGGGGATTAGGAAGGCATTTTACTGACTGTCTCCCAAAGGGCCAAACAATAAATGCTGAATACTATTCCAACTTGCCGTGCCAGTTAAAGGAGGCACTGAAGGAAAAAAAGGCGAGAAAAACTGCAGAAAGGTGTTCTCTTTTTGCAGGACAATGCACCGGCTCACAAGGCTGGCAAGATAATGGATGCTTTGAGGGATCTGGGGTTTAAATACATAGACCATCCACCCTACTCACCAGACCTTGCTCCATCGGACTATTTCCTATTAACAAACCTTAAAAAAAGTTTGAAAGGGAATCATTTTTCGAATGATTCGGAGGTGATAATCAGCAGCAGAGCAGTATTTGAGTGATCAGACTTCAGATTTTTTTTTTTTTTTTTTTTTGGAAGGATTAAAGAAACACCATAAATGCTGTGCCAAGTGTGTTGAACTTCAGGGTGAATATGTGGAATAATCTGCAAGTTTCACGGTTCTAGCCCATTTTCTTCTTAGTGAGGCTGAAAACTTAGCATCCCCTGGTATGGATATACTGCAGTTTGTACAAAGTTTTAGGTCCAACAAACAAATAATGTTAAAAGAAGCCTAATTCGTGTACGAGTCAATATAAACAACACTTGCCATTTCTACACGATATGATAAAAGATGATACTGGTGACATTATATCTTGTCATCGATCCGTAGCAACCGTGATCTTGTGCCAAGCCTCGACAAATGGGGTGTATACAGCATACCACTGAAATCAAACGAGAACTCACAATTCTGTATATATCGGCTCAACTTCTAGGAAGTTTCATACCAGACTTAAGAACACAAATACAATGTTCAGAATGGGACACAAATGACTGCCTTGGCAAGAGAAGTTAACAGTAGTAAGTTTTTTCCAGATTGGGACAATATGACAATACTGGCATCTCCGTCATGTAAATCAACTTTGTTATTTACAGAAAGTTTATTTATACTTAAGAACTTTGACTCTTGTTGCAATGATGATCTTCCTAATTAAATTCCTGGAGTTTGAAAGAACCTTATTTTGAACAAACAGTGCCCCTCCCGCAAGATGTTGACTCTCGTGCACAGGTTTTACGACTGACTACGTCATATATGTATCTTTGTTTCTCAAATTTTAAGTTATAATCTGGTATTGTTCATGATATGTAACCATACGTAATCTCCAAGTTTGATTATTTCAAATCTGATGATGGGTCTATAGTAGACCTGAAAGTGCTAATGTATTTAAACTTTCAACCTTTTAATTAAAGTTTTTTTAATGCCATCAGCATCGTCTTTTATCATATCATGCAGAAACGGCAAGTGTTGTTTATATTAAACAAATAATGGTAATGATAAAAAAACTAAGGATTTTTGTTCTTTATTCACTGGAAAATAACACAAATATATTTAAAAAGTGAGTTACTTTTTTCCTTATTTTGGGGTTATCCTGTGAATAGTAACTTTGCAGGAAAATATGGCTCCTGATCATTACAACAGGTGCAGATCTTAGAATGGTATACCTTTTTTTTCAATTTCATCATCACATATACATCATCACTATGGATTACAACATAAGTAACTTTCTGATCAATGTCAAATTACTGAAGAATGATGTTCAAGTTTTAAAAGAAAAACTGAAAAACCCCATCCAAGCTGGGGTTTTCTTTTAATCCAGTCGGTTTTAAACCACTGCTCCCAGACCCTACCAGCACTGTATCTTCTGCAAATGAAACATTTTATTAGCTAAACAAGCTATAGAAATGACTTCCCTCAGTAGCTTTATTTCCAATTTAGTCTTCCACAGATTTTTGTATCAAAGAAATAAAACTTTTTAGGTGAAGCACAGGGTGCTCTGATCGGGAGGTGTTTCAAGAAATAACAACAGAATAAGAATTACATAAACATATGCTCATACATAACAAATAAACTGAACCAGAGCCGACCAGCTAAAAAGTTCCTACCAAACCACAATGGGGTCTGAATTTTCCGGGTCAGTCAATTTACAGTGGTAACTACATTAGTTTATTCTTAAAGTGAAACAGTGGTTGATTATTAAAGTAATCGAGTTATGCAGAAACTAGGAAAAAATTATTCATACACAAACGACGAGCCAGTCCTAACCCATGCTCCCAGTGCAAAAGGATAACCTGTCTAGCAGTCTGCCGATATAATATATTACCATATCAATACGTTTTTAACAAATTGTGTAAAGTCAAAACTTATAATACTTACAATCAAGCGCACACATTAAAGAAAATGTACGCAATCCACACTTTTAATACCGTACGTATCATTTGACTAAACATTTATTATAACTAACACAATACTGGAAGATGCAACAAGCACATGGACATGAATGATATTCCCGATCAACAAACTTACAGAACACAAAAGTGTTGCCACTTTCAAAAAATATCTAACGCTTTGATTTTTTTTTTTTATTGGAGGTTTAACGATTACCGTGAGCAACTCAATGGGCTATAAGCAGTCGCCCGTCCCTAATTTAGGGTCACTGGTTCCAGGGAAGGGAGAGAGCCGGTGCCGTAAGACAAACACAACATCCATGCCTGACCGGGATTCGAATCCGGACCCCTTACGGACGAATGATCAGAGGCCAGCGCCTTAGACCACTGCGCCACCGGGGCGGCAACTCTAACGCTTTGCAACTTTGCTCATACAAGTCATACTAAAAGCAAAAAGTCTCCAAGTGATATATATATATATATATACTGACCGACAATATATATATATATATATATATATATATATATATATATATATATATATATATATATATATATATATATATACTGACCGACAATAGCGGTATAACTATACCATCGGGATCAGAGGAAATGCTATCCCACACTCACCAACCCGCTTGGCCAGCGTGGTGAGTTATGGCCAAACACCTCCAAAATGACTCTACAACTTAAATCTTGGCCCTCAGTCTCCGGCAGCTGGAATGTACCTGGCCAAGGCAGCGGCCAGTGCGACATGAAGGCAGAGGGTGCTAAGAATCCCCGGAGGACCGGACTAGGCTGCCATTTGATGCTGACCTTGGCTACCTATAACGGACGCTCCCTATCTTCTGATTCAAGGCTTCTTGAATTGGAAGAGGAACTACAAAGGATCAAGTGGGACATCGTCGGGCTAAGTGAGGTAAGGAGAAAAGGAGAAGATCTCATTGAACTGAAAAGTGGACATCTCTTCTATTATCGTGGGACAGATACTGGCAGAACTAGTGGTGTTGGATTTATAATAAACAAGAAACTGAAGGATAAAGTGGTAGAAGTTGAAAGTTCCTCTGACAGAGCTGCACGACTCGTTATCCAACTATCGAGAAGATACCAGGCTCAGATTATTCAAACTTATGCACCCACCACAAGTCATCCTGAAGAAGAAATTGAAGAATTTTATGAGGAAATTCGTCATCTAAATAATAAAGGTAAGCAGCACTTGAAGATAATTATGGGAGATTTCAATGCAAAAATAGGGCAACGGCAACAGAATGAAACTTCAGTAGGTAAATTCGGTCACGGCAACAGAAACCAGCGTGGAAATACTCTCGTTGAGTTTGCAGAGGCAGAAGGATTTTTCATCTTGAACTCCTTTTTCAAGAAAAAGCCACACAGGAAATGGACATGGAGACATCCAATTGGGACGACAAGTGAAATTGATTTTATTATGTGTAACAAAAAATTCGTCATCGAAGACTGCAGTGTGCTGAACAAGTTCAACACAGGTAGTGACCATAGATTGGTGAGATGTAAGGTGCACCTCAACACTAAACTGGAACGTGGCAAGCTCATAAGACAAACAAAATGTATTGACATAACCAACCTTAAAAAACACCATAATACTTTCAAGTTGGAACTGAAGAACAGATTCTCTGCTTTAGAAGGCCTAACATCGGAAGAAGTGGATATTTCGGAAGTTAACAGAAAAGTAACCAAAGCTCTAATGGAAACAGCAACAAAATTAGCTGGGTCTAAGAACAAGTTGCATGTGAACAAATTATCAGGAAAAACCAAAATGTTGATGCAAAAAAGAAGAGAGATGAGGACAACTAAAGTAGATGTGACTTCCAAAGTGGAATATATAGAGCTATGCAAGAACACACGAAAAAGTATCACTGAAGACGTAAGGAAATTCAACTGTGAACTAGTGAGGAAAGCAATTGAAAACAACCAAAGCCTTAAGATACCAAAGGGACATCTCAGTAAGGGAAGAAAACAGATTATGGCTCTGAGAAAAGAAGATGGTTCTATAACAAGAAATAGAGGCGAAATTTTGACAAGAGTGAAAGATTTCTACTCCAAATTATATGAAAGGGATGATACATGTACTCCAGACATCATGAAAGGTACCAGAGTTCTTCCAGTCCTCCCAGCAGAAGTTGCACATGCAATCAAGAACATGAAGCGAGGGAAAGCTCCAGGAGAAGATGGAATTACTATAGACATCATACAAGAAGCAAGTGGAGAAATTGAAACAGTACTCACCCAAATTTTCACTCGATGCCTTAATGAAGGGAAGATTCCTGAGGATTGGAACAATGCTACAATGATCCTGCTACATAAAAAAGGTGACATTGAGGATCTCAGGAACTACAGACCTATCAGCCTCCTATCAGTGGTTTATAAAATCTTCACTAAAGTTCTTTCACACCGCTTGAAGGTAACACTGGACATGGCTCAACCGAGAGAACAAGCTGGATTCAGGAGTGGCTACAGCACAATAGATCATATCCACGTACTGAGAGAACTGATTGAAAGAGCGAGGGAATATGAACTTCCATTGTGCATGGCTTTTATCGATTATGAAAAAGCCTTTGATTCGGTGAAACCATCAGCAGTTACCACGGCTCTGAAATCCTGCGGTATTGAAGATGCATACATTAATATTATTAATAACATCTATGAAAATGCAAGTGCAAAGATTCGGCTGTTTGAAAATACAACACACATAAAAATTGGAAAGGGAGTGAGACAAGGTGACACCATATCTCCGAAGCTCTTTAATGCCACATTGGAAAATGTCTTTCAATCACTGAACTGGGAAAACAAAGGGATAAAGATTAATGGAGATTATCTAACCCACCTTCGTTTTGCTGATGACGTAGTCATTTTTGCAACTACCCCATCAGAGCTGCAGAGTATGATCCAGGAACTTGCTGACAAGAGTAAAGAAGTGGGATTAAAAATGAACTTTCAGAAGACAAAAGTGATGTTCAATGCTTTTACAAGAAATGAAGATTTATCGATTGATGGAGAAAAGCTGGAGATAACAGATACGTATGTTTATCTTGGACAGCAGATATCAAGTAAGGGTCACATTGATGAAGAAATTAATCGGCGTTCAAAACTTGCCTGGAGAGCTTTTGGAAGAAACAGCATAATTTTCAAGAGCAATATGCCATTATGTCTTAAAAGAAAAGTGTTTGATCAATGCATCCTTCCAGTGCTTACGTATGGTGCAGAGACGTGGACCTTAACTAAAAGAGACATACAAAGGCTGCAGACAACTCAAAGAAGCATGGAGAGGTGCATGCTTGGTATAACCAGGAGAGATAAGAAGAGGAACTCGTGGATCCGAAAAATGACGAGAGTGGAAGACATCATGATCAGAGTTAAATCCCTGAAATGGCAATGGGCTGGACATACTGCCAGGAGGACAGACCATAGATGGACAGCCGAAATTTTAGATTGGATTCCAAGGGACAGGAAAAGACCCAGAAAAAGACCACATGGGAGATGGGTGGATGAAATTCGTAAATATGCGGGAGTGACATGGAGGAGACTGGCACAAGACAGACCGTTGTGGAGGAAACTTGGGGAGACCTTCGTCCAGCAGTGGATTGATAATGGTTGACAATGATGATGATGATGATGATATATATATATTTTTTTTAAATTATTGCGGGTTTAAATTTTTTTTAATTATTTATTGGACTTGATTGACAGACATACAATGACATATATATTGCACATATATTGGACGTGATTGACAGATAAATACTGTAGGAACTCAGCATATAAACCCGGGAAAGACGGAAACGCCGCCCCGGTGGCGCAGTGGTCTAGGCGCTGGCCTCTGATCATTCGTCCGTAAGGGGTCCGGGTTCGAATCCCGGTCAGGCATGGATGTTGTGTTTGTCTTACGGCACTGGCCCTCTCTCTTCCCTGGAACCAATGACCCTAAATTAGGGACGGGCGACTGCTTATAGCCCATTGAGTTGCTCACGGTGGTCGTTAAACCTCCAATCAAAAAAAAAAAAAAGACGGAAACAAACAACCATGCCTTACCATGGATTTGAACCAGGGGCGGATCCACAGAGGGGAGGGCGCTGGATGGGGCGCCCCTCCCCTCAGGACCAAGAAAAAGCTTTGGTTTGTTAGGTTTTCATAACAAATTGAATATTTTTTTGTGAAAGAAAGGTTTACTTAAAAGTACACAGCGAGTCCCATTATTCTGACCACCTCCTACTTTTGACGTCAACAGCGCGTAGCCAATGAAAAAAGGCACGTGTCGTGAGCTGGATCGGAGGGTATATAAGGTGTGCTGTAGTCAATCTGAAAACATGGGGGCCGCGGGTGGCCTAGCGGGCAACGTTCGTGACTGCCACGGAAAAGACTTCAGGTTCGATCCCAGGCAGGTACGAACGCTCGATCCACTAAATACCCGCCGTGCGTCGGATGGGCACGTTAAGCCGTCGGACCCCGGGTACTGGTCCTCCGGTAATAAATAAGGGTGTCTTCCTCCACCTTTCTACTTCGCTTCCGTGTCACTTTCCTATCGAGCACTCTAGCCCAAATCTCCTAGCTTCCTATTTCTAAGGGTTGTTTAAGACCTGGGGTCAGACACTTCCTTCTTAAAATCCTCTACATATGATCATCATCTGAAAACGTATATCACTCGTTGCTGTCAAGGATAAAAGGAGCGACTTATCAATACCGGCTTTCGGGCCAAGGGTGGGAGTATTTCTGAAACAGCGAAGTTTGTGAACTGTTCGCGTGCAGCTGTGGTTAAAGTGTATCGTGATTGGAGAAATGGCACCATTGCGAACAAGCTACTTGGGAACTGCGGAGCATCATGGGCCGTTGATGTGAGAGGTGAAGGCCGATCGATGCGCTAGAATGGAGCAATTCACTGGCCGAATGAACCGGGAGGCTACCGGAAGTGTGTCTAAAACAACAGTTCAGCGAACCATGTTACGTATGGGGCTCCGATGCAGACGGATGATCACTGCACCTATGATAACGAAGGTGCATCGGCAGAAAAGACTTACATTTGAACGGCAGTGTCGGAATTGGACTTCCGTTGATTGCCTTCTCCGATGAGTCACGTTTTCTGCTTTATCGAACAGATTGCTGGAAGAACACAAGCTGGTGGGGGACAGCGTTATTGTCTGGAGAATGTTTTAGTGGCATTCTCTGGGTCCACTAATATCTGTGGAAGGCACTATGGACCAAATTCGTTATGAATCCATCTTTGCAGACCACGTACATCCATACATGCTGATTGCCTTCGTTGGGATCTTGCACACGACAATGCGACGGGTAACCCAGCTGGAAGTGTCCGAGATTGGTTGGAAAAGCACGATGAAGACTTCAAAGTACTTCTCTGGCCACCTAATTCACCAGACTTAAACCCAACTGAGCACCTGTGGGACCACCTCGATCGTGTTGTCCTATTATGTCACTCCCAGCCCGTCTAACTGCTGTCTGCACTGCACACAGCGGTTACTCTTGATATTAGCTGGTGGTCACAATAATGTGACTCGACCGTGTATACTTTTTTTTTTTGATTGGAGGTTTAACGACCACCGCATGCAACTCAATGGGCTATAAGCAGTCGCCCGCCCCTAATTTAGGGTCACTGGTTCCAGGGAAGGGAGAGAGCCAGTGCCGTAAGACAAACACAACATCCATGCCTGACCGGGATTTGAACCCGGACCCCTTACGGACGAATGATCAGAGGCCAACGCCTTAGACCACTGCGCCACCGGGGCGGCATTGGAGGTTTAACGACCACCGTGAGCAACTCAATGGGCTATAAGCAGTCGCCCGTCCCTAATTTTAGGGTCTCTGGTTCCAGGGAAGGGAGAGAGCCAATGCCGTAAGACAAACACAACATCCATGCCTCACCGGGATTCAAACCCGGACCCCTTTCGGACGAATGATCAGAGGCCATCGCTTAGACCACTGCGCCACCGGGGCGGCTATACTACTTTCCTTAATTAATTGGAAGAATTTATAGACATACTAAGAACACCTTTTCATTTTGAGAAAAAATATCAGGTCTCCGGTTATTCCCGAAACTTGCGCCCCCTGCCCACGAAAATCCCGGATTCGCCCCTGATTCGAACCCAGCCCCTCCGTTGGGCGAATGACCAGAAGCCATCGTTTAGATCACTGAGCCACCGGGGCTGCCGTAAGACAAGCACAACATCTATGCCTTACCGGGATTCGAACCCGGACCCCATCCGTTGGGCGAATGATCAGAAGCCATCGCTTAGACCACTGCGCCACCGGGGCGGCTCAAGTAAGATGTCAAACGTCTCCGAAAGTGAAGAAAGTCCCTAAAATAAGATTTAAATTATTTTAAACTCTTGTGCATCTCCGTGTCGCTCGAAATTTAACGAAGCATTGATATTTAATTTGGGTAGCAGGTCAAAACATCGCGTACATATCATCGCCGTCACCAAGCAGCGCAAGTCATAACATCGCAAGCCATAACATCGGGGGCACAAAACATCGCGAGCCATCAGATTTCAGAATGGGACATTCATTAAACGGCCTTTTTTCCTTTTCCTTCTTTTTTTCGTATTTTTCAAAACATTTGATCTTTGGTAGGAAAAATTCGTTCAGAGACTGGTTTAAGTTGCAGAAGACTAATATGTGGCACTTATCAAAATATTTCGGGAGAGGGGGGCATTAATTAATTTCTCATCTTTTACGGCATAGGAAGTGCCATACATTTCTGAGGAATCTTTTGAGCTGTCTATCTTACATTTTCGGAAATTGTTGCCCACAGTTTCAAGCTTAAATACAAACATTCATGTAATAAAATAATATTTAACAATACTGGACAGTAGACTCAACATCACGAGGAAAAAAAAAAACAACATTATGATTACCCCCCCCCCCCCCCACACACACACACACACACAATTTCTCCTCAGTGTTGCATCAATGGAGATGACACAAACGACGACAAAAAAAACGAATTCCTCAAATCTATGGAAGAATCTCAAATCTCTAGTCTGCATTTTCATTGCTTAAATTCTCTCAATGAGAATCTCCTCGATAATGCCTTCCCCTTCCAATACAAATTTCATTTTTGTAACAATATATGTAGTATCATGAATAAATAGAAAGCCCACTAACTAAATTTCACGCTATGTACTGAATAGAGAGATTCACTTAAAGGCACTTGGTATCAGTTGTACTGACTCTAAATGAACATTTGCAGCTCCACATTCATTGTGTGATGAGACTCTTAGCAGCATCCCTAAGTGCCCCCCACTTATATAGTTTCCTCGTGCTGCCCTCAAAGCAAATTTTCTGTTACATCAAGAATGTTTTATTTCCTGACTGACTGCATTAGTTATCACAGCAGCCAAGTGGACTGTACATTATCTGACAATGACTGATTATAGAGAGAGATATGGCATTCTGAAATTTTACATTCTTATTGCCACAATTTGCAAGTTTCCTTTTAGGGAATGACGATGATGTGCACCCTTATCTGGCGGTATACTTGAAGATCAGGACATGAAATGGGTTCACTTTGTCACCAGAGCTGACTGATATCCCAGTAGAGGGATGAATGAAGTATTATGTGCATGGGACAGTGATCATAAACCTAGTACTTCCCCACTTCCACTAGTTACATTTGGGCCTAAGCCTTTTTAAAAGGTAAGTGTCAGAGTTCTTCAAAAGTAGTCTTCAGCAAAATCTTTGCAGAGCCAAAAACTTGAAAGTTTAGATCAAAATCTAGTTTGCATAATATTAATCTTGAAAATTGTGTGCTCAATAAATAACACCAAGGATCAAATTAAATGTCATTGAATCTGTTTGTTTGGTGTAAGTATAACATGGATGGTAAGTCAGACAATATCCGAAAACTTGAAAATTTCATCGTCCTGGAGCAAGAAAATTTTCAGACACATATATATATTTTTATAATCAATTTTCGGATATTATCTGACTACCATCTGTGTCATATTTCCAAAAAAAAGAAAAAAAAAAAAAAAAAAAAAAAACTGATTCACATCTTCAAAAATTCCTGTTCACTTCTTGCATGTCTGCAGTGCTTTCATTTTCAACTTTAATTAGATATGAATCACGCAGGCGAGTGAATGTCTATTAAAAATAGTTTTCTAACGTCCATCCTTATTGTCTGCTTTATCTCCAAACAAAGGTATAAAAATGTAAATACTTTTGGGCCTTTTTTTTCTAAATGTGTGCATGTTTATTATGTTCATTTTACACACAGTCATTAATTTGTGTGTATGTACTAAACAAATTGTGTGGCATAGAAAGTGCCATACATTTCCGAGATACCTTTAAATCACAATTGGTAAATGAAGTAAACAATCAACTCAATTTTCTTGATATTTCTTTATTAAAATGCAGCAATAAAGTAGAATATTCTGTTTACCTTAACCTAACATACATACCAGCTATAATCCCATATGACTCCAGCCACCCGTGGAAATACAAATCATCAGCTCTTCAGTCCTACATTAGACAAGCCATCACTCATTCAAGCAATAAAATAAATGAAAATAGGCATTAAAATAAATGTGACAATGCAACCAATCATGTTCCAACACATACAGAGTTAGACAATGGCCAAGACATGCGCAAACAAATATCCCAAAGAAAACTCGTGAACAGCTAAACGTGTGGAACAGAAGTTGAAGCTTCGAATTGCTGGAGTTGAGGCACCATAACAAGATGTACGTAGAGTTATGTTAATTTCCACTGATGAGGACTAAGAATAATAGTTGAAACTAATCTGGGTACAGCTGCGGAAAGGAGGATGGTGTTTCTGAAGATATGTTTATTGTCAGTATTCTATTACTTAAGCCTAATCATCATCGCACAGTGTTGGTCAACAATAATTTTTAACTTTCACTCATTTTTACTTCTTGTATGACTTTTAGTCGGTTGTTATTTACAAATAAAATTGATTCTTCAAGTCCGTTTGAAACTTCATATCATTATACGCAATAAATTAATATCATTTTGCAAAAACATCTTCACAAGTAAGAATTGTAAAAGGAATGAGAATTCTAGATAAAATTCAGCAAGAAAGAAGAAGAAAGTACAAATTGATTTGCTGCAGGGAACAAGGAAAAGGTAAGTTTGACGTTCGTTGTTTACAAGGAAATAATATACGCATATAGCAGAATCAGGGTGCCATTTTCCCATATATCCATAGAACATTATCAAACATGGGAAACAGTAAAAATTGGTTCAATTAATGAACAAATAGTTATAATGGCTATTCCCAGTTTGCATTGAAACATTCCACCTTATATGGATAACCTCTGATGGAAATGCTCTTTTACCAGGTGATTTGATGTGCATATTGTGCAATTCAACACCCAGCCAATGTTTTGACATTTACATATTTCAGCAGCACTGTGAAAATTTTGTATGGATCTCTGTTTAGTTCTTTTTTTTTTTTTTCACACATATGTGCTTTTGCTTGACTTTTGATGAGCAGCGTGTATTCTGCTGATTTCAGTACCTTACCTGTGATTTCATGTTGCAAATTTAGTTGTGGTGACCATTTATTTGTATTGCATAATTGCCATTTAATCTTAAGAGTATTTGATCCAGAAGTGCTGTTGGTTATGTTTTATTTAGTCGTGGTGGTCGAGGAGGAAGAGGTGGCCTTGGAGGCCAATCAAGAAAGGTGCCTACACAGCAGAAGAACTTGATGTAGAATTGGATGCATATGTCAATGAGGTGTGTATTACATACATACATTATTATTGTTATTATTATTATTAGTGTGAAGGCTCAAGATACAACATCACGAGAAATAAAAAAAAAATTGTTTTCTAGACTTAAACATGCTACTTAAAATAGTTGGATATCTAGGGATCCCCCTCCCCGCCCATGTTTTGTGTTGAGCAATGACAGTGGCTTTTTGTAGATTTGTAGGATCTGGTATTTATTTGTTCAGTCTCAAATAAAAAGGATGATCAAATTTATAGTAGCTCAAAATGTTTATCAAAGGCATTATGAGAGAAAATGGGTCTGAATGTTGTGTAAGCAATCTTAAAATTCTTCGTGAAAAGTGATTAACAGTGAAACTTGTCTAAGATGGAATCCAAGGGACATCCATGGAAGCCATTGAAATGTAAACATTTGAATTTTTTTCATGCTAATAGCAGATTCTGCATGACACTCATATTTTCTTTTCGTGCATTTCAGTATTAACTTTTGTATCCAAATTGAGAATGTTCTTTTGGCACCATGGCAAGAGCCCAACGAATAAATGTAACTCACAACAAGCAAAGGCTGTGAATGAACATCTCAATGAATAAATGTTAGAGAATTTTATTGGAACATCTCATTGAAATCTGTACAAAACAGCCAGAGCAGTGTAGGCCATGTGACTTAAACTGAGTTGCACTACGTGCTTAATGAAGAAGACAGACAGTGGATGTGTTGCAGCATGTGTCTGTGTAAACAACTCAGAAACAATCTCTCTCTCTCTCTCTCTCTCTCTCTCTCTTTGTGCTTAGTTGTTATCTTCAACCTTAAGCAAATTTGTTTCATGTGAATTCATCATTACAGTTTTATTGTGCAATTTTTCGTATTTAAGTAAATACTTGATGGCATGGTGACATCTAGGAACTTTTATTATTACAAGGTTCATGGACTCTTGCCATTTCAGTTTTCACATTAGTCAGGTCTCGTTTGGACAGCATAAATAGTATGTAATTTTCTATCTTTCATTTCGGGCTCCCAAATAATTTTCGTTTTGGGTAGGTTCCATCTCAAATAGGTTTTACTGTAGTACAACTTGCATTATTCTATATCATACAGTACGGGATTTCGCACCTACGTGCCACTCTCTCTCTCTCTCTCTCACACACACACACATATATATATATACATATAATGAAAAAAAAATAAACACAATATCTCATTAATAAAGGCATTAAGGAGATTTTGGGTCCATCTTTCATTTAAGGGTATTACTGTACACCTACAGCAGTAATCTTCAATCTTTTTGTTATAAGGGGGCCATGTTTATTTAAGTTCTTGGCATGAGTCACACTTCAAGACTAGACTTTTGGGAGAGGGACTCTGTACAATTTAGAATGCCAGATAAGGTATACGCTGTGGTTCGCATTTTCACCAAATCACGATAAAGACAGTAATTTTGTGACAAAAAGTCCCCACTGAATTGCCAAAAAAGGTTAATCCTTCCTGCCATATTTTCTTTCATCATCCCGCCTACCCCTACTGACCAGGTTTCCTTCCATCATTTTTTCTGTCGGCCATCCCTCACACCCATTCTTTACCCATGCATTGTGTTTTTTCTCCCCTTCATTTTTTTTTTCATCACTGCTCCCACTCGTTTTTTGTTTTTTTCATCCCCATCATTTTTTTATTCTGTCATCACTGCTTCGCCCTGCTGACCTGATATCCTTTCCCATCATTTTTTCTTTTGATTACTGCTGCTTCACTCTGTTGTTGTTTCTTCATCCCTTTGTCTTTTCTCTTATTGCAGAAAAGCACAGGTGAGCCTTGAGAGCACCATTTGCAAGGGCTTTATTGTGATGGATAAGGAAAGAAGAGTTTTGTTTGCTTCTTTGGCAGTTCGCCTCCACCACAGCAACCATGGAAGCAAAACACACTGTTTTGGTTCGGGTTGACCAATCTGTCGGTTGTCGCTTTGCTTCTTGTCTTTGTATGTAATGTATTTTCACAAATTGCATGCATCCTCAAACAGGGGTGTACTGATAGCCACCACAATCTCTGAGTTGGGAGGGGGGGGGCTCATGGCCAAGCAAGAGGGCCTCTATCCTCACATAGAATTTTGCTCCTTTGCCATGGTAGTACTTCCTATACATGACATGTATACACCACTGCAGCAAATGTATGCCACTGTCGGCTAATGTATTGTTTTATTAAAATTAGAAGTGTGAAAGCCTAGTTGTTTTTATTCTTGAATTCTATTCAAGTATAATGTTTTATTTAGCCAATACATTGTGCTTGTATTTTCATACGTAAATATGTCAAAAAATAGAACTGTAAATTTGGCTAATCTGCATAGCATTTTGCTGCAACTTTTGCTGACAAAATAGCCAGATTGCTACAAGAGAAAACAATTCTAGCTTAAACACTGATGTCAGAGGTTTTTCTTTTTTGAAATAAACCTCTATTTTTATGGCACTGCTGCACATGCTAAAAATATAACTGTAAAAGGATATTTAATTTGATCCCTGGTATTATGTATTGAGCACGCAATTATCGAGATTAATATTATGCAAACTAGATTCTGATCTAAACTTTGCGAGTTTTTGGCTCTGCAAAAATTTTGCTGAAAACTACTTTTGAAGAACTAGATAAGGGCAAACATCATTGTCATCCACTCAAGGAAACTTGCACATTTTAAAAAGGCTTAGGCCCAAATGTAACTATTGGGAGGGGTTTATAATCACTGTCCCAGTGCATACGACACATCATTCATCCTTCTACTGGGATGGTGGTCAGCTCTGGTGACAAACTGAGCCCATTCAATGTATTTGATACCCTGATCTTCAAAGCACACTGCTAGATAAGGGCAAACATCATTGTCATCCACTAAAAAGAAACTTGCACATTGTGGCAATAAGAATGTAAAATTTCATAATGCCATCTCTCTTTCTTTAACCAGTCATTGTCAGACAATATATAGTCCACTTGGCTGCTGTGATAACTAAAGCATTTTCATATCACACTATTTCTGTGCTGGAATAATGTTGCTTGATAAATGTTAGTTCAGTACTGGCTCTCCATTTGCTCCAGGTAACATGTGAATGAATTCTAAACTTTGACTTGATCTGTGATTTACAGTTGCTATGTGGGTTCTGAAGTCCTGGTGTAGTGTGTAGTCAAGTAAACACATTCCAATATCTCTACAGGCATAAGTTTCACCGCAGTTAATAGAGGAATGCCAATTTGATTAATTGTATATCTGTCCATAGCCACAGAGAAGTTTTGGTTTGATTAGTTATTCGTTGTCTGATGTTTTAGGTAGCCAAATTCTGAGATCAGTCATCTCTCTCTTGTCAGCACTACAGCTGGACTGTGTTCATTCCTTGGAAGCAATTCCAAAGTGTACCTACTTTGTGGTACACTCAGGGGGAAAGCTATTTTGTTTGTACACTGAGGCTAACAGTTTCGAAACAATTCTCTTCTGGTGACATTTAGTAATGAGCACCTTTAATCAGTTCATACACGCACAAAACATGTTAAAGGATAATTTTTGAACTTATTATAATTCATGTCACTGTTTGTTCTGCTGGCAAGCATGGCTAGTGCTAGCAGTAAGGCAATAAAACATTCTTAATGTAACAGAAAATTTGCTTTCAGGGCAGCATCAGGAGAATATAGAAGTGGGGTGCACTTAGGGGATATTTCTAAGAGTCTCATCACACAATGAGTGTGGAGCTGCAAATGTTCATTTACAGTCAGTACAACTGATACTAAGTGTCCTTAAGTGAATCTCTCCATTCAGTACATTGTGTGAAATTTGGTTAGTGGTCTGTCAATTTATCCACGACACTATATTGTTACAAAAAATTTGTATTTGGAAATGGAAGGGTAAGGCATTATTTAGGGTCGCGGGTGGCCTAGTGGGCAATGTTCGTGGCTGCCAAAGAAAGGGCCTCAGGTTCGATCCCAGCAGGTATGAACCAAGGAGGTTAGAAGTAAGAGGAGGTGGCAACAGCCCTTCTCCCTGTGCTTCTGGCGTGATGCCACTTTTTATCAGCTGACTACGCCAATGCGCCCAACCTAAGAATCTCCTGTATATCTCTATGGGGAAATCGCGATTCTGAACGGTTTTTCGGACCCTTACTCTACCCATACAGGCATGAAAAAAAAAATTGAGGCTGAAATATTCATTCCCATAATAAAAAATTTCCAGAAAAAACAGGAAAATATGTGTTGGCATTTCTTTGAAAAATTGAACAAAATAATGATTTTTTGAGCGGAAGTGCATAGTGCGCATGGTTACTTACTGCCCATGTGCAAGTAACCATGCATACTGCCCATGTGCAAGTAGCCATGTTTAAAATATAACCAAAAGCCTAATGTTAAGAAATAAGAAGTCCGAAATATTCTTTCTTTCCATCATTGGTTTGCATGCGCTAAGCAAAACTGCCTAAGACACAGGAAGTGAAGTCACGTTCCCGAACTCCCGCAGCGCAGACTCCCACTACCTCAGAGAGAGGACAGAAACAGCTGATCTGTTTTGGCTTCACTCAAACTGGGTCCCTTCACCTCCTCTTCTTCTAACCTCCTTGGTATGAACACTTGATCCACTAAATATCCACCATGCATCGGATGGGTACGTTAAGCCGTCGGACCCTGGTTACTGTCCCCCCGGTAATAAATAATGGGCATCTTCCTCCCCCTTTCTACTTCGCTTCTGTGTCACTTTCCTATAGGGCACTCTAGCCCAAATATCCTAGCTTCCTATTTCTAAGGGTTGTTTAAGACCTGGTGGTCAGACACTCCCTTCCTAAAATCCTCTACAGATGATCATAAGGCATTAATTATTGAGAATATTCTCATTGAGAGAATTTAAGCTGTAAAAATGCACACAGAGATTCGAGATTCTTCCGTAGATTTGCAGAATTCCAGTTTTTTTGTCATCATTTGTGCCATCTTGGTTCATGCAAAACTCAAGAGAAATTTTGTGTGGGGGAGAAGGTCTCTGGGGATGGTATTTCATCTTTCAAAATTTTCAAAAACTAAAGTTATACAGTTAAATGGAGTGAAGATTTTTCTGTAATCATAATTTTTTTTTTCTCTTGTGATGTAAAGTTTACTGTCCAGTATTGTTAAATATTATTTTATTGCATGAATGTTTGTATTTAAGCTTGAAACTGTGAGCAACAATTTCCAAAAATGTAAGTTAGACAACAACAAAAATTCCCTGCAATCTTCAGGCACAAGTTTCTTCTGTGCCTGAAGATTGCAGGGAAGAGGTTGGCGGTGGGGGATATTTTCTATTGGAGAATGGAATTTAATCCTTCGAAACTTTTGAAAATGGAAGGTAGATGGAGTTAAAATTTCTACCGTAATCGAAATTTCTTTTTTTATACTATGTTTCTTCTGCGCAGTATTGTTAGATATCATTTTATGCCATAAACATTTGTATTTCAACTGGAAAACAGGGTGGAAACCCAAAAACGGAAGAACACTCCGCTAATGTTGTACCGGCGAACGCTTTCGTGAACTCACAGTTCACATCATTGGGCCGGTACAACATTGACATAGTGTTTTTGAATAAACCATGCTTCCTAACCTGATGAGTTTTGTTTGTTCCTAAAATGGTATAATTTTTAATTATTGGATATTTTTAGACATATGAATGTTTCTGAGGGTATGTATTTGATTGAGAGTTATAAATTAATATTTTAACCAAAAGTTTTAGTTTGTAAATATTTTAACTAACAAAGACTTGTTACATAAATTAGGCTTCTCTCGGGGCGGAAGCACATGTTTCACCGAGTTTGTAAGGTGCTACATATGGTTCAATAATAGGTATGCAATACCTTTATTATTTCATTAGTTCACTTAGAAAAACGTTTAACCATGAAACTATCCCTTGGTATATGTTTCCTGATATGTATATATATATGAAGGAAAAATGTGCGAAATTCGACTACAACTCATAGGATGGATAGGTCATGTGAGGAGGTATGAATTATTGCAATTCCCATAGCACACGTGCAACTGATTTATGCCAACTGTGCCCTTGAAGCTTCCCCAGGGAGATGAAGAAGCAAGATTCAGAGCGCAAGCTGCCATAGGCAATTTGTAGGAATTGTGGTAGCAACTCAGTATGCCCCACCACAGCAGCAAGACCCATATACACTGAGTGGCCACTTTATTATGACTACCTGACAATTTTAAGCAAATGAGCAATGGCTGCACGCTGTTGCCGCCAGAAGGCGAGGTTAGTATAAAAAGGGAAAGCTTAGTGCTTGCGACAGTAGTAGAAGTGATTTTTGGGTGACGAGATGGGTAAAAATACAATTTGACAGACTTTCAACGTGGGATGATTGTAGGAGCTCGGAACCATGGAGTGAGTATCACCGAAACCAGCGCATTTGTTAAATGTTCCAGAGCAGCTGTTGTTAAAAGTGTTTATAGACTGGACTGTCAGCCAAAAAACTGGGTCTCTACGTGCAACGTGTGGTCGTCATCGACTAGTGACTGCTCGGGCGGAATGGAGTGTGTCCAGACTGGTAACAGACAACAGAAGGGCAACAGTGCAGCAAATTACAGACCATCTTAATCAAGGATCCCCTCAAATGATATCTGCATGCACTGTTCGCCGTACACTGCATCGGATGGGATATGGCAGCCGAAGGCCTGTTCGAACACCTTTGCTGTCTGCAGTTAACAAGAGAAAACGTCTCCAGTTCGCACAGGAGCACAATGATTGGACAGTCTATAATTGGAAACAAATTATGTGGCCCGATGAATCACGTTTTCAGTTGCACCATGCCGATGGCCGAGTGAGAATTTGGTGGAAATGGGCAAAACCCTGCAGTTGGTTCTTGAAAATCTTACTTGTTGATGTTCTTATTGTTACAATTAAATTAGACAGAATCGTTTTGTTTTCGAAGTTTCTATTCTATTTTCGTAATAAAACACGGTGGCCCTAAGGGAAAAATTTGTTTTTCTAGTGTGGCAGTCAATGTGTTAATGAAAAAAGCTTACAAAGCTAAATGTTTGGGTAGGTCAATCATTTTTAGATGGCACCATGATTCCAAAAAAAAAAAGGGCATTTGTTGGCAGAACTCGCTCCTAGGCCTGGTTGACCTGAAAGTGTTGTGATGGAGCATATTGCTAATCCTGTTTGGGCAATCCTGCAAGAAGATTAATGACATAGTGGCATTAACTAATATTTCAAAAATGTCCGCATTCTATGTGACAAATTACTGCTGCATCGTGTGTGTTCCAGATGGGTTCCTCATCACCTGACGAGAGAACAATTGTTAGCCAGAGTTCAGGTGTGTCATGAGTGGAAACAAATGATTGCAAAGGATCCAAACTTTCTAAACACAGTAATAACTGCCGATGAAACATGGGTCCACTATTTTGAACCCCTCACGAAGTGCGCAACAAGTGTCTGGAAACATACAGGCTCACCTCCTCCAAAAAAAAGTCCACCAAACCAAATCAGATGGAAAGGTGATGATCACTTTCTTTGATCATAAAGGTGTAGTCTACCAGCTGAGTCTTGAAGCATCTGTGACGACACATATCAATTAAGACCGGAACTGGTGGGCAAGTGGACCCTACACCATGATAAGGAAAGATACTTTGAGAAAGAATAACATATGTTTTGCTGCATCTATATTTCTGCATTTTGTGTTATTATACTCTCAGTTTTTAAGGAACGGCCACTGCACTTCACAGCATGCATTCCCTTATTTGACTGAGCTTTGTTAGTACAGGTGTGCACATGCACAACACAAATTTTTGCTGCCATACAATGATGGGTGTAAGTTTACCAAAAACAAAACTGCCCAAACGTTTTTGGTTGATAGAAGGGCATGTTTGGATAGGAATCAGGAGATGCAGGGTTGATTCACATTTCATGATGACACAGTTTACAAGTGTTACTTTCGAAGAATAAATATGAGTACTGTTCTTCTAAATCTTTTGTTTCTGATCAGATTAAAAGAATGCTTAAACAATTGGAATAAAAGATAGGTTAAAACATATTTAATTCAATATTCATTGAGAGTAATACCTGATTGGACAAATATATAACTTCTCGCATTGCATAACACTGTCAAGTAGATCCTCACTTACATACATACATACATATCACTAAGCTGTTCTCTGAGATTCAGAGGTTAGCTCAAAAAAAAAAAAAATACAAACTACCAGATAATTTTTAACTAACTATTGCCATATCAAAGTTCTCCATTTACAGCGATTTTGACGCCCAACTTGTGCTTCACTGACATCCATCTCACGACATACATAAGCAGGGTGGGAAATTAGAAAAATATCCTAGGAGCAAAATGGCTCCTATAGCTGAAATTCTAGGAGCCGATCTTAGCAGTGACGTAACTAGCACAACGTGCCACCCTCCCCTCCACGCAGCTACGGGGGTGGTAGTTACGCCACTGGATCTCAGTGTCTCAGTGGTCCATAGGATGGACTCGCCAGATTAAAGTGAAAAGTATGCACAATTTTGCTACTGCAAATCCAAAGAATTAGAAAACACTTACCTGGGAACTGAAGTAATCCAGATCTTCATAAAATTCTTCCTCATTGATAATCGAGTTAAATTTGTGCTCATAAATTGTTACGAGGATTTGATGTAAAATATTTAAGTAGGTTTTGAATTCCACAAACACTGACAGCCAACAAATAAACATTTTAGTATTGCAAAAAAATATATACATTTTCAGTTCTCTTACAAATTTTTGTACCTGTTTTGAGTTGACATGTTGAAGAAACTACATTAAAAAAAGTTCTTCAGTAATGTCTTGTGTTTACTTAGTAGTCAACTATGACTTCATGATCTGCACGGCGAGTTCGTCCAGCTGACACATCTTCCCACCAAATTTTTATAGCTGGTTTTGCATCGAAGTCATCCATGCTTTGACCCTTAAGTTTTATTGTCAAAATATCATTTAAAGTAGTCACTTTTAATTTGTTTCTGATGTCTGTATTTACAAGGTTCATTGCACTAAAACCACGTTCACAAATTGCTGTGCTCATTGGTATGCGTCGTAAAAATGTAATTATTGTCAGTAGGTTTTTATATTCCCCTGAAAATTCATTATACAGTCTGTTCCACAAAACATCAGGTTTCTGTGTAGCTTTGGTTTTTGCCCAGTTTCCAGTACAGATATTCTTCTTTGATTTCATTACTACAGATTTCTACAGAAGACGGTAAATTATCTAGAATGCTGTCCAGTTCTTTCATCCCATATTGTAAGTAAATCATTATCTTTATCTGGCAAATTAACTGCATCAAATATATGGACACTGCTTAAAACAGCATTGGAAGCAAAATCACTATACCTCTTCTTGGCAAACTCACTAAGCTTTTTACAAATGGTCACTCTGTCATTATGAAATTGTGATTTCATATCATCATCATTTTTAAGTATGACACCTTTGAAGATGCCACTTTGCTGACTGAAATTTTGTTCAAATTCAGTAAGTACTATTTCCATCTTCTTCCTTCATAAGGTTAAACTTAAATTGAGTAGACTGCAAAATTGATTTTACATTGTCAACAGATATACCCCTCCATATTTATAAGGTGTAGGCGCGCAAATTTTCTTTTTTGGATTGAAGGTTTAACGACCACCGTGAGCAACTCAATGGGCTATAAGCACTCGCCCGTCCCTAATTTAGGGCCACTGGTTCCAGGGAAGGAAGAGAGCCAGTGCTATAAGACAAAACACAAAATTTTGTTAGTGACCTGTTGTGTGTAAGTACGTGCTTTACGTAGCGCTCGTTATGCAATTTTTGGATGGCTTCAGAAATCCGGAATTTTCATAAATCTGGCACTCCTCCGGTCCTGTCGATGCCGGATTTTCGAGGTTTTACTGAATAAATATACTTTATTTCCATTTAATGAGTTTAAAAAACTTATAAAATTGTAAAAAATTTTGAAAATTTAAAAAAGTTAGTTACAATACCCCGCAACTTTCAAATGGTTGTGATATGTATTTTTAATTTCTGTGGCAATCGCGCTGTTACTCTGAGTAATGTTTAAAATTACATCAACAACTGAAACACTGGTTTTCAGATCGTAAATAATTTGTGATGGTGTCGAAGTTCTCCAGTCTTGGAGCTGAAGTGCCAGAGGCATTCTCTTTGAAGTAAAGGAAAATAAACAAGTGGGAGTGAGGTTGGAAATTCGGGAAGAGAGAGTGTGTGTGTGTGTGTGGGGGGTGACATCACGGGTCAGAGCGGCACGTCTCAATATTTTATGGAATGGAAACCACACTCCCCTATTCAAGGTCAACGTGCTTTGCTGAAGGCAATGATTCCTCCTCTGAACTTTTACAAAGCAGCAATCCCTTCCCAGAGAGGAAATGTCTACACACATACAGACATTTTTGCCAAAGCCAAGGGGGCAAGCGGAGATATGTTGATGGAGTGACACTGCATATTATCATCAAATGCCTAGTTTAAAAAGTATTTAACCAATTTAGAAGCAGTTTGGAGGGCCTTTCGTATCAATGATTTATGGTGTTTGTAAAAAAATTCTACCAGTTACGTGGAAAATCGTGGAAAATTCACATAGATATATATATTATTTTTTTTTTGACAGGGTGTTTAGTTAGAATGGCAGGAAATGCCAAACACCCCATCTCCCATGCTGATTCTCCCCCTTAACGGCTGCTCTTTTGCCCCCCTCTCCCCCCCCCAAACTCTGCCTCTGAAGCTGATCCCCCCTCCCTTTCTTAAGGTTTGCTCCCCTTCCCCATCCCCAGTACCCAGTAGTGCCATCGAAGGTCACAGTAGCACGTACCTACATTCCTCACGGGACTTTTATGTACACTCCCCTAGTTCAGCACATGCTAGCAGCGAGGTTAAACTTATTTCTCCCTACCCCAATATACTTTTAACCACACACCACTGGGAACTTTTAAAAAAAGAAACATAAATACCGCATTTGAAAAGTACTACGTATGCATGTTAAAAGAGAAAAATCAAAAATTTATGAAGTCGTGAATTTGCTCCCAGGTTTAAAATACTGGTCGCAAAACGTAAAATTATGGTCGCATTTTGTTCCTGGTGACCGCTAATTTCCCACCCTGTACACAAGACCTTCTATTCTTCATACTCAATCTTTTTCTCATACAGACACTCCTAAATCTGATCCTCCCATGACTTCCTTGGCCTTCCTCTGCCTTTCCTTCCTGCCACTTGGGCTAAAAAGATTTTCTTAGTAAGCATCTCATCACTCATTCTTTCAACATGGCCGAACCACCGAAGCATTTTAGTCTCCACCTGGCTAACAGCATTTTGCTTCACATTACACAACTGCAACACATCTTCATTCCTCACACAATCAGAACGTGTCGTGCCACAAACCCCAGTAAGTAACGCATTTCTCCAGCACACAAATGACTCCTATGTTTCTTCTGTTAGTACTCAGGATTCACTGCTATACATCAGAGTAGGAACAATTGCACTTTCATACACAGCCATTTCGGACTCTCTTGAGAACCCATCATTCCTGTGAAAACCTCCAAAAGCAGCTATAACTTTCAATGAAGAATTGACTCACCTACTAATTTCACCATTCAACATGCTTCCTAAATACACAAACTCATTCACCTGGTCAATCACTGTGCCATTTAAGCTTATATTGCATTCAGTGCTAACAGTTCCTTGTTCAAAAATCATAACTTTGGTTATTTTCCTTATTAATACTCAGTTTCAATTTCAATTTCCTAAAAACTCTCAATTTATTCTACTGATTTGGAGACTCATCCAAAGTTTCAGTAACAAATTCTATCAATTTACACACTTGGTGAAAAAAAAAAAAAAAAAAAAAAAAACCTTTAACAAATAACTTTTTCTAACATTTCCACTTCCTCTTTTTTTCTTTCTGAAAAACATTTTTTTCTTTGACTTGGAAGACACAATGCAATGAACTCCATTTCTCAATGGTTTAGATGTTCTAGTGACACTGTACTGGACATGCAATAGCTGAAAAGTAAAACCTTTGAAGTCTCCATGCAATTAACTGTGACAATACAGGGGAAAAAAAAAAAAACAGTATGAAAAATAATTCTATATACAGGGGTTGGACAGAATAATGTTAACACCAAGGAAAAGAAGGTTTTATGTACCTAATAGGGTGTGGAACCTCCTTTGGCATTCAAAACCGCCTGAATCCTTCTTCGAATCGATGCATACAAATCCTGGATGGTGGTTAGTGGGATGCTACACCATTCTTCATGCAGAAACTGCTCCAGGTACTAGAGAGATGCAGGAGGAAGATAATGGGATCTTACTCTGTTTTCCAACACAGACCACAGCGGCTCAATGATGTTTACATCTGGTGATTTGGGAGGCCATGAAAGGTGTGAAAGTTCGTCATCATGTTCCTCAAACCATGATTGGATATTCTGAGCTCTGTGAATTGGGGCGTTATTATTTTGATAGATGGGATCACCCCCTGCAGCACACAATGCCTGAGCCATTGGGTGGACTTTGTTGGACAAAATGGTTTCATATGCCCTGTCAGTCATTCGTTCTTTCAAGGTGATCAGGGGACCTGCTGAAAACCGTAATATGGCTGCCCACAGCATGACAGAACCACCACCATGCTGCACTATTGGGAGCAGACAGTCTGGGTTGTACACTTCTGATGGTGTTCTCCACATGTCAGCACATCCTGTGGTTGGGAATAGTATGAATGTTGATTCATTTGACCACATTACATGGTTCCATGCATCGGCAGTTCATGTTGTATGCTCCTGTAACCACTGCTGTCAACTTTGTGCATTCACCCAGGTCACCAGAGGTTTTGCAATAGCAGGTCTGCCCTGAATATCTTGTTTATGCAGTTGCCTGCATACTGTTTCCGTTGATACTGGGGTCTGAAAATGCAGAGTGAGCTCTGCATTGATTTTCAACACCGTGGTCTTCTTATTACATGTAACAATCCTCTTTAATGCTCTCCCTAATCAATCAGTCAGCGTCGTTTTCCGGCTGTTTTTGAGTTTTGCAGACAAAGTTTTGCCACGAACACGGTATGCTGTCATGATGCCAGACAAAGTAGCTCTCGATACCCTCACTACCCTGGCAACTGTTGTTATGTAGGCACTAACTAGCTGGCTGCCAACAATTAGCCCCTCTTTCAAAGTCCGTTAGGTCGCTCATTCCATTGTCACCTTGAAACAAATTTGGCAACAATACACTTTAAATATGCTTAAACAGAACCTTGAGGTTCTAAACACAGATATTACAACCAAAAAGTGGTGGATACCTTTGCGTATTGCTAAATACGCAGCTGCATTAAAAGTCACGTCTGTGATCGTTGTGTTCACATTATTCTGCCCAACCCCTGTATATTTGCACAAATAATCAGAACAAAACTATTGCACCAAAACAAAAATCAGCACTTGCGAAACATGATTTAATTCACAAACTCTACAAAAGATGTGTGCACATGATTGAAAAATAAATGCAAATCTTTGCACTGGAAATATAAAAATGAAAGATATCATGATGATGGCAATGCATGTTGTAAATTTGGTAGTTTATAAAACTTTGTGAACATAAGAATTCTTTCATGGGTCTTCCACAGGAAATTTTGTAGTGTTTACAACAGGTGTGATCTGATCTGTTCACTTGTAATGATAAAACTGCGGAGTGCGACACTTGACTCCGCATGGTGGGAATGTCCAGAAGTTTCAATGAAAAATCTTCATGATCACGCAACCCAAGAGAACAACCTAGAAGGGAGGGAGAGAAAGAGAGACAGAATTTCAAAACAATATTTTCATATAAAATCCACACATTTGTAAAAAGATTTTCTTATAGAAATTAAGGAAGAAATATTCCTCATAAATAGATGGGAAATTCACTAGATTATTCAAAGCAATCACAATTGTGTACTGAACTGCTTGTAGTTTACTGGTCTCCATGAAAC
This sequence comes from Macrothele yani, assembly GCA_039090855.1. Lineage (NCBI taxonomy): Eukaryota > Metazoa > Arthropoda > Arachnida > Araneae > Macrothelidae > Macrothele > Macrothele yani. Next base: position 2,633,260 of record CM077019.1, on the reverse strand, counting down.
ATCTCCTCAGAAATACATGGGAAATTCACTAGATTATTCAAAGCAATCAGAATTGTGTACTGAATTGCCTGTAGTTTACTGGTCTCCAGGTAACATTTCCTTAAGAAACCTGAAAATTACATTGCCCTGGAGCAGCGGAAAATGAACCTGCATCTCCCAATTTCCACATGAGCATGCTACCTACCAGCGTGAGTCATAAGTTCGTAGTGTTTTGGGGTACAATGTTCAGTCCGGTACCACATGTTGACCACATATGGCTATTTGGCAAAATATAGTTCATAACAGTCTATGGTCGTTCGCCAACGTTCAGCCAAAGATGCAATGTCATTGCGATACCAGGCATCTGGCTTGGATGAAAAAAACTCAGTGATGCCATTTTTCACAGCCTCCAAGGAATGGAACTTGTCTGCCAGCCAAGAAGTGCACTTATGGAACGAAACAGCTGAAGATCTGAAGGGGCAAGATTTGGGCTATAGGTGGACTGCAGTAGGACTTCGATATCATCCAAGTCCTGAATTTTCGGGGGTCAATCCATGACCTATGATATGGGGCATTGTTGAATTGCAGGAAGACTTTCTTTCAGTCCACCATTGTGGGGCAGCGCTGGCATAGAACGTCATATGCGTGTTGCAGATGGGCAGCATACAGGTTCCCATCGACGGCCCGACCATGTGGCAGAAACTCCCAGTGGACAGGACCCTCGAAATTCCACCATACACACAATATTGTTTTCATTTTAAAACACCCTCTTTGAACCACTGCTTGAGCCTCATTTCCTGGCCTCAATATTTGCTTTCCGGTATCAGGATATAGTAGGAAGACCCACTTCTCATCCTTTGTTACGATTCTCCACCAAAACCAGTCGTCGTGTGAATTTTGCAGCAATTCTCGACACAGAGTGACGTGTTCCTCAGCTTGCTTTAGGCTCAACTCATGAGGAACCATTCATGGACATCTGGAGTGAAAACTGAGCTGGTGTAGGTGACAAACGATGGTGGTTTGTGATGCATGGACCTCCTCTGTCCTCTGCTAATCATCGGGTGCGGGCTCTTGGATGCTGTTCAACAGCTAGACAAAGAGCTTCGGTGTTGATGGTGGCGAATGGTCTCCCACACCTCAATTTGTCAAAGAGCAGTGTCTCTCCAGACCAGAAGCATTGGAACCATTTTCTTGCTGTTGCAGGGTGCACTGTCCCCTCACCTTCTACACTAAAAATTTTCTTCGCTGCAGCTGGCACATTCAACTCTTTTTTACAATAATGGAGTAGGAGCACACGAACAAATTTCTCCTCCGCCATTCTTGTCTCGAATGAGTGGTGCACGTGTTTGGCTCGGCGCATGCCTACCTGTCTGAGCAGCGGAGCACATCACCCGATCAGAAGTGGGCACATTCCACCTTACTGCGAATCTCCAACCTGTTCGGCAGAGCTTCTCCATCTGTACCGCGAAACACTACAAACTTATGACTCACGCTGGTATTACACTGTGAAAATCTGAGTTTCAGATTCCTAAGCTGCCTTAGTTGCTTGGAACTTCATTGTCCTGGGTGGTGTAATAGATAGCATGATCAAACGAAAATCGGGAGATGTGAGTTTGTATTCTGCTTCAGGGTGATGTAATTTTCAAGTTTTCTGAGGCGATGTTACATGGAGACCAGTAAACTACAGGCAATTCAGTACACAATTCTGATTGCTTTGAATACAATTTTCTTCAGATGCTTTTTCCTCGGTATACAAGGTGCTATAAATTCTCAAGATGAATTTAAAAAAATAATATATTAACCTACATCATACCTTATTGTCCACCATCACCTTCAAAATAATCTCCATTGGAACATATACATGGATTCCAGTAGCCTTTCCATGCTTGGAACGCTTTACCAAAGTTATCTTTTGTTAGTGTGTTGGAATCGCAATAAAAAAATGCAGATCGTCAGACGGGATTTTTACGACGCTCCAAATGAATTGCCACATACCGGCACAGCTGTTGTTCACTGAACTACACGTACAGTGAAACGCCAATGCGGGCATCCTTCTCTCTCTCTCTTTTGATCTGTGATGTATGCGAGGTTGAGAGAACTCTTTTCTTGTGTGGTCTGTGTGCTGTCGTCTTTGCTTGTGTGCGGTTGTATGTTAAGGAAGTTCTGTGTTTGTGTTTTACCAAATAGAACTGCTCTTTTAATAAAGGAAGCAAACTATTACGTGAGATGTTCCTAATCAGTAGACTCTGGTATGCTTTATGACTTTTAGAATGCGTTCTTGGTGTTATGAATGTATTTCTTGTCCACCTGCAAAGTGACTGTGTGTGTGTGTGTGTGTGTGTGTGTGTGTGTGTGGGACTGAAGTGAACTTCTTCAGCAAAAATTGCATCAGTTGGCATCTGTAAGAAACGTCCTTTGTTGCCGTGATGGAGCATCTACATGTCGATGTATTACATCTAAATGGATATCTTCGTATCATCATTTATGTAATAATTAAATATCTTTTTTTGCACACAACTCAGGTCTGTATATGAATTTATTATTGCTAACATGAAGTGCTATGTTCTATTTTTATTGTTAAGGTCACATTCTTCTGCCACAAATGAAGACTAGCTAAAAACCTTTTTTTTTTTGTTGTTGTTTACTGCGTGCCAAATAATTGGGGTGTTGAGGTTATCTTTTTAACTACACATCCAATTTTTGGGAATTTAATATTTCCACCCTCCAAAACAACATTGAGGACAGCCTGCGATTCTGCTTGGATCTTGTTTACAGTGTCCATAGATGCCAACTTCTGCAAGTTGTTTTCAGTAATAAATATGTATTTTTTCAGTAATTTTCAGTAATCCAGTACACAGTGGCAAATTGGGGTACCTAATATAGTAACAAATTTACAGAAAAAAATCCATTAAACAACAATTTGTTAGTGGTAGAATTAAAAATGCTGTCTACGGAAAAAATCTAAAAGAAAGATTACCTTCAGAAATATTTTAGATTTTCTCTTTTCTCTCCTTTTTAATGTCCTCAGATTTTGACAAAGTTGGAATCAACTGCTTCTCCTATATAACCCATAGTACTGAAGAACTGAACTGTACACTTACTCTGTGTTTAAAGTTTGTAGTTCACAGTTTATACAGTCAAACAGGTTTCGATGTTCATTCTTCATGTCTTTACGACTATAATTCCATCCATCATGCCGAAATTTATTTCCGCATGAAGACCATGAATGCATAATAAAAAAGCTTTCACTAGTTTAGATAAATGATGTAACTTTTAGAATATGGATACTTTTGAATACCATGTGTCAATTCTTGCAAATTTAACTTCATCACTTCTGTTTTGGGAAAACTTTTCCTCTCTTATAAAGCTGAAGTGTAAACACTTAAGGGAGGAAAATAATATTTAACAACAATACAGGATAGTGTAATTAATCATCATGAAAAAAACCCCAAAAAAAATGATGAGAGAAAAAAAAAAAGATTACAAGAGAAATTTGTGCTTTATCGACCTTCCATTTTCGGAAATGTTTCCTCAATTTTCAAACTGAATTACATATTTTTATGAAATCAAACAATACTTAACAATAATAGAGGGCAGAAGAAACATCATGAAAAACATAATTTACAAATTACGAGGACATTTTTGCTCCGTATAACTTCCGCTTTTCATGATTTCTGAGTAGACTTTCAAGCTGAAATATAAGCATTTGTGCAAATACACATACACTGGTGTTCAAAATTAAGAGAATTTGCACATTTTGTCGATTTTCACAAAAAATATGGAACTAAAGGTACAAATTATGCCGCCGAATAAGTGAAAATTTGCAGTGTCAAATATGTAAGCGTACACGTGCGTGTGGGCGGAGCTGTGACAGCAGAGGGCATAGAAAGCACATGTGGCTTTTTCAGTGATTAGTTCGCTCGTGCTCCTCGGCAACATTCGCTGTGTTTCTTGCAGGAGTTGGTTCAATTTCATAAGGAATCAGGTAAAATGAGTTGCCACGAACATATTGATGATGGAATGAGGTGGAGAATCGTCTGTAGATTGGAGGCATGTCAATTGCAAGTACAGGTTGCTACAGAGCTCAATGTAATGTCCAGTGTCGTCTGCAATTTGAGAAAAATGTTGAAGGACACCGGATCCATATCGAGAAGGCCTGGGCAAGGTCGTCCAAGAGCCAAAACGGCCAATGAAGATCGTTATTTGGCCCTTTCAGCGAGGCGCCACGGGACCGCTACAGCTGCACAGCTATCTCGTGAGCTGCATGTCACCACTGGAACCTGAGTTTCAAGGGTTACTGTTTCTAGAAGGCTTCATGAGAGATGGCTTTTTGCCAGAAAACCCACTGTTTTCATCCCGCTAACTTCAGCACACAAGACAGCACATTTAGCATGGTGCTGACAACATCAGCCTTGGACCAGACTTCAGTGGGGTAATGTTGTCTTCACAGACGAGTCGTGATTCAGCCTGGACACTGATTCTCGATGTACCTTCATCTGAACAGAACCTGGGACTCTATACCTTTCCTCCAACATCCGAGAAAGGGACCGATATGGCAGTGGAGGTGTCATGGTCTGGGCAGGCATCATGTTGGACGGCCGCACACCTCTACATGTGTTTGACAGAGGCTCCCTGACTGCTGAGAAGTATAGGGATGAGATCTTATAGCCCTATGTTCGACTTTTCAGGGGCGCAGTTGGCCCTCGGTTCCTTTTTATGGACGACAACGCTCGTCCACATAGGGCTCACCTGGTCGACGATTATCTTGAAAGTGAGGATATTCGCCGGATGGATTGGCCAGCCAGATCGCCAGACCTAAACCCTATCGAACATGTCTGGGACGCTCTTGGGATGGCAATTGCAGCTTGCCACCCCCTCCGAGAACTATCCAGGAGCTGAAAACTGTGTTGCTGCAGGAGTGGGACCGACTGCCACAGGGACTCATCAACTGCCTTGTTTCCAGTATAACGTTGCGCTGTGAGAGCTGTACGAATGTGAGAGGGGACCATACCCCATATTAGAGTCATTTTATGTTCGATCTTGCAACGTGGATTTTGGACATTCCTGCGCTGATGAGCCTTACTGACGATCATGAGTGCATACTATGACTGCTGTATGGTATAATTTTTCTCTTATACAGTATAACTGTGTATCCATACCAAATTTCATTAAAATGTGCCCATTAGTTTTTTTAGAAATTTGACAAAATGCACAAATTTTCTTAATTTTGAACATCAGTGTGTGTATATATACACTACTAAGTAGAGATAGCAAAAAAATTATTTAACAAGTACTAAATCAACATAGAAAACTTCAAAGCCCAACAGGCATGAGTAAACAAGAAAATAAAGTAATAGCAAACCTGAATGTAGAAAGTGTCGAGAATGCCGAGCCTTGGCTTTATCAAGGACCAGCAAAACTCTGCATTTTCTCACTTCCACAAAGACCTAGTTGGAAATGGGTTTCTGCAAAGTCATAGATGCAAGTTTAAAGCCCACCAAAATTTTTTAATTAGCAAAACCTCCTTAGAGTTGCATGAAGAATAATTTAGTCAAAGTTTTTGCACGCATCTATAACTTTCCTGGCCCAACCCACACTCGTCATCTGCCACAAAAAATAGAAAAAATGATTACAAAAATCACAAGTTGTGAGAGGGTCTGAACAAATCATCAGAATTATTCAGTTAAAACACGTTGCTGAGTAACCAAGCCGCCTGAGAGAGAATTTAAACTTTAATAACAGTACTAAAAATACTACAAAGTCTTATTCTTTGTGGTGAAAAAGCTTTACCTAAAATGCCATAAAATAAAAAAACAAAAGAATAAAAATTTTCAACAGAGTCACGAGAGTGAACAGGATTTTTGTACCCACAACTTCCGCAAAAAATGGACATCACAAGAACAAAAAAGTAATAATAAAAATTTAAAATGATGCTTTGGAAAAATTATATGAAGTTAACAATTAGTTGCAATATTTACAAAATATTCCAGGGGCGCTTTAAGTATATAATAATGTAGTTTTTATGTTCCTACCAACAATGAAAAAGCATCGTTGACAACAAGTACAATAAAATGGCTAACTATCCAAACTAAGTGCTCAATAACACACATAATTTCCAAATTAAGTGAAAGAGAAAACTCATATAAAAATTAGTAAAACTGCTTGCACCAAACGCCTAATGAGAAAAAATAGAAAATTTTTGAGCTTTGAATGTACACTAATAATCCTAGAAAGAAAAAAGTACATGAACAAAGATTAGAGTTTACCTACTATGCCCTTCCCCTGCACAAGAGTTCCCAAAAATGGCCGACCACCCTCCTCGCCGCTTCCTTAGAAGCAGGGTGGTGGTGGGGGAGGTTCCTAACTCTTCTCCACAGAAAAAGACGCTGCCCGTTAAATTTCTACCAAGAGAATTACACAACTAAGAATGAAGTCCTGCTTGTCCAGATAGAGTAGAATAACTCTCCAGAATACACGAAAAATATTATCAAATATACTTGTAGTGTATTTAATAACTTTTATATGTATTTAATTACCTTAGTGTACTTCCACAGACACTACCAGTACCTATTTTTTTAAATGTAAGTTTTTACCATTTTTAGGTCAGTTATTCTGGTGAGAGAATACCTAGTTTACTTTTTGTTTACTTTTTATTTATTTTTTATTTTATTTTTTCATCAAATTTTAAACTTTTTTTTGTGTGATTTTTTTTGCATTATTTTATTTTTTATTTTTAATAGGACTGTCCTGTCCATAGAACTAAAGGTTCCTTTTTGTAGTTAATATGCATCTTCCAGACCAACTTCCATGAAGGCTTTCATTGGCCAGAATCATTTTATTAACTGTGCAGAAATTATAACAGATCTTTTAACCTAACTCTATTATTCAGAACAATTTTTCTTAATATTCTTTTGATGAAAGTAGCTGGAATCTTGTTTTCTAGAAAACTATTTAATAAGATTCCATACAAAGACTGCAGAGAACTCAAAGCAGCATGGAGAGATGCACGCTTGGTGTAACCGGGAAAGATAAGAAGAGGAACTTGTGGATAAGAAAATGACAGGAGTGGACGACATCACAATCAGAGTGAAATCACTGAAATGGCAATGGGCTGGACATGTTGCCAGAAGAACGGACCACTGATGAACAACCGAAAATTTAGACTGGATTCCGAGGGACAGGAAAAGACCCAGAAGACTCCATGGGAGATGGATGGATGAAATTCGAAAGTATGCTGGAGTGACATAGAGGAGACAGGCTCGAGACAGAGAAGTGTGGAAGAAACTTGGGGAGATCTTCATCCAGCAGTGGACTGATAATGGTTGACGATGATGATGATATGCACACACACACATATATAACAGTACCGGACAGCGGGAATATCACAAAAAAAAAAAAAAAAAAAAAAAAAAAAAATTACTGGAGAAATCTTCACTCCATCAAATTTCCATTTTTGAAAGACAAAATTCTGTCACCCATCAAAATATGACCCTAATTAATTCCCCCGTCCCCCCAATTCTATTCAGTATAGCATTGATCTCAAGTATTACCCAAATGATGACGAAAAAATGGAATTCATTATATAATTCATAATATTATGGAAAATCCATACTGGTTGGCATCTATGGGTGTCAAATCTTCTCTTTTTCAGTTTATTTTTATTTTAGGGAACAGATAGAAGTCATAGGGAGCTAAATCCCTGTGACTTCTACCTGTTTCCTACTGCTGTGTTACTATGGTGATGCAGGAAATTTTGATAGAATTTTGTTTGCCAATTTTTGAACGGAATTCTGCCAAACCGTTGGATTGGTCATTGTGGACAGGATGGCAGGAATTTTTGCAAGTAGCCCCAGCTAAGTGCAGAACCCTTCTTTTGGAGGAACACGTGGAGGTTTGTTGACTACACCCTAACACTTCTTTTGGAGGAACTCAGCACTCGTAATAAGCTCACTTCCCGGCGAGCTGTCACTTAGAGAGGATGGCAGCCTAAGGATAGAAGTTATGGACTTCTGAAAGCACTCGCAGAGCATTATATTTCCAGGTTTGAGCTCAACCATTCCCTTAGTGGAGAACTCCTTTTTAAGTTAATCTTTTTTAGCATGATCATAAATTTTTGATGTGTTTTAACCTAGAGTTCATTTTCAACGAGTGTTAGGATTGCAGTAATGTAATAAATACACCATACTGTGAATACTCAAGAGACACATATAGCGTATTAAATCCGTTTATTTTGTGGTGTAGGAAGCACAAAGATTTGCCAAGCTTTCACACTCAACTGGGAGGTTTTTTCAAGGCAATTGTAGATATAAAAATGCAGGGCATTGGAACACATAAGGAACGAAAATGATTTTTCAAAATAACGTGGGTGACATCACGAGCATATTACACGAATTTTTATCACACAATTAAATGGTGTGTAGCAATGTGTCTCTGTCTTTTAATAAAAAATGTGTGTTCATCTTTAATAAACTCTTGGTAGTTCAGTAGAAACTATATCATTGCACACTAGTTTGCTGGATAGGATTTCGACTGTTTCCCTGATGGCAGTCTCTTTAAAGTCCGTGTAAGGGACAATTCTTCTAATACTATTTCATACCAGAGCGGCCGATGAAATTCCAATTCCCTGCATTTTTATGTCTACCATTGCCTTGAAATAGCCTCCCAGTCGAGTGCGAAAGCTTGGCGTATTTTGGTGATTTCTACACCACAAAAATATACGGATTTAATACGCTATAAGCATCTCTTGAGTATAGGATTGCAATGCTGCATTTATAAGTCTATTAGGATGCAAATATCGAATTTTTGACTGGAGGGGAGGAGGTCAGCTCAAACAGACGTACTGAAAGTGTGCAGCATAGATATGTGTTTTGCAACTATCTTGAAATATTAAAAATAAACAATGTTAAGAACATAAACAGAATCATTATAAAGTTTCATCACAGTACATTTACCTTAATAAAACATATATATATATATATATATCACAGCAGGGTCACCACTTGAAAATCTGGCGATGGCAACTTGATATCTATTTCCATAGCTGCTACATCCTCCTCAGTATCTATATTAAAAGTAAATCTGGCATAAAACTTTGGTTTCTGTAAGGAAATACATATTTTACAAAAACAAGAAAGAAGGGGGGGGGGTGAACGCAGGGAAGAAATTCCATTGCCTTAAACAGCCAATGTGATTAAACATTCAGTTGCATAAACCAATAAAATAAATGTCTGTATCTTTCCAACCAGAAGTTCATTTTTCAATTAAAGTCAGTTATGTATAGTAGCAAACCAGGGACTCACATAACTAAATTCCCCTTACATGGAATTGAATACGCACTTTCAATTCACCTATTTCATAGTTTATTTTAAATTGCTATTGTAATTTTAATTCCTCTTCAACACACTTTTCTTCTAGAGATTATCTTCAATGAATAACACAGCATAAAAAAATTGGAACTTACTTTAAAAATCCAGAATATTTTTCACACATAATTTGGGCATCTAAACTCTTGTCTAAATTTCTCATGCAAAATTTAAAATAAAAGCTTTTTGAAAGTTGTTTTTTGTACATCCTTCTATTCTACATTATTTTATGCTTAAGCTTTAAAATGTTTAATAATTAAAAGGAAACTTTAAAAACTATGAAAACTGTCCTTTGACAATAACCATGGGGCCATATCATGTGAATATTGTAGCATGCATTAACAAAATCAGTTTATGTGGTTGAATTCATTTGATTCACAAATACACTCAGTAAATGCGTTAAAAATGTGGTTCAATGTTCAATCATTATCAGAGGGAAACTTGGCTACACATTAAATAAAGTGATGAGCCTTGCATTTGATGACCGTGATTAAAAACATATATGAATATTTATTTTTAAAATTTATACAAAAAATATTTATTTTTAAGACAAAGAAAAAGTTCAAGGAATTGAAATTTAAGACAACAAAATATGTTCTATAAATAAAAATATTCTGGAAGAAAATTGAAATCTAAGATTAAAAAGGAAATGTTCTACGGGGGGGGCTTTGTTCTGCATCGTATGTCGCAGTTTTAAGCACTTCTTGCTCCTGGGAGTAAGCGTGAAGTCTAATAATACAAAAAGAAAACCCCATAAAACATTAAATTAATGGCAACATATAAATCAGGGCTTGAAAAATACCATGCCCAAGATGCCCGGGGCATGTACATTATTGGCCTGGGCAGGTAAATAAAAGATCTACCTGCCCAGTCTGGGCAACAAATTAAAAAAAATAAAAATGTTTGGAATAGAATTTCCTACTACAAGAAAAAAGACAGTTGTTGCATGTTGTGTTTCATTTCATTGCTAACCACGGAAGTTGAATTATTATTGTTACAGAGTTCCAAGGGCAGAAGAATTTAACTTTAATTATATTATGCTTTGGTTCCAGAAATTGGAAAAATACGTCGTTTTGCTCCAAATGTAGTTTACAGTCAGCAATGGGATGCATGCCTCTCATGGAACTAGCCTGTAGTGTTTAGTGACAAAGGGCAAAAACTTTGACGAAACGAACATGGCAGAATCACTAAATTTCTCAACTACCAATTTCATCATCATACCATTTCGTATCAATTACAGCACCATCTTAAAACTTCACACGCTTTTGTATATTGAACATTTTGAATACAGACCCTTAAAATGGAAATCCGAAACATGTAAAAAAAGTTCATAATTGTTCACCAAAAAAAACAAAAAAAAAAAAACAACAACAACTGAGGGTTCCAATTTGCAGGCATGTGATTGCCTAAGCATCCAATTAACTGAAAACACCAAAAACTGTTCTGAGAAACAAATTAAAAAAAAAAAAAACGAACATGACAAACACAAAAATTATTATTGCTAATTTCATTATATATACGCAAAAATAGCAATACTGAACTATAAAAGTGTTTTACTTACCCATCTATATTTTTAAGTGTGAATTTCCTTGCTAACATTAAGATTTAATAAAAGTATATATCATTTCCTATTTTCCCCCAAACAATATCCCATTTATTAAATCAACTTTTAAATTAATTGATAATATTTAGTACCGACAAATGTATTTACTCTTTAAGCAAACAATAAATATGCTGTGCCTAGGGTCCGATTCTGTGTAAATCGGGCCCTGATCCCGCCCTGGTGCCGTGCATTCTTTCTTCCACTTAGCTTTCACACAAGCAAAACAAATTCCTCCTCTTTGGAAAAAAAAATAAGAAGAAAGAAACAAGAAGCTTTGTCACGAACTTTGTTCAGAGACTTTCGTCCGACGAAATCCTGACCCGGCAAGGTGTATTCTTTCCACTTAGCTTTCAAACAAGGAAAACAAATTCCTCCTTCTCGGAAAGAAAAAAAAACAAAAAAAAAAAACAACAAAGAGCTGCGCCACGAACTTTGTTTAGAGATTTCGAGCTGATGTAGTCCTGCCATGGCGAAAGAAGCACGCCGGGCCGACGTAATTCCGGTCAGGTGCCGTCCACGATTTTTTCCACTCAGCTTTCAAACAAGCAAATCAAATCCTCCTCCTCCTCGGGAAATCGAAGAAATGTTGTCAGCCCACGGAACTTATACCCATAATGAAATTCAAGGCATTGTCAATGCTCTAAGACTAGTGTACAACAGAACATTTTTCGATTTAATGAAACTATTTACCGTCAACGGGAAGGGGCCCCTATGGGGTCACCCCTCTCAGCAGTTCTATCTGAGTTGTTGTTACAAGACCTGGAAAACGAAGTCCTCGCAAACTTTCATGTGAAACCTATTTTATACCTGAGATACGTGGATGATGTGCTTTTGTTTTGGCAGTCCACCCTAGAAAGCCTTACCGAGTTCACCAGCTTGTTGTCTACAAAATACAGTTCCATAAAATTTTCTACAGAATTCGAGACCAATTATACATTACCCTATCTGGACATCTTGTTGGAAAGAAACCCTAATACGAACGAAGTAACTCACTCTGTTTATAGAAAACCAACTGCAACAATATCTATGATTCCCTATAACTCCTACGACCCACTCAGGCAAAAACTCTCAACCCTTCACTTTATGTTTCACCGAGCAGTTACACATTCATCCTCAACCGATCAAAGAGACCTAGAAGTTGCAAAAATTATGGATATTGCAGCATTATATAATTATCCATCTACCACAGTTAAATCCATAATGTGCCGTGTCTTTAATGCATCATACTCAACATTACCAAGAACAAGACCAAGCACTTCATACGTCGGCAAACTACCATACATCCCTGCTGTCACAAATATCCTAAAAAACGCATGTCGTCCATTTAATTTTGATTTTGGCATAAAAACGTGCAACATTCTCGCCCATATTAAAAATGACAGGGATCAGATTCCCCATGGTTCCAAATTCGGTGTGTACGCAATCCCACTAAAAGCTATGAATGCTGATGTAACCTACCAGATAAACATAGGTTCGACCCGTCACAATATTAATTTACGTGTCTCTGAACATAGATATAATGTCGAAACATGCTCCACCTCCACCGCCCTTTCAAGACTATGCCTGAAGGGTCAACACCAACCTATCTGGGACGATGTTACTATGTTACATACGCTGACTAATTGTTCATCTATCCTCCTGTTAGAAAGCCTATTGATACATAAACATAGGGCAGAATGCTGTAACGATGATACCCCTATCATTATACCGTTGCCATGGAAACTACTTTGTAACTATTACAGCGAAAGAGACAATACCGGCTGCTCTAATGAAACGACATGATTGTGTAGTGAGCATGCGCATGCCAAAACATACTGTTTCGTCAGTGTGCATACTACATAATATATACCCTCCCAGGGCATAGTGCAAGCACACTATCTGATGACGGGTCCACAGTGGACTTGAAAGTGCTCATGTTCTAATGTATATATCATTTTAACCGTAATTTTTTAAAATCGTGTAAAGACGGCAAACTGTGTTCTTAATATTCTATAAAGTAAATTCACAGAATTCCGCTAATTAGTGGAAGAATCACATGCCTGAATTTGTTATCTCAAAAGTTAAATTTTCCTGGGCATCCAGCTTGCACTACCAAGGAAGGTAAATAATTTCTGAACGTGCCCAGCTGGGCATGTAACTTTTCAGATATTTTTCAAGCCCTGTAAAATGTTCTGTACAAATGGCAGTTAACAATATTTACCTTTTTCTGGCACTAAATTTTTTCGTGGCCTTCCTCTTCCCCGGGGAGTTGAAGAAGCAGCTATATGGAAATGAAATTTATTTAAAACATTCATTTAAGACTAATAGCATTTTCAACAATATATAGGAATGAAGAAAAACAAGCACAAAACTACAGCAATCAATACTTTGTATTCATTATAGAAATAATTACAAACAATGCCCTCTAGATATTTTGTTTTACTAAAAAGATCTGGAAAATTAATACCTGTATTCTATGACTACATGAAGTTTTCTTGTACACATTCGTCATTTTTTCCAAAAGCAAATCAGAACATCCACTTATCCAACAAATCCAATTTTGAATGTTAGCAAGCACAAGAGACTTCAGGGTGTGTATAAAGATTTGGAAATGCGATTTTATGACCAATTAACAATTTTCATGGCCAGTTTTAAATGACCTCTGTGCACCTGTGTGTTATGTGTACATGTGTATGTAAGGACACACTCTCTCTTTATATCTGTGTAAGGATGCACACACTCTCTCTTTATATCTGTGTAAGGATGCACACACTCTTTCTATTGTGTCTTCTCTTTAATATATACAGTATATAGCCCTATCCAAAGCAGTGGTACACACACACATATTTTTTTTAAAGAGAGGGCACACTCTTCCCCTCTTTTTTTACGAAAAAAGTGCCCTTCCCTGCCCTTTGGCTAGTAACAAAAATCTGACTCGTCATACTTTGAATGCAACTAGAACAATTTGAAATACTCAACACTGTGCAACATAACTTCTTTATACACCTTTCTTTAACCATTTATACCTGGAAAACGTAAAGAGTTCATTAGCAGCAAAATTTAAATTGCCAAATTGATCTCAAAATTCTACAACATTTTGTACATACATACACGGTTGTAGCAGAATAATATGGCCATTTACCTGATAATCGGAATAACCACCCTTGACCTGGATGACAGCGGCGACACGGTGTGGCATGGATGCGATGAGGCCCTGGAAGGTTGCCTGAGGCACACGGAGGTCCCTGAAATGACATGGTTGTGGGTCGGCACGTCAAACCTGTCAATCCAAATAGTCCCACAAGTGCTCTATGGGACTGACATCGGGCAATTTCACGGCCAAGGAAGAATGGAGACATCGCTATAGTGTTCCAAGAACCACTTGCTTCTTCTTCCAAGAACCACTTGCTTCTTAGCGACATTGCAAGATGCACTGTCCCGTTGGTAGACACCATCACCACAAGGTAAACATCTAACATGAAGGAATGCATGTGGTTAGTGAGGATAGACAGGTAGCCACTGGCATTCAGGGACCCATCCAGTGGTACCAGTGGTCCCAGGTCATAACAGGAAAACATCCCCCAGACATACACACTGCCACCGCCAGCCTGTACTTGACCGACAAGCGTGTCTGGGTGTTGGTTCTTGTGTGTCTGACATCGTATCTGCCACCGCCCATCACTTCTGTAGAGTAGAAACCTTGATTCGTCGGAGAAGGCAACCTTCTCCCACTCTTCCACTGTCCAATGATGGTACTCCCATGCGAACTGCAGGCGTCATTGATGATGGACCTGAGTTAACATGGGCGCCTTGACACAGCGCCGACTCCGGAGACAGGGTTCGCTCTACTGTTATCAGGGACATGTACCTGTGTGCCCCAGCATTCATTTGTGGGGTCAATTGCTGCACTGTTACGCGTCGATTACCCTTTGTCAGTCGAGAGTTATCAGCTTCTCAAAACTAAAACCAAAACGCACTTCTGGGGCCATTTGTTGCAACAGAGGAAAAGAGAAAATTCGAAGTATTTGCTTACATATTTGGGGATTGAAGATTACCTTGTCTATATTTAAGTGTAAATGAGGAAAAGCATTTACACTCATATCAGAAATATGTGTTTAGACTGAAACCTCAAGCATGTGAAGAATTCCAATGAGAAATGGCACATCTCTGTGTGACACTTCATCTACAACTAAGACAGTTTTGTTCAGTACAGCACATTTGTTTCTCTATACTGGGGTTTTTTCAAACTTTTCTGAATTGCAGACAACATGGCAAAAAGTATAGAACTAGGGTGACATGGAAAATAAAAATGCATGTGCTTGTTATGAATAACAATTATCTCAGAGATTTTGAATCATTAGTTAATTATGAGGGTCATTTCAAACGTTTTGGATGCTGTGGGTTATCTCTTGGAAAATGAATTTATTTCACAACATACCTTTTACAGGCCTTCGAAGTAATCTCCATGTTTCATTATGACAGCGGCCCAACGTTTGGGCAAGTCTTATATTCCAGTCAGGACACCTCCATTGTTGAGGCGTCGGATTACTTGGGTCACCTCATTAGAAACATCCTAAATCGTTCCCCGCGGAGTGGCTTCTTCAGTTTTGGGAACAAGTCATAGTCTGGTGGGCTCATGTCAGGACTGTATGGCGTGTGGGGAAGCAATTCCCATCCATACTTTTCCAGAATGTCTCTTACTGTACGGGCAACATACGGCCACGCGTTTTTGTGCAAAATGGTGACACCAGCTTCAAGCATGTTGGGCCTTCTTTTGGTGAATCTTTGGGCACAAACCTTCTGTAGTATTCCGCTGTTACAGTAGTCCCCTTGGGCATTCTGTCTGTTGCTATCACTCCAACCTTGTCATAGGCCATAATCATCATCAACTTAAACTTCGATTGCTGGAGGCAGAATTTTTTCTGGTGAGGTGATTCTGGATGTTTCAACTGAGGGGACTAAGATTTCAGTTCTGGTTCAAAATCTTGTATCCATGTTTCGTCTATAGCAACAACCCTATCCAAAAACTGCTCACCTTCTATCTCGTACCGCTGAAACAATTCTTCTGCGATCCCTTTGCGAACTGCTTGCTGCTCTTCACTCAGATTACAAGGAACCCATTTGACAGTCAATTTTCTCTTCTGTAAATTTTCAGTTAAGATTCTAAAAAACAAAGCGGTAGGTATATTTGCTTCATATGCAATCTCTTCACATGTTTTCTGTCGATCTTCTTTCAAAATGCTGTTGATGATAACCACAGAAGTGTGGTCCATCGCATATGATGGCCGGCTGCTTCTTGGGTCGTCTTCGATGCTTTCCCGGCCTTGGAAGAAATGAGACGCCCACTGTGACACTGTTCTGTGATCCACTACAGTAACCCCACAAACTTCACACAAAGCTTTATGAATTTTGCTAGGGGATTTTTTGTACAAAGTTTCAATTTTAATGTAGGATCGCTGGCTGCTATGGGATATCTGACCTGACTCACTTTCCACCTCCATTTCTAGGCAGAACTTTTGGAACAGGAACAAATTAGCAGCAAACGTAAACACAACTTTGTATACTGAAGTCTGACTCACAACTAGCGCAATGATTGGAGCTATTGCATCATCCTACGGGGAAGCACCTGCGCAGAGTGCAAAACTTTTTAAATGACCTAAGTAGTTAGATATTTATTTTAACTAGTAATAAAATGGCCTTTTTTGTAAATGTCTTAGATTTTTATTTTAGGGTTAAATAATTATAATTAATAGTATAGTTCAAATAGTAAGTTACAATAGATAATTATGGAAAAAAACCCAGCAGTGCTACATTCACTTGAATGGCCCTTCGGTGTTGGCCACACCTCAAGATAACGTGAAAAAGTCACCGCGGCACATAAGGTATGCGAGTTTATATATTTTTACTCTACGATATCTGTACATGATTTGATAATATTGTTAAACAATATATCATACATATCACTAAGCTGTTCTCCGAGATTCATAGCTTAGCTCCACAAACATACAAGAAAAATTTTAACTCCACAAACATACAAGATAAATTTTAACTGATTATTTACTTACCATTGCCATATCAAGCTTCCCCATTTACAGCAATCTTGACACACAACTCGGGCTTCACTGACATCCACCACACGACATACACAAGACCTTCTGTACTTCATGCTCATGATCTTTTTCTAATGCAGACACTCATGAATCTTATCCTCCCGTGACTTCCTTGGCCTTCTTCTACCTTTCTTACCTGCCACTTGGGCTGAAATTTTTTCTTAATAAGTATCTTACCAGTCATTCTTTCAACATGGCCAAACCACCTGAGAATATTAGTCTCCACTTTACTTACTGACAACATTGTGCCTTACATTACACAACTGTAGCACATCTACATTCCTCACATGATCAGAGAGTGTCTTGCCATAAACTCCCTGTAAGTAATGCATCTCTCCAGCACACAGACGACTGCTATGTCTTATCTGAGGTACCTAGGTTTCACACTTTCATACACAGCCATGCAAGACTCTCTTGAGAACCCATCACTCTAGTGAAATCCTCCTAAGGCAGCTAAGACTTTCAATTAAAAATTCACTCACCTACTAATTTCACCATCTAATTTGTTCTCTCTGTCAAACATGCTTCCTAAATACACAAACTCATTCACCCGATCAATCACTGTACCATTTAGACTTATCTTGCATTCAGTACTAACAGTTCCTCTCTCAAAGACCATAACTTTGGTTTTTCCCTTATTTATACTCAGTTTGAATTTCATGCAAACTTCATACATCCAGGACAACATATGCTGCAACTCACTTTTGCTCTCTGCCAACAGGACAGTGTCATCAGTCTACAGGAATCTGCACACATGGATATCACCAAGACATAAACCAGTATTATCTATTTTGGCATCACGCATGCACGCATCCATAAATATATTAAACAGCCATGGTGACATTACACAACCTTGTCTGACTCCTGAACCAATAGAAAACCATTTCAATAAAACACCATTCACTTGTACACAAGCTGTACTTGTCAGCATACATGGCTTTTACACTATTAAGTACATTCCCAGTAACACCATATTTACTCGGTACTTTCCACAAAAGTATTCTATTTGCTCGGTCATAAGCTTTCTTTAAATCTACGAAGGCAGCAAAAACTTCCTTACCAACAGCTAGATACTTTTTTATCATCATGCCTAATGCAAAAATTTGATTAGTGCAATCCTTACCATGCATAAAACCACTCTGAAGAACATCCCACACTTTTTCTGATGTAAGACCTCATACCTTTTCAACAATGACCTTTTTTTTTTTTTTTTTTTTTTTTTTTTTTGATTGGAGGTTTAACGGCCATTGTGAGCAACTCAATGGGCTATAAGCAGTCGCCCGTCCCTAATTTAGGGTCACTGGTTCCAGGGAAGGGAGAGAGCCAGTGCCGTAAGACAAACACAACATCCATGCCTGACCGGGATTCGAACCCGGACCCCTTACGGACGAATGATCAGAGGCCAACGCCTTAGACCACTGCGCCACCGGGGCGGCCAATGACCTTTCCAAACACTTTCCCTGACACACTCAGTAAGTTAACACCACAATAGTTAAAATAGTATTAGTAATCCGAATTTCTTGGCGTAGAATATAAATAAAAGTTTCCAAGCTTTCGCACATCAACCAGATGGTTTTTTCAAGGAAGGTAGGCAGCTAACTGCTAGCTGTCCACCTTCTGAACTATTAATAATTTCTATTTCCATAACTTTTCCATGGTTGACCATCCTTCTCAAGTGTGGTAGGTCCACAATATCTCACACTAGAGTCCATTATAGTATTGCTTTGCGTCTTTTTAATCAGTATAGTACACCGGGTGGGCGATCTTAATGAGAGATGGATTTGTCTTCACGGGGTGCTCCACTGGTCAACAATGACACACACACAACAGCATCAAGGGCCTATATGAATCTTGGAAACTAACATAATTTTAAGCCTCAATGTAAATTATTGTGGATAGATACCAGCTAGTTCTGTGTGACATTGGCCAAAAGACCCCAACTCACTGGGTTTTGTTCCAAAATTCTTAGGTTGAATGACCAACTGGAACTGTCAGCTGTGGGCTAATTCCCACACTGGTGTACTATCCTTGTTAAACAATATAGTGCGTTTAATAGATACATGGGTTGTACCAAAAGTAATAAAAGAGTGGGCATAACTTTATTAACCGACAGAGGTCGTTCAAATGTATAAAATCAACGAACAAAAATAATGACTTTGGTCAGCGACAAAGGTGCAGAACATCGTTTCCTCCACACTTTACACTTTTACGTCACAGTGTTTGAACTCTAGTGCTTATACTTATACATGAGCTTCGAACTACGTTCCACAGTGTACTAACATCTGTTGATGGACCCATAGTGGGTCTGAAAGAACTCATGTTTTTAAGGCATTTTTAACCTGTATATATATTAAATGCTTTTAATTCGTGATACATTTTAATTTGTGTTAATCGTGCTCAGATGGCGGAATAATCCTGTATATAACTCATAGCACGAAATTCTTTGTGTTGAATAGTTTACCTAGTCAATCCGATTGAATTAAATTACTGTCTTCAGGTGGACTTACCGTAATAGTTTACCTATTCAATCCGATTGGATTAAATTACAGTCTTCAGGTGGACTTACCCTACCGTCCTGCTCATGGATGAATATGGTAAAAAAAACTGTAAAACATTTTTATTCATTTCATGGCATCACTTTTCAAAAAGGAAAAGGTGTAATCCGCGAACTGGAAAACCATTACCCTCAAGTAAACAAAGATGCAATTCGCTTATTTTGTAGATTGCGAACGTTTATCAGAATTCGCTCTTTAAACAGAAATGCAGTATTAGTATCACAAAGAAAGGCCTAGCAGAAAACACAGAAATGGATACGTTCAAATACTGGGAAGAAAACCTGTACCTGATTTTTAGTGAACAAAGGATGCTTCCCAAATCAAGCTAGAAATGTAAGTTAAAATTTTTCCCCCTTTGGTTGAGAAGGAATTTACATGTAAAAATATTTACGACTTGTAAAATGGCACAATGTGTCCCGATCTGCATAATTAACCCTCAAGTAAACAAAGATATTCAAAATATTGTAAACAAAATTTCTGGGGTATTGGGTTTAATTACGAGAATTTCAAATAATTTAACAATTAAAACATTAAAAATGTTGTACTACAGTCTGATTTATCCATGTTTGACTTATTGTTTATTAGTATGAGGGCAAAACTACTAAGACTAATTGATATAAATTACAATCATTACAAAATAGGATGGTCAGAATTTTAAATAATGTTAGGGGAATTAACTTAAATATGAGGCTATGGATAAATTCTTATGGATTTTTAGATATTGAGAAATTAAGGAAATTTAGATTGTTAGGATTCATGTATAAAAGAATAAAAGAGAATAGGTATCAACATTTAATTCAACTGAACACTGTAGGTCACGGCTATCAAACAAGAGATAGAAATGCATTTTTGTTACCAATGCCTAATACTTTAACCCAAAAAAGATTTATTGATTACCAGGGATTGGTGTTATGAAATAACCTACCTTGTCAATTAACACATATTAATAATTATAATTATTTTTGAAAGCAACTAAAAAAATATTTGCTAACAAATTAAAGTATAACATTCTATGGTAAAATTTATTAATCAGACCAGATATGAGTAAATTTTATATGTGCAGGGCATTTGACTTGACTACATACTTTAGGGGAATTGTGATTCACTCAAGCTATATATACTGTATATAGCCTTTTACTTAGTTTCCTGTTCTGTGGTTACCCTGTACATAAGTATTCACATTATATATGTTGTTTTTCTTAACACTATATGTTATAAAATTAATTTTGAAATGTAACATAGTCAAATGTAACCCCATAACGAAATAAATGAAATGAAATGCAAGCTGATTTTTGTTAGTTCAAAGCTCCTAAAATATAAACTTACTAATTCAAAAATTGTGGTCTTAGAACGAAAAAATATCTTAGAGAATACAATTAGAAACGTTTTTGGAGAAATAAGATATATCTTCTACAATGTGATTACAGAATTGTAGAAAACAGAAAACTTAAATTCTATGATCAGTGCTTTAGAATGGCATAAATTTTCCCTAGATATATATGTATTTAATAGGTGACACACAGAAAACAAGGCACAAGAGGAAAACAAGTATTATCATTTGTACAACTGCATTTTTATTTTTGTTACCGGCAAAACACAGTGTTCAGAAAAGTTTTTCCAATGCTGTGTTTTATAAATAATCAACTGTTAATTAGTAGCTGAGTCTTTTGCATAATACACAATGATGTGTTTATATGCCCAATACTGTAATGTTAAAAACATATGTTTAAAGTTTAAATATTTTTTTTTTAACTACAGTGATGATAGTTTATCATTTTCATTCCCTTTACTGTAGTGCTTTACAGTTATGTAGCTTTTCCTTCACTTTTAAACTGATTATTATTTCTGCAGAGTATGATCCAGGAACTTGCTGACAAGAGTAAAGAAGTGGGATTAAATATGAACTTTCAGAAGAAAAAAGTGATGTACAATGCTTTTACAAGAAATGAAGATTTATCGATTGATGGAGAAAAGCTGGAGATAACAGATGCGTACGTTTATCTTGGACAGCAGATATCAAGTTAGGGTCACATTGATGAAGAAATTAATCGGCATATAAAACTTGCCTGGAGAGCTTTTGGAAGAAACAGTATAATTTTCAAGAGCAATATGTCATTATGTCTTAAAAGAAAAGTGTTTGATCAATGCATCCTTCCAGTGCTTATGTATGGTGCAGTGACGTGGACCTTAACTAAAAGAGACATACAAAGACTGCAGACAACTTAAAGAGCATGGAGAGGTGCATGCTTGGTGTAACTAGGAAAGATAAGAGGAGGAACTCGTGGATCAGAAAAATGATAAGAGTAGAAGACATCATGATCAGAGTAAAATCCCTGAAATGGCAATGGGCTGGACATATTGCCAGAAGGACACACCATCGATGGACAGCCGAAATTTTAGACTGGATTCCAAGGGACAGGAAAAGACCCAGAAAAAGACCACATGGGAGATGGATGGATGCGGGAGTAACATGGAGGAGATTGGCACAAGACAGACTGTTGTGGAAGAAACTTGGGTAGACCTTCATCCAGCAGTGGATTGATAGTGGTGGACAATGATGCTGACGATGATATAAGTTTTTAAGATTTTTAAAAATTCACAAAACATGTGTTTTTAATTACATGTTTCAACACATTGCATTGAAGAATTTTCTGGAAGCACAAGAATAATGTGTATATGTTACTGGCCAAACCTGATTTTAGGACAAACTAGTTTATCCGAAGCACAATAGGACAAAAGGACAAACTAGTGTGTCGTATCATGCTTCGGATAAACTAGTTTGTCCTAGGAAGAACCAGTTTACAAGTATAGTAAACACGTTATACTGAAAAATAAAGGTGGAGCTTCCAGGAGAAACTGGTTTGGCCTAGTCTTAATTAAACTGACCTTCATTTGCACTTTAATCTATAGGATATGGAGACAAAATGAGGGGAAATGAAATGAATTATCACTCATTATATACTCAGCACATTTATTCACTTAGTAGAGATTTTTTTTTTTTTTACATAGACACCTATTCGATGAACAGGTTATTTACTTATTATTACACGGTGAACTATGGTGGCATTTTGAGTTGCAGAGTATTGATTTTTTTTTTACATAGACACCTTTTCGATGACCAGAAATTGCTTTTAAGGAAACCTTGTCCCATCCCGACTGAATTTTTGATCGCTGCAGTTCTCAATGAAATCTCATTCTCCTGATTAACTTACATAATAAGTGATAATTTATTTATTTCCCCCTCGATTCGTCTCCATATCCTATAGATTGAAGTGCAAATGCAGGTCGAACCAGTTACAACTAGGCCAAACTAGTTTGTCCTGGAAGCTGCACCTTTATTTCAGTACAATCTAGTTTGGATTAGGCCAAACCAGTTGGTCCTGGAAGCTGCACCTTTATTTCAGTATAATCTAGTTAGGACTAGGGCAAATCAGTTGGTCCTGGAAGCTCCACCTTTACTTCAGTATAATCTAGTTTGTCCTATTGCGCTTCAGATAAACTAGTTTGTCCTAAAATCGGGTTTGGCTGGTAACATATATATCGGATGTGGACCTATCCTTCATATATCTTAATAGTTGCAAAATACGTTTTTGGAATAAAGTCTTATAGAATGGACAGAATATTAGTGATGAAGAAGTGGATATATACTCTTTTTGGGGAATTTGCAGGAGAGACCTAAGAATTATCACATCAACAATGTGTACCATTATGGAATTTTCAGGAGGTATGTTTTTACATATTTGTATGAATTGTTCAGTATATGACAAAAAATATGATACAATTATTATGGTGTGTTTCACATTATAAGTATTCAATATTTTATAACATATTACAAAAATCAGAAATGGTTACTGATTTAAATAAACTACAATAGCAAAAGTCCACATGTACCTTTTTTTGGTGACTCTGAAGAATTAGGTGTAACTACGACTTTTCTTGGCCTTCCTCTGCTGCGGCTGAGTTTCCCAGAAGCTGTTACAGAAAACAAATGTTTCACATGAAACTGAACAAAATAGCTTCATGGATACTAATTAAAAGAAAAACACTTTTAAACATAAAATAGATGTGTAGATTAAAATCAAAATCACAAATGGACATGGATATAATTTTGTTTTTGTTTTTATGCAGGAAATTAACTAGTCATTTGCATACATTTGGCATGAAAATGTTTTATGACTAGTTAATTTCCTGCAGAGAGAGAGATCGACATCGATTTACGCAACTTATGGACTTTAAGAGAGGCCTGAACATCTGGCTGAAAACTGCAGGGTGGTCGGAGCGCCATATAACCCGCCACATGGATTGTTCTGACCATACCATCTGACTGTGTTGGGAGCAGTGGACGTGATAGAACTGCTACATGGCGGAGCGGCTCCGGACGGACCAGGAGGACCACCTGTAAAGAGGATCGACGGATTATGCCCCAGGAATGAACAGATCCCACGGGGACCCGGTCTACTATACAGGCAGATGTAGCAGCTCCTGTGTGCCCATGAACCATTTCCCGACGCCTTACGCAAGTGAATCTGCGATTCCAGCGCTCCTTACATGTGCTGCCATTAACACCAGAACAGTGCTGGCTCCGTGTGCAGTGATGCCAGGCCAGAGCGACATGGAACGCTACAGACTGGTGATGTGTGGTGTTTAGCAATGAGTGCCGCTTTGTTTTGGAAACAGATGATCATTGTGTCCGGGTGTGGAGGTCCCCGGGTCAACAGCACAATCCCAACCTCACTATCGGTTGCCACACCTCCCCCACTGCAGGCATTATGATCTGGGAAGCCATTGCCTTTGATAGCCGATCAGCTCTAGTAGTGGTACATGGATCATTGACGGGCCAGCGGTGTGTGGATAAGATTCAACGGCCCCACGTGCCCCCTTTCCTGACCGGGATTCCAGGTGCACTATACCAGCAGGATAATGCCTGCCCGCACACAGCTCAGGTTGCCCAGGACTGCCTACGTCATGTCCAGACACTTCCATGGCCCGCCTGCTCCCCGGACGGGTCCCCTATTGAGCATGTGTGGGACCAGTTGAAACGCCAGTTGCCGCTGTGCTGCACTATCCTGGATTTGGAGCACACTGTCCAGCACATGTGGGCCAGTCTGCCACAGGACAACATCAGACATCTGTTCGCCTCCATGCCAGACCGTATTTGCCACACGAGGCGGTGCGACGTGCTATTGAAGATGACCGGACTGTGTGCCACAGATCCCTCTGTAATTGTCCTGCAGTTCTGTTTTTGCCATCATGTGTATCATTACATCCATAAAATTTCAGTTCAATCAGACGCTTTCTTCTTGGTGCGCAGATTTCATTGTTCGTGAGCGTACTTCGAGATACTCCCTAATACATATACGAAGTATTAATACATATACAAAGTGGCTATAGTACATATACAAAGTAGCCATAGTGTTGTAGTCTTAGTTTTATGCAGTACTCTAATGTGCTGCAACAAGTACATGTGGAGCTTGTTTTTTTTTTTTTGTTTTTTTTGTGTGTTTTTCTTTTTAGTTTTTGAGATTATAAGTAACTAATAAGCTCGGAAGGAAAGAAAATAACATAAAAATGAGGCACTTTTAGTGAAGAAGTTACGGAGCGTACTCCCTGTATTGTCACACTGAAGAATGTGGAATTTGTCATTGAAGAAAATATAGTACGTTCTTGTAGTAGCCTTTTTCTGTATATGACAGAATCAATGCATTGTTTCTAATGGCAGGAAGAATGCAACACAGCACTGAGTTTCTCTGAACCCTCAGCTGTTTAATCAAAGAGTAAAAAAAATTACCTTTGAACAGTATAAAAAATTAATAAAAAAAAAGTCACTGTTATAAGCACAATTACTCCTATATGTGTTGTCCTATATTATTTGACTTATTCTATATCTAAATATATATTTACTTTATTTTTTCCTGGGATCCTGGAAAATTTGACCTAGGCCTATTACAAAAAATGAGGCTGGAACCAGTGCTGCCAGAGAATTTTACCTGACATCAGTAGACCAGAGCTCTAGAAATCAGTAGATCAGATTTTTTTGTTGACATATGCCTCACCTTACAAAAATAATGTACTGCTGGATGTAATCTCAATATGAAGAAACATTTAAAATCTACTGGTATTTCAAATAATACCAGTATTCCACATACTGCTATTAAACCTGAAATAAAATTCAAACCAATACAATCTTGAGTCACCTTTTTATAAGATATTACCAATGATCAACTTTATAAAATAATGCTCAGCTTTAAAACCAATGTTGGTGTAAATAATGGTGACATTTGTCTTTTAATATAGTCTCAACTGGATCGGTCCCACTTATTGTCTTCCTAAAAACAAACAGTTTTATACTTAAACACTTCTTTCTAAACGATACCCAAATGTTTCCAAAGTACGTGAAATAAGTGCTATACTCAAAAAGTATCATTACCACAAATATCGTACTATAGGTGCTTTTGAAATATTCTGCGTTTTTTCAAAACTAGGGAAAATCTTTGTATAACAGACTGTTAACTTTTTCATAATAAAAGAATATTCCATGAAAACCAGTATTAATTTAAAACACTTGGTCACTTTATGGTATTAATTTGCACAACAGTCATGAAAAGTTGTAAAACCCCAACTTGTCAGTTGGGATCCTTGGTTATAGTCTATTGCACAGATGCACCCTCCTGTCAACATATTGAACTGGGAATCTTGATTTGTTGGAACAAGCTACCCTGTTTACAGCCTTCCATGGTTCATTGTAGATGTTGCTTCACCAACTGTGGCTTCATATCCCTTTGACATGCTATTAATAAGGGTACCACTGCTGCCATTGTGCCATCGCATGTCGAATGGCTTTTTACAAACCAACGTACATGCCTTGTCGTCGAATGCTGACATTATCTTCTCCACATTGTGGCCCTCCATTCTGATATTACAATACAGGAGAGGCTGTGCTAACCTGGAATATCAACAGCCCATTCATACCCACAGTTTCCCCTGATAGTGCAGGTTTTGATGCAGCTGTGGTACACAAAAGCACCCCATGCACAAACCCCAGATGTTCTGCAAACACACAGATGGAACACCCACCTTTTTAGTAATGACTATCTGCCCACAATAAAATTTGCTAAGGTTGCATGTTTACCTATAATGATAGATATAACTACACTATGAAGCAATTAGATATCTGCCCCATTTACATTGATGAGCCATTAAGACCACCCCCAGCCTAGAGAAACGAGTGTGCATGGAGACCGAATGGTGGTGCAGGTGAAGTTCACAGAGCAGTATATATACAACC
Source organism: Macrothele yani (assembly GCA_039090855.1). Taxonomy (NCBI): domain Eukaryota; kingdom Metazoa; phylum Arthropoda; class Arachnida; order Araneae; family Macrothelidae; genus Macrothele; species Macrothele yani. The sequence goes on along the minus strand of CM077019.1, from coordinate 2,606,387 downwards.
CGAGGACCAGCTTTAGGTTAGTAGAGTGTTCGGAGTAAGAATGGGAAAAGCTGCCAATTTATTGGAATTTGATAAAGGACAAATTGTGATGGCATGGCACCTCGGAACTACGATCTTGGAAACGGTGCGGCTTGGGGGTTGCTCGTGTACCACTGTAGTAAGAACATATCAAAAGTGGTGCACAGATGGCCGAACGACGAACCGTCATCCAGCCGTGGGTCGCCCGCAGCTCATTGATGCCAGAGGGAAACAGAGACTGTCGGGCATTGCTCACAACGACCGCAGGTCCACAGTGCAACAAATCCTCCGCAGCTACAACAGTGGTGATCAGGGCAATATGTCACAGCACACAGTTCATCGCAGCCTTCTGTGCATGGGTCTGCGTACCTAAAGACCCAGCCAGGTCCCCAATCTCACTGCACATCAATGCCAACAAAGCATGAAATGGGCCCAAGAACATGGAGATTGGACGAAGGAATCAAGATTCCTGGTCTATCATTTAGACGGCCAAGCACAGATATTCAGATTACCAATGGAGGCTATGGCACCTGGATGCACTGTTGGGCAGAAACAGGCCAGTAGAGGCGGTGTTATGCTGTGGGTGATGTTTTCTTGGGACACTTTAGGCCCCATTATCCCAATAGCACAATCCCTCACAGCAGTCAGGTATCTGAACATTATTGCGGAGTAAGTTCACCCATTCATGGCAACTATATTCGCTGCTGGTGATGGCCATTACCAAAAGGATAATGCACCATGCCACACTACCAGAATAATCAAGAAGAGGTTCAACAAACATGCTGGTGATTTTCTGTTAATGCCTGGCCTTTAAATTCACCTGACATGAACCCAATCGAACATTTGTGGTTTGTCTTGGAAAAGCGGGTTCACGCTAAATCACCACCACCCTGAACTGTACGGGAACTGGAGGACCTGCTGTTGACATTATGGTACCAGATACCCCAGGATACATAACACCCCCTCATCGAATCAATGCCTCGCCAAGTGGTGCCTGTTTTGTGGGTTAAAGGGATGTTATAGGTTATTAGGTAGGTGGTCATAATGTAATGACTCATTGGTGTATATCCAGCAGATGTTTTTGGCTTGCTTCATTATTGTGGTGTGGTAGGGCAGGACTGTGGATGAATGTAGTGTGTATAATAAATTATACAGGGTAATTCAAAATGATTCATCTGATTTCATTAGATCATAGCTCCGTAAAAATCAAGGTAATAATAGAGTGCCACACATTAAAATGAAAAGAAATGCAGCAAGTTTACAAATGTGGTAGATAACGCAATGTAAACTCGTTGTGTTTTGATGGACATGTCCTAGATGGCGCTGAGTATATGCACCTGGACGAAAGATTGTCATTGTGAAAAATGGTGGCTGCACAACAGAAAGCATTTTGGTATCACGAAGGTGGCCTGCCAGATCTCTGGACCTGACCCCTTGCAACTTTTTCTTATGGGGGTATGGTAAGGATAATGTGTATATGCCACCATTGCCCACAATGCTAGATGAACTCAAAGTTCGCATTTATAGTGCTCTGCAGTCGTTAACAACAGACATGCTTGATCACGCATGGCAGGATTTCATTATCGCCTTGACATAGTTCCCGTGACAAGCGTAAGTCATATAGAACATTTATAAGGCATGAAAAACAAATTTGGACAGTTTTTTTTAAAATCCTATGTACATTTAATTGCTGTATATTTTGAAACACATAAAATACAGGCATTTGAAATTGGACAAATCCTTTTGAATTACCCTGTACTTTCGGCATATATTAGGGATGCATGCAAGGGGGATTCCAAAAGAGATAACACTGGTTTATATCTTTGAAATTTCCATGTTGTGATATACTACAGAGATGATGCACATATAAAGAAACAGTGATAAGCCCTTGCCAGCATAGTTCAATGGGGAAAACATTTGGCTCTGGAGCAGAAGGATGTGGCTTCGAGTCTCACCACCCGCAAATTGGGGTTTCACATTGGCAACCAAATGCCAAAATGGTCCTTCTACTTCAGAATAGGAGGGGGGAGAGAAAATCACTCATAAGACAGAATGGATGACATATCATTGATACCATTGTGATTTAGTGTGTTAGGGTTTTTTAGATTAAAAGTTGCCAAAAATGCCAACATTACTTATAAATATGAAGTGTAAATGTATGATTTTGTTGGATAACACAATTTACTAACACCACTATTTGTTTCCTATGAATATTTCTCTCAATATATTGAGACACTAATAACATGCATTCACTTCTATCTATTAATATATTTAACACTATGTCTAATTGATGTTAGTTATTTTACATCTTGACTTGTGCTTCTTATGAAGGGAGATCAAGACTTGTCAGGTCATTTTGGCCATTTTCCTGATCTCCCTAGCTGTTATATGCCTACTAATTTGTTATTTCTAATGAGTGTTTTGTGTGTGTATGATAGCAGCTAAACCAATAAATTAAATTGGATCTACTGGCCACTAGTCATTTGAAAAGTGTGTGATGTTCCTTTCACACATCTAAAATTCATAAGAATTCCTTTTTTTTTTTGCTTCAAACAAAAAAAGAAAAAAAAAGGAAGAAAGAAAAAAAGTGTCATGCTTCTTCCACACATTGTCTGGAATTTGTGAGAATTCCATCCACAGAGAGTTACCTCAAGTACGGTTTGTGGCGGACACGAAACCTGTGATTTCATGCTTCCACTCTTCTCAGAGAGAGGGGTGATATATGTGACATACTACAGAGGTGCCGCACATGTCAAGATGGCAAGTAGCAGTGATAAGCCCTTGCCAGTGCAGCTTAATTGGGGAAGCATTTCACTTTGGTCCATTTGGCAGAGAGCAAAAGTGAGTTGCCAAATACATCATACCGAATATACGAAGTTTGTATGTAATTCAAACTGAGTATAATTAAGAAAAACAACAAAGTTATGGCTTTTGGATGTTGAACTTTTACTACTGAATGCAAGAACAGTCTAAATGGTACAAAGATAGACTAAGTGAATGATTTTGCATATTTAGGAAGCATATTTGACAGAGAAAACAGGTTACAAGGTGAAATCAACAGGAAGGTAAATTACATTTTGAAAGTCATAGCTACCTTAGGAGGATTTCACAGGAATGATGGGTTCTGGAAAAGTTCCCGAATGGTTGTGTGTGAAAGTGTAATTGTTCCTACTCTGACGTACAGCAGTGAAACCAAGGTACTGTGGAAGATATAGTAGTTGTTAGTGTGTGCTGGGGACGTGTGCTACTTAAGAGGGTTTTCAGTGGAAAAACATGTTCTAATCATGCATGGAACAAAGATATGTTGCAAATGTGTAATAGGAAGCATAATGTTGTAATAAGAAGCATAATGTTGTAATAAGAAGCATAATGTTGCAACTGGTCAAACCACAAATTCTTGAGGTGGTTTGACCATGTTGAAATAATGAGTGGTAAGATGCTAACTCAGAGAATTTATTCAGCCCAAGTAGCAGAAAAAAATAATAATAATTAGAGGAAGGCCATCGAAATCATGGGTGGAACAGATTGAGTAATGTCTGCTACAGGTGAAGAAAATACAAAGTACAAAGTCTTGTGTGAGACATGTGATGGATATCAGTGATGCTCAAGTTGTGTGCCAAGATTGCTACAAATGGAGAAATTTGATACATCAGCAGTAGGTAAAATCATAACACCATCTGTAATTTTTGCTGTCCACCTTCCTTATAAAAAACATCTGGTTGATGTGCAAAAGCTTGGAAGCTTTTGATTCTATTTTATGCCAATAAATTCAGATTGCTAGTATAGTTATATTTGTACTACTACTTTAAGCATAGTTGGCATACAGTTCCTTGTTATTAATTGCCATCTGTAATTTCATTTTGGCAGATGATCTTGCTTTGAACAGCTAACCACTGAATCTAAAAAAAAAAAAAAAAAAAAAAAAACTGCAAAGTGATATGTACATATGTAAATTTTTTTTACATAAAAATGATAAGTGAGAACACAAATGTAGTTCTTATATTTCTTCAGACACATATACTAATCCATCACAGCATTTTTTGTAATTGCTTAAAGTTAATATATTTGGAAAAGTTGAGGATACATAACTGTTGGCCTCTTTTGTAGGGCAATCTCATACACACAATTGATCATTAAAGAAGCATCAGCAAAATTATTACCTTTTGCCAACAGCTTCATGGCGAAAGTTTGTTTGATACTTTTTGGAGGCCTACCTCTGCCTCGTTTTGGAAGAGCAGGATCTAAAAATTGAAAAAGAAATGTACAGATTATTTTCAAAGCACATGAAGCAATTTGAGTATAAATGACCAAACTGACAGATAACAAACACTATAACTAAACTGAGTATAAATAAGGGAAAAATCAAAGTTATGGTTTTTGAGCAAGGAACTGTTAGCACTGAATGCAAGATAAGTCTAAATATCACAGTGATTGACCAGGTGAATGAGTTTGTGTATTTAGGAAGCATGTTTGACAGAGAGAACAAAGTGGATGGCAAAATTAGTAGGCAAGTGAATTCTTCTTTGAAAGTCATAGCTGCCTTAGGAGGAAACACAATAAAAATAAAAAGTGAACTCCGTTTATTAGGCGTAGAAAATAAGGGAAACAAAAGATGCTAGCTTTCACTACCTCCGGGTAGCTTCATCAGGCATTTAGTAGTTAAAGATCGCAGAAGCAACTGGAACAAATGTATTTCTGAGAATATAATTAAATTCAAAATAAGTAAAACACTTGCACGATGTCACGGGTTGTTTGATCCCAGGGCCGGGTGGTCACGTGTAACTTCTAGGAGCCGGTGCCATATGAAAGGAAGGCTCGTGGTTACATCTTTGTTACACACATTCCGTCGCGTGATGATCTCGATGGTTTCGCGAAGCGCAGTAGCTCTTGCGCTGACGTACGGTGCTAGTTTCTTAAAATCTCCCCATCTGGGAACTGCCCTTTCAGATGCAACATCACGGGCTAGTGCCGTCGTAAGCTTTCCGGCCTTAACGTCCCTTTGGTGTTCAGAAAAACGGATCTGGAAGGATCTTTTTGTCATCCCGATGTAGGACTTAACGGATGCGTCAGGATAATCCAAAGGAATAGCATAGACTCCGGCTTCAGTGAGCGTAGAAGGTGATGCGCGTTGGTCTGCTGAGAGAATATCTGACAAAGGTCTAGGAGCCGTCACGCCGATATCATAACCTAGCCTTCGGAGAGCATTCTTCAGGAAGTACGTTAGCCTAGGAACGTAGGGAACCGAACCCACGAACCGGGCTGGCTGTGCCGTGGGGTTGGCACGAGGCTGTGGGAGAGCAGTTTTTGCAGCCTTTCTGACTATTTGGTCGATTGCGATCATGTCGTATCCCGCTGCAGCCGCTAGGTTTCTAATGCTACGGATCTCCTCCTCGCATTTGGCTTTGTTCGATGAGAGTTCGAAAGCTCGCTTTGCTCTGTACTTAAAAAGGGCATATTTGCGTGCGGCCGGGCCTGCTGAGTCAGGTAGTATGGGGTTGTCCACGTGGGTAGGTTTGTAGTAGACCTCTGTGCTAAGAGCACCAGAGGGTAATCTTCTTACTAGTACATCCAGAAAAGGTAATGCACCTTCGGACTCATAATCTGCTGTGAATTTAATATCCGGGTGCGCATCATTCATTCTGGCGAGAAAATCACTTAGGCTGGCTTGTCCATGCTGCCAAACAAAGAAAATGTCGTCAGCGTACCTTAACCATATTTTAGGAACTGTGGCCGACGATTGCAAAAGTTCATTTTCGAGAGGTCGGAGGACCGCTTCAGCAAGGACCGCCGACATCGAGGACCCCATAGGCACCCCTTTGTTTTGTTTGTAAATTCTGGATCGGAAGCTGAAAAATTTGAGTCCGTGACTGCATCCAGTAGTTTGGATATAGCTTCCACAGTTTCCGAAGGGTACAAGTTCGAGTCAGCGATAGAGCACTTCAGGTTTGTGGTGGCTTCATGCACCGGCACTGAGGGGTATAAAGATTCGATGTCAAAGCTTCCAATTATGTCGTCTGGAGACACTGTCGTGGATCTCACTCTGGAAACGAAGTCAGCTGAGGAGAGTAGGACACCTTCGGCTATCGGTAGGAACGGCCGCAAGAAGGACGAGAATGCTTTTTCCAAATTAGCTGAAGGGGCGCATTTCCTGCTAACAATAGGTCTGATTGGATTGCCGCGCTTGTGATGTTTAAGTCGAGCAAAAGGAGAGGAACTTTAGGTCCCGGAGGGATCTTGGCAGCCTTTCTAAGTACTTCAGGAAGCGTCTTCATTCTTGCTATTCGCTTAATCTTCGCCACCCACTTGTTAAGCGGATTTACAGCTTGCAGAATGGAATCAGACTGGGTGATGAACTCCTCCAGCTTCCTGCAGTAGTCGGATTCGTCCATTACTGCAATTTGCCCGGACTTGTCTGTGAGGGTGAAGATCAGGGAGTGGTCTTTCTTGAGGTTGGAGACATATTTGGGTATTCCCGGTGCTTTTCCGATTCGGTGTTGTTTAACAGCACGAGTTAATCTGTCAACACATCCGAGTCTAATCTGGTCCCTTTCTTGGAGCGGAACACTCTGTAGGACGCTCTCAATGGCGGGAATAACGGCCTTAAGTCCGACTGGTTGGTAAAATGCAAATTTTGGTCCTTTTTGTAGAACTTTCATCTCTTCCAGTGAGAAAGACCGGGAAGAGACATTGACTATGGGAATAGCTGGCGGGTGCCGGGGAGGTCCAAGTTCATCTCTCAGGTTGGCTAGTTTGCACTGGTGCTTCGCCGATAGGGAGCTGTATTGGCGCCTTGAAAGCATATTAACCCTGCGGAGAAGCGCGTCAAACTCCAGCGGTGTAACCTCCTCTGCAAGGCTCGTATAAAGGCGGAATACACGGTTCTGCAAAAACTGCTCTCCCACAGCCTTGTGCCAACCCCACGGCACAGCCAGCCCGGTTCGTGGGTTCGGTTCCCTACGTTCCTAGGCTAACGTACTTCCTGAAGAATGCTCTCCGAAGGCTAGGTTATGATATCGGCGTGACGGCTCCTAGACCTTTGTCAGATATTCTCTCAGCAGACCAACGCGCATCACCTTCTACGCTCACTGAAGCCGGAGTCTATGCTATTCCTTTGGATTATCCTGACGCATCCGTTAAGTCCTACATCGGGATGACAAAAAGATCCTTCCAGATCCGTTTTTCTGAACACCAAAGGGACGTTAAGGCCGGAAAGCTTACGACGGCACTAGCCCGTGATGTTGCATCTGAAAGGGCAGTTCCCAGATGGGGAGATTTTAAGAAACTAGCACCGTACGTCAGCGCAAGAGCTACTGCGCTTCGCGAAACCATCGAGATCATCACGCGACGGAATGTGTGTAACAAAGATGTAACCACGAGCCTTCCTTTCATATGGCACCGGCTCCTAGAAGTTACACGTGACCACCCGGCCCTGGGATCAAACAACCCGTGACATCGTGCAAGTGTTTTACTTATTTTGAATTTAATTATATTCTCAGAAATACATTTGTTCCAGTTGCTTCTGCGATCTTTAACTACTAAATGCCTGATGAAGCTACCCGGAGGTAGTGAAAGCTAGCATCTTTTGTTTCCCTTATTTTCTACGCCTAATAAACGGAGTTCACTTTTTATTTTTATTGTGTTTCACATTAATTGGGCGTACAGAAACCCGTTTTCTTCATCGATTATATATATATTTGTTATCTCTGCTGTTTCCGGGCAAATACAATGGGTTCTTTTGCAGAGTATCGAAGATGCAGAATCAAGTTGGAAGAGGAGAAGTGCCACTTACTTTTCTTAAGCAATTGCAAATCACTGGGTTTCATCCCGAAGTTCCTCCGCTTCAGATCGTCAGTGGATGATAATTGGTTCCGAAGAAAAAAGTCTTTACTTCAAATGCAGACGCTCAATCATCTTATACGCATGAAAAGGATCGCTGTTATGACTCTGGAGAACCGTGTATTCCGCCTTTATACGAGCCTTGCAGAGGAGGTTACACCGCTGGAGTTTGACGCGCTTCTCCGCAGGGTTAATATGCTTTCAAGGCGCCAATACAGCTCCCTATCGGCGAAGCACCAGTGCAAACTAGCCAACCTGAGAGATGAACTTGGACCTCCCCGGCACCCGCCAGCTATTCCCATAGTCAATGTCTCTTCCCGGTCTTTCTCACTGGAAGAGATGAAAGTTCTACAAAAAGGACCAAAATTTGCATTTTACCAACCAGTCGGACTTAAGGCCGTTATTCCCGCCATTGAGAGCGTCCTACAGAGTGTTCCGCTCCAAGAAAGGGACCAGATTAGACTCGGATGTGTTGACAGATTAACTCGTGCTGTTAAACAACACCGAATCGGAAAAGCACCGGGAATACCCAAATATGTCTCCAACCTCAAGAAAGACCACTCCCTGATCTTCACCCTCACAGACAAGTCCGGGCAAATTGCAGTAATGGACGAATCCGACTACTGCAGGAAGCTGGAGGAGTTCATCACCCAGTCTGATTCCATTCTGCAAGCTGTAAATCCGCTTAACAAGTGGGTGGCGAAGATTAAGCGAATAGCAAGAATGAAGACGCTTCCTGAAGTACTTAGAAAGGCTGCCAAGATCCCTCCGGGACCTAAAGTTCCTCTCCTTTTTGCTCGACTTAAACATCACAAGCGCGGCAATCCAATCAGACCTATTGTTAGCAGGAAATGCGCCCCTTCAGCTAATTTGGAAAAAGCATTCTCGTCCTTCTTGCGGCCGTTCCTACCGATAGCCGAAGGTGTCCTACTCTCCTCAGCTGACTTCGTTTCCAGAGTGAGATCCACGACAGTGTCTCCAGACGACATAATTGGAAGCTTTGACATCGAATCTTTATACCCCTCAGTGCCGGTGCATGAAGCCACCACAAACCTGAAGCGCTCTATCGCTGACTCGAACTTGTACCCTTCGGAAACTGTGGAAGCTATATCCAAACTACTGGATGCAGTCACGGACTCAAATTTTTCAGCTTCCGATCCAGAATTTACAAACAAAACAAAGGGGTGCCTATGGGGTCCTCGATGTCGGCGGTCCTTGCTGAAGCGGTCCTCCGACCTCTCGAAAATGAACTTTTGCAATCGTCGGCCACAGTTCCTAAAATATGGTTAAGGTACGCTGACGACATTTTCTTTGTTTGGCAGCATGGACAAGCCAGCCTAAGTGATTTTCTCGCCAGAATGAATGATGCGCACCCGGATATTAAATTCACAGCAGATTATGAGTCCGAAGGTGCATTACCTTTTCTGGATGTACTAGTAAGAAGATTACCCTCTGGTGCTCTTAGCACAGAGGTCTACTACAAACCTACCCACGTGGACAACCCCATACTACCTGACTCAGCAGGCCCGGCCGCACGCAAATATGCCCTTTTTAAGTACAGAGCAAAGCGAGCTTTCGAACTCTCATCGAACAAAGCCAAATGCGAGGAGGAGATCCGTAGCATTAGAAACCTAGCGGCTGCAGCGGGATACGACATGATCGCAATCGACCAAATAGTCAGAAAGGCTGCAAAAACTGCTCTCCCACAGCCTCGTGCCAACCCCACGGCACAGCCAGCCCGGTTCGTGGGTTCGGTTCCCTACGTTCCTAGGCTAACGTACTTCCTGAAGAATGCTCTCCGAAGGCTAGGTTATGATATCGGCGTGACGGCTCCTAGACCTTTGTCAGATATTCTCTCAGCAGACCAACGCGCATCACCTTCTACGCTCACTGAAGCCGGAGTCTATGCTATTCCTTTGGATTATCCTGACGCATCCGTTAAGTCCTACATCGGGATGACAAAAGATCCTTCCAGATCCGTTTTTCTGAACACCAAAGGGACGTTAAGGCCGGAAAGCTTACGACGGCACTAGCCCGTGATGTTGCATCTGAAAGGGCAGTTCCCAGATGGGGAGATTTTAAGAAACTAGCACCGTACGTCAGCGCAAGAGCTACTGCGCTTCGCGAAACCATCGAGATCATCACGCGACGGAATGTGTGTAACAAAGATGTAACCACGAGCCTTCCTTTCATATGGCACCGGCTCCTAGAAGTTACACGTGACCACCCGGCCCTGGGATCAAACAACCCGTGACATCGTGCAAGTGTTTTACTTATTTTGAATTTAATTATATTCTCAGAAATACATTTGTTCCAGTTGCTTCTGCGATCTTTAACTACTAAATGCCTGATGAAGCTACCCGGAGGTAGTGAAAGCTAGCATCTTTTGTTTCCCTTATTTTCTACGCCTAATAAACGAAGTTCACTTTTTATTTTTATTGTGTTTCACATTAATTGGGCGTACAGAAACCCGTTTTCTTCATCGATTATATATATATTTGTTGCCTTAGGAGGATTTCACAGGAATGAGAGTCCTGCATGGCTGTGTATTAAAGTGTAATTGTTCCTACTCTGATGTAAGACAGTGATTTTTAAATTGAATTTCACTTTAAAAAAGAGAGGGGGTAAAATGTTTATTAAAATGACTGGCTGGTTTTGAAGTGACTGTTAGAAATAGGAAAACATGCATTTCATTAGAAAAATTCTTAGAAAATATCGAGTCTCTTTTTCACTAATCGTAAGATCTTAAGAACAAGGAATATGATAGAAAAACATAAAATATAAGAATATAATCACAAAGAAAAGGGGGGGATATGCAGCTTGGTAAGAAAAATTCTGAAAATCACAGTGCATTATCATCCGTGCTTAAAACAATCATTTTTGGACTGCAATCAAATTGAATGGTGAAGTTTGTTTTCGTGAAGCAGTGAAACACTGAATAGTTCAAAAGAAAAGATCTCATGGTTTCATCTCGGTTACCAGTGAATTCAACTCCAGTTTAAGAAAATAAGGGCAATTTGTTGGCCATCAAATTAAATGCTGAATTCCCCCCCCCCCCTTTAAGCAGCAAAACACTGGATGGAAGCAAAAAAAATGATTTTTTTTATTTCAGTCATTTAATTCAAATACATTATTTTCAAATAAGCTTGTTGCTGAAGAATTCCTACTTCTTCACTGTATGGAATGTATTATGCTTAGGATGAGAACAGGGTCGGAAGTTTATTCCAGGAGGCTGAGGGGGGGGGGATGTCTAAAATTATGACCTTATGCATACATAAAATGTTGCTTTTTGAAAAAAATGTACCCTTTTTCTCAGACATGATCTTTTGCCTTCACAAAGTGCCCCTTCGTGATACAAAGTGTCCCTTTTTTCAGATCTTACAACGTTTTGCACACATAACGACCCGCCCCCTTTCTTTTTTTTAATACAAATGTGCCCTTTTTCAGCAAATCAGCCTGCCGTTTTCAGTTTCTAGGGTGAACACTACGAAAGAACCATAGGTCTCACTGATGTCAAAAAGATTTGTTGTTCTTTAGTTGCCCAGACTAAACTTGTGAAAAATATTTCTTACTTAATTTCTGTGACAAAAAGACAAGTTTGCCTAGGGTTTCAATTTTGCGCAATGTGTCATTCTTAACTTTACATTAAGTAAGTTCTATAAAAAGTGTATGTAATAAGTAAGGACACATACAAGTGAACATAAAACATGAATGGAAAAATTGTTACCTTTTCCTGATGACTGAACATCTTGTACACCTGCAGCTTTACTAGATCTGCCATTTCTATGCTTAGCAAGAGCTATATGGGGAAAAGAAGAGAGATAAAGGAAAAACGTAAATAAATAAGTAACATTTTGCCATATTGGTGTAAGCAATGACTTCGTGGTTTTAAACATGCACTTTAAATTTTATGATTATTTACCTTTGTGTCTTTCCTAACAACTCTATAAGATTTGTACTGATTTATGAAAGTTCATTTAAGAGTTTTTCATGAGTTGACGATAACATAGGAACTTTTTAAATTTTAATATCTCTGAGAATACACAGTTTTCCATTTCTTAGTCACTAAATGTACAGGAGATCTTTCGGGGTCACCTGCGACTCCCATCTTCAGATGTTTGACTAACAAAGTGGGATAACCTACAGAGTTATATAGTTAAAAATCAGTGACGTAGGGTAGGTATCTGACACATGCACAGATCAAGCAAAAAATGGATAACTTATCATAAACATAGGAAACGCAATAAACAAAATTAAGTTAAATAAATCACGATCTACGAGCATTTTCCAAGGGTAAGACATGATACGGAACATCATCATTACAGACACTCTTTTTGTGTTTAATATATACAAGCTTTCGGTAATTAAAGTCAAAAACCTGTTAGGTGGTGACGCAAGGATGGTGACATTGTCCCAATTTGTGCTATATTCACCACTGTGAACAAGGCTGGCTAAAGATGTGTTTTGTGAACCCATCTTTATATTGATGATGGGGAAGCGACATCCAAAAGAACTTTAGGCCCCTTGTAGTAGCCCTTGCTGTTACAAGGGGCCTCAAGTTCACAGACCTTGCAATAGTTTCTATGCAGGTACGAGTATATTAACAAGAGAATGTGAAAAAATATCAGTTCAATAAGTGGAATTTTTTTATACCAATGAGGATAAGGTGTTCTTTGTGGGAACGAAAACTCAGAGATCTGTGTCATTTATTTTTATAACAGAGTCAAAAAAAATTTTTTTCTATGTGCAAAACATTGTGGCATTATGTTAAGTGCATTTTTTATATTCCAGAGTAAATAATTTAAGTAGTTTTATGCTTTTTGTGCTATAGTTCTTAATCGTTACTTAGTTATTTGTTCACTTACGTTGTGACATTTTGTATAAATCGGAAAAGACAGACACTCTCACATGGCAGTTGCATGTTTTGTGTGCACAATCACAAGGCATTTCAAAAGTAAGTCTTAATTCTGTGTTTCATGCAATAAAGTGAAATAATTATGATTTTACTGAAAGCTAGTAGATTTTTGCAAAAGGGCCTTGAAAATTTTTTTCGCGTGCGGGGGGGGGGGGTCAAGTTTTTCCGGTACGTCATTGTGGACAATGACCCCAAAAATCAACGATTGCCTTATCCAAGGAGTTGGATGTTGCTTATGGTACCATCCACCACATCAACCACAAGGACCTCAGCTACAGGTCCGTCGGTCTTCAGAGGGGTCTGTCATGGACCAGACCACGCAGGAAAGGTGTCTGATGAAGGCAAAGAGACTGCTCAACAAAGTCAAGCACTTCAAGCAGAAAAGCATGCTGAGATTCTTCTCAGATGAGAAGCATTTTGATCAGGACCAGAAAGTCAATAAGAGGAATGAAAGGTGGTTCAGCAAGAACAGTCATAACATGCCTAGGGTCATTTGTGCATTTGTGCAAAATTTTCTGCCACTGTCATGATCCTAAGGGTCATCTACAGTGAGGGAGATGTTATGCCTCTTCACTTCTTTGAGAAGGGGTTAAGGGTCAACGCTGAAGAACACATTAGAGTGCTGGGCGATGTAATGAGTCCTGGATGGGCCCCATTGATGACGAGGGACCTTACATCTTCCAATAGGATTCTGTCTTAGCCCAGAAGGCCAAAGTGACTAAGAAATGGCTTAAAGAGAACATGCCCTTCCACTGGTCTCCAGATGTTTGCCCCCCCCCAGCTTCAATGCCTTGGATTACTATGTGTGGGATGTAGCTGAGAATGAAAAGATTCTTTAGTCTTAAGTATCTGGTTGTTAAAATATCTACATTCTGTATAGATTCTTAACACTCAGATACTTGGGACTTCATCCTCCTGAGTGGTGTAATGGAGAGCATGCTCAAACGGAATTAGGAGACGAGGGTTCGATTCTCGCTTCAGGGTGAAGTAATTTTCAAGTTTTCTGATGTGACTGATGTTACATGATGAACAGTAAATACAGGCAGTTCAGAGATGTCTCATTGTTGTGTAAATAATTCTAATGTATTTCCACATATTTTGAGAACATTCCTGCCACCCAATCTCACAAAATCCATTTTGGGGTGAAAAATTCCAATATGAAAAAAATGAGGTCTACTCTTTTGAAAGGAATCCAATAGTTCTTAAGCACTGACTGCATCACCAGACATTGGCAAATTTGAAATGCAGAAGAGCTTCATACTGTTCTTTAGAAAGGGACAAATTGATTTTAGCTGTATACAAGATTGGTGAGTTAGCAAAGTAGTCAGCTGCAGTGAGCCATGTTTAGAAATGAATTTTTCAAGCACCTGGTAAATTAAAAAACATCTTAGCCAAAATCTGGAAGTATACCTTGTTCTCACAACACTTGTACCTTATGGTTCTCTCCCAATACACTTAACTTGTAAATGGTAATACATTTTTTTTTATATATTTTTAGAACTCATTCCTTTTGTTTAAATACCATAAGTTGGAGATGACTTTGGCCCAAAATTTTATTCTTTGTCTAACTTAAGAGCAACATTTGAAAGAAATATTCGATTATTATTGGGGCAATATTTTTTTCATATGCAGCATGGACAAAGGATACATTCAAGTGGCTTGTACAATTTTTTCGAGTTTTTAAAGGTCTCCCCAAAAATCATTGAAAGTTTGGGACAAAGCTGCCATGACTTGGGGTAACTTTGCCCCTGATGTGATATTACATTGATTTGAGAGTAAAATATCATTGGGATATTTATTTGCATCATGATATATCATACACCATACCAGATTGTTCATCTTGGGAACAAAAAAATGATTTCTCTTTGAAATCACTTGTGGGGGATTTATTTTACAAAAAACATCTTGCCATTTGTATGGCATACAATCCTTCTTTTGAGGCCATCTCCAAAATTTGAAGCCTTTTCCATACAATCAACTGTTGATCCTTCTTTTGAGATGCTGACGATCCTTCCAGGGTAACTTCAGGGTTTGAAAAAACACGGGCTTTTGGAAAAACCCAGCCCACGTGTTTTTTTGGGGGGATTTTTTTTTCGGGGTTTATTGGGCTTTTTCTGGTTTTATCGGGCTTTTTTGAGTACTGTTACAAAAAAACAAAGAAGTGACAATCAGTGAGTAAATTCTGTCTTAAAAGCATATAAGGGCAAAAGGAATATCTTGATGAAACAGTGGCTATTTTTTTTTATGCTGCTAACATACCATTCAATTTAGCAGAATTGGATCAGTTTAAAATTATGATTGAAACACTGAGACCTGGACATCAACCACCCTCAGCAAAAGCCAATGGTGGAAAACTGTTTGATACTACAGTAGAAGAAACTGAATCTCAGCTTTCAGAAAAATAAAATTAGGCAATTTGATTCTCACCATACATTGTTGGTGCAGTATGAATAATGAGCCAGTCCAAGCTATTAGTGTCCATACCGGAACAGAGGTTTTTTTGCTGTATGCTGATGATAGTGGATTCATAAAGAAAACGGCAAAATATTGTGCTTTTAAATTAGAGGCGGCCATAAAGGAGTCTGAAGAAAAATTTGGAAAACATGTTTTTGCTGTTGTAACTAAGAGCAAAAACAAAATAAAAATGTGGGAAAATTTGAATGAAAGATATCCAGCTCTCATAACATATGGATGCTCGGCAAATCTGTTGATTTGCTAGAAAAGATGTTTCCCCGAAGACTGTTTTAAAGCAGGTAGTGGCAGTGCAAAAATATTTTCGTAATGCAGGCCTACATCAACCACACGGATGATTCAAAGAAAAGCCTGGCTTAATGCCACAACTACCTAACAAAACAAGGGGCAACTTTCATCCTGACTGTGTTAAAACATTTGTGGGCAATTATCAAAAATACAGAGAAATATCTTAAGAGCATATTGAGGAATTTGATCAACCTATTTAAAAAATCTTGGATAAAATGGGCATTTATCATGAAGCTATGAATCTGGAAAAGCAGTTTTCCATTGTTGCTAGCACACTGGACACACTTCAGAGAGAGACACAATGTCTGTTTCAGTTGCTGCTGAAATATAGCCAGATTTACTGCAAGAAGAAATACTGCAGCTCTACTACCTAAATTAAAAAAAAAGGTTTGAACAAGCAATTCTTGCACCACATTTTCTAGCAAACCTCATGGATCCAAAATACAGAGGTCAGAAACGTAACCAAGAACAGGAGAGTATTGCAGAAGAGTGGATATCCAAACTTCCCCCTGATTACTCAGTCAAATAATATGGCCACCCCCGGAATCACTGTCACCTCTGTCAACTTGTAAAAGGCAATCTTCATGCAACAGCGCAGCAATTGACCACACAACTGAATGCTGGGGTACCCAAGTACGTGTCCCAGATAACAGTAAAGCAAACCCTGTTACGCATGGGTCTTCAGAGCCGATGCTGCGTCAAGGCACCCATGTTAACCCAGGGCCATTGGCAATGATGTCTGCAGTTCGCATGGGACTACCGTCATTGGACAGTGGAAAAAAGGTTGCCTTCACTGACGAATATAGCTTTCTACTCCACAGAAGTGACAGGCAGTGGTGAACATGGCATCAGACACACGAGAGCCAACACTCGAACACACTTGTTGGTCAAGCACAAGCCAGCGGTGGCAGTGTGCATGTCTGGGAGATGTTTTCTTTGTATGCCCTGGAACCGCAGGTACCACTGGATGGGTCCCTGAATACCAATGGCTACCTGTCCGTTCTTACAGACCACATGCATCCCTTCACATTGGACGTTTACCCTGGTGGTGATGGTATCTAAAGAACAATGCAGCCTGTCATGTCGCTAAGGCGGTGCACGATTGTTTCCAGGAACACGACAGCAATGTCTCCGTTTTCCCTTGGCCAGCAAAATCGCCCGACCTCAATCCCCTAGAGCACTTATGGGACTATTTAGATCAACAAGTTCGGCATGCCGACCCACAACCACGTCATCTCCAGGACTTGCACGTTCTGCTGCAGTCCGAACGAGCACATGTGCCTCGGGCAACCTTCCAGAGCCTCAATGAGTCCATACCACGCCATCTCACCACTGGCATCCCATTATTAGGTAGGTGGTCATATTATTCTGATACGACCGTGTATTTGCCTGGTGTAATGGCTTTCAAAATTAATGACACAGACTGTTATCTAACATCAATGATGAAAGAAAGTGTCATCAGCCAGTTTTCTTCCATAAAATGATGGCAAGTCATGGCAAAAAAGTCTGAAAAGGATTCAAATTCAAAATTGCCTGCAGGATTTTGAAACTTTTTTGTATGCCTATATTCAGCACCAGCATCATCTGCGTCCATTGAGAGAATTTTCTCTATGTTTCAACTAGTTTGGAAAAAGTTACGAAATAGGCTTGGGATAGAGAAAGCCACAAAACTTGTTCAGTTTATACCTTTTTGGATCAAAATATCCTGTAGATTGGTAGTTTTGTTTCTGGCTAAAACCCCTGAGATTACATTAATTATTTAAATGTGGCTGTTTTACAGAAAAACTCAGAAATTTGAAAATATTTGAAAATAGTGTGGGTCACGGAACTGTGATAATTTCAGACTGCTTTTGAGGTTCCAGTAAAACACAAAGCAAAAATACTTTATTATTTGTGACATTGTTTAATTTTTAAGCTATCTTTGTAAATAGTCAAAAACCATTGCAGTTTAACATGCCGCACACAAATAATATCTCAGGCAAATTTTATTTAAACATAATGTTTTAGTTAGAAGCTAAGTATGTTATATTCTGTTTCTCTATTATTTTTTTTTTCTGTGGTATGAATAGATAACGTTGGTCTATTCTATAGTTATTCTTTACAGGTGGAAATCTATTTATATGCAACCATTTATCATCTGCTTCTGCCGCCTCTGAATCACCTTTGCTTTCCTGATCCAATAACTCACAGAAGTATTCACCCCATCTTTCATTTAACTCATTGGGCTCCCATATCATTTCCCCGATCCTATTCTTTACACAGCTTACAACTTTGTATCCCCTATTTTTACATGAGAATCAAGAAAAATAGGGGATACAAAGTTGTAAGCTGTGTAAAGAATAGGATCGTCAGGGAATTGATATGGGAGCCCAATGAGTTAAATGAAAGATGGGGTGAATACTTCTGTGAGTTATTAGATCAGGAAAGCAAAGGTGATTCAGAGGCAGAAGCAGATGATGTCACAGGGAAGGATGGAAGCACAGGAGGGATCTCAAGAGAAGAGGTGTATAAAGCTCTAAAATTTCTTCAGAATGGAAAGGCTCCAGGAGTTGATGACATAACTGCCAAGATGTTGAAATATGGTGGTGACCCTGTAATTGACTGGTTAACTGAAATTTGCCAGTTGTGCAGGGAGTTAGGAACTGTCCCTTGGGATTGGAAGGATGCTATCATTGTTTCCTTGTATAAGGGAAAAGGTGATCAGACTGAATGCAAGAACTATCGTGGTATTAGCCTGCTGAGTGTGCCAGGGAAAGTGTTTGGTAAGGTCGTTACTGAAAAAGTACGGGGTCTTACATCAGAGAAAGTGTGGGATGTTCCGAGTGGTTTCATGACTGGTAAAGGCTGCACTAACCAGATTTTTGCATTACACATGATGATTGAAAAGTATCTGGCTGTTGGTAAGAAAGTTTTTGCTGCCTTCATAGATTTAGAGAAAGCTTATGACCGAGTAAATAGGACACTTTTGTGGAAGATATTGAATGAATATGGTGTTACTGAGAATCTACTTAACAGTGTAAAAGCAATGTATGCTGGCAGTAGAGCTTGAGTACGAGTAAATGGTGTTTTATCAAACTGGTTTTCTATTGGTGCAGGAGTCAGACAAGGTTGTGTAATGTCACCATGGCTGTTTAATATATTTATGGATGTGTGCATGCGTGATGCCAAAATAGACAATAGTAGTTTATGTCTTGGTGATATCTGTATGTGTAGATTGCTGTATGCTGATGACACTGTCCTGTTGGCAGAGAGCAAAAGTGAGTTGCAGAGTATGTTGTCTCAGATGCACAAAGTTTGCATGAAATTCAAACTGAGTATAAATAAGGTTTTTGAAAGAGGAACTGGCAGTACTGAATGTAATATATGTCTAAATGGCACAGTGATTGACCAGGTGAATGAGTTTGTGTATTTAGGAAGCATGTTTGACAGAGAGAACAAATTGGATGGTGAAATTAGTAGGAGAGTGAATTCTTCATTGAAAGTCATGGCTGCTTTGGAAAAGTTTCACAGGAATGGTGGGTTCTCAAGAGAGTCCCACATGGCTGTATATGAAAGTGTAATTGTTCCTACTCTGATGTATGGGAGTGAAATCTGGGTACTACAGAAGAAACATAGAAGTCGTTTGTGTGCTGGAGAAATGAGTTACTTATGGGTGGTTTGTGGCAAGACACGATCTGATTGTGTGAGGAATGAAGATGTATTGCAGTTGTGTGATGTGAAGCAAAATATTGTTAGCAAGGTGTAAACTAATATGCTTTGGTGGTTTGGCCATGTTGAAAGAATGAGTGATGAGATGCTTAATAAGAAAATCTTTTTAGCCCAAATGGCAGGAAGGAAAGGTAGAGGAAGGCCAAGGAAGTCATGGGAGGATCATATTCAGGAGTGTCTGCATGAGGAAAAGATTAAGAGTATGAAGTATAGATGATCTTGTGTATAGCGTGAGATGGGTGTCAGTGAAGCCTGAGGTATGTCAAGATCGCTGTAAATGGAGAAGTTTGATATGGCAACAGTAAGTACAAATTATCTGGTAGTTTGTATTTGTTTGTGGAGCTAACCTCAGAATATCAGAGAACAGCTTATTGATATGTAATGTATGCATTTATTATTTTCAGGATTATTGTTTAATTTTCTTATTTCGGATCAATTGCTTTGTCAGCTGATCTGAAAAGATTGTTCTATGTTTCTAAATAATAAAATCGGTTAACCATCAACTTTGAGAAGGCAAAAAAGAGAATCTAGTAATTATTCCTATTGTTATTAATTGTAAAAAAAAATATTTTATTGGGTGTTGATTGAATGTGGAATATTGTATAAGAAAAATAGAATCTAATTTTGAAAAAACCCAGGTGGGTTTTTTGGTGGTTTTTTTCAACTGGGCCCAGCCCCCCCCCAAAACCGGTAGGCTTTTTCAAACTGGGCCCAGCCCCCCCCCCCAAAAAACCCCCGGTAGGCTTTTTCAAACTGGGCCCACCCGTGCGAACCCTGGGTAACTTTGACCATTGAATAAAAGAATTACAAAATCATCAACATAATCCTGAAGCATAGATTTTGGTGGTGTGATAAATGCATCATTTGCATGCTTTTGTAAATCAGAAAATGTTTCACTCTCTATGTCAGACTCCAAGAGCATATCAAGATTCCTTTCATCTGAATGTTCACTTCAGGAAATACTTGTATATGAAAACATTTGTCTTTTAGATGGAAACTGGGGTTTTGGTTTTGAAGGACCAGCATCAGAAAGTACAATATCCGTTAAACAAATGCTTTTGCCCGCTGGTATTTGCAATTTCTTTCTTGTTTTCTTCCGCTCTTCAGTTCCTGAAAGCAAAACAATGCTTTTGGAAAGAGATTATGTGCAGCATTATGATATATGTGCCAAGAAGGTTAAAAATTCTGGTTATGCCTAGGCCAATGTTACCCCAAATCTAGGGCCAAAGTAACTCAAAGGCATACAAAAGTCAGCAAAGAAAAGAATATGAATAAATTTAATTTTTAACATTACTAAAAACATGTACTTACCAAAATGTATGAACTTTGAGGTTGAGTCACACAGATAGAAGTTAGGGAGGTATGTATTTACTAATCACAACAGCTGTCTACACCAGAGATACTGTATGGCTTTGTGTGTGGCAAGACATGTTCTTATTGTGTGAGGAATGAAGATGTGTTGCATTTGTGTAATGTGAAGCAACATGTTGTTAGCAAGGTGGAAACTAATATGCTTTGGTGGTTTAGCCACGCTGAAAGAATGAGTGATGAGATGCTTACTAAGAAAATCTTTTTAGCCCAAGTGGCAGGAAGGAAAGGCACAGGAAGGCCAAGGAAGTCATGGGAGCATCAGATTCGGGAATGTCTGCATAAGAAAAAGATTATGAGTATGAAGGATACAAGGTCTTGTGTATGTTGTGTGATGTATGTCAGTGAAGCCCGAGTTATATGTCAAGATCGCTGTAAATGGAGGTTTGATATGGCAACAGTAAGTAAATAATCAGTTAAAAATTATCTGGTAGTTTGTTTTTTCTTTGTGGAACTAACCACCGAATCTCAGAGAATAGCTTAGTGATATGTATGTATGCACAATTGGGGGGAATTTCAGAGCTTGGAAAATACACTCAGTAGACAAAACATTAGAGATAGGGATGATAGACAGTTCACGTGGGCATCTTCACGGAGAGTGGAACAGACCCAAACCAAACACTGGCAGTAAATAGGTGGACAACTGGGCTTTCCAACAGTGTGTCAAAATTGACGAACATAGGTAAATGTGGTGATCTGAGCAACTTTGATTCTGGATGCACCATCGCCGCAAGCCAGATATGTTATTCTATCACCCAAGTGGTAAGAACTCTAGGTTTCTTGATGGAAATGGAATCAAGAGTGTATCACGAGTTGAGTATATTGCCAACAAACATACCAGCTCTTAGAGAGAAGCGATAGCTGACTACAGGCTACTAATGACCAGGGTCGATGTACACCATCCAGTTTCACACAATGCTTGGTAATGGTGGAGCAAATCACATTCAAGTTAAATGTCAGAGGCACAAGCAGCATCAGCAAGTGATCGGTATGGCACACACTGCATACCCTCAGCTACGGCAGCTGAAATGGAATCAAGGGAGTATCACGAGTTGAGTATATTGCCAACAGACATACCAGCTCTTAGAGAAGCGATAGCCGACTACAGGCTACTAATGACCAGGGTCGATGTACACCATCCAGTTTCACACAATGCTTGGTAATGGTGGAGCAAATCACATTCAAGTTAAATGTCAGAGGCACAAGCAGCATCAGCAAGTGATCGGTATGGCACACACTGCATACCCTCAGCTACGGCAGCTGAAATGGAATCAAGGGAGTATCACGAGTTGAGTATATTGCCAACAGACATACCAGCTCTTAGAGAGAAGCGATAGCCGACTACAGGCTACTAATGACCAGGGTCGATGTACACCATCCAGTTTCACACAATGCTTGGTAATGGTGGAGCAAATCACATTCAAGTTAAATGTCAGAGGCACAAGCAGCAGCATCAGCAAGCGATCGGTATGGCACACACTGCATACCCTCAGCTACGGCAGCCGATGCCCTAATCATGTTCCACTGTTGACTGTTTGTCATTGGACATTATGCCTCACCTGGTGCCAGGAACATCAAAACTGGACCTCTGAAGAATAGTGCCACATTATGTGGTCAAATGAATCCTGTTTCAGCTGTACCAAGCTCATCCATCAAGCAGCATGTCGATATCCTTGCACTCTTTTGCCCTTCTCAGAATCATCATCATCACTAAGCTGTTCTCTGAGTTTCAGAGGTTAGCTCCACAAAGAAATACAAACTATCAGATAATTTTTACTTATCGCTCCTGTATCAAACTTCTTTATTTACAGTGATCTTGACATACCTCAGGCTTCACTGACACCCATCTCACGCTATACACAAGATCATCTATACTTCATGCTCTTAATCTTTTCCTCATGCAGACACTCCTGAATCTGATCCTCCCATGACTTCCTTGGCCTTCCTCTGCCTTTCCTTCCTGCCAGTTGGGCTAAAAAGATTTTCTTAGTAAGCATCTCATCCCTCATTCTTTCAACATGCCGAACCACAGAAGCATTTCAGTCTCCACCTTGCTAACAACATTTTGCTTCACATTACCAGAGGTGCCAACCTGTAGCAGAAAGTATCAGTAATCAATAGAGGAGTTTTCAGTAATGTTTCAGTAATGGAACACAAACTTTCAGTAATATTTTAAGTAATGTAACACGTCATTTTTTTTTTTTTTTAAGTTAAGGACAATATTATAGTTTTACTGTGTAACCTGTAATACTTGTATGACGTGCCAGCCTTCCGAGGAGCCTATCAGTAATCACCATACGAAGCCTCATCATTAACGCACGGAAAGGGCATTTCATGAGAAATTAATGCATGAAATGTGTAATAACCTTATATGTTTACACTATCCTGACAAAAAATTATGAAATTATTATTATCAATATTGTACTTACCTCATGTCATTGCTGACATAAAGACCCTCTTGTTTCTTGTTTTGCAGTGGTATATTCTTTTTCAAAAAGCTTTTTATAACACGGCTCACCCGAGGAAAATGCTTTACTTTTCTGTATAAGAAGGGCACTTAATGTTTTTGTGCTCATTGTTGGGTGGAAGTATGCGAGGTTTTTCTTCACTATACTAAATATTCTCTCTGTAGAGGAATTGTTGTGAGGGATAGTCAATATTTCCGACATTAGTTTAGGCAATGCAGAATACTTGGGAAGGCCAGATGAATCTTTCATCTTAGATATTTCATTCCATGCCACATCTGCTCTAGTATATCCAGCTTCATCAATATCAGAGTCTGGGAACATAGCATGAAACAAGACACCAGCATGATCACAGCTTGCTATAGGTAGGTTATGCTCCACAACGAATGTAGTAAACAGCAATTCAGCATTTATCACGCTATTTTCATTCTTTTTTGCAAAAAAATTATCCAAAGGCTCTGATTGAGTCTTTCATTTTACATAATCCTCGTGTTTTTTTGACTGAATATGCCTTCGGCAATCATCTTGTCCTGCATGGGCTACTGATTACTCCCATATTAGAAAGCACGCAAGGAAACCTTTATTTCAGCATTTGTAACATTTTTCCATTTCCTAGCTTGAGATTTGGGAGAAAGATTTGGATGTTCCTGGAGAAAACTCTTTGCATACTTATTTGTTTCAGAAATGATAATTCCAAGGATGAAATTGGCAAAAAACAAGTAAAAATATGCAATAGGTGCCACATCAGTTGCAGGAGCATGTTTGGGTCCTTGCATTTCATGATAATCAAAAAGATGCTGAGGTTGTTCATCACTTCCCTCTATTACATCCTCTCATTCACTTTCAGAACTTTCATGATCTGAAGGTTCTCTATCAAGATCTTCACTTTCTGAAGAAAATATTGTGTGCGTGGCACGGTGGCTAGTTTTCTGGCTTATGTTGCTTGGCCAATATCATTCTCAGATGATTCAAAATAATCAATATCAGTTGGCAAACTTTCACTCTCACTACAACAAGCCATTTCAAATAACCTTACAAAAAAATTTCACAGTAGGGAAAAGCACGTCTGCTGGTCTGAGGAACAAGCTGTTAATAAAGTCATCCTCTGCTAACACGAGTTTGGAAAAAGAGGGGGATTCGTAATTCACTGAGTTTTGCGATTGTGTCTGTCTGTTTGGGAAAACGACATGAATAATATGAAGAGCTTCTAGTAATAAAACATCGCACTAAATTCTCCCGAGCGGCAAAAGTCCGCAAGAAATATTAACACTCCGTCATCGTGGGACCAAACGTTGCGAAGAGTTGCGCATTATTACACTTTGAACGGGGCTCAAAAAGTGATTTCCGACAGTACGACGTCTTATAATAACACCAACAATGCCAAGTGAACAGCCCTGCCTCAATTGCAGTAGGAAAAGTTTGGGCTAAAGTAGCCTTTCTCCCGTCACACAGAGAAAGTGCACGGGAAGCCAATAGCATGCGCAAACTCTTTCACGATATAACACTTAAGGCATATTACCATTCTTTCGATAATATCGTTATTTGACAATATGATTCATGGAAACTCCATTTCAAAATGATGTGATTGATAAATGATATGATCATTAACACCAATATCTGCCGTCTGATTTGAGAAATACGCGGATCAAAATTGAAGGCCAACGAATTGGCCGCGTCGCACTAAAAGTGTTAACAAAAAAGGATACAAAAATTAATTGAAGGCCAACGAATTGGCCGCGTCGCAATTGCGCGTCCATTAATTGAAAATAAGTGTTATACATAAAAAGTGTTAACAAGATACAAAAATTAATTGAAGGCCAACTAAAAGTGTTAACAAAAAGGATACAAAAATTAATTGAAGGCCAACGAATTGGCGGCATTAAGCACTAAAAGTGTTAACAAAAAAGGATACAAAAATTAATTGAAGCTAAAAGTGTTAACAAAAAAGGATACAAAAATTAATTGAAGGCCATTGGCGGCGTCGCACTAAAAGTGTTAACAAAAGGATACAAAAACTAATTGAAGGCCAACGAATTGGCGTCACACTAAAAGTGTTAACAAAAAAGGATACAAAAATTAATTGAAGGCCAGCGAATTATCACTAAAAGTGTTAACAAAAAAGGATACAAAAATTAATTGAAGGCCAACGAATTGGCAGGCGTCGCACTAAAAGTGTTAACAAAAAGGATACAAAAATTAATTGAAGGCCATAGCAATTGGCCACGTCGCACTAAAAGTGTTAACAAAAAAGGATACAAAAATTAATTGAAGGCCAACGAATTGGCGCGTCGCACTAAAAGTGTTAACAAAAAAGGATACAAAAATTAATTGAAGGCCAACGAATTGGCCGCGTCGCACTAAAAGTGTTAACAAAAAAGGATACAAAAATTAATTGAAGGCCAACGAATTGGCCGCGTCGCACTAAAAGTGTTAACAAAAAAGGATACAAAAATTAATTGAAGGCCAACGAATTGGCGCGTCGCACTAAAAGTGTTAACAAAAAAGGATACAAAAATTAATTGAAGGCCAACGAATTGGCGCGTCGCACTAAAAGTGTTAACAAAAAAGGATACAAAAACTAATTGAAGGCCAACGAATTGGCGGCGTCGCACTAAAAGTGTTAACAAAAAAGGATACAAAAACTAATTGAAGGCCAACGAATTGGCCGCGTCACTAAAAGTGTTAACAAAAAAGGATACAAAAATTAATTGAAGGCCAACGAATTGGCCGCGTCGCACTAAAAGTGTTAACAAAAAAGGATACAAAAATTAATTGAAGGCCAAGCGAATTGGCGCGTCGCACTAAAAGTGTTAACAAAAAGGATACAAAAATTAATTGAAGGCCAACGAATTGGTCGCGTCGCACTAAAAGTGTTAACAAAAAAGGATACAAAAATTAATTGAAGGCCAACGAATTGGCGTCGCACTAAAAGTGTTAACAAAAAAGGATACAAAAATTAATTGAAGGCCAACGAATTGGCCGCGTCACACTAAAAAGTGTTAACAAAAAAGGATACAAAAATTAATTGAAGGCCAACGAATTGGCGCGTCGCACTAAAAGTGTTAACAAAAGGATACAAATTGAGATTCTCCAAAACACACCGAAATCCGTAATTCTTCCAACCTGTCCATAATTCCGTAATCTGACAGTCGAAACCGTAATAATTACGGACAATCCGTAACAGTTGGCACCTCTGCATTACACAACTGCAACACATCTTCAAACCTCACACAATCAGAACATGTCTTGCCACCCCCACCCACCCTCGTAAGTAACGCATTTCTTCAGCACACAGACGACTCCTATGTTTCTTCTACAGTACCCAAGTTTCACTGTCGTACATCAGAGTAGGAACAATTACTCATAAAAATTTTCTCCCGATGCCAAAAAATTTAAATTTTGCTTTTTAGAAACAAACAGCTTCTCCCTCAAATGAAACTCGCACCCAGTTTTTATTTCTTAAGTTCAAAATTTGTGAACAATTCAAAAACACATGCAGATATGACTGCCAAATCAAAACACAAAAGAATATACTACCTTGAGCCCATAACTTTATGGCATTCATTCTTTTGAACTGTCGCTGATGCCCAGAGCCTCCTATAATAGAGCAAAGAAGGTCTTCATTCCACACAATAGTTAATGACACATGCACAACAGCAACAAAACAATCATTAAACACTTAGAAGACAAATGACAAAATAAATGTGGGCAGTATGCTTTTACTTTTATTTACAAAAAAAGTGGTTATTATTACTATGCACATGAGTTTAAGCCAAACATTATTAAAATAATATTTTATATTATTTTCAGCACTGAACAAATTATTCGGCAAAATATACATCCAACACCAGTTATCACACTTTCATTTTCAATGTATGCTATAACAGAAAATCAAACACAATAAAACTTTAATGACTCTGTAGTTGACGTTTACACTGATTTCCGAAAACTTAATCAACAAAGAGATAAAACTTGAAGAGAAGATCTTAATACAACAACCCACATATTTTTGCCTATATAGTAGGTACATGGATGACATTTTATTTATAATAGATAGCTCAGAAAAAGATTTCCAGAAAGTATTCTAGACTCAATCAATGAATTAGATGATTTCTTTAGTTCACATTGGAACTTCAAAACGAATCCCGGTGAGGCATGGATGTTGTGTTTGTCTTACGGCACTGGCTTTCTCCCTTCCCTGGAACCAGTGACCCTAAATTAGGGACAGGACACTGCTTATAGCCCATTGAGTTGCTCGCGGTGGTCGTTAAACCATCAATCAAAAATAGAAACAAAAAAAGAACCTCAAAAAGGAAGAAAAATTAACTTCTTAGATATTACAATCTATTATGAAGATGGAAAATTCCTTACAAAATTGTATAAAAAAAAACCCATTGAATATGAATAAAATATTGGATTTCAATTCCTATCATTCATATTCTATTAAGAAAAATGTGGCAAGTCAGTTTTTTGAAAAAATAAATAAAGTATCTTCAGCAGAGATGAAAAAAGCCTAAAAGGAAAAACTTAGACATCATTACAGAAAACAACTATCCTAAAAATGAAATTGAAAAACTTCTAAATTTTTCAGTTAAGAAGAATACACAACAGCAACAAATGAAATTCACTAGAAAAATTACTTATCACAAAGGTTTATTTAAATCTTTAAAGAGAATTTGTAAAAAATATTAATATAAGACTAGTTCCAAGTTCACAGAGCAAAGTTAATTTTTTTTCCAAAGGTAGTTTAAAGAGAAGAAGATATTTAAAAAATACAAGGAGAGTAATCTATGAAGTAAAATGTAGTTCTGGATTATCTTACATAGGAGAGACAGGTCGCAGACTAGAAACTCGAATAGAACAACATAAAGCAGCTATAAAAATTGCTCTAACAAGATGGGTTTAGATAGACATGTTAGAGAAACTGGTCACAGCATGGACTGGAATTCCCTTAAAGTCATTAGTTTCCAAAACAACTTCAAAAAAAAGAAAATTAAAGGAATAGAAATTGAGAAAAATCAGAATTCCATCATCAATGACTGTAGAGGTTTGTTCCTGCCTAACATCTAGCACGATTTGGTGAAAAATAGCAAGGTTAATCGTAACCACGATAGTGATGGAGAAAGAGTGAAACAAAAGACAGCTTGATGAAAGAGAAGATTTTTCACTGAAAATTTATGATTTAAAATAAATATTTCCTAGAAGAAAATACCCATGTTAGAAATAAATATATAAGATCACTAAACTTCAACCAAATCACTGTTCCCCTTCTAAAAAATGCTTGTTATCGCCATGACCTGGACTTCGGGGTCAAAACCATCAATATTTTGTCCATGATAAAAAATGATCATGACCCTGTACCTATGGATCACACTACGGTATTTATAGTATTACGCTACGAACAATGGACAATACCCTACCTTCAAGGGTTTACACAGGCTCTATAAAACAGTATTTGAAGACAAGACTGAAAGAACACTCTTACAATGTTCATACCTCTTTTAATTCTACAGCTTTGTCTCGTTTGGTGAACGAGGGCCTATATTTTCCAATTTGGAAAGAATCTACTATTCTCTCAACCGCTAGGTTCAAATCCCAACAATCAATGGCAGAAATTCTCTACATCTATAAGAGTGGGGACAAATGTTGTAATGACTACCTTCCAGCTGAAATTCCAACTCCCTGGAAACAGCTGATTCAAGGTTCCCGACATGCATTATTAATAATGGATCACTTGTAACTTTAATCGTATATGATTCATGATATGATGTTGACCACCTGATGAACTAAACTTATGTAAGAGTTGTTACTCATTCAGTGTTGTTATAAAATATGCTCCAATACAACTTGTAATCTTTTATCTCATCTGATGATGAACCCTAGTGGGTTCAAAAGTTCTTATGTAATCTAACAACTGGTTTTAACATTAAATTTTTTTAGCTTGTAGATTTTAATTATCTCAGGTTTTATACACTCATTGTCATAAAAATCCATGCACTAAGAAGGAGGTGTTGGACTGAAATGAGATTTTAGTAGTGAGATGGTACATACCAAGGACAGAAGTGATTACAATATGACAACAGCAAGATTTCCCATGGACATACAGTACACATTCCGGTCAGATTTAGTACCTCGTCGGACCGTCTTGTGCTCGGTTACATGCAGTGATATGGTCTGGTATGGAGTCAAAGAGATGCCGTATGTTATCCTGGGACAGATTGGCCCACACTTCTTGCAACTGACGTTCTAAATCACGAACACTGAAACATGGAGAAAGTTGGCGTTCCATCTGGCCCCACACATGCTCGATGGGCGAGAGATCAGGCGATCTGGCAGGGCATGGAAGCGGCGAAGCATGACATAGACAATCCTGGTAAACCCGAGCCATGTGTGGACGGTCGTTATCTTGTTGGAAAATGGCTCCAAGCCATCCTGCCAGGAAAGGCAGCACATGGGGTGGAAGGATCTACTGTACTCAGTGCTGGGCTGTCAACGTCCCTTGGTCATACACTATGGCACCCCACACCTGCAGTTCAGGACATGTGCCTCTGTACAGTGAGGTGGGGATTGCAGCGCTCACCTGTGGTCCTCCACACTTTGACACAGTGGTCGTCCGTCCCCATACAGAAGCGGGGTTCCTCGCTGAACACTAACGTTGCTAGTCAGTAGCATTCAATGTTGCTTGCTGCTGACGCCACTGCAATTGATGCCGACAATGGTCAGGTGTTAATGGCAGAAAATGTTGAAGCCGTCGAGAGGGCAGTTTCACCCCTGCCAGGTGTTTGAAAATGGTTCTGGAGGACACAGGAGTCCTTTGTACAGTTGCCACGTCTCTGGATATTGGACAAGGGCGCCCTTGCATCTGTGCATGCCACTCTCACGATCCCACAGCTGGGTGACTTCCTGTGTCCGTTGCTCCCAACATGATTGCACCATACTGATCAACCTGTCCGAATGGAGGCCGATTCAGCAGGCCGGCCACCCTGCCTCTCATCCCAATGATATGGTCTTGTTCATACTCCATTAGTTGCCTGTATGCACATCTACGACAGCTGCTCAGCATGTCTATCTTTCAGGGATCTCACCTGACTCTTACCATGAACTTTGGCATGAATATGGAGTCCCCTGCGTGGTGCCATATAAGCACCAAGGACTGTGATCGCAGCACCGGTCTTGGACGCACGTGCATGCGAAATCGCACAAAACGGTAATCATTTGCATGTCTTCCCTCCCTGTAGCTATTCGCAGAGTTTCGTGTTAATCGCTCAGTTTTTTTCTTGGTGCACAGATTTTTATGACAATGAGTGTATGTATAGTGTACAGACGGTGTGAGTGTTTTCTACTCTAAAGTTTGATTTTCACAAGTATTCTGCTTCTCATATCGATGTTAGAAGTTTAATTAAGATATTTTTCCTCTTTTCTGTCACGTAAAGAGGACAAAAGCCATGAAACCTGGTTGGCAACCTAAACCCAAAATGCTGATGTAAAAAAAAAAAAAGTTAGTAAAATCATGCAATGCATTGATTATGACACGCTTTCCAAAATACCAGAAATCATTACAAGTTATGAGGATAATGGCTATGGAATAAATCTCACTTCTGTGCCCTGACCTTTGACCCCATTTTGATGATATTAAACAGAATTGGTTCAGTATACCTCTGGAACAACATACGAAAGTTTTGTCGCAATCAAAACATTTTTACATAAGTTATGACGCATCAGTGCAATGGAATGGATCCGGCTCCTATGTCCTGACCTTTGACCACATTTCGCCCATTTTCAATAGGGTTCGTCCCCAGGTGGTTCCCTACCACATACTAAAATTTAATCGAAATCGAACCATTTTTACGCAAGTTATGACGCATAAGAGCAATGGAATGGATCCCGCTCTTATGTCCTGACCTTTGACCCCATTTCGTCCATTTTCAATAGGATTCGTCCCCAGGTGGTTCCCTAACACATTAAAATTTCATCGAAATTAAACCATTTTTACGTGAGTTATCTTGCGGACAGACAGACAGACAGATGAACAAAGCTGGAGCATATACGCTTCTTCAACCTACGGTTGGAAAGCGCAAAAAAGAGAAACATGTGCAAATTTGAAAAGCTTGTCACCAAGGTGACACAGCTGGTATTTACATTGTCCTTTATAAGTTTTCTTTAGTTACTTAAAAATGCAGCAGTGATTGTGAGCTCAACAAAAAAAACATGGAAACCCTGAGCTCAGTGCCAATATAAATACATAATGCATTATATTAATTCAACATTTGTCGAAAACCTTACGTGGTTTCAGAAATTATTAACTATATGTCAACAAAATAGTTTCCATATCATCTACTGTTTCGCACGTTACTAGAAATTCGAGCACGGGAAAAACGTCCATATAATAAGAAAATTTTTATTTCAACTTGTCACTAATATTCCTTTTTTTCTTTTTGATGTTCTTTATAATAGTTTAGAATTTTATTATGAAGATTACAAATTTATATGAAAAAATGTTTTAATATGTGCAGTCAAATGCATCATAAGTTGTCAAAGTCCTCCAATACGTAGAGACAATATGTATTAAAAGATTAATATTATTCCAGTTTTTTAAGTCATGATTTACGAAATTAATACAATAGAAAAGAACTTTCGAACCTTTTGATTATGATGCGTTGAATCAGTAATAAGCCATCTTGTTATCGAAGAAGGCATGATTTTCCTTTCCTGTGGTATCAGCTTCCAAGTTGAACTTCGATCTTATAATTTCTTATTATAGATGATGGTTGCATGTTTTATTTTCCGTGGCTCGATATCCCAAACTAGTTTCAATTCCTTCTTTTTGGAATCATCTTCAGTGGGTATTATGATCTTCTCATACATGTTGTGTTTCGGCCACTTACATCGATTCTACTGGCAGCGTCCGACTTTTCACGGCAGTTGTACTCTTGCGCATGCTATTTTTGGTATTAATGCACGTTCTTAGTCGTGTTTTGATATAACCGGATGACATGAATTCCGACTCCAAATTAATTGGTGTTGCCATTCGTTTGTTGAAAATAATTAATAAGGTCTTTTATTATATTTTTTATCGTTAATTTCTTTTTCGATAAAATATTTCCAAGCGTACGGTAGATTCATTGGATCATTATTATTACAATTTATTTCTTTAGTTTTTTCAATCATTATCGCTTCTGAGGTTAATATTTGATTTTTAGTTTTATGTGAGGTTATTAATTTTGCATCATACCAAACAGGATAAGCTTCATTTTCAATACAATGATTTATTAATGATGTTTTGTTTTCTTTTTTATTCCAGTTCGATATATGTTCTTTTAATCTGGTCTTAAATCTTCTTTTTGTACTTCCTATGTATACTTTATTTCTTTCATTTCTTTCTATTTCTGTATAATATTTTGTTGGTATAGAATATACTCCGGCTTTATCAAGCATTGATCTTCTTTCATTTCCATTAGTTAATATAGTTTCGTTATCTATGACGGTTTCTGCCAATATCATTTTTTTCTTTAATGCATTCCTTCTTTAAGATATCTGTTATTGGAGGAATGTAGGGAATTTTACCAGCAAATTTTATTTCATTTTTTTGTTTATTTTTATTTTCATTTAAAGATTTCTTTATATTTTCAAGTATATCATCTATGATCTTTTTCTTGTATCCAAATTTCATAGCAGTTCTTTTTATCCAGTTCATCTCAATCTTTTCTTTGTGTTTATTACAGGAATGGGTTAATGCTCTTCTTATGTAAAATTGAAGTGCTGCTCTTTTATATTTCCAAGGATGATTTGAATCAATCGGAATTATCGTTGGAGTATAAGTTGGTTTTCGATATACTTCGTATTCAATCATATTATTTCGCCTGAATAAAGAAATGTCTAAATAGTTTAGTTGTCTCTTAACTTCTTTTTCCATAGTAACTTGTATTGTAGGATAAAAACTATTGTATTTGTTTACAAATGTTTCAAGTTCTTTTTCAGATTGCTTCCAGAAGATAAGGATATCGTCAACGTATCTTACGTATAGTATTAGTTGTTTTTGATTGAATGAATCCAAAAGTTTATTTTCTATGTCTTGTAATATTATTTCAGCAAGAAGTCCCGAAATTGGTGATCCCATTGGTGCACCTTGTTTTTGTCGGTATATTTTTTTATTATATGTGAAGTAGTTATTATCAGCTACTAGTTTCAATGCCTGGATAATACTAATTCTTTGTGCTTCAGGTATTTTTTCATCTTTTAACTTCTGATTTAACAATTGAATTGCTTCATAAACAGGTGTATTTGGATATAGGGAAACAATATCTAGACTGATCATAAGAAAATCGGTTGTTTTTAGTTCTTTAACTTTTTTAATCACTTCAATGGAGTTGTTAATTGTATAAATATGTTGAAAGTAATACTGTTTTAAATGTTTAAATAGTTCTTTTTCAAGGAGAATTGTTGGAGACGTTGTTTTATTTACTATTGGTCTTAATGGTTCTTCTTTTTTATGCGTTTTGATTTTGCTGAATATGCTTGGAATAGACGCTCCAACGGGCGGAATGGCTTTGTTTTTAATATTATCAGGTAAATGTCCATGGTTTTTTATATAAGCCATTTTTCTTAGAATTGTATCTGTTGGGTCAAGTGTAGTTTCTTCGATATCCAATTTTTCTATAGCCGTTTTCATTTTTATATCATAATCATCTTTGTCTAATATAATAATTTGTTTGGCTTTATCAGCGCTTACGCATTTAATTGCTGGGTTGTTCTTGAGGTTCATTAGCTCTTGTCTCTCATATTTTATAGCTGGTATTTGTTCTTCTTTTTCTTTGTTATTGATTGCTCTTAATATTTTAAATCTTGTAGGGTTTTGTCTTTTATTTGGTAGTTTCTTGATGACGTCTTCTATATATGGGATTATTATCTCGGCTTTCGGAATTTCTTGTTTATATGCATATCAAATATTAACCTCAGAAGCGATAATGATTGAAAAAACTAAAGAAATAAATTGTAATAATAATGATCCAATGAATCTACCGTACGCTTGGAAATATTTTATCGAAAAAGAAATTAACGATAAAAAATATAATAAAAGACCTTATTAATTATTTTCAACAAACGAATGGCAACACCAATTAATTTGGAGTCGGAATTCATGTCATCCGGTTATATCAAAACACGACTAAGAACGTGCATTAATACCAAAAATAGCATGCGCAAGAGTACAACTGCCGTGAAAAGTCGGGCGCTGCCAGTAGAATCGATGTAAGTGGCCGAAACACAACATGTATGAGAAGATCATAATACCCACTGAAGATGATTCCAAAAAGAAGGAATTGAAACTAGTTTGGGATATCGAGCCACGGAAAATAAAACATGCAACCATCATCTATAATAAGAAATTATAAGATCGAAGTTCAACTTGGAAGCTGATACCACAGGAAAGGAAAATCATGCCTTCTTCGATAACAAGATGGCTTATTACTGATTCAACGCATCATAATCAAAAGGTTCGAAAGTTCTTTTCTATTGTATTAATTTCGTAAATCATGACTTAAAAAACTGGAATAATATTAATCTTTTAATACATATTGTCTCTACGTATTGGAGGACTTTGACAACTTATGATGCATTTGACTGCACATATTAAAACATTTTTTCATATAAATTTGTAATCTTCATAATAAAATTCTAAACTATTATAAAGAACATCAAAAAGAAAAAAGGAATATTAGTGACAAGTTGAAATAAAAATTTTCTTATTATATGGACGTTTTTCCCGTGCTCGAATTTCTAGTAACGTGCGAAACAGTAGATGATATGGAAACTATTTTGTTGACATATAGTTAATAATACATAATGCATATTATTTAATAGTCACGAAACGCATATAGCGTATTAAAACCATTTATTTTTGTGATGTAGTCAGCACAAAGATTCGCCAAGCTTTTGCACTCCACTGGGAGACTTTTTCAAGGCAATGGTAGACATAAAAGTACATTTATGTCTACCACTGCCTTGAAAAAGCCTCCCAGTGGAGTGCAAAGCCTCCCAGTGGAGTGCTGACTACACCACAAAAATAAATGGATTTAATACACTATATGCGTTTCGTGATTATTCAAGTCTGGTGTATTTAAAACAAAGATGCATATTATTTATATATGATGCATGCATTAACTAGGTACACAGCAAATAGGCACTAGTGCCTGTGCAATTTCACTTTGCATTTTTTTCTGTACCAAATTTTCTTACAGTGTGCTAGAAATCCTTCAGGCACTGCATTTTTGCAGTTAAATTTTGCACTTCATGTTCTATATCATTTGGGCAGTCTATAGAGATCACTTCAGTTCCAGAGCCTATAGTGGTTTCCATTCAATTTCCAAATGTAGCCCATTGGGTTAACTGAATCAAATGTAATCAAATTATTTGATACAGAAGCAACTTCAAAAGCGATGAAAAAAGTATTCCTTTCAGCAAGCCGTTATCTTGAGTGCTTGTTTGATAGCAAAACAAACTCTCAAGATGTCACAAATTGTCTACACACACTATCTGCATGGAAATGTGGTGTTTTCAAACACTAATTCTCAAAGAAAATGAAACTGGAAAGGAACTTTTAGTTATCATTTTCAGAAATGAAATGGCTCAGGAATTCAAATTTTTCTAAAACTTAAAAACCAGGATTTTTGGGTTTAGAATGTGAAAAAAAACCCTGGATTTTTTGGATTTAGAATGTGAAAAAAAACCTGGAATCCAAACTACACCCAGATTACAAACAGGTCTGTTAATATTCAATTTTCCCCTTTGAACGTTTTATTTTCTTGCAGACATTTCCGGCCTATAGGTGACTATCAAGACCTGTTACCAATGTGACTATCAAGACCTGTTATCAATGCTTCACTTCCCTCCTATCCATGTTTGTCTTTGACACAGAATGTCCTTTGTAAGACAGCCACCAGAAAGACCTGTGGTTCACCAACTGGGACAATGTAGAATGCACACTAACTCATTCTTTGTGTCCAAACTGCAACAATTCCACAGGGACAGTATCCAACAACTGCCCAGATGATGGGAGCAGGTCGTGGCAAATGATGGCGACTACATTTTAGACTGATTTGTACTTGTATATACAGTAATTAACACTTTTCTGTTGCCTTGCATTTGCAGACATTACTTTCTTTCTAACCCAATATAAATTATCACAAAGTGTCACAGGGATGAAATCAGAGGGAGGAAGTGGGGTGGTGAGGTGTCCAGATTTCATGATAGCCTACATTTTCCACAGGGATCTTGAGAGTAACTATGCAAAATTTGTTCTAGATCCGTCAAAGGGTTTAGGAGTTCATAGGAAACATACAGACAGACATTATATTTTATATACATAGATAAATGTATATGCATATTCCTATGTATGCATATTTTTACACTGTGGAATTTTCCATCCAAAACGGATTTAGTGAGTGTCCAGATTTAACAAGAATTTTGTTTCTGAGCTCCTCATTTTCAGCAGGTTCTACTGTATATACTGAAATGTTAGGATGCAGTGGAACCTTGATTATACATTTTTCTAGAAAATGGCCTTAAAAAACATATGAATGTAAAAAACGTAGGAAAGAAATTTCAGAATATTAAATACTGTTGTAAAACCTAAAATGCCCCCAAAAAGATAAAAAGCGGGTGCTGCCTACAACTGCATCACTGATTCAAATGTTTGTTTGTTTTTTTGTAATAAAAATATAGATAGCTCTAGTATATAAATCCTCAAAGTATCAATTCTTGTTTCTGATAGATCAGCAGACATGAATTTTTGAAATTTCAGATTTATTGCATTATTGATATTGCAAATATTATGCAGAAGATATGATTATAAAAAAATGGAAAAGAAAATATCTATAGTGCTAACAGTGCAATAGATCTTCCACTTCCCTGGAAATTATTGGTTGAAGAAGACAAAAACCAAACACCCACAAACTTCAAAATTATATAGATGTATATTCTCAAACGGCACTGTGTATCAGTTAAACAATAAAAAAAAAAAACAGTACATTATTAGCCAATGAAATACTAACAATATTGAAATTTCTCTTAACCCAGAACTTCAGTGCAGGGACATGCTTTTATTTTGGAGTTTATCATAAAAAAGTTTTTCAATAACATTCAGAAGATAAATTGCTGGAGGAATTTGTAAAGCACACAGAATAAAAAATATAACTCAGCCAACTTGTATTGAACACCATGCATGTGGTTGCCCTGTGCATAACTCTTGCTGTCTGCATCATCCCATCATAATCAGCCACTCTTTTCTTCTTAAAATTTCACTTTTTAGGTCATAAAATACCTTTAGCCATTTTTTTTTTGTACCACACTCTTCCATAACACTTTTCCTAACTCAAGTGGCAGTATCATGCACAAACTTAAATCAATCACACACAAATGTTCACCTATCAAGACAATAAGCCTAACAAGAATGACCACCTATCATGATAATAAGCCAAACAAGAATGATCACCAAACACAATGATAATCCTAACAAAAAGGATCAGCTATCATGATGTTGAGCCTAACACATGGACTGACCATATATTATGATGTTGAGCCTAACACATGGACTGACCATATATTATGATGAGAAGCCTAACACATGAAATGACCATATATCATGATAAGCCAAACAAGAGTGACCATTTACCACAGTGACTAGCCCAACAAGAATGATCATCTATCACAACAATAAGCCTAACAAGAACGACCAACTATCATGACAATAAGCCTAACACATGGAATGACCACCTATCATGTTGATAAGCCAAACAAGAATGACCACCTACCATTATTAGGCTAACAAGAATAATCACCTATCATGACAATAAGCCTAAAAAATGACCAGCTATCATGATGATAAGCCTAACACATGGAATGACCATATATATCATGATAAGCCAAACAAGAGTAACCATTTACCACAGTGACTAGCCTAACAAGAATGATCACCTATTACAGCAATAAGCCTAACAAGAATGACCAACTATCATGACAATAAGCCTAACAGTACCAAACAAATGAAAAAAGTTATGATTATAACCACTTCGTCTGTTGTGATCATCATATAAAGACCATATAACAACATTACCATTCCTTGACAATGGGGCAGATGCACTATGGCTCTCAAAATTTTTCCTTGGGCGACCAGGACCTCGTCGTGGGGTAGAATAAGCTGAAAATAAAAAAGACATTTCTTACAATTTAAACTTGATAAAAAAAAATATTTAAATACCAAAGTCAGAATGCAATGGAGTGTTAAAATTAGTGTTGGTTCGTATCACACTTTTATTAACTTTATTCATATGTGTGTATGTCAAATGAGTTACTTTAACGCTACTAACTTTGTATTTTTTTTACATACCTGCCAACTTTCAGAAATCGAAAATCACAAAAAAATTAATCAATATATTCGATGAAATGTTTATCGATATATTCACTTAAATTACTTGTTGCGCATATTAATTAAATGTACTGAACATATCGATTAAAAAACAATGTTACCTAAATCAAGTATCAACTTTTAACTGATATGACTACAGATGTTTGAATTTATTGGTACGTTTATTTTGATTAAAATAGAATCCATACATAATTTTTCATTACTATGCTATATCATTATGATCCATAAAAAGATAAAAATTTACTTTTATGGAAGCTTGCATCTAAAGGGAAGGATGTTCCGCACTTTGACCCCCAAATCCAACAGGATCGTATCCCACGCCGTCATGGAACAAACTAAAATGTTTTCAAAAACGAACCATTTTCATGATAGGATTATCTTAAGGAGAGACAGACGATGAGGCAGTCAAATAAAAAAAATGAAATAAATGAGTGACTGAGGGACAATAATTGGTAAATTACGCTCAACTAAAAACGAAGTGAACAAACATTTTGCGCAAATCGCATCAAGTTCATTATAAACTTTTCACAAAGGAAGTTCATGTCATATTTTTTTCCCCATGCAGGCAACATTAGATTTATGCTTGGCACTAGAAATATGATTAGTAATATAATTCCTTTCACCATGCAAAACACTGAAATTATATTGACACATAGTGCAAAATGCATATTTTTCATTTTTTGAAGATTTTGCAATGCACGGGAATTCTGCAGAATATGCATCACAGAATGTTTGATAGTACCCCCCCCTTCATATTGCTGCTCATAGCGAATCAATAATACTAAATTTATTTTATTGACACTTGAAAAAAAACGCAAGTAAATCTGCTATAGTAAAACAGTAACAGCTTAAAGAGGTGCAATTTGCCGAAATCACATCCAGGTTAAATGTCGGAGGCCCAAGCAGCATCAGCGAGTGAACGGTATGGCACACAATGCATACCATGGGCTACGGGAGCCGACGCCTTACTCGTGTGCCACTGCTGACTGCTCGTCATCGGACATTGTGCCAAAATCACGCCCAGGTTAAATGTCGGAGGCCCAAGCAGAGTCAGTGAGTGAACGGTATGGTGCATGCTGCAAACCCTGAGCTATGGAAGTCGATGCTTTACCCTTGTACCACTACTGATTGCTCGTTATTGGACATTACGCCTTGCATGGTGCCAGGAACATCAAAACTGGACCACTGCAGGGTGTCGTGTGTCATGTGGTCAGCTGAATCCTGTTTTCAGCTGTATCGAGTTGGTAGATGTCGTGTCAACAGCATGATGCTATGGCCTCGCCATATCAGGTTGGCTCTGTTCAAAGCAGTGGTGTCTCTACGATGGTTTGGGGACCCTTCTCATGGAACACATTAGGTCTCTTAGTGTGTCTGGTGAGGCACTCAACCACTGCACACTACCAAAATGTGCTGGCTGATCACCTACACACTTTCATGGCCTTTGCACCTTCTGCGGCCAATGGTCTATTTCAGCAGGACAATGCACCGTCCCATCAAGCTACAACCAACCAGACATGGCAAAAAACAAAACAAAAAAAACATCCGAGTTCAGACCCATTCAGTGGCCCTCAGATTTAAACCCTGTGGAAGTTCTCTGGGATGCTGAGGTGCAGAACATCAGATCCATGGATCCTGGATTGACACCTTGGGCAAAGCTGAGGACAATGCTGCAACAGGCATGGCTGCAATACCTTCAGAAACCCTCCAGCATGTAGTGGCGTCAATGCTTCGGCATGCACAGGCTATTATTCATGCTAGAGGAGGACCAACACAGTATTAAGTTGGTGTCTCTAATGTTTTGTCAATTGAGTGAATACAGACAGTACTCCCAAAACCAAAAAAATCCTACAACTGTGACAATTCTAGCCCCAAGCATTTCAGATGATTGATACTCAGTTTGCACCAAAATAACTTAACTATTAACAACTGAAGCCATAAACGATTGGGCAACTGTGTAAGGATCATAAAAAAGTTCTCACACGTTAATCCAAAATGGAAGCGGATGATGCAATTGGAAAAATGTTTGTGTCATGTCAAGGTCAGACCCTCAGCAATGCAATGGTGTCAGAATGACGTGCTATCATTTGCTGTACGGATGTGGGAGGGTTTGGAAATGGAAGCGTGCAGCTCCTCCGGTCGAGTCACGGTGTTACACCAGGGTTTGTACGCGAAAATAGAAACTCTGTATGGAGAAATTCCGACACAGATACAACCACCCAGACACGGCACAAAAAACACTCATCTGAGTAATGAACTCTTAACTGTGCTTCAATTAAGAGTTCCTTCCCTGCAAACTTATTGCCTTGTAAGAAGTTTGCGGGAAAGGAACTCTTAATTGAAGCACAATTTTTCACTGGACATGGCACTTTCGAGAGAGCCAAAGTAGCATCAAAGATGATCACCGCTTAGGCCAACCTCAAATGGCGACAGAAAAAACATCTGTCACCATTGTTGCAACGCTTCTCGAAGAGAATCACTGTTTGACAGTAGAGGAGATTGTTCATCAGGTAAATTTGTCCACCATGTCCGTTCATCAGATTTTGACCAACTCAATGGGAAAAGGACAAATCGGCGCATGCTGGGTGTCCAATCAACTCACCCCCAAGTAGAAGGCAGCCAGAGTGAGCATAGCGCAGGATCACCTCCACAGGTTCGAAAGGGAGACCGACACCTTCCTCAACAGAATTGTCACAATTGATGAGACTTGGACCCATGATTTTGAGCCGGAACTAAAGACACAATCAGCAGAATGGAGGCATCTAAATTCCCCATGTCCCTCAAAGTGTCGTCGGGAACAATCCAAAGTGGAACAAATGATGATTTTTGCATACAATGCCCAGGGTGTTGGAGTCTCTGATCAAGTGCCAGCAGGGCAAAATGTCAACACACAATATTATCGTGACTTTTTAAGGACAAAGTTGAGACTAAAAATTTGTCAAAATCACCCCAACCTGTTGGAAATGTGAGTGATCTTGCTGCACGACAATGCATTGTGTCATGCTTCAATGTTGGTACAGGGATTTCTTACAGGGATTTCTGTTGAAATATGGCTGGGAAACTTTATCCCATCCACCATATAGCCCTGATCTCAGTCCACCCTACTTTGATCTTTTCCCAAAGTTAAAAAATCTGCTCCATGGAATCCACCACAAATTGCTGTACGAACTGTCATTGAGTGTGACCTGAGTAGCCCGACAGCTGAACGAAAATAGCGTACTACGGGGCATCCAGGCCTATCACCGCTGGCAAGCTGTCATTAGCAGTGGAGGGGAGTACATTGAATGCCAATAAGGTAAGTTTTCTCCATTACTTCACACTTTTCTCAAAAATGGACAGTGTGCAGAACTTTTGTTAGGACCCCCGTATTCAGAATTTTCTTGTTGCGCACACTAACTATTAGGAGTATGCAAAAGTTTCCGCTGCCCCCGTTAGCGGACGCTGTAGGGGTCTAAGCGGTCGGCAACCAGTGCTGTCAGTTCGTACATGAAAGCCAAACATAGCGGTCCATAAAGTTCATTTGTGGCACTGTTTGTTATTCATGTTTAATTTAGGGAAAAGTGTGAGTGAAGCATACGGTTCAATATGTCAGGCATATGTCGAAATGATTATGGGTTAGTGGAGATGTTGAGAATGGTTTGCCAGGTTTAAGAAAGGTGATCTAAGCTTGGAAGACAAGCCACGTGCAGGTAGACCGCAGGAACTCGCAGACGAGGAACTGGAATCGCTGTTGCAAGAAGATGCCCCACAATCGACCACGCAACTGGCGAAACGTTTGAAAGTGGCTCAATTGACGGTGGTACAGGGTCTACACGCCTTGGGGAAGATCCAGAAGATTGGTAAGTGGATTCCGCAAACTTTAACGGAGCGTAATAGTGGTCAACGATTGGGCATCTACGTGTTATTGCTGAAGAAGTTTCAAGGGAAGAATTTCTTGTGGAAGGTTGTCACCGGGGATGAAAAATGGGTCTATTGCGACAACCCCGTGTGCAAGCGATCCTGGGTCGACCCAGACCAGCCATCAACATCCACTGCAAAACAGGATATCCATGGGGGAAAAGGTACTGTTGTGTGTGTGGTGGGATATGCATGGAGTGCTGTACTTCGACCTGCTGAAACCAGGCGAAACAATCACTGAACAACGATATAGCGATCAGCTGATGAAACTGAACGCTGCAATCGAGCAAAAACGCCCATGGACAGGTAAAGGACGCCGCCC
This sequence comes from Macrothele yani, assembly GCA_039090855.1. Classification (NCBI taxonomy): domain Eukaryota; kingdom Metazoa; phylum Arthropoda; class Arachnida; order Araneae; family Macrothelidae; genus Macrothele; species Macrothele yani. The sequence goes on along the minus strand of CM077019.1, from coordinate 2,563,680 downwards.
AGTCATCCTGTTACACGATAATGTCAGACCACATGTTGATGCCACCACGAAATCAACCCTTAAACAGTTACATTGGGAGGTTTTACTGCACCCGTCTTACTCCCCGGACGTTGTATCCTCAGACTTTCATCTGTTTGGCTTTATGCAACATTCCCTAACCCAACAGCGGATCACCACAGTTCCAGAGGTTGAAAATTTCGTCACTGCTTTCTTCAGCTCAAAACCTGAGTCCTATCATAGGGGCATTCATTCGTTCCCTGAAAAATGACAAAAAGTTACTGATGGTAACACCAATATTTTGCTGAATAAATGTGTACTGGTTTCCTGATTGTTCCTGTTTCCTTTCTCCTTAAAATGGCAGAAACTTTTGCATACCCCTAATGGAAATTTTCAGGAGTGAAAATTTGTACGCATTCACACAGATTTCTGTAGAGTTGATATTACATTTAAATAAATGTGCTGCATCTCTAATTCCTTAAAAAAGCTATTACCTGATAACTGCTTCACAGAATCAGTTTTTTCAATGCTTTTTGGCGGTCGTCCTCTGCCCCGACGAGGAAGTGTGGAATCTGTCAAACAGAACAGAATAATTGTATAAAGAAATCTATGACACAAAACACCATGTCTTGAAAATTTTAAGATAGGCACCAAGCAACAGCATTTAAAATCTAAATGTCCAGTATGAATGCAGAAGTGAAAATGTGCACATAACTGAAGTCAATACACGATATGAAAAAGTAACTGAAAGAAGACATTTCATTCATTAGGAAAATCATGCAGTACATTTTAAAATAAGAGCTGCAGAGTATGTTATTCCAGATGTATGACATTCAAACTGAGTGTGAATAAGGAAAAACCCAAAGTTATGGTGTTTGAGAGAGGAACTGGTAGCACTGAATGTAATGTAAGAATAAACGGCACTGTGATTGACCAGGTGAGTGAGTTTGTTTATTTAGGAAGCATGTTTGACAGAGAGAACAAATTGGATGGTGAAATTAGTAGGCAAGTGAATTCTTCATTGAAAGTCATAGCTGCTCTGGGAGGTTTTCACAGGAATGATGGGTTCTCTAGAGAGTCCTGCATGGCTGTGTATGAAAGTGTAATTGTTCCTATGCTGATGTATGGCAGTGAAACCTGGGTACTGCAGAAAAAACATAGGAGTTGTTTGTGCGCTGGAGAAATGAGTTACTTACGGGGAGTTTGTGGCAGGACACGGTCTGATTGTGTGAGGAATGAAGAAGTGTTCCAGTTGTGTGATGTGAAGCAAAATGTTGTTAACAAGGTGGAGACCAATATGCTTCGGTGGTTTGGCCATGTTGCAAGAATGAGTGATCAGATGCTTACTAAGAAAATCCTTTTAGCCCAAGTGGCAGGAAGGAAAGGTAGAGAAAGGCCAAGGAAGACACGGGTGGATCAGATTCAGGAGTGTCTGCATGAGAAAAAGATTATGAGTATGAAGTATAAAAGATCTTGTGTAGGGCGTGTAATGGATATCAGTGAAGCCCGAGTTGTATGTCAAGATCGCTGTAAATGGAGAAGTTTGATATGACACAGTAAGTAAAAATATCTGGTAGTTTGTATTTCTTTTTGGAGCTAACCACTGAATCTCAGAGAACAGCTTAGTGATATGTATGTATGTATGTATGTATGTATGTATGTATGTATGTATGTATGTATGTATGTACAAACGACTCCTATGCCTCTTCTGCAGTACCCAGGTTTCACTGCCATACATCAGAGTAGGGAAAATTACACTTTCATACACTGCCATTCGGGACCTTCTTGAGAATCTATCATTCCTGTAAGATCCTCCTAAAACAGCTATGACTTTATTCAGCCTAAGTGGCAGGAAAGAAGGTACAGGAAGGCAAGGTGATGAATGTAAGTGAAGCTTGAGTTGTGTTGCAAGATTGCATAAGTGGAGATATTTTATACATCAACAGTAAGTAAAATCTAGCACCATCAGTTTTAAACTTTAATCTGGCAGATAAACTTCCTTTGAGGAGCTCACCTCTGAATCTCAGCGAACAGCTTAGTTACAGCATATGTATGCATAAATAATCATACTGGAAGAGTAAATAGTTAAAATATGTTATTTAAATTTGGCACATCAATGTTTACCTTTTTGTAAAGAATCAGTCACATCAGATGTCTCAGTTTTCCTAGGTCTGCCTCGACCTCTTCGTGGAAGAGTAGAACCTGTGTCTGTAAACACATGCACATATTTAAAAAAGAGTTGAGATACAAAGAATATTACAGTTCCAAAACTAAAGCACACTTTTAATAATTATAAAATTACAATTGAATCATATGAAATTAACCATGTGAATTCAGTTTGAGGTTCAGCACAGCACCTTTGCAGAGTTCAATAAATATTTAACAAGCAGCTGATTATTTTTTGGCATAGAAGTGTCATCTACATTGTCTGCTCCTTAAAAAACATGAAAATTTCAGGGTTTATACTGATTTTTGGAAGATCATTCAAGGGGTTTTCCAGGAGTATGAAACCTATTTTTCCACAGTCAACGAGGCCATCAGAACTTTTCAAAGTTTAATTTCTCTGAAAATGCATGGTTTCCAATTGCTTAGTCACAGTTGAGAACAGCAGGCTTCTTGCAGCAATACCACAATAAACATAGAATTAAGCGAGAACACACCGTTACGTATAGTAATAAAGTTCATTAAGTGGAAGCTTTCAACTATTCTACGTCCATGACCACATGTGATCAACTGAATCAGAAGACTAGTTGCCAGAACTATAATGTGAATTAGAAGTGCAGGAACTGTTGCTAGATTAGTAGAGGGAACCTAACAAATGAGATTTGGTAAGGGGCTTCCGAATTGCAGTTATTGGTAAACAAAATATCAGTGCTTTCTTGGAAATGCAGAGATGCTTCGTTAATAAAAGAGACAAGTTTTTTGTTTCTTTCCAAAGAGAAACTACAGAAGTGATGGGTTAGTGCTGATAATGCTGTTTTTGGAAGACCTTTTTGACACATCTTGTTTGCATTCACAAAGTCTTGTATTGATGCTTCAGTACACACTTCCAATATACGTATATACTGAGATCCCAGAGGATGTTGAAATAGGACTGGCATAAACTCCAGGGGTGGGACAGGATTTCTATTTTTAGCATGCAATTTACTGCAGGAGAATTAAACAGTGAGAGTGTAGCCCTGCACTCTCACTGTCAGACATAATCCTCCAAGGGTGTAGGGCTACACTCTTGCTGTCAAACCTAATTCTCCTAGAGTGCAGGGCTACACTCTCCCTGTGGGCTCTTATCCTCCTAGTGTAGAGCTACACTCTCTGTCAGCCCTAATCATTCTAAAGTGTAGGGCTACACACTCGTTGTCAGACCTAATCCTCCTACACTGTAGGGTTACACTCTCACTGTTGGACATAATTCTCATAGAGTGCAGGGCTACACTCACACTGTCAGACCTAATCCACCTAGACTGTAGGCTACTCTCACTGTTGGACCTAATTCTCCACAGGGAGAGTGCAGGGCTACACTCTCCCTGTGGGCTCTTATCCTCCTAGTGTAGAGCTACACTCTCTGTCAACCCTAATCATTCTAGAGTGTAGGGCTACACACTCGTTGTCAGACCTAATCCTCCTACACTGTAGGGTTACACTCTCACTGTTGGACATAATTCTCATATAGTGCAGGGCTACACTCACACTGTCAGACCTAATCCACCTAGACTGTAGGCTACTCTCACTGTTGGACCTAATTCTCCACAGGGAGAGTGCAGGGCTACACTCTCCCTGGGGGCTCTTATCCTCCTAGTGTAGAGCTACACTCTCTGTCAACCCTAATCATTCTAGAGTGTAGGGCTACACACTCGTTGTCAGACCTAATCCTCCTACACTGTAGGGTTACACTCTCACTGTTGGACATAATTCTCATAGAGTGCAGGGCTACACTCACACTGTCAGACCTAATCCACCTAGACTGTAGGCTACTCTCACTGTTGGACCTAATTCTCCCAGAGTGCAGGACTCTCACTGTCAGACCTCTATTACATAAGAATTAAAAAAAAAAAAAAAAGGAACGAGATCAGAAAAATGCAAAAACACTGAAGCTATGAGTTCTTACTGGTGAATATGACCCTGTATAATGGAGGATGATTCAAAACAAGTTTCACAGAAGAAACGTAGAATCGCTGCACGTACGTTGTGCAATCACATCCAGAAAGTCTGCTTTCAGAATAAATATGCATACTTCTCCTCCCAGTGGTCACCGGACTGAAAAATTCTCTTACTAAGCATCTCATCACTCATTCTTTCGTCATGGCCAAACCACCTAAGAATATTAGTCTCCACCTTACTAACAACATTTTGCCTCATATTACACGTCTGCAACACATCTTCATTTTTCACATGATCAGAGCATGTCTTACCACACCCCCTCCCCTGTAAGTAACATATCTTTCCAGCACACAGATGACTTTTATGCCTCTTCAGCAGTACCCAGGTTTTGCTGCCATACAACAGAGTAGGAACAATTACACTTTCAGATACAGCCATTCAAACATTATTGAGAGCCCATCATTCCTGTGAAATCCTAAGGCAGCTATGACTTTCAATGAAGAATTCCCTCGCCTTCTAATTTGTTCTCTCTGTCAAACATGCTTCTTAAATATACAAACTCATTCACCTGGTCAATCACTGTGCCATTAAGACTTATTTTGCATTCAGTACTAACAGTTCCTTGCTCAAAAACCATAACTTTGGGTTTTCCCTCATTTATACTCATTTTGAATTTTGTACAAACTTCATACATATTCTGCAACTCACTTTTGCCCTTTGCCAACAGGGCTATGTCACCAGCATACATCAATCTGTACACACGCATATTACCAAGACATAAACTAATATTATCCACTTTGGCATCATGCATGCATGCATTCATAAATGCCTTAACACGTTCGCTGCCGCTGTACTATAACCCGTGAAAATCTCCGACGACACCACAAGGCGTCACGCTGCACCATGATTAAGCTTTTATGCGTTTGGACCAACCAGCTGTGTGTTCACATCTTATAGCTTTGCATGACTTTGCAATTCTAAAATTCGAGAAAATTTATCCATAATTGATATTCGTAATTATAATTCTGCCAGCAATTAAATATTATTCCGAAACTGAAGTAGGCATTTACTGGATACATATTTCGAACATTGTTGTGTATAAAACAAGAGAAATAATACTTACTAACGCCAAATAATTCCATAAATAGTGCCATGATGCATAACTAGATAAATACAAAATCCATACATTTTGATTTGGGTACGGTAAAAAAGCCCACACACACAAACATGCAGTTTGACTTGGAACATACTTTATTTTAGCAAAATAGGAAGACAAAATATTTATCCCTTATCTACGATGACATAATTCGAAGCATGGCTGAAAGCACAGTGCAGGATTTTCTGGGAACTGGGCACAGTAATAGAGAGTGTCCCTGCGAATCCCTTTGGCAGAGCACATTTTGCATCGTCTCCTCAAAAAACGTCCCTTTTTGTTGTTTTGTATTTTTTTTACTGGAAGATGGCCACATACTTTTAACGATTTAGATATCTTCGCTTGGGAAGTTCATGGCTCTCGATTCAAATGTTGACGTACAATGGATAGCCTAAAATCGTAGAGGCTTATCTTTTTCCCTGAGAATTTATTATACAAGTTGTGGGAAGTGATTATCATCATATGAAATATATGTATTCCTAGCTTCTTGTACCATCTTATGGTTTTCCTTTCACAAGGATAGTACGCTAGCATTTGATCTTGACGATCTACCCCTGACAAGTTTATTATAGTTGATAACAGCCTTTGGTTTTGCTTTTATCTGTCCCCTTTTATTTACAGTTTGAACTAAATCATCCTCAAACTCCGTGGTAATGAAGAGAACATCCCTTTTATCTTTCTGTTTGCACACTGCAACATCATTAGAATATGGACATTTCCGTTCCCCCTTCAAAAGTTTAGTAGCTTTCGTGACATCCTTACGAAGATCTCGTCGGTCTGCAAGGAGAATTCCAGTGCAATAAGTGTCATTGTTCAACAACTGCAATGCAAGATTGTAACTATTATAAAAATTATCCATATAAATAGCATGACCAAAATTTAGCTTCCCTTCCATCAATTTTTTAAAACTACATTAGCAGGCATGACCTTTCCTTCCCCCCCCCCAGGGAGTCCAGTTGCCCTGTGTAAACCAAAGCTTTTAGAAACATACCATTTGATTTCGTTAGCATATAAAGTTTCACCCCATATTTATGACGTTTTCCTTTCATGTACTGTTTGAAAATGAAACGACCTCTCCATAAAACTATTGATGCATCAATCATAAGTTCTTTTCCAGGGCAGTATATGCTCTCATTGGTATCATTAAATAAATCCAGTAAAGGCATTATTTTTGCAAGGCGGTTGGTTGTAATCGCTTCGCCAGGTTGAGGATTTCTTGCAAAATGAAGGCACCACATGATCAGAAGGAAACGATTCCTGCTCATATTTGAAGAAAAGCAGTCCATTTTAAATAATGGATCTGTTTTCCAGTAATCTTGGAGATGGGTGCCCAATGCCTATATGAAACAGAAGGCCAGAAAAACTTTCATCTTATCTACCAACACATCCTTCCATTCATTTATTAGTGAATCTTCAGTAACTCCCGAGATAAACACCTCTACAGCATATGCATTACTTTACCTAACTAATAGATCGTAAAATTCCTCATTTGCAAAAAGATTAAAAAAATCGATTGGCTCAGTACCTATCATATTAATTTTCAGTCCTGGTACACCAGTGAACGGAATTCTTCTCACGATGTCGGGACCATCACACCAATGTGTAGCCAAAATCCGTTGAGGCGGAGTATGAAAAAGAATGCAGCATTCTTCATTCTCACTTTCACTACTGGTTGTACTACAGCTAGTAAAAGAATATGTTTCTGTACTTGATGACAGATTATCGGCATCATCTCGTATTTTCACAGAAGAATGTGCCCACCGAGGAACTATTGGTTGAGATGGACCGGCGATAGCGCATCCGAATATATCCATTGTTTCCGCAAAACTAAGTATTGAAGTGAATATGGATTTCTTTGAAATCCCTTTAGCCACCTCAATAAGCCTCTCTGTGATGTATAAACTCTAAATAGCAAATGCTTTTTATTGCCACTCAAGCATTTATTTATTGATAATTCCCATCACCGCAAAAACCAGCGACGTTCAAAGGAAAATAAACATCGCAGTGAAAAGCGTGCGCTGTGTTAAGTCTATGGGAGGTCAACTTACTTTCCCTTCCTTAAACCATGTGGGAAAAAATCCGCTATCCCAAAACCGCGGTCACTTTTAGACAGTTGGAGACTCATTTTCAGTGCCAGTAACAAAATAGATAACTCTCTTCAAGTGTTGAAAGTTTTAGGTAGCGAAATATGAAGCCATAATTATGACGCCGTTTGGCGTCGCACGGCAGTGAAGGTGTTAAACAGCCAGGAAGATATTACACAACCTTATCTGACTTCAGCACCAACAGAAAACCATTTCGATACAATACCATTCACTTGTACACAAGCTATGCTGCCAGCATACATGGCTTTCGTACTATTAAGTAGATAACGATGATGGGCAAAACACGTAACAATAATAACAAATAAAGGTAACTTGATCACGCTAGTTACGTTACAAGAAAAGAACTTTTACAAGAAAGTTCTTTTCTTGTAACGTAACTAGCGTGATCAAGTAAAGAACTTTTACAAGAAAGTTCTTTTCTTGTAACGTAAGTAGCGTGATCAAGTTACCTTTATTTGTTATTAAGCAGATGCCCAGTAAAGCCATATTTATTCAGTACCTTCCACAGAAGTATCCTATTTACTTCATCACAAGCTTTCTCTAAATCTTTGAAAGCAGCAAAAACTTTCTTACCATCAGACAGATACTTTTCGATTATATGTAATGCAAAAATTTGATTAGTGCAGCTGTTGCCAAGCATAAAACCACTCTGTACACCCCACACTTTACATGACAGTTTAAAATCCAGATAAAACTGGCATATGGCCATTACATGTTACAAACTTGCCAACTGTGTCACTAGAGAATGATACACCTGCTGGTTAGCAACCCTGGAGATTTTAAAGTTATAAAATGAACCTTTATCTCTACAATGGCACTTCAAGTTTAAATATGAGATATCATAAATAGCTTGTCTGTGATTCTGGTTATAGTTTTATTATCATTACTATTATTATTGCTTTAATAACAGTAACTATAGCAGGGTTCAAACTCTTTTTTGAAAATGGAAATTAAAGAGTTCTTAAGGACCTTCAGGCTATTTTTAAGGACTTTTAAATATTTTTTAAGGACTTCATAATCGCTGCATGTAAATATACACAATATACAAAATGTGAGTTAACTATTACAACATAAGTCATTTTAACTCAATAAATCAATTTTGTTGAAACTAATGAATATTCCATTGCACAAATATATGAATTAAAATTAGTTCTACTAAAATAAACCTAAATACTACAACAGAAAAACCAACTAACTTAAAAGTTCCTTATATACATTACTTACTGGTAATATTGGATCCATTATTTGTCCTGAAGCATATCTTTGCATCTACAGAACTAACACTCTGCTTCTTCATATTGTGGTGTGAAGCATAAAATTTATTTACTTTGGAATTTCAATTTTCAACAAATTTTCACCCATTAATTGTGATTATAGGCCCATCTTTGTGGTTTCGGAAACTTTTTAAATTTGCATTTGTTTTTCCTTCAAAGTTTATCCAAATTTATATATTTTTTTTAATTTACAAATTCATTTTAACAAAAAACAGTATTACAAATATAGCTTAGAATTCCATATGGCTGTGATTGTCAGTCTTTAAAATTTTTGGTATCTTTACCTTTCCATTCAATAACTTAAGAAACTAAATGCATTTATTCTGTGGGTAGCATCACTACAAGTACTGCAGCTGAAAAAATAATACTTTTATAAAAATGCAGCACAGCTTGTTAGACCTGTTTTAGGTTAATGAAGCAAGTAAACACACTATCTAAATCAAATCGGAAACACACAAGTTCATCGTAACTTAAATCATATCATCGGAATTGAAAACCCTAAGTTCAATAAAAATGTTTGCATAAATTTCAAAACTACATTGGCAGAATTCAAAGAATCAAAACTGAACAGTGAAGCATCACTTTCTTTTAAGTATTGACTTGTTTATTTTTTTATTTACTACACAGCTTCCGAATTCCCAAATCTGGAGAAATATTTGGTTTTCGTAGATTTGGATGAATAACACATTTTTGCTTGTGTAACTGTTGCATTTTTATTTTTATTTATTTTTAAATTCTACAGCTGTAGCACTTGTAGTAACTTCTTCCATACACTTAATGCAGATTGTTTTTCAACATTTGGCAATAGTGTATAGGTGTAAAAGCTAAAACAAACTGCAGTAACAACAACCCACCTATTAAATTTCCTTCAGAATTTTTACTTCTATTATACATCTTTTTTTGCTTTTAAACTTAAAAAACAGTAATGCAATTTAACAATGACTGCAAGGAAATTATATTATGTACATATTCACTTTTTTGAGGTCAAATAAAAGATGTAGGCCTACAATGAAATCAATTTTTCAGCTCCTTTTTTGCAACTACTGACATGGTAATTTCTGCCAAGTCTTCATGTTTTTCCTTTATTAATTTTCGAAAACTATTTGATTGAAGGAAGCAGTTCATATCTCTCATCAATTCCCCTTGGGCGGCAAGGTCATCTGCACGTTTCTCTAATTCTCTAATTCGGCAATATTTTTTTTCTACTTTCAGTTTTTTCGTACTAAGCATTTGCAATTCCTCCTCAATCAATTTACGTTTCCTCCCAGATGTTGGTTGGCACATTTTTTTTTTTTTTGGCATCTAAATATTGAACATATTTCTGTGTAGCTGAAAAGACAGAAGCTCTAAGCTCTTTACTTAGTACCACATTCTCTAATAAATAACAGAAGATAACGATCTGAACTGCACTGACCCCACGCAAAGAAAACAAGAAGCCAGCAATGAATCTAATCTATACCAAAGGGATTTGAAGGCAGCTGGTTGGCAAACTGCCAAAAGCAATACAGAACATGGGTAAACTTTTGCGACAAGCGATGTAGAGGATCTAGTGACGTAAAACCATCACCATCATCAGTACGCTAATGAAACCCAGCTGGCCTGCATAACAAGTAACACGCGCATTTCTTTGGTTCAAAAAAAAAAATTTACGGCCTTTTTAATGACCGAATATAATTATATAATTACGGTGTTTTTAAGGACTTTTTAAGAGCCCTTAAAAACAGAACAGAAATTAAGGAGTTCTTAAGGACTTTTTAAGGGCCCTTAAAAAGGACCGTACGAACCCTGTATAGTTAATGAACAGCTCTTCCTATAGATTTAAGTACTTACATGAAACCATAAACTTTCCCTCTAAATAAAACATATCTTGCCTTAATTGGCTGACATTAGTAGGTTTGTACTTTTAACATCTACACCTTGTAAAAGGTGTATTTCACAATAACAAAAATGAAAATAAAATTATATGTACACCCACCCAACACATGATTTATTGAAATGTAATCTTACTTTTTGCTAAAGGGCTTTTGGCATCAGGTGTTAAAGTATTTTTCCTTGGCCTGCCTCTACCACGAGGTAGCGTGGAGTCAGGAGCTAAAATAAACAAAAGTTTCACATGGAAGAACAGTTCATTGCAATTCTGCTCTAAATGTTGGTCAGTAATGAACTAACAAATTTTAAGCAACAAAATGGGTCACTGTCAGAACTGCAAATCTCTGAAAAACACCAACTTATTAATAACATGGTTGATGAACATTTATCAAAAATAAATTCCAGGACTTTTCCAGGAGTTCATTAAAAAGTTCCAGGATCTTGAATTTTGCTAGAATCATAGTGCTATGTTTTGTGTTTTTTAAATTCGGGTGAAATTTACTACGCATTTAGAATTCTTGTGAAGTTCTATGTGGTTCCGCTATTAGAGAGTGTGTTACATCTTCAATGATGTGGCAAAATTTTCCTGTATAAAAGCTGCTCTGTATAAGACTTATATAAAGCAATCTGGAACTTAGCACCATGATTATAATATAAAACAATTTTGCCATGGCACTGAAGAGTCCCTATTCCACAGTCATCTATTCCCATGCACACAGGAGACAGGGTGGCCAGATATCAATCTCCTTTTATATGAAGCAATCTGGACCTTGGCACAATGATAATAATACTAAACAATTTTGCCTTGGAACTGAAGATTTCCTATTCCATAGTCATCTATTCCTATGCACATTGATGGCTGGGAGGCCAGATATCAGTCTCCTTTTATGTGAAGCCATCTGTAACTTAACACAATGATAATAATACAAAACAATTTTGCCAAGGCACTGAAGATTCCCTATTCCATAGTCATCTATTCCCATTCACACTGGAGACAGGGAGGCCAGATATAAATGTTCTCCAGTAAGGAAAGCACGTGCAAGGCGGAATACCCATCTTGGACAAGCAGGAAGGTTCCTTTCCATTTACTGTTGTGACTAATCTGCACGCAATTGCTATACTACAAACCAAGATCACTGGAAATATGACCCTCAAACATCTTGCACTGCAGCATCACATAAGATTGAAGAGATGACATCACATCTCCACACTCCATGGAAGGAAGTGATGTCATCGCAAGCAGATGCTGCATGGAGCTAAAACAAGACCCAATCAATCCAAATATATAATTTTTTGACCGCAAGAAAAATCCCAGGACTGTTCCAGGAACTTTCACACAAATATGAAAAATGAAGGATTTTTCAGGTCTGGAAAAAAGGAAATCAAATTCCAGGACTTTTCCAGGGACAGTGTGAACCCTGTATTTAAGACCACCTTAGCAGCAGAGTACTCCAGATAAGCTCCTTGTGGAACAATCCTATGAATGTAAAAGTGGGGTGGTACAGGCCATCACATATCTGTTGTGCACAAAACATCAACACTATATGCTGGGTTTGGCATCAGATCGATGCCTTCAAGTTCCTGGAGTTTTGCCAGGGTCGTTTGTGTGGCATGAAGCCAAGTATTGTCCTACTGCAGGAGAGAGCACTTTCTGTTCACCAGCGCCGGGTACTTCTCCTCCAAAATGGCATACATTCACTCCAGCTGTTTAGAGTAGAGGTTGGCGTTAATGGTCCGACCCTCTGGAACAAATTCATAATGGATTATTCCCTCGAAATTCTACCAGACGCAGAGCATCACCTTGTGCTCGAAGCGCCCACGTTTGGTGATTGCTTCAGGAAGCTGGCCTGGGCTCAACCACTGCCGTTGTGTGTTAGGATTATGGAAATTGACCCACTTTTCATCACACATAACAATTCTCTTGATGGAAATAGATCCACTTTTCATCACACGCAACAATTTTCTTGAAATAGACCCACTTTTCATCACACATAACAAATAACACTTTTCATCACACATAACAATTCTCTTGATGAAACGTACATCGTGCGGGTTTTGTAGGAGTTTCGTGCACACTTCCACTCGACGTTTTGCCTCAGCTAGCGTCAGTTCGTGAGGGACAATACGGCAGCTCCTGCAGAAGTTGCCGAGGTCCTGAAGGTGACAAACCACGGTGGTCTGTGATATGCCCAGCTCGCCCGATAATCTCCGAGTGCTGGTTGTGGGCTTTGCCTCTACGGCCTCCGAATCCACAGTCCGTGGCCTACCTGACCTTGGCTGATCATCAAGGTTTCTGTCACCTGAGCGAAATTTCTTGAACCATCTGGTTGTGGTGCTGTTGTCGACGGAACTTTTCCCCTTTTGCATGACAAATGTTTTGTGTTGCTTGAGCAGCATTATGGCCCAGTTTAAACTCGTACAGCAGAAGTTCAATAATTAGCCAGTTGTGGCTGTTCATCTTTTCGGTGTCCCAACCACTGACAGAAAGACGACATGCAATGCTGTTCACAGCAATGACTACCACTTTATATCCCTTTCAACTGACCGCAGTGCACGACTTGAACTAGTTTAAACACGTGACATACCCGCTTGCAGCACATACGTTTATGCAAATATTGTAAAACTTTCAACCCACCCTCTGTAGTATCTTTTAAATGTGATCATATTTGTGGAATTCTTCTTTTGATGTGAACCATCAACCAATCAATATTGCACAACTTATGAAAATAGTTATAAGATGAAAGTTCTATAACCAATCAATATTGCACAGCTTATGAAAATAGTTATTAGACGAAAGTTCTATCAGTAATGAAGTGCAAATTTTTCAACAACAACTGTATTTTTCTTTTATATTAACCCTTTTAGAACCAAGCCACAAGCCACAAATAAATGTGACACCCAATTTTTCAATTAATTTGAAATCTATCCTGTCAATAATTCTTTGTTTAGACAGTAGGCAGTAATAAATTCAAAACTGATGTGTCTATATTTCTCTTTGTTAGGATTTGGGATCTATAGCATAATATTTTGCTGCTTAATGGTACAGAATCCATTACATAACTTATTGGTTTTTGTACTATTATAACATTTTATGTTTTTGTTGTTTTGTATTTCCAATGTACAGTTATTGAAGAAAAAAAAATAGTGACCAACTTCAGATTACATTTGGTGAAAAAAAAAATGAATATGGGTAAAATTTTAAAACAGCTAGAGCAACCGCTGTCAACCGTTACCAAGCAGGAAGTCAAATGGTGTTTGCTGGCTCCTTCAAAATTTTTGAATAGACTTTCTCAAGAAACAGGGCTATCCTATGACACTTGCAAGAGAGCAGCCAAAAAATGGCAACTGAAGCCATGTCATGTCACAATCGTCCAAGAGTTGTGGGATTCCGATTATGAAACATGCACAGCATATTGCCAGTGGCTCCAGCATTTGTTGGCTGCCAACCCTTCAATACTTTTGGCAAGATAATGAATGCTAAGTGTCACACATCAGCTAAGAGCATGAAATAATAATTAACACAGCAATCAGACATCTCTGAATTGACTGTATTTACTGTTCTTCAAGTAATATCAATAACATCAGAAAACTTGAAAATTTCATATATTCCGAATGCTCTTAAGACTCAGATACTTGTGACTTTATCGTGATGGGTGGTATAACGGTTAGCATAATCCAACGGTAATCGGGAGATGCGGGTTTGATTCCCTTTCCAGGGCAATGAAATTTAAGTTTTCTAATGTGACTGACATTACATGAAGAACAGTAAATACAGTCAATTCAGAGATTGCTGTGTTAGTTATCATGACATATTTTCCACGTATTATGAGAAGAATATTTCTTCCACCCTATATCATCATCATCATCATCATTGTCAACCATTATCAATCCACTGCTGGACGAAGGTCTCCCCAAGTTTCCTCCACAACGGTCTGTCTTGTGCCAGTCTCCTCCATGTCACTCCCGCATATTTACGAATTTCATCCACCCATCAAATAAATTTGTAGCTTTTTTACAGACAGGATCATTTCAAAAGGATTATGGCCACCAAGGTCTCTCGATCTAAACCCACCCGACTTTTTCTTGTGGGGGTCATTTGAAAGGAAAAGCGTTTGACACAAAATTCTATACCATTGCAGAAGCTTAAGGAAAACATAAAATATGAAATTGCAACAGTGTCCACCGACACGCTTCCTCGTGTTTTCACCAACATGGAACAACATTTAGAAATATGCTTGGCAGCTGGTGGCAGAAATTTTAACGATTTCTCTAACCAAGCATGCTTGTCATGAGGTAAGTCATTATACCCACTACTTGTTTTCTTGTTTTTATGGTGTTTTCATATAGTCATAACTCATTACACCAAATTAGGGTTGCACAGCTAATGGATCACCCTGTACATGGTTAAATGTTCATTCAGCATTTAAACCATAAATCAGTTTAGAGCAATTCTGTTCATCATGTTATTTTTGCAGAAATTTTGTTTTGGGAGTTACACAATTCGTGTCGTCGACTTGTTTTCCAACTTGAA
This sequence comes from Macrothele yani, assembly GCA_039090855.1. NCBI lineage: Eukaryota > Metazoa > Arthropoda > Arachnida > Araneae > Macrothelidae > Macrothele > Macrothele yani. The sequence continues at coordinate 2,548,653 of CM077019.1, read as the reverse complement.
TGTATTACATAGGATCTCTCGATATCTAACCGATATCGAGAGATCCGTGGTTCAATTCCACGGTGGCGGCTGAAAACAATTTTTCGATTGCTATGTGTTTCTGGAACATGGAAAGAGCGATGTATTTATTTATTTACATACGAGGGTTAAAAATACAGGGTAATTCAAAATGATTGACCTGATTACAAATGACAATGTGTTTATGAAGATAAATAGACAGCTGATATCGTCGACTTGTTTTCCAACTTGAATGTATTACATAGGATCTCTCGATATCGGTTAGATATCGAGAGATCCGTGGTTCAATTCCACGGTGGCGGCTGAAAACAATTTTTCGATTGCTATGTGTTTCTGGAACATGGAAAGAGTGATGTATTTATTTATTTACATACGAGGGTTAAAAATACAGGGTAATTCAAAATGATTGACCTGATTACAAATGACAATGTGTTTATGAAGATAAATAGACAGCTGATATCCCTAAGCAAGAAAGAAGTTTAGAATTTTATTGAAACCTACTGCTGTGTTGCTATGGTGACACAGGAAAGTGAGCTACCCATGCACCAAAACCAGTGAAACTGATACCACTTAGGTCACGTCAGAGAGCTGTACAATAGGGTGAGACATAAAGAAGTATACAGTTTCAACGCTCTATAAACAAGAACAATGTAAGATATTTTATGTTACCTGTAACAGAATTGTAGGGAAATGTTTCAAGTTTTTTTAGAGACAGTCACAGATATTCTATGTGTGCACCCTTAGTCACATGACACACGTAGAGCCGGTAATCCATTTCTGCCCAAATGCGAGGTAAGATATCTGAATCAAGTGCAGTGATAGTGGCTGTGATACACTGTTTCAGCTCTGCTAGATCAACAGGAAGGGGAAAAGTAAATACCTTGTCCTTTACGTACCCCCACAGGAAAGGACTTCTGGAAGGCCATTGGGTCAGTTGGTTTTCCCGGGCTTCGTTGAATGGCAATACAAACATGCGGCCATCCAGGATTTTCAGTTTGCACAAACAGCCCGAAGTTTCAAATTTTTCCTGACAATCGTAGATAGATTTTCTGGTTGGAGGTTCTTTTCCGAATCGAGATCGAAAATGTCATTGCATAACAGTTACAGATTCCGTTTTGCTCAATTCAAGAACACAAAATGCCTTCTCCACTGTAGACGCTGCCATTTTGACTGTCTAGTCATGTGACACATGCGCTGTCGCCTACATCACTTCCCCTCAGTAGCGGGACACAAACTTAATGAGTACATCTACCTAACTGTTTGTAGTTGTGGCCGTGTCTTCAACTGTTACTGTTTTACAGCATTTGGAAACTGTGTACTTCTTTATGAATCAGGGTGTATTAAATACCATGAACAACGTGATGAACAGTAAATGCTTAACGTTTATATGTTAATGTAATAATAAGTGGAAATTTTCTTCGGCTGGTGAAAATAAGAGAATGTTCTGCTTTTTAACTCTCAGATGCTTGGAATTTCTTTGTCCTGGGTGGTGTAACAGATGGCATGCTCAAATGGAAATTGAGATATGCAGATTCGATTCGTGCTCCAGGATGATGTAATTTTAAAGTTTTCTGATGTTCAAGTTACACACTGAACAGTAAGCAAGGCAATGACTATTCTGTTTGCCACCTTAAAAACCATGAATTTAAAACATGCACATTGTACGATTACCTTTTTCAGATATCACTGTGGTATCTAGTGAACCAATACACTCCACACTTTCCCTTGCTTCTTCTTCAGTATCGATGCAGGCAACCTCATAATCTGTGTGTAATAAAGAAAACATTACATCTCTTTGGCACATCATGATTTCAGATCAAAGCTTAAGACATCATTCATTAGTACTATCAGTAAGTAACATAAGAAATACACTAGTCACAAACAGTTAGGGATGTTGCGGTTTTGAAGGGAAAACATTTTCCTGTAGTCGCAAATTTAGCATACACACATAATTTGCACACCTAATACAAAAGTGGTTAAAAAATGAGTATTTACTAACAAATTATATTCAACACATATTCCTTTTTTATATATCATCATCATCATCATTGTCAACCATTATCAATCCACTGCTGGACGAAGGCCTCCCCAAGTTTCCTCCACAGCGGTCTGTCTTGTGCCAGTCTCCTCCATGTCACCCCTGCATACTTTCGAATTTCATCCACCCATCTCCCATGTGGTCTTCTTCTGGGTCTTTTCCTGTCCCTTGGAATCCAATCTAAAATTTCGGCTGTCCATCGATGATCTGTCCTTCTGGCGGTATGTCCAGCCCACTGCCATTTCAGGGATTTAACTCTGATCATGATGTCTTCCACTCTTGTCATTTTTCGGATCCACGAGTTCCTCTTCTTATCTCTCCTGGTTACACCAAGTATGCACCTCTCCATACTTCTTTGAGTTGTCTGCAGCCTTTGTATGTCTCTTTTAGTTAAGGTCCACGTCTCTGCACCATACGTAAGCACTGGAAGGATGCATTGATCAAACACTTTTCTTTTAAGACATAATGGCATATTGCTCTTGAAAATTATGCTGTTTCTTCCAAAAGCTCTCCAGGCAAGTTTTGTACGCCGATTAATTTCTTCATCAATGTGACCCTCACTTGATATCTGCTGTCCAAGATAAACGTACGTATCTGTTATCTCCAGCTTTTCTCCATCAATCGACAAATCTTCATTTCTTGTAAAAGCATTGAACATCACTTTTGTCTTCTGAAAGTTCATTTTTAATCCCACTTCTTTACTCTTGTCAGCAAGTTCCTGGATCATACTCTGCAGCTCTGATGGGCTAGTTGCAAAAATGATTACGTCATCAGCAAAACGAAGGTGGGTTAGATAATCTCCATTAATCTTTATCCCCTTGTTTTCCCAGCTCAGTGACTGAAAAACACCCTCCAATGTGGCATTAAAGAGCTTCGGAGATATGGTGTCACCTTGTCTCACTCCCTTTCCAATTTTTATGTGTGTTGTATTTTCAAACAGCTGAATCTTTGCACTTGCATTTTCATAGATGTTATTAATAATATTAATGTATGCATCTTCAATACCGCAGGTTTTCAGAGCCATTGTAACTGCTGATGGTTTCACCGAATCAAAGGCTTTTTCATAATCGATAAAAGCCATGCACAATGGAAGTTCATATTCCCTCGCTCTTTCAATTAGTTCTCTCAGCACATGGATATGATCTATTGTGCTGTAGCCACTCCTGAATCCAGCTTGTTCTCTCGGTTGAGCCATGTCCAGTGTTACCTTCAAGCGGTGTGAAAGAACTTTAGTGGAGATTTTATAAACTACTGATAGGAGGCTGATAGGTCTGTAGTTTCAGAGATCCTCAATGTCACCTTTCTTATGTAGCAGGATCATTGTAGCGGTGTTCCAATCCTCAGGAATCTTTCCTTCATTAAGGCATAGAGTGAAAATTTGGGCGAGTACTGTTTCGATTTCTCCACTTGCTTCTTGTATGATGTCTACAGTAATTCCATCTTCTCCTGGAGCTTTTCCCCGCTTCATGTTCTTGATTGCATGTGCAACTTCTGCTGGAAAGACTGGAGGAACTCTGGTACTGGTATCTTTCATGATGTCTGGAGTGCATGTATCATCCCTTTCATATAATTTGGAGTAGAAATCTTTCACTCTTGTCAAAATTTCGCCTCTATTTCTTGTTACAGAACCATCTTCTTTTCTCAGTGCCATAATCTGTTTTCTTCCCTTACTGAGATGTCCCTTTGCTATCTTTAGGCTTTGGTTGTTTTCAATTGCTTTCCTCACTAGTTCACAGTTGAATTTTCTTACGTCTTCAGTGATACTTTTTCGTACTGTCTTGCATAGCTCTATATATTCCACTTTGGAAGTCACATCTTCTTTAGTTGTCCTCATCTCTCTTCTTTTTTGCATCAACATTTTCGTTTTTCCTGATAATTTATTTACATGCAACTTGTTCTTAGACCCAGCTAATTTTGTTGCTGTTTCCATAAGAGCTTTGGTTACTTTTCTGTTAACTTCAGAGATGTCCACTTCTTCCGATGTTAGGCCTTCTAAAGCAGAGAACCTGTTCTTCAGTTCCAACTTGAAGGTATTATGGTGTTTTTTAAGGTTGGTTATGTCAATAGATTTTGTTTGTCTTATGAGCTTGCCACGTTCAAGTTTAGTGTTGAGGTGCATCTTACATCTCACCAATCTATGGTCACTACCTGTGTTGAACTTGTTTAGCACACTGCAGTCTTCTATGACGAATTTTTTGTTACACATAATAAAATCAATTTCACTTGTCGTCCCATTTGGATGTCTCCATGTCCATTTCCTGTGTGGCTTTTTCTTGAAGAAGGAGTTCAAGATGAAAAACCCTTCTGCCTCTGCAAACTCAACGAGAGTATTTCCACGCTGGTTTCTGTTGCCATGACCGAATTTACCTACTGAAGTTTCATTCTGCTGCCGTTGCCCTATTTTTGCATTGAAATCTCCCATAATTATTTTCAAGTGCTGCTTACCTTTATTATTTAGATGACAAATTTCCTCATAAAATTCTTCAATTTCTTCTTCAGGATGACTTGTGGTGGGTGCATAAGTTTGAATAATCTGAGCCTGGTATCTTCTCGATAGTTGGATAACGAGTCGTGTAGCTCTGTCAGAGGAACTTTCAACTTCTACCACTTTATCCTTCAGTTTCTTGTTTATTATAAATCCAACACCACTAGTTCTGCCAGTATCTGTCCCACGATAGTAGAAGAGATGTCCACTTTTCAGTTCAATGAGATCTTCTCCTTTTCTCCTTACCTCACTTAGCCCCACGATGTCCCACTTGATCCTTTGTAGTTCCTCTTCCAATTCAAGAAGCCTTGAATCAGAAGATAGGGAGCGTCCATTGTACGTTGCCAAGGTCAGCATCAGATGGCAGCCTAGTCCGGTCCTCCGGGGATTCTTAGCACCCTCTGCCTTCATGTCGCACTGGCCGCTGCCTTGGCCAGGTACATTCCAGCTGCCGGAGACTGAGGGCCAAGATTTAAGTTGTGGAGTCATTTTGGAGGGGTTTGGCCATAACTCACCACGCTGGCCAAACGGGTTGGTGAGTGTATATATATATATATATAGAGAGAGAGAGAGAGAGAGAGAGAGAGAGAGAGAGAGTGAGAGAGAGAGAGAGAGAGAGAGAGAGATGAAGGTTTAACGACCACTGTGAGCAAGTCAATAGGCTATAAGCAGTTGTTTGTCACTGGTTCCAGGGAAGGGAGAAAGCCAGTGCCATAAGACAAACAACATCCATGCCTCACCGGGATTCGAACCTTGACCCGTCTCGGATGTATAGTCATAAGCCAGCGCTTAGACAACGGTGTCACCAGGACGGCGACACAAATTCCAGCCAGTTTTCATCAACACTGATAGTGTATGTGGGAATATGTTTCCCAGTCTTACTATTGTGTGGAATTTGAAAACATTCATTAAAGGAAATGTAGCTGAGCAGCAGACGAAATTAAGTGGGCGGGCCGCCCATTAAAAAAGATCTGGGGAGAACACTACAGAGGTGGTATTACTGGGAAATCCACTGAAATCCAGAGATACGAACATTCTCTGAATTTACCATTTTGCCTATATTGTCACGCTTTGTTCTGTGCAGAAATTGCACAGTAAATAGTTCTTGTTAATGCACTCTTTATCATTTGTGTTATGTAGCCTCACTGGTGTTATTTCATGCAATATCCCAGACTTTTTGTCATTCACAAACACACACACATCCCCAAGCTGTTCTCCGAGATTCAGAGGTTAGTTCCAAAAAGAAATACAAACTACCAGATAGTTTTACTTACTGTTGTCATATCAAACTTCTCCATTTACAGCGATCTTGACATACAACTCGGGCTTCACTGATATCCATTACATGACATACACAAGATCTTTTATACTTCATACGCATAATCTTTTTCTCATGCAGACACTCCTGAATCTGATCCACCCATGCTTTCCTTGGCCTTCCTCTGCCTTTCCTTCCTGCCACTTGGGCTAAAAAGATTTTCTTAGTAAGCATCTCATCATTCATTCTTTTAACTTGATCAAACCACAAAAGCATATAAGTCTCCACCTTGCTAGCAACATTTTGCTTCACATCACACAACTGCAACATGTCTCCATTCCTCACACAATCAGAACGTGTCTTGCCACAAAACCCCCGTAAGTAACGCATTTCTCCAGCACACAAATGACTCCTATGTTTCTACTGTAGTACCCAGGTTTCACTGCCATACATCAGAGTAGGAACAATTACACTCTCATACACAGCCACGCGGGACTCTCTAGAGAACCCATCACTCCTGTGAAAACCTCCCAGAGCAGCTATGACTTTCAATGAAGAATTCACTCGCCTACTAATTTCACCATCCAATTTGTTCTCTCTGTCAAACATGCTTCCTAAATACACAAACTCACTCACCTGGTCAATCACAGTGCCGTTTATACTTACATTACATTCAGTGCTACCAGTTCCTCTCTCAAAGACCATAACTTTGGTTTTCCCTTATTTATACCCAGTTTGAATTTCATGCAAACTTTGTACATCTGGGACAACATACTCTGCAACTCACTTTTGCACTCTGCCTGCAGGACAGTGTCATGAGCATACAGCAATCTGCACACATGGATATCACCAAGACGTAAACAACTGTTATCTATTTTGGCATCACGCATGCACACATCCATAAATATATTAAACAGCCATGGTGACATTATACAACCCTGTCTGACTCCTGCACCAACAGAAAACCATTTTGATAAAACACCATTTACTCGTACTCAAGCTCTACTGCCAGCATACATTGCTTTTACACTGTTAAGTAGATTCTCAGTAACACCATATTCATTCAATACCTTACACAAAAGTGTCCTATTTACTCGGTCATAAGCTTTCTCCAACTCACTGGGGGTTGTTCCAGAATCCTTAGGTTGAAAGACCAACTGGAACCGTCAGCTGTGGGCTAATCCCTCACACTGATGTACTTACCTGATTAAAAAGACAAAAAGAAATCATAGCTATTCATTACATTAAAAGAGCAACTGTCAACAAACCTAACAACCAGAAGAGTAAGAACCTATGGGATGTATATTTCAGTTGTTCAATGGCATTCATAATCAAATGATACAAAACCTGCCTTGAGAATGTTTGAAACTGAAATTAAAACTTCCCTCATTTAAGAGAAAATTACACCCACATGTCCCGTTTGTAAAGAACTTAGACTGGCCATCCCCAGTGGTGCACAAGTCTAAGAGCTTTTGACCATTCATCCAAGAAGGGCCCGGGTGAGCAGACATGCCAACTTTCAAAATCTGAAAATTGGGAGATTTTCACAGCTCATAAAATCACACGAGCACTATTTTTTATCGACATTTTCCAGACGTAGGAACAATTTTTCCAGAAGTAGTATTATTGGTCCCACTAAAAGTTCTGAAGAAAAAAAGAAACCATGAAAATGAGCACCCCGACCTCCCCCAACTGAAATTCGTTTTCGGTACGTCGATTCCGCAAGACAATGAAAACATAAAATGGCCTGCATGCTGTTGTTTTTTTACAAATAAAACAGCAGCCAACTGTTTTTTTGTTTGTTCTTTCGATGGTGCGTGAAGACGAAGATGACAAAAAGCATCACACTAACATAGCATTTCGTTACAAGGCGAGGCCTTTTGTCGTTAAGTGAATTCGCTGCAACAACTGTTTATGATCACTTAGAATGCAAGTGGCTCTGTTGAGGCGAGGGGTTGAAAGACTGAACTGCAAAAAGAAGGCAGGGCAGCTCCCATCTGTCAATTAATTACTGACCCTCCCGGCATTCTAGTGCCAGAGTGGGTGAGCTCTTTGCTGAAGGCGTATGACAATCGGACTGGGAGAAAAAAAAATTTAAGCACATTTTTTCTGACCCATCTCAGATGATTGGTCAGAAGCCAGAGCTCAGACCACTGCATTGCCGGGGTGGCTTTCTTTTTGCAGATAGGATAGGAAAAGTACAAAACTGATGACTGTAATGCCGCCTTGCATAGGCGCTGAAAGAAAAAGATTTCACAAGCGGTTCGAAATCACGGTGGTTGATGGAATTTCAACCATTCTAACGGCTAATTCTTGGTGAAAATCAAGAGAATTTGACATTCATCCGGAGGGCAGGAGAAAGGACTGAAAATCTGGAGTCTCCCGCCTAAATCCGGAGAGTTGGCATAGCTAAGTGAGGCATGTGTGCTGTGTTTGTCTTACGGCACTGGCTGTCTCCCTTCCCTGGAGTCAGTGGCCCTAAATTAGGGACAGGTGACTGCTTAGAGCACATAGAGTTGCTCATGGTGGTTCTTGAACCCCGAATTTAGAAAAAAATAGATTGACAAACTTCCAACAATTTTTGCTTCTGGTAGATGAAATGTAGGTCTGGAAAACTTTTTAAGTTAAAAAATAAATTTTCCCTTAAAAAGCCTAGTGATTAATTTTTTTTAATTGCACCAACCGAATATTTTTAAGTACTGTGAAAAGTCAGTCTCTGTGTTACTGTTGGATTCGCTGGAAATATAAAAGATGTCCATACACAGTTCCTTGTTAGACATACTGTTACTAGTTGTTGGTACTGTTACTTTTAGTGGCGAAGCCAAAAACATAGATATTGAAACAGACAACAATGAAATACAAATCAGAATTGAAAGTAAAGCTGTGCCACAGCTTTTATTGTGAAGAAAACAATGAAAAAATACGTGTAAATGAAAGGCGCAACAGAGACATGTAGAAACCTAAGTTATGGAATTTGCAAAGGAAAAGTTAATGATCAGTAAGGAATAAGCAAGGATAATACCACTTATTAGAATGCTATAGGAAACTGAAAGATGCAAACCAAAAAGAATCCAGAAAATGATAGGTACATGTCATATACATCATCTTCCACTCTGCTTGGAGGTCAAAGCTCAAATGGACAAAATCTTGTGGATCGTGTTGATTCCTGGGAAGCCCAGCTGTCAATTAATGGTAGTTCTCTTGCAGGTCGATGGTGCGCTGCAGTAGACTTCATGATGTCATGAGTTTCAGCTTACTACAGCTAGTTTCCTCTCTATGTATCCTTACTTTATGCCTCTAGACATTTTTAAACTTATTTCTCTTCTATCTTGAAGAAGTTTTCTTTATGTCTTCACTTCCTCTAAGTTCTTTTGTTTTCACAGACATTTCTGGTTTCTAGATTTTTGCAAAGCCTGTTCTCAGTGTAGAAACTGTACATAAAGAGTAAAAAAAACATCTTTATATATAGTTTCTACACATTGAGAACAGGCCTTGACAAAAAATCTAGAAGCCAGAAACGTCTGCGACAACAAAAGAACTCAGAGGAAGTGAAGATCTAAAAGAAAGTTCTTCAAGATAGAAAGAATTGAGTATTAGGCGTGATCAAATGAAACCTGTATAAATGGCTTCATTAAGACGAATGAAAAGGTATATTAGCAAGTGTGGCAAAATTAAACGAAGCAATATATAAAGAAGCAAGAATGCACCAGTGTTCATTAGAAGAAGTCACCGTAGGCATTCAGAGAGAGAAGCTGGATACCAGGGGAGAAGGCAGATACCGTCCGCGAAGAAGGACTTTGGTTGCTCCTTGAACCATTTGGTCACAGCAGCCATGACGTCTGCATCAAAGTGGAACCGTTGTCCCTTTAGAAAAATTCTTAAGGGTCTGAACAAATGAAAGTTGCATGGTGATGGATTGGGGCTATAGGCTGGGTGCTGCAGAACCTTCTACCCTTTCTGTGCTAATAATGCATCCTGCACAATGTTCGCAACATGCAGACGAGCATTGTCATGCAACAGAATCACACTACGCGAAAGCATGCAGGGTCGCTTATTCTCGATGGCTTTATGCAGTTTGTCTAGTGTGTCCTTGTAGCAGTTGGCATTGATGTTCATGTGGGGCTCTTTAAAGTCCACCAACAAAAGCCCTTCATGGTCAAAAAATGCGGTCAGTATAATCTTACTGGATGAAGACTGTGACTTGATTTTTTTTAATTCATTTATTTTTTTATTTTTTTTGGGGGGGTGATCTGGGATGTATCGTGTGTGGTTGTGGTTGATGGTTGGAGGTTTAACGACCACCGTGAGCAACTCAATGGGCTATAAGCAGTCGCCCGTCCCTAATTCAGGGTTACTGGCTCCAGGGAAGGGAGAAAGCCAGTGCCGTAAGACAAACACAACATCCATGCCTCACCGGGATTCGAACCCGGACCCCTTTCGAACGAATGATCAGAGGCCATTGCTTAGACCACTGCGGCACCGGGGTGATCTAAGCGATTGTATCCATTGTATGCTCGATGGTTTGCTGGACGCCTCAAAGTGGTGGCACCACGATTCGTTGCCTGTCACTATGAGTGACAGAAATGCATCACCCTCTGCTTCGTAATGCAGCAAGTGGTTCAAACTCCAACCCATGGGTTCTTCCTTATGGTAGGCCGGTCAGCATCCGTGGGATCCATTGTGAACATACCTTCCGACACTGCAGTGTCTTCGTAACCACCGTTTGAACAGTCCCAAATGACAGTGAATTCCTTCGCTTGCGAACGTAAGCTCTGACGATGGTTCACGCATATTGCTACATCAATCTTGGCGGTGGCTTCGTCTGTGGCAACAACATGCACCTGACCTGGCCGCAGAAGATCTTTCGTTTCCTCACGTCCTTCGCAAAACATCCATGCCAGTCCATCACGGGTTGTCTTCAACACACATGTCACCATACACCGCCTACATTCTGCTGTGAATGTCGACTGGTCGACATCCTCCTGCTATTAGGAACTGAATCGCCGTTCACTGATCCACCTTGGACAGATTCGGAAATGCACCAATCATGCTGTCAACGATCTGCAGCATAAACCACACATGTGAGGAGAAGGAACGCCTGATCGATTGTTCATTGGTCTGCACTTATCACACGAGCTGTGACATCATGCTCCCTGTGCACCAGTCTACATGACACAGCATGAACTGGTTTCATTTGATCACATCTCATATATTAATCTGAGTAAAGCCTTAAGAAGTGGTTTAAGACATTTTTTTAACTACCCAACTTCCCACTGTAGAGCCACAAAATAATGAATTCATTTTATTTCCTCCACATGATACATGTCTGGGGCATATTCTCAACATGAAAGCACTCTGAGTATAACAACATTTGCATGACAGTATCGGAATTGGATTTCCACTGATTGACAAAGAATTGCCTTCTCCTATGAGTCACGTTTTCTGCTTCACTGAATGGATGGATGTTAGCGTATAAGGCAAGAAACATCGGAGAACAAACATTCTTCAATCATTGCTGGAGGAAAACAAGCTGGTGGGGGCAACATTATAGTCTAGAGAATGGTTTCGTGACATTCTCTGGGTCCACTCATACCTGTGGAAGGCACTATGGACTGAATTCATTATGAATCCATTCTTGTAGACCACGTACACCCATACATACTGATTGTCTTCCCTGGGGCGGAGGGGATCTTCCAGCATGACAATGTGATGTGTCACACAGCTAGAAATGTCTGAGAATGGTTGGAAGAGCACGATGAAGACTTCAGAGTACTTCCCTGGCTCCCTAATTCCCCACACTTAAACCCAATTGAGCATCTGTGGGACAACCTTGATCATGTTGTTCGCTCTATGATTCCTCCACCACACACCCTCCAGCAGCTGTCAGATGCATTGCAGTCAGCATGGTTCCATCTGTACCTGTGAACAACTTCCAGCACCTTATTGAGTCACTCCCAGCCCATCTAGCTATCTGCACTGCCCATAGTGGTGTTACTCTGGATATTAGCTGGTGGTCACAATAATGCGACTCAAATGTGTATAAAGAAACAGTCCAGAACTTATAGAATATTTGGTTTATTACTTTTTACGAAGAAGTGATAAACCAAATATTTTACACACAACTAACTGTAAGCTCTAGGTAAGCCAACTTTATAGCTTTCAGATATCTAAACAACAGCAAATGACAGTGACAAACTTCCCAATTCCATAGCAGATCACAAAGAACCACAGTCCAGATGGATGTTGGAATTTATGATGAATACAAAATGAACAGTTGGATAAACTGTGCACATCCCCCCCCCCTGAAATGAAAACAGCACAACCGAATGAACAAAAAACCAAACATAAGGAAAAGAAATCTCAGATAAACTCAACATACAAATAGGTATCTTTTACTTTTTGGAAGTTCACAGTTTACCTAATTTCATTGAAACAATCCACATAAATTAAACCTAGTGCATGTGGGGTATTTAAAAAAACAAAAAAAAAACTTGAACCAAGTTTTTTTTAACTGAAGTCAAAAAAGAAAAAAGGAAATGCCTCCTTTGTACTGAATAAGCAGTGTGGAGAGACCAGATAATCAGTTTGCATACACATCTTGCTACTGAAGTGCTACATTTTGTTCATAATACAGTCTTAACAGTGACAGTGCTGCCTTTTATCTATAGCTACTAGAATGGAGAGTAACTACTCTGATAACAAAAAAACAACAACAACAAAACTGAGCACTCACACATTAACAGAAAATATATGATAAAAAAAGAAAAGGAAATGACCAACACTATTACCTATTTCAACCACCACTGCTGCCTCTGGTGTGCCAATACGCTCAACACTTTCTTTTAAATTGTCTTGAAGATCAATGTGTCCTACATCATAATCTGTATTTCAAAGAAAACAGGTACATCAAATTATCACTCCATAATGCCACATCAACACTTTGAATGTTATTCATTACTATAAGGGTTACTAAGAAGATAACAATACAAATGCACAGCAATGCATTGTGCACAACAGAACAAAAAGTCAGCAATTATTAAACTTACCAAACAGCATCAAAAAGGCTACAACTAACTAATTGCATTATACTTCAGTTAAACCACGGCAACAACCTATGTCATGAAAAATGCTGAAACTAATATGTAACCATATTCAGTATGTTTAATATTAGGCCTAAGAGGATAAGGCTAGTAAGTTCAAATAACTAAAATACATGGAATTTTTCATTGAATATTATAGTATGCATTTCATGCTATTTTATTCTGTTCTCTATATTATATTTTGTTCGAAGAAAATGATGTTATATTCTGAATGCAGAGACTCCAACCTTGATTGGAAATTTTCACTAGTAAACACTAAAACAATCGAATGCACTTTAATCTTCGGCCCCCATCATCTGCTTCAGCTAACACACCATGAGAATGCCGGGAGAAACGTTTCGTGATGGGTGGTGTTGCAGCTGCGTCGGCATTTTTTGCTCCTTCGCTGTGTGCATTATGTAATCGGTGTGTGTGTTGTGCAGGAGTGCTAGGGACGCGAAATATGCGGCGGGGGAATTTTTGAAAGGAAGGGGTTTATTTTGTAATATGACTGGCCTTGAAAAGAGACTTTATGGAATGTGAGTAGTTCAGGTGTTGTTAAATATTGATAACGACGGGGGAAAGAAGTGTTTCCTCCTCATTGAGAACCTGTCTATCTAGTATGAATATTTAGGTGGAAAACATTACGTACTAGGGAAGAACTGTGTGATGATAGAAATCATCACCTCAAAACAGTGCTCAGAGGAAAGACGACAATTTAGTCGGAATAAATATTCCAGAATGTGGTCTGCCAAGTAGTCTTTGTGAATTCCTTCCATTAGATACTGTGAGTTTGAAGGGCCGCCAATCGCTCTCAACACTTTGCGTATGCGCCCCAGTAATCGGATTGATGAAATTGAGCAAGTGGTTTACTTACAGATGTTGGAAACCACAGGATGAGAGATAACGGTACGCAGCCCACTGATCTGTCATTACAGTACTTCCAGGTTGAACATGTTTCTAAATGAGCAGCAGCAATGTGCGAGCAGAGCGGTTATTCTCCGGGCAGATCTCAACCGTGAATCATTTTGAATCTCGTTCAAAGATGCCAAGGATCCAGGTGACCTCAACGAGACGACCACGATTATACTTCCACTTCCCAACCTTCGCCTCATCCACTTCTACGATGACACCAGGGCCTCCAAGCTGTCCTTCGTCTTGTTCATAGGCTACCATAAACTCTGCGACTAGTTCTGTGCAAGACTCAAAATAGTCACTGCTCACTTTTCCCAGTAACATGATTCTTCCTACACCTGAATTGTCTTAAACGATGACACATATCCACTCGCAAACTCATTGGATGACCTACGGAACATCTTCGTTCGGTTGGAAGCAATCCTTCCGCTCACACCATATGCAATGCATGTTTCTTCATCCTTCCCAACTTCGTCGAAGAAACCCCTCCAGTTCCACATGGCTACTGACAGAGCTACAACGCACGCTAAAAAAAACACAAGGCACGTATCGCTTAGAACAGGGGCGAACAGAAGTAAGTATACGAGATTCACGACTCACGCACTCAGTGATTATGTAACACACACAGTGCAGTAAAAGCGCTGACGCCGCTGCAGCGCCACCTATCACGAAACGTTTCTCCCGGCATTCCATTGGCATGATAGCTAAAGCAGATGACGGGGGCCGTCTAAAGTGTAGTCAAAAAATCCGTATTTTTTGCTTTTTCCAGTAGTGAAAAAAAAAAAAAAAAAACGGTTTTAAGCATTTTTTAGTTATAATGAATAAAAATTTACTACATGCTTGGTAAACGACAAATTGCCAGAGCACCAAAATGACAGTGTAAATTCATAAAAAAACGAAATTTTTTTCTTAAAAAATTGTCCATAAATTGAAGACATTTTGTAAGAAATAGTAAATGGCTCCTCCAATACTTTTTTTTTTTTTAATCTCAAAAATCAATGAATGTTCTAATGAAAACCTTATCATAAATAAAGTAAGAGCCTACACTAACTGGAAATGGTAAAAAATGTTAATCTGTAGCTACTAATCATACATTTATATGATTGGGAAAAGAAAAGACCCAAAACAGCACTTATTCAACACTGTATCAAACATAATGTTGAACCTGATTGGGAAAATGTCCAAATTCTTACATTCTATCGATCTCATAGACAGATTATCACTTCAGAAGCTCTGATCATAGAAAAATATAAAAGGAAATGTTGTAACAATAATTCACCTATAGATCTTCCACAAGCATGGAGATACCTTTTACAATCTGAAAACCAATGTATGATTAAATAGAAGTCAAATAAATTTTATTTACTTGGCTTGGCCAACAAGGGGGAAGAATATGTCAGCAAGGTTCCCACAGATGGCACTATACAAGAACTGCACAAGGTATAGAGGTTTGTTCCTTATATGCTGAAGTTCAAAGACTGTCTTTTCATTCAAACATGTCATATTACATCTGTGATAATTACGGGGGACTTGGCGCCTTTGAACTTTTCTATCCACTGATTAAGACATAATATATGCTGCAACATGTATGGATACTCGTAGCAAGAGTAGAATTGAGATAGGTCCTGTGTTTTTATCTTCATTTTTATCTTAGTTGGATTTTACTACTCAATAGATTTTAAGTTATCATTTCACTTGAATTTTGCCCTTTTATATTTGGTTTCACACCTTTTAATTCACTTTTCACTTCAATTCATCATTTTTACCTTTCACTATGTTATATACCTTATCAACTGCTTGTAATTATTCTCATGCAGAAGATACCAGACAGCAATAGATGTAAGCCTACTTTTCAAAGTCCTTTTTATTTTGCTACTTTGTAGTTTGCTCTTTGTTGATATTACCGGGAACCTGTCGACTTCTGCTAAAACTGCTGTTTGTATAAACATATGATAAACAGTATTTTTGCTACTATAATTAGTAGCTACAGATTTATTTTCGTAGCCACGTATTGCCCATTATATGCTTTTATGCACTTAGGACTTTCTAGTAAAAAATGTAGTTTTTTTTTTATTTTCCTGCAATGAAGAAAAACATTTCTTCATTGCAGGAAAGAATTCTAGTACTACTCCAGGACTTTAGACAAAAACACCAAAACAAAAGAATTTTCCAAGCTCTGGAAAGGGAACTAAAATTTCAGGACATTTCCAGGATTCTGTGGGCCATGAAAATTCTTCCATATGACCAGAGACATTCAGACATCAAAACATATTGAAACATCAAGAAAGAAATACAACAATATTGAAAACATTCAAGAAACACTCTCCAGAATGTTTAATGAATGTCAGAATCTAGAAAACCTGAAAGTAAACTTTACACACATTGTTAAAAAGGTCATTTCACTGAGATTTTTTATTTCCGTAGTATATCTAATCTTTCCGTAATTCGTAACAGACCGACGATTTCCGTAGTGACTACGGAGAATCTATAGTAGTTGGAGTATCTGTGAATGCAACGCTTTTTTATATTGGAAGAGAATATTATTTACAATGTTGCAAAGCATAAAAATTTTGGGCTATGCCTACCTAATTTCTTGAACTTGAAGTGATTTTCCTTCTTCATATCCTTGCACATTATGCAAAATATTTTGAAAGATTCCAGATATTCATATAAGATTAATAAAATTAATTTTTTCATAGTTTGGGTTTAAAACGAAGATTAAGAATACTGCAAATTATTCGAAAGTTCAAGTTTAATAAACAATAATCACCATGTTTTAGAGTTTTGCACATACTAAATTTCAAGTAAGCATCTATAATATCAAGACAATTTTGGAAAAATAACAAAAAAAAAAAAAAAAAAATCTTCCAGCAAACCACCTCATACAGACGTCTTTTTCTATTCACTCCGGATGCATTTTGCTCAGAACTTTGCTGGCATTTTCAATGTTTTCTTCTAAGACTAAAAACCATTGAAAATGCCAGCAAAGTACATGTTTGTGCTAAGTACACACTACACATACATGTTTTGTGCCTTCCACATAAAATATTCCAAAACGGGGGGAGGGGGGATTCTAACTTTGGGCACATTGGACAGCTGCTACCAGACTGCACAGTTCAGCAGAAACTTGCCAGCACTAGCAGTATCAGAGTATGTTCTCATTTCACTTGAATTTTGTTTGGTTGTTCTCATTGACTACCCTAATCTCTATTGAACATTGTTCTCATTAACTGCCCTAATCTCTATTGAACATGTGTATGTACTGTATGCTAAACCATACAATACATACACACTGCTTCAGACCATAAGTCATCCTACATCAGTGGTCTTCAACCCATGTCCTTCAGGCCCCTAAAGCTATTTTAAGAGGCCAGTGAGACCTTTTTACATAAATTCCAAAATGAAAAAAAATAAAAAAATATATATATTTTTTTTATTCATTTTATTTCCAAGTAGGTTTTCATTTAACATTTTTTTTTATTCCACTTTGATTAAAAAGTCTTATATTTTTATATTATATCACCTGTAGGCCCCCAGATTTAAGAGAAATTATTTCATATAACTGTTCATCTTTTAAAGACTGTTATTTCAGTAGGTACCCTGGATCCATGGAATTTGAATTCCCAAATCTGCAATGAGCTGTGTTGGGATAAATTACATATTTTAAATTTTCAAAAGAGTGCTTAAAATGTAGGCACATCAGGTAACAACTTTGGACTTCTTTGCAACATAAGTACCATGTTAACAGCATCACTTCTTTATCCAAAAGTTAGATTTATGGATTTAAAACTTCTCTGATGGAAAAAATCGATTTTCATAATAAACACATACATGTTTGCTCTTCTTTGTCATGTGGCCTGCCAGTCCCATTTCAATTTTTGTGGTCTACCAATCCTATTCCATTTCTTTATGTGACCAACCAGTCCTATTTCATTTTGTTGCCCAAAAACATGATGCGAAGTTTCACCATAATGTGGTGCACAGTTTCACCACGTTGTTGCATCTTATTTGTACCACCCAATAGTGTATCTTTTCCCAGAAAGTGGTGCAGCTGGTGTAGCACCACTTTTTGGTGCAACTTACCACACAATTTTTAACAGTGTAGGCTAGTCTGGTAGTGCCTGATGATGTCACAAAATTTTTAAAGAACGTGGATTCTGTATTATCCAAAGAGTGTTGCCACTGTTTTATACCTAAAGGTTAGCAACTGTCACACCCAGACTATTATCTAATGTGAACAGGAGCAAGAGTAAGAGAGGATCTGCAACTACGTATATTCAGCTGGTATTCTTTCTTTCTTTTTTTTTTTCTGTCAAGGGATCCAAGAGAAAACCTTGCTGGGTTATCTGTTTATTGATTGAATAGGAAATTGCCATGTGACATAGATTCGAAGACATTTGTTGGTAATTTTGTGAATAAAGCATTTAAAGTTATTTTTTAAATTTAATTTTACTTTACATTGAACAAGTAATTTAAAAGGTGGACCTCTTTATAAATTGGAGCAATATTTGTCAAACATAATCAGACAAGAAATTAGTCATGGACAATTCACTTTGAAAAATACTTTTGATCTAGTAAATAAATTAAGAAATATACATATCAGTATGAACACCAAAATAAGTTTAGATGTCAAAAATGTTTTTTTTAATACTGTTGAGAAAATTGTTTGCCAAGATCAACAGTTTCTTTGAACATAAAAATCAAAATAATTTAATTATAAAACATGGTATTACAACCAATAATTTCTTATTCCTATTGAATTTATATTACAGTTCATTAATTTTAAAATTTAATGGGAAAATCTATGGACAAAACCAAGGTTCATCAATTGTGTCTGTAATTTCTCCAATTCTACAGTAGCAGAATAGTATATAATTTCATTAGAGCAACATATTTTTGCAGAAAATAAAATAGTGCTGGATCTTTATGTCAGATATGTGGATGATATACTTATATTGTATGATTAAAGCATGCATTCAGCAAAAAACATACTGGATTTCTTTAATACTTTGGATTCCAACATTAATTTTGAATTAGAAGAAGGAAAGAACAAAGAAATTCAGTATCTAGACATAAAAATCATCAGCGATACAGAAAGTTTGGATTTCATTCATAAGTTCAAGAAAGAAAAATCTAACATATTATTGAATTATAGCTCATACCACTAGTGAAAGTTAACACAGCACGAAATTTAATAACTAGAGCTAAATTACTTTCATCAAATAAAAATCAAATGGAAGCTACGACAAAAATGACAATGAAGTTAATAGATAATGATTTTCCCCAAAAAAACTATAATTAACATTGTGCAAAATGTCAACAAAAATAATCTAAAACGCACTTTGCAAAGTTTGACAAAACTGATAAAACAATCAAGTATACGGCAATGGGCAATTATGGAAAGCCAAATACCAAAATTAATAAACATTTAATAAAGAATAATGTACAAGTCGCCACTACAGCAGAAAACAAAATAGTGTGTATAGTTAATAAAGAACCTCACAGAAATACACAAGACAAGATGGAAAGAAAAAATGTATATCAAATTCCACTTAATTGTAACAATACTTATATTGGTCAAATGTCTCAAAAACTGGAAATCAGGATTAAGGAACATCAAATGGCTATTAATAACAAAGATCAAAATAGTGTATTAGCAAATCATATGCAGTTATGCAAATGCAAACCTTTATGAGGGGGGGTATTGGATCAATTATGGATTTTATAAAAACAAGAGACGAATTAAAGAAAGTTATTACATCCAAAAGGAAAAAAAGGCCATCAATGAGCCTTCAAACTAATAAGTGGTGTTTTCAACAACTTAATTCCAACAACAGAATTACAAAATATACAACAAAATATAAATGAAAATATTTCAGTTTAATAACTGGCAATGGTATGAGGAACCTTGAAACAAAATTTAAATTCATCAGGTGTAAATTAAACTTTTGATAATCATTCTATACATTGAGAACAGGCATTGACTAAAATCCAGAGGTCAGAAACATCTGTAGAAAACCAAAAGAACTCAGAAGAAAGGGGGGTTAAATTAAAGTTCTTCACAAGTGGAAGTAGAATTAAATAAACATATCTGGGTAAAGCCTTGAGTAAGTGTTTTAATAGTTGTAGTTTCCATTAGTTTCTTTCTATATACATAGTTTACATTATATATTTGCATCTTGAAATTATTGAATAAAAGCAAAATGTTTACCCACACAAATGAATAACACAGATTTGGGGGATGCAAGGCTGATGGCTTGCTTAGAATACCAAGCACTTTAGCACTCGTCCCCAGACCTTGCTCCGATAGATCATCACCTCTTCTGGCATCTGAACTATTTCCTGGTGGGGACCTTCCCAAATAATCAAGCAGTGTGTCAGGCTCAGGGTTCGTACTCTTTTTGGGGGAAAAATTCAAGGACTTTCCAGGCCTTTTCCAGGCCATATACAAAAAATTCCAGGATGATTATTACGCTTTACAGTATCATGCTCAAATTATTTTTTAAAAGCAATTTCAGTTTTAAGTAATAAAAATGATGAAAGATGCAAATGGATGATGCAAATGGAAGGGAATATAACTGTCCGTAATTAGCATGTTCTCGTTGCGCTAGGCGCTTAAGCACTGCTGAATTCCGTCAGACCCCCAATGGTCAAATGATTGAAATGTGCTGATGTTCATGGAATGAAATGGTTGATCAGCTATGATAACCACATAAAAGTTCGAAGGGGGAGGAGGGGGCGATTTTTTTTTTACTTTGTGCAACATTCTACATTACTCCAGTATTTATCTTGTCATCATCAACAATAGCAATGTAACTACCACTTACGTTCGCGGATATCGGCCAACTGAAAATCTGCCATACAACTAAGGGATACAACACACAGGTATCCTGTTACAATGTATTGTAATTGAAAAAAAAAAAAAAAAAAAAAAGGTTTCAGAAATTAAAATCGAAAAAAAATTTTAGAAATTAATATCATCAAGTCATGGTGTTTCAAAAAAAATCCGCTTTCCTTTATTCCTTTATAATGTTTAAAAACATGTAATGTTTTTTTCTTTTTTACCTGTCGTGTATAATAAAAGTGGGTTGATTTTTTTATGGAATCAGACGTCCATATGTCTGATTGTCTTTGTCTGAGTTCACACGTTAGCTACTGTGTACAAGTACACCTATTTTTTCAGCTCAAAAATATGTAGTTTTGTATGTATTCACAGTATAACTCATTCCGTATTCCCACAGAACAAAATTCAGCAGATACAAATGAAGAACATCAAGACCCACTCAACACCATGTTTCCGATTGTCTGCAGTTTATATTCAAGAAATGCGAATATGGATCAATGGTGAATGCAGCAACTATGGTTTTTATTTATTACCAAGAAAAAAAAGGAGCCTGAAAGCTGTAAAGCTGAAACCGATATTTCTCCCCTCCCGAAAACATTCCGATTAAGTTCAAACAGCAGGAGCACGCGTCCACGCACACTCAACCTCTGGAATGTCCTGATGGAACGGAACGGCTTCTTTTCATTTGGCACATCGCCATAAATCACCACCTGCAGCTCACTGAAGTGTCTTCCTCCTTCACCCTAATTATAGGAGAAAACGTAAAAAAAAAAAAAAGCTGCCCAATTTTCGACAAAATGACCAAATTTACGTCATAACGTTGCAATTTACTAAAATACGTTTATCTGCTGAATTTCGCCAAAATCCATTGAAAACTTTTTTAATTATAGATTTTTTTATTAAAACAGTAACTCAGACATCTGAATAAAAATGTATGTTTGTAATTAAAATAGAGTCCATATCATCACAGAAACAAAATTTAAGGATCACTCTGTTTAAATAAATCATGGCATCTAAAAAAATAATTTGCTTGCTTTTCCCGTAATTTATAATTGCAGTTTCTTTTTTTCAATCCGGTTTTGCAACGGAAGATTTCTTTTTTTTTTTTTTTTTTTTTTTGCATCTGCTAAAGTTTCAAACGGAATTTGGCGAAATTTGCACTAGAACTTTATTGTGATGTATTTTAACCACTGTAAAAATTTTACTGTGTTATTTTCAAAATTCCGAAAAATGGATTTCTGAAAATACCTCTTAGTCCTTTTGAGCCGTGGAAGTGATAAACAGGTGTTTGCTTTCTTCCCAACCAAGGAGAAGCCGGATCAGCGCTCCCAGCTGTCAATCAACCGTTGCTATGGTAACACACTTTCTGCTCAAGGCTCATTGTCTAAAGAGGCACACATAATAAAAATTTCCAATGCTAACTTTTTAAGTTTTAAACCGATTCAAATGGAATTTTGGGAGTGAGCTTCTGTAATCCAATTATAGTAAATGTAAAAATTTCAGCCACTTTTGTGAAAAATTCGCAAAGATAGTTTTCTTATTTTTTATCATAAGTAGCCGAAGTCTCTTGAGGGGTGGGCCGGAAGCAAGCGTCTTAATGCAATAAACAAGGAGCAGATGAATGTGTTGTTCAGGCATACTCTTCACTGGTGGATGCCAGCTGACTTGGTAAACACGCGACCCCCCTTGCAAATGCTAAATGTCTCTTCTTTCCCCTTCTGTTGTTCTCAGTAGTTGTCGGACGGACATCAAGCTCAGGGCTAGAGAATGCATCAAGCTCCCCTTCCCTAACAGACCTGCTAGTAATCATCCAATTTTATTGCACTGGAAGTAGTGCTTCCCCCCCCAGCCAAATTAGGATTTGGGCACATCCGAAACACCACTGTTGCCGGCGGTTTCTTTGAGAACAGAGGAGAGGAACTTAAAAAATGAAGGGGTAACAGTCAGTAACACGATTTCCTAAAAGGGCATTTTTTTTTAAGCACTAATTTCAAATTTCAAGGCTTTTCAAGACAGCATTACAAAAATACCGTTTTTCCAGGATATTCCAGGCCTTGAAAACGTAATCATGATTTTCCAGGACTTTCCAGGTTTTCAAGCACGCGTGCGCACCCTGAGGCTGTTGCCACGTTCTTTGCCTTTAAGACTTCAGAATTTTATCGTTGTGGGATCCACAGCTCTGTGACCTGTTGGCAGAAGTGCATCGATGCAGAAGGAAACTACTTTGACTAAGCAGATAAGTGTTTCCTACATTTTATGATGGTTTGCAGGTGGCAATCTTATTTTATATATTTCGTCTGTGCAAACCCAATAAGTCAGTGAATAAGAAATCAAAGACTGTCAAGAAGTGGAACTCTGGAAAATCTGATCTATGAAAAGATATGTCTTTTTGTATTCAGAGGCATAAAGTTTTGAAAATAACAGGGCGTGTTTGAAAAAAAATGAAAGGACATTTACGTACTAGTTTTCTTTTAAATGAATAAGAAAGTAAATTTAAATGTGTTATTTTTAATCACTATCCAGGAATAAACTTTCGAAATAGTGCCCATTTTTGATTTGATACTCCTGCTTGTGGGAGAATTTCATATATTACCAGCAAAATTGTTCTTGTCTTCCTTCACATTTTTCTTAATGATTGTTTCATTTCCCAGTAGATTTGAAAAGTGTTTGTTATATTGAATTTAGCTTATAATTATCAGAGGTGATTGTGAGACAAAATTGAAACCCTGAAAATTTTGGCTGGCAGTGGGAAGGCACACTATCACCAAATTATTATTTTGAATTACAATTAGATATTATAATTCAAAATAAAATATTATATTAAAACTTTTTAAAAATTTATATTAAAAATTTCCTTTGTTATCCAGGTCTTGTTATTCCATTGATGGTCAATGGGTATATATTTTACTCTGAAAAATGATGTGGGATTTCAAGATTTGCCTTTCATTAATTTTTCAGATTCACTATGTTAGCTGCTAAAAGCAATGCTACATTTTTTTATTTATTCTGATTTTCCATGGAGCACTCTGCTCTCCAGTGGAAAATAGTTTTCACTAACCCCTAACTTAAGTACAAAGCCCAAAGCAGCATAATTCCTCTGCGGGGAAAACAACAGAAAAGCAATGCACATTGGGCATAATTTTAGCCTCGTGACCTAATAATATGTGTGGAGCGGCAAGACTGGTGAAAATTGTGAAGGGTATATATATGACACTGCTACATAATTTTTTAGCAGTTATTTAATGCAAGGCTAAAAGAATCATGACTATTAGGTCACGAGGCTAACAGAATCATGACTAATCAAATTTTAAACAATTTACTATACAGTTTACAGGTGTCTGCACAATTTAAAAAGCTGTAGAAAGGGGAGGGGATATGTTTTAAACAATATACCATGTTGTTTACTTGTGTCAGCACAATTTACATAGCCAGAAATTCAGAATTTCGGGTTCGATTGAGCACAGAACCCGAAAATCAGTGTTAGACCTGGAATGCAAACACCACTGAATTATAAAACTGATGTAACATATTACAGAATGTATTTATACTAAAATAATATACTAAACACACACCATTTCAAAAGTGTTATTCCATAAGCTGTAATTACAATGCACAAATAGTTGCCGAAACATAATTTTGGTTGTCCTCGCAGAAATCTGGGCATGCTTACGCAACCGAACATGTCTGTGTGTCTTTGAGTGTATTCACCATTTTATTAAAGTAATCCCCATAAATTAAATCCCATTTGTTTTAAGGAATATTTTTATACTTTTAACTTATCCAAAAGTATTCTTAGTTCCTGGAAAAACCAAGTTTTGCACATTACCGGGTGCGTCAGCTATTTGAGAACAAAACAATTTGTAGAGGCCATAAGTGGGCCACACTGTAACTAAATATTTTCTTTCTTTTGTAGTCTCAACATGGAAGCTTCAAATATCGCGCAGGAAATGAAAAGGCATGCTGTTCTCATCACCTTAGCTGCCAACCACGGAGATTTGGAGATTGCAACCTTCTTAAATGTCCCCGATCCTTTGTGTTCAAGATCAGAAAATGGCTCCTGGCCTTTGGCAGTAATGTGTCTTCAGTGAGCAAAAGAAAAAAACATTATCAACGATCGGAGACTGACGGGAAAGGCGAGTTTGTCCAGCAAGTCTAGGACATCACCAACGATAATCCCAGCAAGTCGACGAGGGCCATTGCCAATCAGCTCCGTGTGTCGGAGTCAACAATCAGATGTGTGGTGCACGGAGACATCTGGCACAAATCCTATGTTATGAGAAGAGGGCAGTTCTTGTCCGATAGAACCAGGGAGAACCGTGTGATCCGGTCGAAGTACTTGCTGAACAAACTCAAGCACCCCGAGGAGCCCAACATGCTCTGGTTTTTCTCAGATGAGAAGAACTTTGACCAAGATCAAAAAGTGAACGGGAAGAATGACAGATGGCTCTGCTCCAGCCCCACTGAGGTTCCCAGTGTTATGTACAGCAAGTTCCTGTCATCTGTGATGATCTTGGGGGTGGTGAGAAATGCGGGCCATATCATGCCTCCCCACTTTTCCCCGCAAGGTCTTAGGGTCAATGCGGCTGCCTACATCGAGATGCTGGTTGTCAAGCCCTGGATTGAAAGAGTGGCTTAGGAGAGGCCATACATGTTCCAGCAAGACTCTGCTCCCGCTTACACAGCTTGCACGACTCTTGAGTGGCTGGCCGAAAATTTCCATGATCATGTTACCCCTAACATTGGCCTCCTAGCTCACCTAATTTGAATCCTCTGCACTACTACACTGGGGCATCATTGAGAGGGAGTTCAAGAAGCATGGCCACAATACCAAGGACTCATTGAAGGCTGCCACCAGGGACACTATGGCCAACATAAATAAGGATCACCTGATCAACGCATGTAGTCATTTCAGAAACTGTATCGAGGCTGTTATTGAGGCTGACTGAGTTCTTATTGTATAACCTTTTGCTATGTGTATCTAAACACATGTGTACCAAATTTTATACAAATACATTGGTTTTTCTACTGGAAATTTGTTTTCTTCAAGGTCAAATTTTGTTCTCAAATAGCTGACGAACTCGGTATGTCTTGCATGGACACTATGGAGGAATGACTCTGTTTACTGAAAGGACTACATTCTTCACAAACACCTTTGATGTAGCCACTATGTTAGTAATAAACATATGTTAGACAAGGACAAAACATGATAAAAAAAAAACATGCTATTAAAAATTGTGCACTGCATACCTTTTTCACTGAGCCCCAGAGCTTCTGGTATATCAACAATCTGAACACTTTCATCTGATCGTTCTTTGGCATAACTATGTTCAATATTGAAAGCTATGGCACAGGAAAAACGGTTATATATTATTATAATTCCACAATGAAACATCAGTACTGAAAATAATACATGTCAGTTCAAACTGCAGGTTTTCTAGACAATTAACAAAAAATAAGATACAAGAATAGTAAGTAAGATAAAAACTTCCTGCTAGATGATATACTCAGGAATTTTGAGCTGCTGGATACATAATTAAAAAGTTGATGAAGAACTTGTAATTAAATTAATACAGACATTTAACGTGGACCAGGAACATCAAACAAAGATCTTCGCTCTTTCCACACTTATAAGTGAGTCACGGACTCGCTTATAAACGTGGAAAGAGCGAAGATCTTTGTTTGATGTTCCTGGTCCACGTTAAATGTCTGTATTAATTATTCATTCGCCTTCTAATTATTTCTTCAGTTGCTGCTTACCATCTTTGGTGAATCCCCAGCATTGTGCGGGGCTCCAAAAAGCAACCTGCCAAATTGGCTTGCCAGTTAGCGTGTGCGAGTCTGGAGGAATTCGAGGCCGCTGTGGTGTGGCGGAAGCACATCCGGGTGCATAACTGGAAGACCCTGGGTTCGACTCCCGGTGGTGGCCAATGAGAATTTTTCTGTGACTCACTTATAAACGTGGAAAGAGCGAAGATCTTTGTTTGATGTTGTAATTAAAATTGACATTTATTTACAAGTTAAAACTACAGATAAAAAAAATCACCCATAATGGCAAACACTTTCAAAGCTACCTTAGCTTCATCATCAGGCCAAATGCATGAAAGGATGGGCACAGGCAGTAATATACAATCATGGAATGATATAAATGACCAGTGTTACCAAACTGAAAATGCTATACTACAAACATGATAAGTAAATGGAACTTACATATCTGGAGAATTACCAGGTGTTATACTCAGCTGATTCAACAGCAGGATCCAGGGGTGAGGTATGGTCACAGGCAAGTCATCATTACAACAGCTAGAGGAAAAGTGTGTTATACACTGCTGGACAATTGCTAAGGACGGATCATAAACGGCTATATAGCACATAAAAAAGTAAGTGTGGTTGGATGCCAAGTGAAATAAAATAATGTCAGAATGCCAGGACATTACAAGAAATACAATTTATTGTGCTCTGAAATCCAGAAGGCTTCGGAACGTGTTCAAGGGACAAACAGGCCATTTTGTGCAGAATACGTAAACGTGAAAAAAATGCAATTACCGTCCGCAGGCGTTCCAGCGTAAGATGTCAATACGGGATATGGCCACCATGGAGGGCAATGCAAGATTCCACATGCCATGTCATGCTTTGCACAACATTATCAAGCAGCTATTGGGGTAATTTATCCCATTCCTCTGTCAGTGCACGGATGAGGGTGTCCTTGTTTATTGGAGGGCATTGGCGACCAGCAAGACTCCTCCCCAAAGCATCCCACACATTTTCAATGGGATTCAGATCTGGAGAACGTGCTGGCCATACGAGGTGTTGAACATCCTCGCTCTCAAGACACTCCTGGACAGCGACTGTTCGATGACATGTTGCGTTGTCGTCCATGAAAATGAATCTATCACCGACAGCACCACGGAACATGCGAACATGAGGTAGCAGAACATCATTAATGTATCGTTGGCCAGTCATAGTCCCAGTTGGAAGCACGGCCATTGATCATGATGCCAGCGCATACCATGACACTACATGTCGGATATCGGTCCCTTTCCTGTATGTTTGCTGGACAATATGCAGTACCACTATCACGCCAGATCAGTTGTCATCGACAATTAGACGATAGACTGTATCTACTCTCATCTGAGAAGAGGACAGCAGACCAGTCGTTATCAGTCCAATTGCGATGTTGATGGCACCATTGCAAACGGGCGGTACGGTGACGTCTGGACAATGGGATGCACACAACAGGACGGCGGGCGTATAGTCCTCCTTCATGCAAACGTCTGGCGACAGTTTTTCGGGAGATCCGCTTGCCAGTAGCAGCCATAAACTGATTTGCTACCTCACTAGCTGTGCTGCGCCGGTGTCTTTTTGTTGATAGCACTATGTACCGATCTTCTGCAGGTGTCGTACTGCGAACACGACCTCCCCCGTGACGTTTGCTACACTCTCCATTTGTTTGAAATGATTTCCAAAGCCTTGAAACAACACTGTGGCTGATGTCAAACTCCCTGGCAACATCTGTTATTTTTCGCCCTTCTTCAATCTTGCCAATAATATGGCCACGCGTAAAATCATCTAGGTGATGTCGGGAAGACATACTGAAAATTGCAAGTTCGTCAATTGATTCTTTCCCTTTCAACTTTGCGTTTGAACAACAACGGTCAATATGCATCAAATCCTTTATATCTCTTATCAGCGCTATGACGTCACGAACAAGTTCGGCAATCCAAAATTTGCATACGCACAACACGTCTTACTGTATCCCGCACTTATGCTAATTTCCACATTTTCCTGCCTTCCATTTTATGGTTGCTATCGTTGCTATTGTCATCCGTCCTTAGCAATTGTCCGGCAGTGTACAAAGACTTTCCACAAGTAACAGATAATTTTTATCAGGTGCAGAAGCTAGTAGTGTGGTACGACTCCAGTCTAGGAAATGTTCACCATGCGCAACTGTGCAGGCCGAGGCAGAAGATGTTGAACCGATTCGTACTGCCCATTTGCGCTCCACAACATGGACCTCCATCGAACGTAAAGTGGAGCCTATGTAAGAGGTGTCCTCAGAGTCTGGGGTATTAGACACGAGTGGAATGTTATAAACACCATGTCTGTGTAATGGGTGGAACTTTTTTTTTTTTATTGGAGGTTTAACGACCACCATGAGCAACTTAATGAGCTATAAGCAGTCGCCCATCCCTAATGTAGGCTCACTAGTTCCAGGGAAGGGAGAGAGCCAGTACTGTAAGACAAACACAACATCCATGCCTCACCGGGATTCGAACCCGGACCCCTCTCGGACGATGATCAGAGGCCATCACTTAGACCACTGCGCCACCGGGGTGGCACAATGGGAGGACCTTATCTCGGTCCTTGCGTAACAGATTAAACAAATTAAAAGTATGTATTCCAAAAGAGATGCGAAATTTGGCACAGTTACTCCTAAGAATGTTGACAATGGATGGATTGCAATCAGTCGCACCCACATATCGTGTTGTGGGTGACTCCAGTTGTAATGTAGTGAAGTGGAGGCGATTCATCCTTCTGTCCAGGAGAAATATATCATCATGGGAATACCCAAACTTGGAAGCAATGGTCAGAATCCTCTGAAATGCCACACATTGTAGACATGGGGTTGAACAGTGGGAATAGGAGTGTTTCAGTAAAAATCTAAACAGAGATAGCTTGTGGCTCCAGGGGTGTGAAGAGTCTTGAGGAATGAGGACAGGACACACAGATGGCTTTCTAGACACCGAGAACTCTAAACCTGTAGAAGTATGTGAAAGAAGAAAGTCCAAAAAAGGGAGGGAGGCCCCATACCTCCAACTCAATAGTAAGCTTAATTGTGGGATACTGAGAGGATAAAAAATCTGTAAAGGAATACAATTTTTCAGTAGAGAAATACCAAAAAACCAGAATGTCATCTACATATCACATATACAAAAGGTTTTTTTAAGGAAAAACAGATAGAGTGGTATCTTTCTGTTTGCATATGGTTCGTTGGCATCCAAGGTCATGGCTACTGTCTTCTGGGACAAACACAGTATCCTTCTGGTCAAGTTCTTGGCAAAAAATGAAACAATAAATGCGAAGGCCTATGTGAAGACACTGAGAAGACTTGCGCAGCGTATCTGGACCAAACGGCCAACATTGTGAAACAATTAAGTGTAGCTTCGGTGTCAACATTATTCACTTACATAGAGCCCCTAATATGGAGTGAAGTGAATGTAAAGTGTTGAAGACAAGCCTTGATTTCACTTCAAGGCCAGAAACATCAGCAATAAAATAAAATAAAATATCCGAAGAGGGAAAAGTAAGCGAATTCTTCAACTACAGAAAACTTAAAGATACCTCTTCAGTAAAGCTGATACCTTTGACTTTCTAACTTATGGCATTAATAATAATACTGTTAAATCCCAAAAAATTAAAAATGTATTTTGATAAAAGAACATAGATCTAAAAAAGATACAGCTATCTCTGTAAGTCAATACCATAAGCAGAAATTAACAGAGTGGTGAAGGTGAATAAAAAAATATATGCCTTTTTACTTCTTTGTTTTTGTTTGGGAGTTTAACGACCACTTTGAGCAACTAAATCAGGCTATAAGCAGTTGCCCGTGCCTAATTTAGGGCCACTAGTTCTAGTGAAGAGAGAGAGAGCCAGTGCAATAAGACAAATACGACATCCATGCCTCACCGGGATTCGAACACAGACCCATCTCAGACGAATGATCAGAAGCCGGTGCTTAGACAACTGTGCAACCAGGGCAGCACCCTATTTTACTTTAATAATTATATGCCAATGTATTTTTTTAGAACTTACCTTTTCTTAGTGGACTTCTCTTATTTGAAATCACTGA
Source organism: Macrothele yani (assembly GCA_039090855.1). NCBI lineage: Eukaryota > Metazoa > Arthropoda > Arachnida > Araneae > Macrothelidae > Macrothele > Macrothele yani. The sequence goes on along the minus strand of CM077019.1, from coordinate 2,518,169 downwards.
AATTCCCTACCTCCAACTCAATAGTAAACTTAATCGTGGGATACTGAAAGGATAAAAAACCTGTAAAGGAATGCAATTGTTCAGTAGAGAAAGACCAAAAAACCAGAATGTCATCTATATATCGCTCATACAAAAGGGGTTTTACCTTCTAATTCTTGCAAAAGAAACTCTGCAAGAACAGGAGAAATTTTTTTGCAAGAATTAGAAGATACCGCTCTTTCTGTTTTTCCTTATAAACAGAAAAACAGAAAGAGCGGTATCTTTCTGTTCGCATATGGTTCGGCGGCATCCAAGGTCATGGCTACTGTCTTCTGGGACAAACACAGTATCCTTCTGCTCAAGTTCTTGGCAAAAAATGAAACAATAAATGCGAAGGCCTATGTGAAGACACTGAGAAGAATTGTGCAGCATTTCTGGACCAAAGCAGCCAACACTGTAAAACAATTAACTGTTGCTTCAGTGCCAACATTATTCACTTACATAAAGCACCTAATATGGAGTGAAGTGAATGAAAAGTGTTGAGGAAAAGCCAGAAACATCAGCAATAAAATAAAATAAAATATCCGAAGAGGGAAAAGTAAGCGAATTCTTCAACTACAGAAAACTTAAAGATACCTCTTGAGTAAAGCTGATACCTTTGACTTTCTAACTTATGGCATTAATAATACCACTGTTAAATCGCAAAAAATTAAAAAAGCATTTTGATAAAAGGACATAGATCTAAAAAAGATACAGCTATCTCTGTAAGTCAATACCATAAGCAGAAATTAACAAAGAGTGGTGAAGGTGAATAAAAAAATATAGGCCTTTTTACTTCTTTGTTTTTGTTTGGGAGTTTAACGACCACCGTGAGCAACTAATCAGGCTGTAAGCAGTTGCCTGTCCCTAATTTATGGCCACTAGTTCTAGTGAAGGGAGAGAACCAGTGCAATAAGACAAATACGACATCCATGCCTCACCAGGATTCGAACACAGACCCATCTCGGACTAATGATCAGAAGCCGATGCTTAGACCACTGCGCAACCAGGGTGGCACCCCATTTTACTTTAATAATTATATGCCAATGTATTTTTTTTTTCGAACTTACCTTTCCTTAGTGGACTTCTCTTATTTGAAATCACTGAAATTGTTGGAAATTGGCCTCCACCGTGGATTGTCAAGGCAACCCCTACATATAAAAGAAGTAAAATAAAAAATGAAAGTTTAATTTCAAATTTTGACACATATTTAATGCCAAGTCACTACAACAGAACCCTTGACAAGCACACATAAAATCTAGATAAATATTGTTTATGAATTAGTCTAACAAATAAAGCTAAGCAGTATTTTCCCATCAATTGTTTGGATTGATGTGGCGTAGTGCTGTTTTTCTTCAAACACAGCAGCAGATAACAGGGAAACATACTGTAGCTGCCATTTGGTTGCTAAAGCTAAATCAAACTTTATTTGTTCCACTTTCATTTTCATTGTGGACCACCTTGAAGAAGGGCAATTAAAGTAAAACAGAATGCATATTAAATGCATTAATATAGTGGTCAGTTATAGACAAAAAAATAGGTGTGGAGCAGGGTTAAATGAAGACCCAAATTTCCAAGCACCAACTACCTGTACACACTCAAATATAAGTTGGAAGTTTTGGGAAGAAATCCTGCTTTCCAAGAGGAGGGGAGGGAAGGGGGGAGTCTACTTGCACATGGGCTAGTAAAAAATAGGGCTGGACTTCAGAAATGTTACATGTATTCTCCAGCTGAATTTGCTGGAGTGTTTGTTTATATCTCAGACTGTGGCTCTTAGGAATAGTTTTCTGACCTTCTGTCAGTTAAATCCTCAGCTGTGACCTCACTTTGAGGGAGTGTGGTGTGTGTGTGTGTGGGGGGGGGGGGTCATCTATGGATAACAACTAGCAGGTATGGTTGTTCTGTTCAAGACATTGTGGAAAAAATGGCACTTCTTGAAACACACAATGACATACATGCGATACAAAGGAGACAGACTGATTTCACATTGAAAAGAACATTCGAGTGATTTTTCACATATAATTCCCTTATTACCTATGTATTTTTTACTGGTGTTCATTGAAATATATACAACCTTGAGTCACATTATTGTGACCACCAGCTAATATCCAGAGTAACAGCCGTTTGCAGCGCGGACAGCAGCTACACGGGCTGGGAGTGACTCCATAAGGTGTGGAAAGGTGTTCACAGGTATGTGGAGCCATGCTGACTGCAGTGCATTTGACAGCTGCTGGAGAGTGCGTGGTGGAGGATCCATAGAGCGAACAACACAATTGAGGTGGTCCCACAGATGCTCAATTGGGTTTAGGACTGGGGAATTAGGGGGCCAGGGAAGTACTTTGAAGTCTACATCGTGCTCTTCTAACCACTCTCGGACATTTCTAGCTATGTGACACGTAGTACTGTCATGCTGGAAGATCCCATCCGCCCCGGGGAAGACAATCAGCAAGTATGGGCGTACGTGGTCTGCAAGGATAGATTCATAATAAATTCGGTCCATAGTGCCTTCCACAGGTATGAGTGGACCCAGAGAATGTCACAAAAACATTCTCCAGACCATAACGCTGCTCCCCACCAGTTTGTGTTCTTCCAGCAATGGTTGAACAGTGTTCGTTCTCTGATGTTTCTCGCCTTATACGCCAACGTCCATCCGTTCGATTAAGCAGAAAACGTGACTCATCAAAGAAGGCAATCCTTTACCAATCAGTGGAGGTCCAATTCCGATACTGCCGTGCAAATGTATGCCTTTTCTGCCGATACATCTTCTTTAGCATAGGTGCAGTGACCATCCTTCTGCATTGGAGCTCCATATGCAGCAAAGTTTGCTAAGCTGTCGTTTTAGATACACTTCTGGTAGCCCCTTGGTTCATTTGGTCAGTGAGTTGCTCCACTGTAGCATGTCGATCGGCCTTCATGCACTTTCAAAGCTGACATTCACCTCTCACATCAATGGCACGTGGTGCTCCGCAGTTTCCACACCACTTATTCGCAATGGTGCCATTTTTCCAATCACGATACACTTTAACCACAGCAGCATGCAAACAGTTAACAAACTGCGCTGTTTCAGAAATACTGCCACCCTGGGCCCAAAAGCCGATAATCATCCCTTTCTGCAAATCTGATAAATTGCTCCTTTTATCCATGACAGCAATGAGTGATATGTTTTCAGAATGCCTACAGCACACCTTATATACCCTCTAAGCTCACAAGTGCCTTCTTTCATTGGATATGTGCTGTTGACATCAAAAGTAGGAGGTGTTTGCAATAATCTGACTCAACTGTGCATAAACTGCATGTATTCTTAAAAAAATGCCACCCTGTTTTGCATTTCATTATTTATATTGCCTAGCTGCACGCTGAGAGCCATGGTCTCAAAGTAAATAAATTGACAACTGCAGCAGAAGGATTCACGTAACACTTCTTCGGAAATACTTCCATCATCATATCATATCATATCATATCATATCACTAAGCTGTTCTCTGATATTCAGAGGTTAGCCCCACAAAGAAATACAAACTACCAGATAATTTTTACTTACTGTTGCCGTATCAAACTTCTCCATTTACAGCGATCTTGACATACAACTCGGGCTTCACTGACAGCCATTACACGCCGTACACAAGATCTTCTATATTTCATACTCATAATCTTTTTCTCATGCAGACACTCTTGAATCTCATCCTCCCATGACTTCCTTGGCCTTTCTCTACCTTTCCTTCCTGCCACTTGGGCTAAAACGATTTTCTTAGTAAGCATCTCATCACACATTCTTTCAACATGGCCAAACCACTGAAGCATACTAGTCTCCACCTTGCTAACAACATTTTGCTTCACATTACAAAACTGCAACACACCTTCATTCCTCACACAATCAGAATGTGTCTTGCCACAAACCACCCGTAAGTAACGCATTTCTCGAGCACACAAACAACTCTTACGTTTCTTCTGCAGTACCCAAATTTTACTGCCACACATCAGAGTAGGAACAATTACACTCTCATACACAGCCATGCGGGACTCTTTAGAGAACCCATCATTCCTGTGAAAACCTCCCAGAGTAGCTATGACTTTCAATGAAGAATTCACTCGCCTACTAATTTCACAATTCCAATTTGTTCTCTCTGTCAAACATGCTTTCTAAATACACAAACTCACTCACCTGGTCAATCACAGTGCCGTTTATACTAACATTACATTCAGTGCTACCAGTTCTTCTCTCAAACACCATAACTTTGGTTTTTCCCTTATTTATATTCAGTTTGAATTTCATGCAAACTTCATACATCCGAGACAACATACTCTGCAAATCACTTTCGCTCTCTGCCAACAGGACAGTGTCATCAGCATACAGCAATCTGCCACCAAGACATAAACCACTATCATCTATTTTGGCATCACGCATGCACGCATCCATAAATATATTAAACAGCCATGGTGACATTACACAACCTTGTCTAACTCCTGCACCAATTGAAAATCATTTTGATAAAACACCATTCACTTGTACACAAGCTCTACTACCAGCATACATGGCTTTTACACTATTAAGTAGATTCCCAGTAGCACCATATTCATTCAATACCTTCCACAAAAGTGTCCTATTCACTCGGTCGTAAGCTTTCTCTAAATATATGAAGGCAGCAAAAACTTTCTTACCAACAGAGAGATACTTTTCAATCATCATGCATAATGCAAAAATCTGGTTAGGTTAGTGCAGCCTTTACCAGGCATATAACCACTCTGAACATCCCACACTTTCTCTGATGTAAGATCCTGTACTTTTTCAATAACAACCTTACCAAACACTTTCTCTAGCACACTTAGTAGGCTAATACCACGATAGTTCTTGCATTCACAGTCTGATCACCTTTTCCCTTATACAAGGGAACAATAATAGTATCCTTCCAATCCTGAGGGACCATTCCTAACTCCCAGCACAACTGGCAAATTTCAGTTAACCAATCAATTACAGGGTCACCACCATATTTCAGCATCTTGGCAGTTATGCCACCAACTCCCGGAGTCTTACCATTCTGAAGAAATTTTAGAGCTTTATACACCCCTTCTCTCGAGATCCCTCCTGTGCTTCCATCCTTTACTGTGACATCATCTGCTTCTGCCTCTGAATCACCTTTGCTTTCCTGATCTAATAACTCACAGAAGTATTCACCCCATCTTTCACTTAAGTCATATCCAAAAATGAAAAAAAATAAAAAAAAAATTAAGAAATATTTTCTCACCCAGAGCAGGATTGCTATGGGAATAGCTGCTGCAAACATGATAAGCACAAAACCTAATACCATTTCAAAATGCGACCATGGAATTTCTTGCTTCCAAACATGAATAACCTCATTATTTCCCTTGAGCAGCTGTGGGGTGCTGTCTTTCAAACAGGACATGGAGTGAGTCAGACACCAGAAAAATCACTTAGCTACTGGGCACCCACACACAACCAATCATACATGTCTCCTCCTGAGTTTTTACAGTATGATGGTCTTCGTCCTCGCGCTGACACAGCTGGCGGAAGCCATAAGTGTGGTTAGTGCTATAGAATAGCAAAGACAGTGGTATTTTATAAAGGTGGTAACTTGAAAAAGGCTGACATTGGCTTTGTTATTTTCTGGGTGAAGGAACTGTGGAATACAATTTCACCAGAAATTATTACAAAGTCTTTCAAAAAAGGCTGGATAAGTAATGGTATTATTGTTAAACAGAGGTGATTGTGAGGTGACACAAGAAACCCTAAAACTCTCAGCTCAGTGCCAATATGCACATAATGCATATTACTAATATTTATTTATATTATGCACATATAAACTAGCTACACAACAAATAGGCCCTAGTGCTTGTGCAGTTAAACTTTGTATCTTTCCTTGTACCCAATTTTCTTTCATTGTGCAAAATCCTTCAGGTATTGCATCTTTGAAATCAAATTTTGCACTTCACATTATATGTTAATTGAGCAGTCTATTGTGGATGAGTTTTACTTGAAGCCTACAGTGGATTCCATTCAATTTCTAAAGGTAGCTCATTGGATTAACCAAATCTAACATAATCAAATTATTTGATGTAGATGCAACTTTCAAAATTATGAAAAAAAAAGCCTTCCTTTCAGCATGCTGTTATCTTGAGAGCTTGCTTGATAACAAAAGAAACACTCAAGATGTCACAAACCATCCCCACAGACATGCAGTGTTTTTAATCAAACACTGTAATCCCCCCCCCCAAATAGAACTTGAACTTTTAGTTATCATTTCATAGCATTTTTAAAAATGAAATGTCCGAAGCATCTCAAATTCTTTATGTGGATTATTGACAGGCCAGCGGTATGTGGATGAGATCCTATGGCCCCATGTGCTCCCATTCCTGGCTGGGATTCCAGGTGTGCTATACCAGCAGGATAATGACAGGCCACACATGGCTCGGGTTGCCCAGGACTCCCTATGTCATGTGCAGACACTTCCATGGCCTACCCGCTCCCCGAACATGTCCCCTATAGAGCATATGTAGGACCAGTTGAAACGCCGGCTACCGCCGTGCCGCATTATCCAGGATTTGGAGCACACTGTCCAACACATGCGAGCCAGTCAGCCGCCGGACAACATGAAGTATCTGAACGGCTCCATGCCGGACCGTATTGTAGCATATATCGCCGCACGAGGTGGTGCGACGCACTACTGAAGATGACCAGACTGCATGCCACAGATCCCTCTGCAATTGTCCTGCAGCTCTGTTTTTGCCATCATGTGTATCATTCATCTGTATCATTATATCCATAAAATTTCGGTTTAAGCCGACGTTTCCTTCTTGGTGCGCAAATTTCATTGTCAGCGAGTGTATTCTTAGATTCTATATAGCTCTCAATATTCAGATACAAGTCTCTGACTCAGTTTTGGGTATCTATGGAGAAAGAATATCCAAGTCTCAGTGACAAAGCTCCAAAATTATTCGTAACTTTTTCATCTACATATTTATGTGAGATAAACTTTACAGTCATTTCGGAAATCAAATCAAAGTACAGGAATAGAATAGACATTAATGCTGTGCCATGCCTTGCAGTAATGATACTGGAACCACGGCTTGAGAAGATTATTGAAAAGAAACAGCAACAGGCATCACACTGACCCCCAGAAAATGATATTAATGTCAAGGAGAACATTTTGGTATATTGATTATGGATTGCACTTATTAATCATTAAAGAATATTAATAGATGAAATGATATTAGCTGTAAGGAGGTGACATGGAATAATCTGGTAAATAAATTATAGATTGTACACAGTGATCATTATAATATAGAATATTATGAGATTAAATACTAAAAAATAGCCTAAAATTTTTGTCGGTCCGCAAAAGTTTTCCCAACCTTTTTCCAGTCAGTGAATGCAAAAAAGTTGGCACCCACTGTTCTAGATCATCTGGCGTTCAATGTGGGGTCTGGCGTTATCGTGGAGAAGTATGGGTTCAAGGCGATTCACTAATGCCAGCTGTTTGGCCGATAGTTTTCCATGCATAATGTCAACTCTTTATGAAAGCTGTCTGCAATGACACTTTGACACAGTTGAAAGAAGTGGATTACACCAGCTGTGCACTACAAAACAATGATCAGTCTTTACAGGATGGCTTTGGGGTGTATTTCGGAATGCATCACTGAGGTCAAGCCACATGACAATCCCAATGAACATTGGCGATTGTCATACCATATCCATTTCTCATCACACATGATGAGGTTTTGTGAAATGTCACTTGTTTAGTCGTGGATAAGCAGAAAAAGGCGAACATCAAATTGCCGTGTTTTCTGCTGCTCCGTCCACTCGTATGGTACCCATTTATCCATCTTTCACTTCGCCTATGGCTGTTAAATATCAGGAAATGGTTGCACGGTATTCTCAGAGTCTCTCACCATGTTCTCATGCAAATTTGATGTGGATCGGATTTTAATCATAGCCTCCAACTCAGCATCATTGATGGCTCCTTCTGGTCCACCATGAGGTTCATTCTCGAGGCTCAAAATTGCATGACTGAAATTTATAGCAAACCAATGTTGTGTTGCATTCACTAATGATGCCTTCCCAAATGCTATAATATTGATGCTGTGAGCTGCATCCAATGCACAATGTCCAAGTTTAAACCTATACAAGAAAATGTCACAAATCTTGCTAAGATCCATCATTATCTACAGTGTAGCTCGATCCCCTTGGAACTGATGCCACAGAAGAATTACTGCTTATACAAGAAAATGTCACAAATCTGGCTAAGATACATCATTATCTACACTGTAGCTCAATCTCCTTGGAACTGATGTCACCGATGAATGACTGCTTATACAAGAAAATGTCACAAATCTGGCTAAGATCCATCATTATCTACACTGTAGCTCAATCCCCTTGGAACTGATGCCACTGATGAATGACTGCTTATACAAGAAAATGTCACAAATCTGGCTAAGATCCATCATTATCTACACTGTAGCTCAATCCCCTTGGAACTGATGTCACTGATGAATGTCTGCTTATACAAGAAAATGTCACAAATCTGGCTAAGATTCATCATTCTCTACACTGTAGCTCGATCCCCTTGGAACTCATGCCACAGAAGAATTACTGCTTATACAAGAAAATGTCACAAATCTGGCTAAGATCCATCATTCTTTACACTGTAGTTAATCCCCTTGGAACTAATGCCACTGATGAAATGACTGATTTATATGAGGGTCATTTCAAAAGTTCTGCACGCTGTGGGTTATCTCTTACAAAATGAATTTATTTCACAACATACCTTTACAGGTCTTCAAAGTAATCTCCATGTTTCAGTCAGGACACCACCACTGTTGAGGCATCGAATTACTCGGGTCACCTCATTAGAATCATCCTGAATCGTACTGAACCATTTCCCATGGAGTGGCTTCTTCAGTTTTGGGAACAAGTAATAGTCTGGTGGGTTCATGTCAGGACTGTATGGTGCGTGGGGAAACAATTCCCATCCATACTTTTCCAGAATGTCTCTTACTATATGGGCAACATGCTGCCTCGCGTTGTTATGCAAAATTATGACATTGGCTTCGAGCATGTCAAGCCATCTTTGGTGAAACTTTGGGTGTAAAATATTTTGCAGAAACTTTCAGTAGTATTCCATTCTTACAGTGGTCCCCCTAGGCCACTCTGTCTGCGGCTACCACTCCAATCTTGTCATTGGCCATAACCATCATCAGCTTAACCTTCAATTGTTGGCAGCAGAATCTTCTCTGGCTAGGTGATTCTGGATGTGTCCACTGAATGGATTGAGATTTCAGTTTTGGTTCAAAATCTCGTATCCAGGTTTCGTCTATAGCAACAATTCTGTCCAAAAACTGCTCGCCTTCTGTCTCGTACCACTGAAGCAATTCTGCTGCGATCACTTTGCGAACTGCTTGCTGCTTTTCACTCAGATTATGCGAAACCCATTTGGCAGGCACTTTTCTCTTCTGTAATTTTTTGGTTAGGATTCTGAAAACCAAAGTGGTAGACATGTTTGCTTCATATGGAATCTCTTCACATGCTTTGCATCGATGTTCTTCCAAAATGCTGTTGACGATAACCACAGAAGTGTAGTCTGTTGGCTGTTGCATCTGATGATCGGCCGCTTCTTGGGTTGTCTTCGACGCTTTCCCGACCTTGGCAGAAACGAAAAGCCCATCGTGACACTGTGCTGCGATCCACTACACTAACCCCACAAACTTCACACAAAGCTTTATGAATTTCGGTAGAGGATTTTCCTCGCAAAGTTTCAATTTTAATGTAGGATTGCTGGTCGCTAAGCGAGATCTGACTTGACTCACTTTCTTCCTCCATTTGTTGGCAGAATTTTTCGGAACAGGAACAAATTAGCCAGCAAACGTAGACACAACTTTGTATTCTGAAGTCTGACTCACAACTGGTGCAACGATTGGAGTGATTGCATCATCCTATGGGCAGTACCTGCGCAGTGTGAAAAACTTTTGAAATGACTTATGTAGGTAACATCTTTCCCACTTTAAATTTGCATATCATAAGCAGGGGTAAACAAATGTGGTTGTCTGGTCACCTAGGTCGACCAAAACAATTGCGTAGGCCACCACAAGGAAACATCACAGAAGAATATGTATCTCAAGATTTTGTGGGAAAAAAAAAAAAAAAGAAGTACCTTTTTTTTTTAACAGAAGTGTACATGACTGATATTATATATAACATCTCCCACACATTTCCCAGCCCCCATTCCCATTGTTTGTACTCTGGTCACTAAAAATAGTTATCTGGTCACCAAATTTCAGAATATTTTTCTACCTCTGATCATATGTCACATCGCATGATGCACGTCATGTGATGCGATTCTGAATTAGCACGTTGATTCCTAAATTACCTGCTGTGACATCATAGACTCGCTAGGTAAACAAACAAAGTAACTTATTTACATTTAACTCTTACAAATACTATTAAAATTTACAATTACTTTTACACTTCATTACAGAACCTCACAATACTTCATCTTGGCCAGTAACTACCCATCTCACCCTTTCGAAATCCAAAAGTAAACTGACTCTGAACTCTCCAGCGCATGCAGGTCATCACACTCCAAGTCACGAGTCATGGTTGCTTCACGCTCGACACTCTAACAGTCAATAGTTATTGTGTCAGTCCACACTCTGGTGCATGGAAGTTCAAGTCGTGAGTCAAGGTTGCGCTCTCGCTCGTGCTCCACCCGTTCTATGTATCAGTCAATAGTCAATGTATCAGTCCACGCTCTGGTGCATGGAAGTCCAAATCGTGAGTTAAGATTGCTTCTCGCTCGTGCTCCAACCGTTTTATGTATCAGTCAATAGTCAATGTATCAGTCCACGCTCTGGTGCATGGAAGTCCAAGTCGTGAGTCAAGGTTGCTTCTCGCTCGTGCTCCAACCGTTCTATGAATCAGTCCACGCTCGGGTGCATGGAAGTCCAAATCGTGAGTCAAGGTCGTTCCTTGCTCGTGCTCCAACCGTTCTATGTATCAGTCAATAGTCAATGTATCAGTCCACGCTCTGGTGCATGGAAGTCCAAGTCGTGAGTCAAGGTTGCTTCTCGCACTTGCTCCAACCATTTTATGTATCAGTCAATAGTCAATGCATCGCTTCTTGCTCGTGCTCCAACCGTTCTATGTATCAGTCAACAGTTCTATGTATCAGTCAGCACTCTGGCGCATTAAAGTTCAAGATGCTACACTGCCAACTGCACAAGTTTGCGAAATCCAACATTTCATCAACGGCAATCGAATACAACGGAAAACCTACTCAGTAAATCTAATTTTCTGTTTTATTATTATAAAAAAACAAAATTAACATATTATTATAAACAAAATTAACAACAAAATTTTAATTGACTAGTGTTGTTGTCGAGCTGATATGAGTTTCCACTGGAGACCTAGGTATCAGTCAAGTACCGGCATAATACATGATGTCTATATGATGTCCAAGCTGCTTTTACAGTTCTGTGGGTGGTATATCAGAGAGCTGCAATTTTCTGAAATGATCCATAAAAGTTTTTGAAATTGTTCCGAGTGCCCCAATGACAATGGGGACTACTGCTGTGTGTTTGGTCCATAATTGGGTATTATTATTATTATTACTAACAGATATGGGTTAAGAATAGATAGCACCTCCAAAATTTAGATGTTGCAAGAAATTGTGAAACTATCAACTCCCCACACAAAAAATTTAAGTACAGAGTGGTATTTTAAAATTTTAAACAGTGGAATACCCAGTTAACAAAATTACAGTTATGCTTTTATAGTCAACTCACTTTTTGCTTTTGCATCTGGAGACAAAGCTTTGTTTTCCAGCCTACCTCCACCATGAGATGATGATAAGCCAGGAGCTAAAATAAAGAAAATTTGAAATGAAAGACTAGTTCATTGTAGCAGTGAACCAAATTCCACACAGTAATGACATAACTTAAATCTGAAACTACATAAATGATCACTGTTGCAGTTATGCATTGCACACAATTTTGCAGCCCTTACTACTATAAATTATCACATCATAAGAAAAACTTACAAACCATATACACGAGAAATTCTAGGTCAAGTTAGCCAATGAGTTTTCTGATCGTATCCGTCCTGATGAAACTTCAACTTCTCGAGTCTGCTGAGAAAACAGGCTGCTTTAAAAATCTTCTGAGACACAAGGATCAAAAATTTACAAAAAGAAAAAATGTAAATTTGCTCTTGTTAGGCAAAATTGAAATTACATATGCATAGGTATAAACAAGGATTTACACCAAAATAATTTGTGTTCAACATGTATCAAAAGCTAAATGTTTAGAACCCTGAAGATCGTGAAGTGCAAGGCAAAAACTCAACATTTCGCTAAAATATTAAAAAAGATTTCCAGGTTAAATTAAAGCTAAAAGCTCAGCTCATTAAATTACACACCTTAAAACAGGATAATCATATTTGTCATGCCAAAAATAAAATCCTAGTATTTTTTTAAACAAACATTTACAAAGTGTAGCAAGGTGTACAACATTGAATCCTCAATTGCAATATGATTGAGCCTGTTTTTATATCATAATGAAGTAATTGCAGGAAAAGTTTTTCAACTAAGAAGCAGAAAAAGGTAGTATAAACTTTAGGTTGCTTGTTTGGGGGTTTAACAACCAATATGAGCAACTGGATGGGATACAAGCAGTCACCCATCTGTAATTTAGGGCCACTAACTCCACAGAAGGGAGACAGCCAGTGCTGTAAGACAAACATAATGTCCATGCCTCACCAGGATTTGAACCCACCCTATCTCAGGTGAATAGTCAGAAGCCAGCAATTAGATCACTGGGCCACTAGTGTGGCTAAACCTTAGGTTGAAGAGAAAGAAATGAACAGCATTAGATTCAATGGAAGTACAGTGTGACCTCAGTTACATGCCGTTCACTTTTATATGTAATTCTGTGCTAGTCCTGATATTTTACTCTAGTTTCTATTGCCTCTCATTTTGGTTATACATAATTCATTTATACGCTTTTTGAGGTTATATGTAAAATTTTAAATTTCAGACACAGTTCCTTGATTCTTTTATACATAACTTGGTGTGTTACAACTTTCAAAAAATTGAGACTTTTTTGCAGCCATGAAACAGATGATGCAACTAAAAATTAACTAAATAACATTCACAGTTTCTATTTTTTCTCTGAATATACTAAATAACATTCACAGTTTTTTATAAGTAAAGGATGTGTAACAGGGGTATGAATACAAAACAAAATCATATTCAGATTTACTACCTGTATTTCCAAGGGTTTCTTTTTTTTTTTTTTTCATATATTGAAAATATGAAATTATAAAGAAGTTCTCAGTGTAGCATTTATAATGAAATTAGAATAAAAAAATTAATATAAAAGTCAAAACAGATATAGGCTTAAGGTACCAAACAAAGTATTTATGTATGTCATAATTTTAGATTACACTATTATAAATTAAAATTATCTAAAATTGTGTTGTTTTTTCTTTTTAAAGGCATTCAAAGTTTTACAATAGTATTTAACATTTTAAAGGCCATTCCCCAGGGAAAAAAAAAAAAAAGAAACTATAACAGACATTTCATTATATCCGTCAAAAATAAAAATGGATGAATGAAAAATTAAAATTGCAATGGATAACCTCAAAAAATGGTGTGAAATATTCATAATATATCACTGGTACAGAATGTACGACAATATAAATTTTATTTTTGAAAAAAATAAAGTTTGTTAATTTTTTCACTTATTTTTTGGAAAAAAAGAAAAAAATTCAAATTGTTTTTAGGAATGAAGAAACTCTATTTAAACATTTTAATCAGAAGTTAGACTGGCTTTTACAGAATTTAAACCCACGTCAACTACGAACCCTGGCCGAATCACCACCTAACTATCTTAACATAAGTCATCTTTTGAATTAACTCAACAGCAAACTACTGCATTGCATTGAGGCATTAAATTTGCACCACCGCCAGTGAAAGAATACTGAAAATTATATCCCATTACTTGAAAGCATTGTTGGCAGATTTACTCCACAAAGACAGAATCCAGTACATTTCAAACTTTACCGAACTATTAAAAAATTGCAATCTGAAAAAAAAAAAAAAAAAACATGAATCAGGCAGTAGTTCCCACAGGCTTCTGAGTTGATCAATTTAAAAAATAACCCAACACTCAATATCATTAAAGCAGGCAAAACCAAGCAACTTGTAATAATCGACCATAACCAATACAAATCAAAAATAGAACAAGCCACTGCTGAACTTTTCGTTGAAATAATATCAAAACAGCTGACTGACAAATGTACCTGGAAATTAGCTGAATTTTGTAACCATGGCACTCTTCCAAATGAAATATGCAATTCTTTGGTTCCTATGGAATCTGGTATCCGCAGAATTTTTGGGAAATTGAAGACACACAAAATTAATGAACCACTTCATCTTATTGTACCAAAGAGGAATTTTCCTATGATTCACATTGAAAACAATTTATTTCAATTTCTGGGTCAATTATTTATGAAGAATTCATCCAATGTTACTAACAGCTTAGAATTAATTGAAAAACTTAAAAACTTAGGAAATCCATAGTCACGATATCGTTTTTGCTAGTACGGATATATTGGGTTGATGCATTAGTTCATGCTGTTTTATTTCACGAGTGTTTCCCAGGTCAGTAGTGACAGTGCAGATAGCTATCTGTATATCAAAATGTAGCCAGTAATATCGTGTATCTAAATCAAATTGCGTTGTGTGATTGTGGCTAATGGTTTTATTTTTTTTTTTTTTTTTTTGGTTTTCAGGTCCGGAAGTATGGAGTGTCAAGTAGAGAAGAATGAACATTTCCGACATCTGCTCCTCTATGAGTTTAACAAGGGATCCTTACCCACTGACGCTACTCAACAAATTTGTGCTGTGTATGGTGGGGGATGCTATTGTTCCAAGGACAGTTCGCAAATGGTTTCAGTGGTTCCGAGGTGGCAATTTTGACCTCAACAACTCTCCACACTCAGGTTGTCCATCTCACTTTGATGAGGTTCGTTTGAACCATCTCATCCACTTAGATCCGCATTAAACCACACACAAATTGGCCACTGAGATTAACTGTGATCAGGCCACAGTGGTGCAATACCTGGAACATATGGGAAAGGTCCAGAAATTGGGGTCTTGGGTATCTCACTCTCTCACCAAAGACAACAAGAATCAGTTTGTTGCCATATGTGGTCCCTTGCTCACCCATTATGACAAATGTTCTCAGCAACACAAACCTTTCTGCCACGTATTGTTACTGGAGATGAAAAGTGGTGCCTGTACATGAATTTCAGGCATCGGAGGTAATGGTTAAGCCCAAACAAAATGCCCACACCACGTCTAAAACTTGATCTTCATCCTGCAAAGATCATGTGGTGTGTCTGGTGGGATATGGAAGGCATTATTCACTGGGAAATGCTGCTGAGGAATCGGACCATCAATGCTGCACTCTATTGTGAGCAACGCCGCCATGTGGAGGGAGCAGTTCAGCAGAAACGGCCACATCAGTGCCATGGTGTCCTTCTCCAACATGATAACGCACACCCTCACAGTGCAAACATGACCAGAATGGCCATTCAGGACATGAAATGGAGATATATAACGATGAAGTTGATCTCCAGAATTTCCTTGATAATTTCTTTGCAGCAAAACGTGCACCTTTTTCAAGAATGGCATAGCAGACCTAACCAGACATTGGGACACCATCGTAAACAATGGGAGGAATACACAGTTGATTGATTCTGTTTTCCCTTCTGATGTAATACATTCCTGTAGTGCGGTGAAAAATTGGCATGAACTTATGAATCATATCCCTTTCTCCTAATACCCCAGTTCCACACGCTATTGATATTATTGAAGACAAACTTTCCAGTTATAAGATTTTACAACCACTCCAAATTGAAGAAATCGTAAAAATCCTTAAATATATCCACGACAACTATTTTCAATTCAATAATAAAATTTATCGGCAAAAATCTAGAGCTCTAACAGGATACCCCCTTTCCTCATTGTTTGACAATCAAGCCGAACCCGATTTCGAAAATATCAGCATAATTTGTACACACCAGACAGAAGAAAATTTCTGCTACGCTGAGGCTGTGCTCATTAAAAAAAGTAGCAATTCAAACTGCAATAAAAATAATTGTTTAGACCTCCCTCTACCAGGGATATTAATAAATGAAGAAAACAAATATTTTTGTAAAAATCAAAAGATTAGAAAAGAAAGAACATAAATCAAGTACGTGAATCAGATATGGTGACGGAAAGCGACACATAATGTGAGACACAGGGAATGGATCACCTTATTTGCACCCAACTCCGACATTGTGCATATAGAGGAGTGGAGTTTGTAGTGCTTCAACCTTAAGATGGTGCAAGATAGCACCAAAATGCATTACGTAGTTACTGTGAGACCAGAGCAGATTTCTATCGACTTTCGTTTGGAGTTCTTTTCGGCACATTCACAGTGTCCCTTCGTTGCATGTACTTATACATATCATTCAGAATGCATACCTTCTTCCAGCATACCTCATACATATCATTGAGAATGCATACCTTCTTCAATATTAGTAGATATTTTTAACCTTCAATGACGTTTTTAGCTCAACTTCAATGTTTTTACTCTACTTCAAGAAATCAGTCTTAAATGAAGTTAGGCCTAGTGAGAAATTTTGATCATTGGGAGTTTTCGATATTTTTACTATATTAACAGTGCTTCTCACCTTATTGACTCAAGTGAATCCATCACTGTTTGACAAGAGACACTGCCTGTAAGGACCCCCACACTCTAATGCCTTGAGCTTTATAACAAACCTCGTCGCATGTCCTTACGATGTGTTAATCTTGTACATACAAGGCAAATACAGTACATGCCTTCTTCAACATTTTGGTTTTAACCATTAGTGAAAGTTTTTTAACTCAACTTCAGTATTATTCATACTGCAACAGTTTACCATAAACTACGAGAAACTGGACTTAATTGAAACTTGACCTAACTGAAAGTGCAGATCATCCCGGAATTTCTGACATTATGACCGTGCGACTTATGTACGTGCGACTTTTCTTATGACCGTGTGACTTTTCAAGGTTTCCAAGGACTTTTCTCGAGTCAAGTGAATGAACCTTTCAACCTACAAGCTATGGCCACAAGGACCTTCACATCTCAAGTTCTGAGTGAGTATATGTTTTTTTTTTAACATACTTTCACAACTTATGTTACTTATAACAAGGAACTGATGTTCGAACTTATGCCAAGTTGATTAGAATACTCCTGATTTTAACATACATAAAATTTTTTGAAAGCATATTTTAATTTATGCAAATAAAGCAGTGGATAAGGAGGTAAAAACTGTGGGAAGAAATGTATAACAATTTAATAAGAAATAAATCTTCACACTAACACTACCTGTAATTTTGCATGAAACTTTTACAAGAAGTTGTGACGTATAGCAAGGTTCATACTCGTCCAAGCAAAATAAATTCAAGCACTTTTCAAGGACTTTTTAAACCTGAATTATCATGCCTGTACTACTGACAGTCGGTCCGTAGGTAGGTATTTTAGTAAGTTCAAACCATTAATCTTAGCTGGGGTGGGCACACCTTCAATGGCCTACCTTTATCCATTGCCTCCAGTTGGTTTATTTTATCAACTTTGAATTGCCCCTCTGTTTTGATGTTTTTCAAAATCATTTTATTTTGTGGAATATTTGAAAGGGTACATTATTTTCAAATTTATCTGTTGGTATAACCCTTATTGTTTGCTTTAATTTTTTATTTTTTATACATGACTTTGATGCATTTTTTGATGCAACCAGGAGACAAAGGGTCCACGAATGAAGCACAAGCAATCCCAGGAAGTTCCACCCTCCGGCAAGAATGCATCCCTAACCCAGTAAACAGAAGCCCATCACAATTTATGAATACATCATTCCACTTATTCTACTCACACGGCTGACGCTTTACTCTGTAGTGATATCATAGCCAAGGCACTGGCTGTCCACACACTCCCCTGGGTTGAACGCAAGTTGTGTGCTATTTGATCAGCTTGGTATGTTTTTACCAGAACTACACAGTAATCTTCTGTACATATTTATAGTACAAACAATTATTTAACACATGCTCAGTCATTACCCTTACTTAAAAAACAAACCAAAATAAAATTTCAAGTACTATTTACAGAGCCTTAAACCTTTTCAAGTACTTTCATGGATTTGAAAATGAACTTTTTTATGCAAGGACTTTTCAAGGTTTCCACGGAGTGTATGAACCATGGTGTAGTGTTAGCGTGAAGATTTATTCCACATTGAATTGTTTTATATTCCTTTGCAATTATAATTGTTCATTATTTATTATAAACTGACAGATACTTAATTTTTTTATTAAAAAAATTAAGTATCTAATTTTTTATTTGACAGATACCTAACTTTTGGCTTTACTTCTGCTGAACTAGGTGTGCAGTCAGGGTGCTTTGTGGGCTGGAGGTTAATGTGGCAGACAATTTCAACTGATGCAGAGAATCAAATAATAATAACAAGACATTATAAGATGCAATAATAAAGATAAAATTTATGACTAAAACTGGAAGCAAAGATTAAATGTTAAGGATCTTGAAATACAGGGTGTCTGGGACAAAAACTACCAATATGAAATCATAAATCAGTGCAAAATATACACTGCTGGCCACCCAAAATGCAACATCAAGAAGGACACGAGATAGCAAAACCAGATTTACTGAACACATAACAACAGATACAAAGATGAAACGATTGAGCTTACAGGCCCGTGAGACTTCCGGAACACACAGACATCAATAGTTCGTGTGGCCCCCATGGCTGGCAATAACGGCCACTACACGCCGCGGCATTGAACGAAAGATGCTTTGGATGTGGGCTTGGGGTATGTCGGTCCAGGCTGCTTCCACACGTTGTCACAGTTCATCAGGTATAGCCGCGGATGGTGCTTGCCAGGCCACTCGGTTGTCGATCAGCGACCACACGTGTTCGATGGGCTACATATCGGGAGAACAGGCGGGCCACGGCAGCAGTGACACCTGATGGGCCGTGAAGAATTGTTGCACGATGCGTGCCACATGGGGCCGCGCATTGTCCTGTTGAAACATGGCCGCTGGCAGGTCCTGCAGGTAAGGGAGGACTACAGGCTGTAATACGTCGGAGATGTAGCGGTGGCTGTTGAGTGTACCGGCGATGCGTACCAGAGGGATGCGGGTGTCTTATCCAATTGCGCCCCAAACCATAACGCCAGGTGACGGACCGGTATGGCGATGCATAATGCAGGAGTCATACAGTCTCTCATCGCAGATCCGACCATCGTGGTATTGCAGACAGAAGCGAGATTTGTCAGAGAAGACAATTTCATGCCATTCTGTAGTCCAGGTGCAGCGTTCAACGGCCCACTGCCGCCACATTGCCGGTTGTGTAACGTCAATGTTAATCGGAGCAATGGGCGCCGTGCGACAAGTCCCCGTTCCTGCAGACGACGTCGAATGGTACGTGCTGACACAGGTTGTCGCGCAACACACCCTAATTCCTGCGCTAACGTTCGTGATGTGGCGGTGCAAGCCGTCAATGCCCGCCGCACAACATGCCGGTCCTGTCGTTTGGTGGTGTGCCGCGGCTGAGGCTATTGCTCACATCGGTCCGTCCATCCCTCCTGCACCCACTGAATCCATACTCGCCTCACTGTGGCTGGATCTCATCCCACACGGGCGCCGATCTCTCGGTACGATAGACTGCTGTCGCGATAAGCCACTATTTGTTCTCGGTCGAACTCCGAAACGTGCTGGAATGACTGCCGTATTCTGCGACAAGGCATCAGGAAGCTTCCCACGCACAGGTTCGGCAGCACAACACACTTCCACAACTAACACCCCGCCTTCTGTGCACCCTTCTTCTAGTGCTTCTCGGTGACGTGCCGGGAGCACATGATTTGCATATGCCCTGCACTGCTAATCGTTTGTGTCCTCTTGCGGGCAACGCATGCTGCGAATTTCAGGCCAATCGGATGCTTCCTTCTTGGTGTCGCATTTTGGGTGGCCAGCAGTGTAGATACAAAAATACTGTTTGTGGTAGGAGAAAGAGGAACTTACCAAGGTTTGTTGGTCATCAATAAATCTCCCCACGTGCACCCTTTGTGGTGCGACAGATATCCAGACGGTATTTGATCTTCCGCCATTTAGGGCCAGCGAAGTGACACTGGCACGAGCAGCGATGATCCTTCGACGCGAATCCCTAAATAATTTACCTGGGTTGATCCTTCGACGCGAATCCCCTAAATAATTTACCTGGGTTGATCCTTCGACGTGAATCCCCTAAATAATTTACCGGGGTTCGGTCCTTCGACGCGGATCCCCTAAATAATTGGAGTTCATCCTTCGACGCGAATCCCCTAAATAATTTACCTGGGTTGATCCTTCGACGCGAATCCCCTAAATAATTTACCTGGGTTGATCCTTTGACGCGAATCCCCTAAATAATTTACCGGGGTTGATACTTCGACGCGAATCCCCTAAATAATTTACCGGGGTTGATCCTTCGACGCGAATCCCCTAAATAATTTACCGGGGTTGATCCTTTGACGCGAATCCCCTAAACAATTTACCGGGGTTGATACTTCGACGCGAATCCCCTAAATAATTTACCGGGGTTTGGTCCTTCGACGCGAATCCCCTAAATAATTTACCGGGGTTGATTCTTCGACGCGAATCCCCTAAATAATTTACCAGGTTTGATCCTTTGACGCAAATCCCTTAAATAATTTACCGGGGTTCGGTAGACAACAGGGCTCGATTTCGACCAGTAGTTAGTAGCAAATGCATTTTGCTAGTGATAAAAAATGTTTCTAGCGTAAGTAAGTTGCTAGTGGAAATTTTTTGAATTCTTTAGTGTGAACCGTTAAGCTCCACTGCACTGCATGTGGGGAATATTTTAGACATACAAAAAGGAACAAGTGCTTTCTCGCAGTAGTTTTCTTGAAAAGTACAAACATTATAAAAGCAATCAATGAAGGAAGAAATATTCTTCATAATACATGGGAAAATCACATAATATTCATGCAAAGCAAACTGAATTTGCTTGTACCACTTACTGATCATCCATGTAACACTTCTCAGAAAACTTGAAACTTTTAATCGTCCTGGAGCGGGAATCGAACCTGTAATACTGGTGACCACCGACCAACATCAGTGTGGATGGGAATTGGGTCAAAGCACTATGAGAAAGCATGGATGCTTCGACTAGCGAAAATCTGAGGACTTTCAGATTCCTATGTCTCAATTGCTTGGAACTTCACTGTCCTGGATGGTGTAATGGTTAGCATACTCGACCGGTAATCGGGAGATGCAGGGTTCGATTCCCGCTCCAGGACGATCGAAATTTTCAAGTTTTCTGAGTAGTGTTACATGGATGACCAGTAAGTGGTACAAGCAAATTCAGTTTGCTTTGCTTGAATATTATTATAAAAACATTTTGGCACTAGTAGAAATATCCAGTATATTTCCCTTATCTACTTCTGCATGTGAGGTTGGGTTCAGTACCATGAACAGAACCCAGGGTGATTGGAGGGGCAGTTTAAACTTACACACATTGAATGCTCTCATAAGTATTGAGGTTGAAGGTCCGTCTGAAGAAAAGTTTGACCCCAGGCCTGCTGTTTTTAAAGTGATATGATAACACCCGAAACCCAAATCATAAACCATACGGAACATAACTAAAGATTTTAAATAGTATTCTTGAATTTTGTGAATAAAGTTAAATAAAAAAAAATTTTTTTTAAATATTTGCATTTGAATTTTTCAGGTCATGAAAAGATGAGTTATATCTAAATATTTGTAATATTTTCAGCATTACAATGTGACAGTTACAGTAGTGAAATCAAAATTTGTCATGATTGACTAATAGCAGGGAACATGTTAAAGTTTATTTTGTATTATATAATGTTAATAAACTTTCGCTAGTAGATAATGCAAATTTGTTAGTAAAAAATAAGGCCACTAGCAAGTGTTGCTACTGCTAAAAAAAACAAAATCAAGACCTGGTAGACAGTGTCTATGAAATCCCCCCCCCCCCAAAAAAAAAAGGAATCAAAAGGAGTAAATTATGGGGATCTGGGAGACCATAGCACAGATCTGCCACATCCAATCCAATGTCCAGGAAAAACATTCATTCAAATGAGCCTTGTCATATGTTGCATAGGGGGAGCTCCATCTTGTTGGAAAAAGTATCCATCAGGTATCTGCAGTATGGAATAAATTTTCAGCATATTCAAGTAAACATCTGCAGTGGCAGTCTTTTCAATGTAAAGGAACGAGCCAATATAAAACGTTCACTTTAGGGCATGTTTAGTGTGGCCTCGAAAGTGTACGTTCACTTTTGAGGCCACACTAATCCTTCACTTTAGGGCTTTTTCATCGGAGCTCTCCAACTATGTGCGGATTCTCAGATCTCCATATCCTGCAGTTGTGTCTGTTGACCACACTTGAGAATCACCTTTTAAAGAAAGCCATTGTTATTAATCAATCTTTGACAGCATTTGGAAGCAAACTGGTATCTCAAAAACATGTAATTTGGCTTTAACTTCTGCAGTGATTGAATTTTGTATGTACGAAAATATAACATTTTATGAAGAACATTATGGACTGTCTCCTTGGGATTCCCAATTCACAAATGGCACGATGAACATATTTAGTTGGGTTGCGGTGGAACACTTCATGAATGACCTCCATCTGTTCTTCAGACAGGTGCTTCCCATGTATCTTCTGCTTTTCAAGTGAGCCAGTTTCCAGCACAACCTTTTGTGCCATGCTGTTACTTGTGCATTTCTCTCAGATGGTTCCATTTTCATACATTTGCCAGAATTTCCTCTGCAGTTACTAGAAACTTAAATTCTGCAAGCCAATAAACAACACTGCATTTTCTGCTGTACCGTGAATGCCATTTCAATAACAACTGATTCACAGTCGTATCAGAATAATATGACCACCTATTTAATAATGTGAATGACCACCCTTGGCCCGGATGACAGCTGTGAGATGGCATGGCATGGACGTAATGAGGCCCTAAAAGGTTGCACAAGGCACACGTGCCCATTCGGACTGCAGCAGAGCACGGAGATCCCAGAGATGAAGGGGTTCTGGATCGGCACGTCAAACCTGTCGATCCAAATAGTCTCACAAGTGCTATACGGGATTGAAGTCGGGCGATTCCGCCGGCCAAGGGAGAACAGAGACATCGCTTTGTGTTCCTGGAACCAGTCGCACACCCCCACAGTGACATGACAGGGCGCATTGTCTTGTTAGTAGACACCATCATCACCAGGGTGAATGTCCAACATGAAGAGATGCATGTGGTCAGTGAAGATGGACTGGTAGCCATTGGTATTCAGGGACCTATCCAATGGTGCCAGCAGTTCCAGGCCAGACGGGTCAGGAAAACATCCCCCAGACATCACCACTGCCACCACCAGCCTGTAGTTCACCGACAAGCGTGTCCGGGTTTTGGTTCTCGTGTGTCCGACGCCATATCCACCCCCGCCCTTCACTTCTGTGGAGTCTAAACTTCAATTCATCAGAGAAGGCAGCCTTTACCCACTCTTCCACTGTCCAATGATAGTAGTCCCATGCGAACCGGGTTCCTTGACACAGCATCGACTCCGAAGACCCATGCACAACAGAATTAACTCTACCATTATCAGGGGCACATACTTGGGTGCCCCAGCGTTCATTTGCGTGGTCAATTGTGGTGCTGTTGCGCATTGATTGTCCTTTACCAGTCGATGGAGGCGATGTTTTCCTCTGGGGTTGATGGCCTTTGGGGTTCCACAGTCATGACGTTGAGAGGTACTCGGTGTACCAGTGGTCCATTTTTGGTACACCCTTACTGCAGCACCTCATGACCAGCCCATGAAGTCTCTGCTATTTCTGAGATGCTTCCACCCTTGGCGCTGTAGCTGATGATCATTCCTTTTTAAATGCCCGTCCAATCACTACCTATGCCCATTGTGCTCATGTCAAGCACTATGGCTCATCTGTCCTGGCTAGCTGCTTATATTTCTGTGTGGTCGACCTTGTCACGTATACTTTGTGGTGCACCTGGGTGGGCACACTGTGATTCCGGGAGTGGTCATATTATTCTGATGCGACTGTGTATGTACCAGCTGCACAGGGGAACAGCAGCACCATCTATAACTAATGAGCCTTGCGATGTGTCAACAATGAAACTTTTAAGTTCCTCTTTCTGCTACCGCAAACAGCGCACTGATTTCCAATGATTTCTCATTGGCAGTTTTTATCCCAGACACCCTACATTTTGTATTTCATTTTAGATATACTAAACCAGACAACACTGTATTTTTACCCCCTTACTTTTCACTCTGTTATGTACCTGCATCTCAAAAATCCCACAAAATATGTAGAATGAACTATTTTTCTTGTGAAAGCATGGTGCAATTTCATTTGAGATTTTTCTTTTTAATTGTTCAGGAGGATGCACTGCAAATGAAAAAATTAAAGGAACTGAAAGAAAATTATATCCAGGGCCAGATTAAGGGCAGGTCTATAGCCTTGGGGCCCAGGAGGCATGGCTAGGCAAATAAGAGAGAGGGGGGAGAGAGAGGTTTATAAAATAGTTTCACTTTTGTCTCGTATGGCTGGAAGAGTAGGACAGATTCAAAAGAACACAAAGGCTGGAAGAGGGACAGATCCCAAAGCAGTGACTCACCAAGGGTAAAAGGTTTCATGTCGATATGTACAGCGGGGTCGGTGAGACAGTTTCAATTTTTCACTACTACCATCCACCCACACCACTAAATTTGCACTTGGAACCGTTAAAGGGGGTGGTTGAAGTCTCCTGTGTCATTGCATTGTATGAAATGAGAAAAGTATACAATGATAAATCATTAGAAAATTCATAACAAAATCTAGAAATCTTAAGCTTTTAACTCGTGTTCTTGTGAAAAACAATGAAAAATACAGTAACTGTACAGATAATTTTTCAGTTTGAAAAATGCCCTACTTATTAATTATGACAAGCATATTGCTACAGTTTCGTGTTTTAACAGACTTCATGATGATTCCCCTCCATAAGTTCTTTAGGGCCCACTCAGATGTCTTACCCTTAAGACCCACACAAATGTCTTAGCTTAGGGGCCCACTAAGGTCTAAATCCGGTCCTGATTAAATCTTTCCAAAAGCGAAAGCAAAATCTCAGTGGAAGAATAATTCACACCAACCTTGTACTGCTCCCGCACGTGCTCCCAGTGTGACTACTGTGTATATGAGTGAAATAAAAGTAACTTCCAAAATTGCTATAAATTGACGATTTGCTGAAGCATGCTTGTTTATTGTATAAAATGCCGAACCCCATCCACAGATGTAAACTGAAGCAGCTTACAAACCACAATCATTGTACTCCAGAGAGTAAGCTACGGTCGCTATTTATGTGAAATATGATGACTTAATCCATAATGAGAGAGAAAAAATTAGCCTCCATCGCAAAATGGCGCCAGCTGTTTAAAAATCAACACATCAGCAGATTCTGCTGAGAGTTTTCTGTTTCCGTGAAAACTTAATTTCCGAAATTTTGGCCGTGATTCGCACTCCAGTTATTTTTTTAATGCTTAAAGATGGCCATAGGCACCTCGCTTTGACAGGCACACACGTTTGAGTGTCACACCAGCTAATGGGGGAATTTTGTGCCTGGGGCGGCATGTAGCCTGGAATGAAGCACGAGTGAGGCTGTTCAATGAAATCTTCTTCACTCCACGCTACGTGCCGCCTCAGGCAAAAAAAAACTCCCCCATTTGCTAGCATGACATGTAAATGTGTCATTCAAACCTGTTACCCACCTCTTCCTCCTACATGAATTGTAGAGCAAAAAGGGTGGGTAAGATCATAGAGCCTCCAGGGATTAAATCCCTTCCCCCATTTAAAGTTTAGTTTTAAACTTGAGTCAACTGTGACGTCTACGGCATTTCCCCAAGGTCAAAAACCTCAGTTTTCAACTGATGTCTAAAAGTGTTTTGGTTTAACGATTCAGTTGATACAACGATTTTCCGAGCTACAAAAGCGGCTAACTTTTTCTAGCATTTTGCTACAACTTTTTTCCCCATTTTAGTATTTTTGTAACAGCATGTTTTGAGCCAGCTTAAATCCTGTTGTACTCAAACCCTAATTGAATCCTGCAGGCATTTTTCAACTTGTTATTCTAAGAATGGAGGGGCATTTACTTCTGCTTCACAGAATAGCTGCTAGATTTTACAACTTTCCTTTTATGTAACTAAAGAGACAACAAGGTCATATAATCCATGAGAATGGTGTATATCAAAATATTTAATCATGCCAAGCTTTTGCCTTCTAACAGGAGGCTTTATCAAGGTGAACTTACACTAGAACAAAATCCATTTGGAGTTTGAAATCAGACAATAGCATGTGCATTAAACACAAACACACAACGCATTATGAACACGTGAATTGTTGTTACCATTGCATGGGTCCAGTGTTCACATTAGTCTCAAACTCAGAGGCTGCAGAAAATGGAGGTCCATAGAGATGGTAGTTCAAATGATACCCATCATTGCAGACATCGCTTCTTGAGATTATCACAAGACACCACTTCTTGAGATCATCACAAGAAGCGATGTCTGCAGTGATGGGTATCATTTGAACTACCATCTCTATGGACCTCCATTTTCTGCAGCCTCTGAGTTTGAGACTAATATGAAACATCACTTGATACCTTGCATGATGCACAATGTGAACACTGGACCCATGCAATGGTAACAACAATTCACATGTTCATAATGTGTTGTGTGTTTGTGTTTAATACGCATGCTATTGTCTGATTTCAAACTCCAAATGGATTTTGTTCTAGTGTAAGTTCACCTTGATAAAGCCTCCTGTTAGAAGGTGAAAGCTTGGCATGATTAAATGGTTTGATATATGTCATTCTCATGGATTATATGACCTTGTTCTCTCCTTAGTTACTATTGGTGTACTCATTTTCTTTTGGAAGTTTCCTAAAGATTCTTGTTTCTTTTTATGTTTTTATTTCTTTAGCTTGCCTAAGAACCCAGGAGCAGAATATTTTTCAGAAGTCGGCAATGCAGAAAGGAAAATGTAAAAACCGTCTACAAAGTAAAGGGATGCCTAAATGTTATTTTTTACATAAATTTTATTGTTCTGCACTGTGACAAAGCAAAGTTTTAGAAATAAATCAATTTAAGATTTTGATAATAGTGAAAATTAGTATTTAGTTGCAATAGTCAAACTAGCATTAGCTTTCAGAATGCCTCTTTTCCTTGATAAGAGATGCAGAAGAAACTCAAGTTATTTTATTTCATTCAGAACTTAACATCATTCTTTAAATGCTTTTGGATTTTAAAAATAATGGCCAGAAGGTATAAGGAATAATTTGCAATCCATATTTTTTTATTCTGCATTTAGTTAATTGAAACAAACTTGAACTCTCTTCTTCAAAGGATGTTTTGCCTGATACACATTCCGATCTTACTATTTCCTGCAGCAATTATGCTGTACTAGGGACCTCACCAGGTGATTATTTAGGTGACTGTGTTGGGAAGAAGGGGGGGGGGGATCGTGTCAACTTTGGAAACAACAGTAATTTTTCCACATTAACTTGATTTGTAAAACAGGGGTCCATATAAGATTTTAATTTGAAACCGAATTTGTGAATTAACCGCAGTTTTAAGGAAAATTCAGTGAATTTGTGAAAACATAATGGGAGCAGTTTCATTGATATAATTCAGCCCCATAACATTAAAGTGAGAAAAATGGCAATAGCTTTTGTAAAGCAAAAAACTCTTCACCTCATCAATCTGAGATTAAAATATCTGGAAAAAAATAACAGTTTATTAAAAGAAGAAATTGCAACTGTCAGCTTCTGGAATGCTGCATAATAGAGCCTTGGAAATGAAGCATGGGGTGTTCAAAATGTGTAAAAACATCATTTCAGTAAAAAAAAATCTGAGAAAAAGCTATCTGGAAGGTAATAAATAAATAAATAAAACAATATGCGACCATCAACTTCCGAAATGCCGCAAACACTTAACAATATGGATTTTCTAAAAAAAAAACAGCATTAATCTAACTGAAAGGGAGCATTTTGGAAGCCAAAAAAAGACAAAATTGCAAACATTAGCTTTCAGAATGCCTCATAATTGAAGGTATGAAACGGCAGATAAAAATGTGTAAAAATATGGTTTTTGAAAAAAAAAAAAAAAAAAGGGAAAAGGAAAAAGAAAAGAAAAAAAACACCTTTACAATATAACCAAAGTGAAGCTATCTGGAAGCAAAAAGAAAAACAGTTGCAACATCAACTTACGCAACGCCAATGGTCGCGGAAACGCAGAAAACATTTTAACAATATGGCTCTTGCAAAAAAAAAAAATCATCTTAATCTACCTTTTAGTTAGATGCAAGTTTAGGCTCCATGCAACAAGAAAAAAAAAAAAAGAGGAAAAATTGTGACCATTAACTTCCGAAATGCCACAACAAACGCGCGCGGTGCATTAAAAATGCACAAAAATATCCCTTCTTAGATTCAAAGCTGGAAGAAGGCAATTATATCTCATCAAGTTATCTGAAAAATATGGAAGAATGAAAGCTAAAATAAAATAATGGGAGGGGACAGTTAGTTACCTGCATGATCTACCGATTACAGTTTTACTTCTGGAGCCAACATTAAAAACGCATGAAAATTTCTCTTCCTTTGTTGTAAAATTTAAAAAAATGATAAAAACAATTATTGTTAAAAAAAATATAAAAACAGTCTGCACACCTTTCTGAGAAACTGTGATGAGCATCGCCGTGTCGTGTTGTTTCTGCTCCTGGGCCAACGAAAAACAACAAAAAGACTGAAAGAGTACAAACAATAAATTTGTTATAAAATAATGCTGATCATTTTTTTCTTTTTTTAATTTAATTTTACTTAACCTTTTTTTTTTTTTTTTTTTTTTGTAGATTGGAGTAAATTTTTGGGTTGCTCCACTTGCCATTAGGCTTAATGCTAGGAACAAAGATGGGTGTAAAACAGTGCTCCCGAGAGGAGCTCGAGCCCTGTAAGTACACCCCTGAACTGAACATTCCATTCTAATGCTGTTCATTTATTTTTCTTCAACCCACCCAAAGCTTATATCACTTTTTCTTGCTTCTCTGTTGAAAAACATTTCCTGCAATACTTCACAACAATATAAGAATAGGATTAACCATATTGTATGTAATACAGTGAATCCTTGATACACTTCAAGTGTTTTTTTTAAAAATACATTGATTTTATAATCAACATGGCATATATGATCATCCTGTTTAAATGTATGAAATTTAAGGAACTGAGCACTTCATTTTTAATTCGCAAACCTTTTACTTGGAAACCTTCGGATATTTTAGTGAAACATTAGTCTCACTGATGTTGAACACAAACTACTTTGGTGTAAATCCTCATTTCCATGAAGCTTGGAGAGCATCCTAATGCAGTGATAGACACTCTTGAATCACCATTGTGAACAGCTCTTCATCACTTGAAGTGGATGAAGTTCCCATAGGAATATTTCTTTCCAACTTTTCTTCTTTTACACTATCTGAAGCCTTTTTTTCTGCATTGATGAGCATATTTTTTGTCCTGGCTGTAATATAACTCTCATTTACAATTTCTTTTAAAAGTTTTGCTATCAACAGATATTTGGTCTTAATGTTGTGGCATGACTGGTTTGGAAAAATTCATATCTTGATGGTTGTACTTTTTCGTACTGCACCTTTCCAGTACCTCTGTTTGTGGACCTCATCTCAATAACGCAACTCCTTGTCTTCCTAATAATGAAACGCATATAGCGTATTAAATCAGTTTATTTCTGTGGTGTGGTCAGCACAAAGATTCACCAAGCTTTCACACTCCACTGGGAGGCTTTTTCAAGGCAATGGTAGACACAAAAATGCAGAGAATTGGAACATGTAAAGAACTAGGATGATTTTTGAAAATAATGCGGGTGACATCACGAGCATATTGCATGAATTATCACGTAATTATACAGTGTGCTGTGATGTGTTTCCATCTTTTAATAATGCAAGCCAAACCATTGGTAGTTCAGTAGAGATTATATCATTGCATGCCAGTCTGCTGGATAGGATTTCCACTGTTTCCCTGATGGCAGTCTCTTTGAAATTCGTGTAAGGGGCAATTCTTCTAATATTATTCCATACAGGAGTGGCCGAGCAATGCATGATTTCTCTGGCGAGGGCTGTATTCTGCTTGTCCTGGTTCACACTACGTATGTGTTCTTTACATCTAGTATCCAAGGATCACTTTGTCATTCCTATATATACCTTTTTCTGTGTTGTCAGGATATACCAACGGTATAGCGTCCACACCCGCATTTTCTTCCTCACACTGTCTCTCCTTGCAACTTGATATTATATGTGATAACGGGGTCGGGACTTCATTGGTATTAATATGTTGTATTTGCGTAATAAATTCTTTAACCAATCCTTTTCCAGGTCAGCAAATGGATGAAGCCCAGAATGCTTCGTATACCTCAGGGACCCATCCAGTGGTACCAGCGTTCCCACATCATACCAGGACCCTCCCCCAAGCATGCACACTGCCACTGCCAGAATGTACTAGACCGACAAGCGTGTCCACGTATTGGGTTGTGTGTCTGACGTCGTATCCACCACCGCCCATCACTTCTGTGGAGTAGAAACCTCGATTCATTGGAGAAGGCAACCTTTTCTCACTCTTCCACTATCCAATGACATTAGTCCCATGCAAACTACAGGAGTTGTTTCCGACGGACCTGAGTTAACATGACCGCCTTGACACAGCATCAACTCCGAAGGCCCTTGCATAACAGGGTTTACTCTACTGTTATCGGGGACACGTACCTGGGTGCCTCAGCATTTATTTGCGTGATCAGTTACAGCACTGTTGCGCATCGATTGCCTTTTACCAGTTGATGGCCTTTCAGGCTCCACAGTTATGATGTCGGGAGGCACTCGGTGTGCCAGTGATTCATTCTTGGTATACCCTTACTACAGCACCTCACAAACAGACTATGACGTCCACTGTTTCTGAGATGCTTCCACCCTTGGCGTGGTAGCCAATGATCATTCCTTTTAGAATGTTCATCAAATCACTACCTCGGCCCATTGTGCTCAAATAACGCACTATGGCTCATCCGTCCTGGCCGGCCGCTTATATCTCCACGTGGTCGACCTTGTCATGTGCACTCTGTGACACATCTGGGGAGGGTACACTGTGATTCTAGGGGTGGTCATATTATTCTGATATGACAGTGTATAAAAAAAGATTAAGAATAATTATAATTGTTTGAAACTTCAGGTTAAAGATGAAAATCAAAATATGTTAGATGTGGAAGAGATAAATTCACAGTAATTGGATGAAGTGTTAAAACCTATTCGAAGGATAAAAACAAAAAAAATTGCAGTACACTGCACTATACTAATAAGATCCTTTCATACCAGTCATTTCACATGTGTTTCGAACAGAACTTTACAGATGCGGTCCATTCGATCAGAACCTTTTTGGGGTGTAGTCCTCCTTTTGAGGTTGTTGGAGCAGGCTCTGCACCTTGGCACACAGCCTGTCGACGTTTTGACGTTTTATGTTACGGTAAGATACTCATTTCTCATCACCTGTTACAATTCTTCCCAATAACAGTTCATTTCTGTGACGAGAAAGCAAAGAAATGCAGGTACGGATTCTCTCCTCTCGTTGCTTTGCAGAAAGCTGGTGCGGAACCCAGTGACCAAAGTTGGTAATGAACCCAAGCACATGCATCCATCTTTCGACTGTTGTTCTCTGTACCAATGTTTCCACCAATTCCTGAATGGTTGGATGTGGGTCATTTGTTATAGTTTGGTCCACATCCTCGTCAGAAACCACGGATGGACGTCCACCAGGACGTTGTTGATCTTTACAGCCTCTGTCCCAAAATTTCCGGAAACAACGGCGACATGTGCTATCATCAACTGCATCCTCCCCACACACTTGACAGATGTTGCTGCAAGCCGCGGCTGCAGTACTGCCTTTATTGAACTTGCACAGTAAACAATGGTAGCGTGCTCCTTATCGCATGCCATGTTACACCGTCAGTGATTTCCGTTATGAATGACTTACTCAGACAAACCTAGTGCCTCTATATGCTCTACTGTTCCACGCTTAATTGGCCGAAAATTCGGCATTGCAGCTTCATCTGCAACGTAACTACTCCAATCACAATTTGCATCTATTACAAAAACAGGTAGAACTTTTGCACACACCCAATATTATCTTGTTTTCTTTTATTTTTATTTTGCAGTTTCTTTTCTTCTTCAATGACATGCCTCCATGTATAAGGTAATGTAATGAAAGTATTCAGGGGAGTACTGATAGCCCCTACAATGTAGGGGAGGGGTGCCTCACAGCTAAGAGAGCTTTCAGCTAAGAGAGCTTTGCCTCACAGCTAAGAGAGCCCTCACAGCTAAGAGAGCTTTGCTCCTTATCGCATGCCATGTTACACCGTCAGTGATTTCCGTTATGAATGACTTACTCAGACAAACCTAGTGCCTCTATATGCTCTACTGTTCCACGCTTAATTGGCCGAAAATTCGGCATTGCAGCTTCATCTGCAACGTAACTACTCCGATCACAATTTGCATCTATTACAAAAACAGGTAGAACTTTTGCACACACCCAATATTATCTTGTTTTCTTTTATTTTTATTTTGCAGTTTCTTTTCTTCTTCAATGACATGCCTCCATGTATAAGGTAATGTAATGAAAGTATTCAGGGGAGTACTGATAGCCCCTACAATGTAGGGGAGGGGTGCCTCACAGCTAAGAGAGCTTTCAGCCTCAGCAAAAAGATTTTCAAATTTGCTGAAAGTGCAAATGAAAAAACAAACAGAAATTTCCAGTAATTAAGATTGCTCTGAAAGAAGACTTAAAATAAACAGTAAATAAGTAAAATCTTTATAAATCATTTTTGTGGCTTTACTTTATAAAAACTGGATAATGGAAAAGCAGATATTCTAGAGTAGTTTCCCAACTGCCTGTTCACAAGTTTTTTTCTGCCGGTACGCGAGAAATGAATTTCTTTATTTTTATTTTGAACTGAACTAAGCTCAAAATAAGAGGGAATCTAGATCTAAATGTTTCTAACACCTGCTATGGAAGATTAAAAGAAGCTTGGATTGCTAATCTCTTTACAGAAGATCTGAACTCCGGCAGGCTAACTCAGCAGGAAAAGGAAAGCTTTGTTGAACTTCCTTCTGATGCCAGTCTGGTATTGCATATTCAGATCCAAATCTCCTGTTTTAGGGTATTATGGAGAAAGAATCCAAGTCTCAGAGACCAAGCCCTAAAATTATTGGTAACTTTTTTAGACCACATATTTATTAAGAGAAAACCATTTCAGCTGTTTCAGAAATCAAAACAAAGCATAGGAACATAATGGACATTAATGCTGCACCTTGCAGGAATGACGCTGGAACCACGGCTGGAGAAGATTATTGCGAAGCAACAGCAATAGACGCTGTATTGACACCAGAAAAAAATACATTAATGATAAGGAGAATACTGTGGTACATCGATTACAAATTGCACGTATTAATCATTAAAGAATATTAGCAGATTAAATTATATTAGCTGTAGGTAGGTGACATGGAATAATCTGGTACATAAATTATGGACTTTCTGCACTGATCATTATAATATAGAATATAACGAGATTAAATGCTTGAAAATAGCCTAAAGGTTTTGTTTGTGCATTGCCGGTCAGCGAAAGTTTCCCCAACATTTTGCCAGTTCGCAAATCCAAAAAGGTTGGGAACCACTGTTCCAGAGGACTTGAGGTCTTTTTAACAGCCAAAGCAATAGTTTCTATGCATATGTATTAATTAGCAAGAGAATGTGAAAGAAATACTGTATTACTTCAATGAATGAAATTTTTACATCAATGAGGATAAAGTGTTATGTATTACAGGGTTGTTTTTTCACATAAAATGTAACGACTGAAAGCTTTTTTCCTTTAAAATATAACGACTAAAAGGTGCTCTTCATGAGAACAAAGAAACATTGACCTGTTTCATTTTTTGTATATCAGTCAAGATTAAAAATGTTTACTCTGTGCAAAACATTGTGGCATTATATGTGTATGTTTTACGAGGGTTGTACCGAAAGTAATACAGAAGTGGGCATAACTTTTTTATTAACTGACAAAGGTCATTCACATGTGGATAAAGTAATTCTTTCTCTATACAAAGGTACTACTCAACATAGTCTCCATCACAAGCAATACATTTGCACCATTGTTGAAACCAACGCTCAAATCCTCTTTGAAAAAATTCAGGTGTGGACGTACCTATTTTTTCACAGCCACTTTCACATCGTCTGTGTCATTAAATCATCGTCCATGGAGACTGCTTTCATTGGACTGAACAAGTGGAAGTTGAGGGGCGCCAGATCTGGGCTGTATGGTAATTTGCTGATTGCCTGATTTGTTGCCAAAGATGTGTGTGGTCTCACATTGTCTTGGTAAATGTGGATCCCTTTTATATTCTTGTTCGGTCTCTTCCTCCTTATGACTTCTCTAAGCTTCTTGAGTGTCTCAATGTATCGCTCGCTGGTCACAGTATGGCCCCGTTCCAGAAAATCAAGGAGAATGACATCCCTGTCATCCCAAAAAACAGTCACCATGACTTTCTGTGTTGATCGCTGACTCTTGAACTTCTTAGGCCTTGGTGAATACGTGTGACACCATTCCACAGATTGATTCTTCGTTTCCGGATCGTAAAGATATGCCCACGTTTCATCCCCTGTCACCAGATCGAAGAAAAACGTGTTTCCTTTGGCTTCAAATGCTTCCAGCAAATCAGAGCAGACTTCCACTCTTCTCTTCAAATCGGGTGTCAACTGCTAAGGTTCCCACTTTGCACCCTTTCTGATACCCTATGTCTTTCACGATCTTTGGTATGGCATTGTGACCACAGTCCAGTTGTGCAGCAAACTCACGGATTGTGACTTGTATCTCAGTGCAAATCAATTCATCCACTTGCTGACGATTTGGATCAGTGGTCGCAGATGCTAGTCTCCCATTGTGAGGTTTGTTTTCAATGTTGGTTTCCCCTTCTTTAAACTTCTTCATCCATCTGTGCACATTGCTCTTGTCAATGGTGCCATCTCCGCAAACATTCTGTAGCCTTCTGTAGATGTCGGACAGCCTGCACCCTTCCTTCATCAAGAACTCAATGACGACGCATTGCTTCTGCTTGGAATCCATTACTTATCTGCAATGAAGAAGGGTTACAATAGAGGAAGAGTTACTCTACCAACCTGTGAAATTTAAACGACCTCTGTCAGTTAATAAAAAAGTTATGCTCACTTTGCATTACTTTCAGAACAACCATCATATATTCAAGGGTACATAATTTAAGTAGTTTTGCTTTTTTTCTTTGTGCCACAATTCTTAATTGTAACTTATGTACTTGTTTACATATGTTTTGTATTTTCGTATAAATCGGAACAGGTTTTAGACATTGTCACACAGCAGGTGCATGTTTTGTGTGTGTGTGTTATCGTGAAGCATGTCAGAGGCTGGTCTTAGTTCTTTAAAAGAATAAAATTTGCACAATATGATTAAGTTTGGTGCCAAGTGTTTTGTAGTATTTTGTATTGGTGCAAAACTAAGGCAATTTTTTAATTACAACATGCACATTTGTGTTTCAAGCAATAAAGCATAATTTCATTTTTATGAAACATACCTGTAGGTTCCAAAGAATTTGATTAAAACGCCCATAAATCTTAGTTAATAATACGGAAGTTAAAATTTTCAGCCACTAAACGCCAACAGATTTTTGCAAAAGGGTGTCAAAGATATTGGGGGGGGGCTCATGTTTTTCTGATATGCCACTGGGGGTATTAGTATTATAGTTGGAAGTCATACATGCACCTGACCAAGAAACAAAAAAGCCGAACTTTTAAACTGAACGTGCAATGAGAAACTGTGAACAAAATGCAGCAAGAGATGGAATTGTTCACTGTAATTTATTGGGCTGTCAGATAAGGTCATTCGTTTTTGCTTTTTTTCCAATTATTGGAATCCTGATTTTTCATGAAAAAGTTTTAACAAATCAGTCAATAATATATTCTCCTTCATTGTTCACAACATCTTACCAATGTTCCACCAGGTTGTCAATGCCTCGAAGATAGAAATCCCCGGGTTCTGACTCGAAGAAGTCATCAAGCCACCGTTTCAGTTGGAAGTCATTGTTAAACAATACCCCTCGCAGACTGCTGGAGAGCGACCAGAAAGGGTGATAATCTAAGGGTGCTAGATCAGGAGAATACAGTGGGGCAGTAGAACTTCCCAGCCAAGATCCTGAATAGCAGTTTTGGTCAGATTAGCAACGTGGGGGTGAGAGTTGTCGTGCTGAAAAAACACACCGCATCACCATTTGGGTTATTTCTGCTGAATTGCCTTGTTGAGCGGATGCATTTGCTGAACATAAAGCTGTGCACTGATAGTGATGTTCTTTTTAAACAATTCGTAGTAAATTACACCCTGTTTTTCTTTTTATTGAAGGTTTAATGACCACTCTGAGCAACTCAATGGGCTATAAGTAGTCACCCATCCCTAATTTAGGGCCTCTGGTTCTAGGGAATTGCGAGAGCCAGTGCCGTAAGGCAAACACAACATTCATAACTCACCGGTATTCAAACCCGCATCCTTCCTCATGCTTAGGCCACTGTGCCGGTAGGATTACATCTTCGCAATCCTACCAAACGCAGATCAAGGTCCAATCTCAACAAACACATCATGGTCTTACGTGGGTGCAGCTCGGCCTTAGCTTGAGGTGTTGCTTGCTTGCGAGGACTCAGCCATTCTTTCCTCTGCTTCACATTGACACAGACATTCATTGCTGGTGACAATGCGGTAAAGAAATCTCCGTGTGTCCACGAGTAGCCTGGTGTGGAGTGAGCAACCTGGAAGCGATAGTGGAGCGCTGGAGTTTGTCTCTTGCGTTCACAGAATGTAGCACCCAGCATCGAGTTTTTGAACCTTACCCATTGAGTGAAGGTGACAGAAGACGGCATCATGAGAGCATCCCATCTGCTGGGTCAATTCCCTAGTGGATTGACACGGATCCTCGCGGATGAGCTCATTCAATCCATCCTCATTAAACTGAACAGGTCTCCGCAACGCGGAGAGTGTGAGGTCGAATTTCCCCTTGTTAAAACGTCAATACCATTTCCGTGCAGTTCTGTCAGTAATAGTGCCTTCTCCGTGCACAGCACAAATGTCTCAAGCAGCTTTGGAACCTTGATTGAAAGTTAAGAGAAGCAGGTGTCAAAAATGCTCATTTCTGTCAACTTAGCATTCCATCTTTATATTGTTAAAAAGAGTTAAACCAAATATAATATCAAAACTGATGAACAAAAGTCGTACAGGAAGAATTAAAGCTATAAAAAACAACAACATATAACAGTATGATCAAAATCCTGTTCGTGTTCCTTCAAATAACATTGGGAAAAACTGAACAAACTTATCTGACAACCCAATATTTACGTAACTATTAAACTGGAGCACATCACTGTATTCACAATATAAAATTATTGAATGCAAAACAAAATAATGTTGTTTTAAAAGTAAAAGACACTGCTTCAAACCAGGAATGTTGCCAAGGGGGTGCGAGGGTGGACTTAAACCCACTATGAAATTTGTGTTGGGGGTCACTACTAATCGCTCCGTTTGTTTTCTTTACAAAATAAAGTATTACAAAAGGGAAAGTGGAGTCTAAAGCTACACTAGCACCCCGGGACAGTGAAAGTGGAGAAAGTGGCTGACGACTGCTTTGTAGGAGAGGAGAGCAAGGCAAAGTCACTGGCTGGAAGGAAGTTAAGTAGGGGGAGATATTGTGTCTGCGTGGCACGACATTAAAATTTTATTTAGATAAAAAAAAACTGCATCTTCTTTTAATAAGTTGTTCAAGTACAGTACTATTTTCGTAAGCAAAAATACAAAATTTTGAAAAGCAATTTATGGCAACATATTCAGAGCAAGTACAAAGTTGAAGGCAACATTCTAGTAACACTTGTATCTTACACCAGTGGCATAACTAGTCAGATCTGTGTATGTATGTGTGTCCAGGTGAAGGGTTCATGATTGCATGAATTCTTTTGTAGCCGGTAGGGAAAAGCATTAAAGCTGCCCTGGTGGTGCAGTGATCTAAGTGACGGCTTTTGATCATTTGCCCAATGGAGGGGTCTGGGTTTGAATCCCAGGTAAGGCATGGATGTTGTGTTTGTCTTACGGCCGTCCCGGTGGCTCAGTGATCTAAGTGATGGCTTCTGATCATTTGTCCAATGGAGGGGTCTGGGTTCGAATCCCAAGTAAGGCATGGTTGTTTATGTTTGTCTTTTGGAGGTTTATTCGCTGAGTTCCTTGTTCACCTACGTACATTGTTGACATTGAAACACAAAATGTTTATACTGTATATATCTGTCAACCAAGCCAAATATATGTTCAATATATATGTTGATGTATCTGTCAACCAAGTCCAATAAATAATTTTTTTAAACCTCCAATCAAAAGAAAAAAATAAGGCATTAAACATTCATTCTTTCAGTGTTTCATAGAAGAAAAAAGAAAAAAAAAGTTGCTATTAAGCTTGCCCCACCAAAAATAATGCTCACCCAACCGTCGCCTATCCTGATTTCAAAGTCTAGCAATATCCCTGCTTCAAACACAGTATTTTGTTTTGCTGTTGCACTTGCTAAAAACATCAGCTCAAGATTCCTCTGGTATTGCTTTCTTCTAAGCAAGTTACATGGCCATATTGGGGGAAGTCAAATAACTGCCAGTTTCCCTGTATCTGCCGATTAATTGTTCTGCAGACACATCCCCATTATCCAAATCTAAGTTTGATATGTCATTCACATCAAAGGCAGAAACGGAAGTCAGCATTGCTTCCATAGGTATAGCCAAGGGGGTGGTCCTCAGGTCCAACCCCCCCCCCCCCCGCACTTGATCGGAGATTTAGTATGAATTTGAAGATATATATGTATATATTGGGCTTTCACCAATGAACCAAACCCATGGACCCCCCCCCCCTTAAGAAATTTCTGGCTACGCCACTGATGGCTTCTAACTGCTCTTAATTCAGGATGTTCTGTAACTCAACAAAACTAAAGCTCCATTACTTCAAAACCCATATCCCGACCCACAGATCTACATGGTTTATTACTTTTTGTCACTTATCCACGAACTTTTTTAAACTCACGGAACTACTATTTAAAAGGTGATTTACTTTTCTTCGTAAAGGTGTGCTACAAAAAAAACTTGAAAATCAAACAAGCAGTGATTGGCAAATGGCAACTACGCAATAGATTCACGTATTGCATTGATATTTCCATAAAAGATAGTTAACTGCCACTAAACAATTATAACATTACCTTTTTGTGAGCAAAATTGATAAAAATTATAATTACAGCACGAAAACGAAATATTCATGGTAAATGATTTGGTGAAATTAAATTGCGGTGCATCTCCAAAATTAAATCACCGATGTTCATTCAAATTTGTAGTTACGTGTGCGATTGGGAATAAAAGAATCTCTAATTCTGGTGGGAGAGATCTCACGCTGGGAGAACCAGAAGAAAAAGTAAAAATTCTTTTAATTCTGAGAGCCTAACGAGTCTTACTGCAGTGAACACTAATCTGTCAACCACTGATGTAGCAGCATACGTGCGTAGGAAACAAGATACCAATAAAAAACCTTTGTAAATTTTAATAGGACGCAAATAAGTTTTCGGTGTATACATATGATTTCTATTTTTTGATTTTAACTTACATTCATTCCCGGTATCGCCATCTTCCTCGTTTCCACTGACTTTCATTTTATCCTAAAAAGCAACAACTCAGGAATCTTCCTGAAGATGCCTTCTAGCTGCCAAACAAACACACGTGTGGAAACGGTTAGTAATGCCGCCAACAATCAACAACTAAGAGAGAAGACCGATATATGGTTACGGCCACAAGGTATTGAGCGTATTCTGTACATTATGGTTACGCACTTGCTTACAGTGAACAAATGGCCTATAATTAGTTGTTTCACCTTCACACAACAGTCTTGTGTACATATATAAATATATATATTTTCTTGTTGCTTCAGCTGCTTTTATGAGAAAGATCTATTGACTTCATTACATGAAAAACTGATTAAGTCATGTGAGATTCAATCTCTGAGTAAGTTTAGTTTCGAATTTCTTTATTGCGTGCAGCTCTCTAGGCCGGAGAAATTGGTATGTAAAGATGCCGGATTCTACACTTTGACTAGAGCGTGTTGAAAGCCAAGTACAGAAGAATGAGTATATCCTAATTGAGTTCACAGCTCACTTAACTCCTTGAGTGAAATAAAGCGCATGCTACATTTTCTTCATCCAAACTGTCCCGCATGAAACCGAAACATGGACAGTGTCTTTTCTAACGCCACTGTCCCCTCCCTGAAACCTGTGGCTATTTTTTTTTTTATTGGAGGTTTAACGACCACCGTGAGCAATTTAGTGGGCTATAACAAGGCCATCTTTACACCTCACCAGGCCTGCCACAAGGATATGTGACGTCACAATCGTGGTGCTATTGATTTGCTTTGCTCTCCGTAGTAACAGAAAATTTTCGCATTTTTTCTGTTACCACGTATGTTAATATTATCGTTTCGTATATCCTAAAAAGCAACAACTAGTTTCGTATTTCAAGCGATATGTTACGGATCTCGGGTACTTCTGGGAACTATTTTGGAAAGCAATTTTTTCAGCAAGATAAGTAGCACTCTTAATGCTTTTATTTGTTCAAGTATTCAAAATCGGAACTTTTTTTTTATGACTGTCAGTGTCAGCCTATCATAGCACGTAAAGTCATTTTCTCTACATGAAGAGGAAGGAGTGGCATTTTTTGAACAGTAATTTTGTTAAGAAAATGCCTGCTGTGTTACTTCATATAGAACAGGGTGCGTAATGAGTGCCAAAACATGCATTTTAAGCGAAAATATCACAAATTGATACTGTCGTAGCTTGCTCTGCCGAAAAAACAATTTGACTGATCACGAAAATGTAGCTCGCTCTGCCGTGCAGATGATTTTATGGGTCACGATTCCACCATGGACAGATTCAGCACATAGTTTTAAATTTAATTTCGCTAGCGCAAGTTGAAGGTGGAGGCAGGGAGAAATGCGAATTCCAATGACTGACTTTGAAGGAAAGACTACTGAACTAGGAAAACACACATTTCTTTAAGCAACAGAACTTTGTCAGACAAATTTTAAATGTGGAAAAACCCGGAATATTTCCATAGCGCTAGAACGGGATTACCACCGATTCCTTCAGAAAGTCTCATGAACTTTCAGATATGTAACAAATTCTGGTAAAAAACTTTTTCCTACCCGTAGACAACACGATCCACAATACTTGGCAGATATGCAAATACGGCAAATTACTTAAAATGTTTTAAAACTTTTTAAAACATTTAGTGCAACTTCAAAATTTTTAGTGATCATATAAATCCGTTTTCGTAGTTCTCGGAGGGAAAAGAAATATAAATGAGGAGCAAATGAGTTTTTGAATAAATTGACAATCATAATATTTCTCGAAGATTTTCAAAAGAAGAAAATTCATTCACAATAAGCCCCAGAACGCAAGAATGAAAGCTGTGTGTGTAGGGTTAAATAAAGAATTACCGGTGGCATACAACAGAAAATACGTTTTCAAATTCCAAGTTATCAGTTTTAAATTCATTGAACAACCACTAAGAAAATTTCGTAAATTCTTGTAATTCTACCATTAATCACAACGAAATTTTGCAGAATAAAGAATTCATTTCTAAAAACTTCAGAATCTTTTTTTTTTTTGATTGGAGGTTTAACGACCACCGTGAGCAACTCAATGGGCTATAAGCAGTCGCCCGTCCCTAATTTAGGGTCACTGGTTCCAGGGAAGGGAGAGAGCCAGTGCCGTAAGACAAACACAACATCCATGCCTGACCGGGATTCGAACCCGGACCCCTTACGGACGAATGATCATAGGCCAGCGCCTTAGACCACTGCGCCACCGGGGCGGCAAACTTCAGAATCAGGCACCCACTTTTTAGATCACTTCAACAACGAATTACTGTATATTGCACCATTTCCAGCATGCACATAACACATAACAAAATGTATAAAATTACATCCCTATTGGAACGTAAACCCCACACTTAGTGAAGAATTAAGTGACGTTCAGTCAACATCTCGAATTTAAAAAAAATTATTACTGAATACTAATAAAAAAAAAAAAAATACCTCACCACTAAAAAGATCCTGTTTTGTAGTCGATCAGGATGTTCACAATAAGCTTTAAACGTGCTGTAAATATCCAAACATTCCCTGGAACAGCACAACTAGCCAACAAGAACGAATATAATATCAACAGACTACGATGGGAGTCAAATCCGTAGGTCTACTGAAAAAGAGTAGCCCTACGATTATGACGTCACGAACAAGTCACGTGACCTTGTTGCAGGCCTGGTGAGGTATAAAGATGGCCTTGGCTATAAGCAGTCGTCCGTCCCTAATTAGGGGCCACTGGTTCCAGGGAAGGAAGAGCGCCAGCGCTATAAGACAAATACAACATCCATGCCTTACCGGGATTCGGACCCGGACCCATCTCGGAAGAATAATCGGAAGCCATCGCTTAGACCACTGCTCCACCGGGGCGGCCTTGTGGCCATTAAAGAGAAACTGCCGATTGCAAATGACCCCTAGTTGACCAGATGTACTCTTTTCTTTTTTTTATTGGAGGGTTTTTTTTTAAATTGTTTATTGGTCCCAGGTAACACATACAACCTGAATTCACACATTGGTCGTGGTGAAACATACATCTCAAATTCAGACAAATACAGTATTCAGCGTCACATGGTACGAATATTGTGCAATACATCGAAATCATCAAAGTACAGATCCAACATGTGATACAGCATGCCAGATTTGCAAATAACAGCGAGAGAGAGAGAGAGAGAGAGAGAGAGAGAGAGAGACAGTGCCGAAAGACAAACACAGACATCCATGTCTTACCGGGATTCAAACCCAGACCTCTCCGTTGGGCGAAAGATCAGACGCAATCGCTTAGACCACTGCACCACCAGGGCGGAGCTTATTTTCTGGGGACAGTCATGAATTTCAGAGCTTCGTCCCCGATTCCGTAAAAACTAACGTTAAAATTTAAACTTCACACGTATAAGAAGCATAACTCATTCCGGTTTGATACTAACACGGTTTCTGCAACCCAAAAACAGCTTCTGATCATTCGTCGGAGATGGGTCTGGGTTCGAATCCCGGTGAGGCATCGATGTTATGTTTGTCTTACAGCACAGGCTACCCCCCTCCTTTCCTGAAGTCAGTGGCCCTAAAGTAGGGACGGGCGACTGTTTATAGCCCACTGAGTTGCTCACGGTTGTCGTTAAACCTCCAATAAAAAAACAAAAACACGCTATTTCAAAATACAAACAGTTGA
Source organism: Macrothele yani (assembly GCA_039090855.1). Taxonomy (NCBI): domain Eukaryota; kingdom Metazoa; phylum Arthropoda; class Arachnida; order Araneae; family Macrothelidae; genus Macrothele; species Macrothele yani. The sequence goes on along the minus strand of CM077019.1, from coordinate 2,474,559 downwards.
ACCTACATAGGTATCATGTAATCAATGTCAAATTCCTACAGTTTGCTGCTTCACGGTTAAGAGACTCGGGGAATCTCCAGAAGTATTATTCTAACCATGGTTATATTACTGGAGACACCACTGGCTCTGCCGCCATATGTCACAGGTAATCTGTGGTGTGACGTCAAGCAGGCAAAAATTAACCAAATTATACCGTTGATGAAACAGTAAGCTTGTGTATCATTGATAAATACTATTGAGTTACCAATTTTATCTGTTTATACGCTTAGAAGCTTTTGTTCCATTGGTTTCCAAGCAGCTTCTCTTCTGCGGCTGCGTCGTGCTTGCTCATGACCTCATTTGCAGCACAGACGGGGACTTATAGATAATAAAATTTGTGGACGCTACAAAAAGTTAACGATGCATCAAAGAAGGACAAGTGATTTTTAATGCGGTCATATTATTTCATGTGGAATTAAGGACGATGGAAAAGAAATCCACATAGTTTCGCATTTCATTCAATGCACCGCAATTACGTCCTCGACTCATTCGCTCAACAGTGTTTTAGACAGAAATAATTGTGAAATGTCTGTAGTCTTTTGAGGGCTCTTATAAAGCATGTAGAAGTGGAACGCGTAAGCGCTGTGTAGCAGTAATGCTTTACTGTAACGGTAATTTTTATTTTTACATTTTCAGACAAGTGATATAAGTAATAACAACAGGGGTGACATTTCGGTAAATGTGTAGATTAGCGTCCAAAATTATTTGTCGGAAAAATGTTAGTACCTGGAAGAAGTGCGACGTACAGATTTGAGATTATGGAAATCAATGGCAAATGGTGCAGAAATTTCATTTTTTAAATGTCTTTTAAAGATTTTTATCGTAATATTTACCTGTAAATGCGATGCTGTTTTAAAAGGTTGGAGGTTTAACGACCACCATGAGCAACTCAATGGGCAATAAGCAGTCGCCCGTCCCTAATTTAGGAGCACTGGTTCCAGGGAAGGGAGTGAGCCAGAGCCATAAGACAAACACATCAAAGCCTCACCTGGATTCGAACCCGGACCCCTTTCGGACGAATGATCAGAGGCCATCGCTTAGACCACTGCGCTACCGGGGCGGCCGACCGAAGCTGTTAAGAGACGCTGCGGTAGGTCTAACGCATCGCTACCATGACAATGTCAAGCGTTTGCGGTGACACTGTACTTTTGGTTCTCCTGTCAATACTTTCTTCGCAGGTCAGTTTCTATCTCACTGATACGTATCTTTTGCAAATCAAAGAGGTTTTTTCCGGTGTTTCCTGCAAACAACGTACAGGACACCACAAAATAAAGGGTGGATATTTTCTGTAGCGTATCACTACAACATTTATCTATCTCCTGCCAACAACGTAACCGATTTCTCTTGTACTCTTCCGCCCGTCATTTCGATACAACAACGAACCTTCCTTTTAACGGAGCGACGCATGACATCGTGCGGCAGCGATGCGTTAGGCCTACCGCGGCGTTTCATAACACCCTCGCACTTACAGGTAAATATTACGAAAAAAATCTTTCAAACATATTTAAAATATGAAATGTCTGCACCATTTTCCATATTCTAAAATCTGTACGTCGCACTTTTTTTAGGTACTAATATTTTTTCGACGAAATAATTTAGTGCTCTAATCTACACATTTACCGACATTTCGTTTCACTTGACGACTTCCAAGATCCATTTTCAATACTCTGTCATGTTTAATGTTGAGAAATACATAGTACTTACGTTTAGTTGAAATTACCGTACAATATTTCGGTTAGTTGTGGAATTCTTGAAAAATTCGTACGTACAGTACTACATACACACAGAACTATACGTACCATTATACATACTGTAGTACATACATATGTAAGTACGTACGATGTGATGCAGATTAAGTTGAAATTCTTGAATAACGGACATGTAAACTACATACGTACTGAATGAAATACAATATATGTACTACACAGTATTGTAATTTTTGTACCATACGGTATTTAGATAAAATTAAGCACAAGTACAGTACTATTTGCCCAAAGCACATATCCTTTTAATTTCGTATGAAAAAATTTGGTTAATTTTAGCTGCGTTGTCCTTTACGCTAAACAATTGATAATGCACAGAACACACACTCATTGCCAGAATTAGTTTAATAAAATCTAGTCAAATCATCCAAGGCATCTTGTGCTTGATTGTAAGTCACAACTTCTTGTGTTTCTGTAATGTTTTCGCCTTCACTGTCGGTTTCAGTTTCTTCATTCACCGCAATGACTTCTTGCACAATTTTTTCCTCCGTTAAAATTCCAGTTGTTAGGACCGCAGCGTCAATGTCGATAAAATCATCAAGAGAATTGCAATTGTTAAAGGTGCTTAAATCTCTACTTTTTAACCATTCTGATAAGGGGAGATCATCGTCATCAATCACTTCAGTGCTTTCTACTAGTCTCCTTTAGAAGACCAGCCTTCCTATAACAATTTTTAATGGTTGTTGAAGTGATACTATCCCAAGCTTCTCTCATAAGACGAACAGCATTCAATACGGAAATCTTAATTTCTAGCTTCTCTATTTTCTGGATTAATTGTACGGTTAGAGGTCGCCGAAAATGGCACTTGAAGCTCCTAGTAATCCCTTGGTCCATAGGATGTAGAATTGATGCTGGGTTTGGTGGTAGGAACACAAGTTTGATATTTGTCAAGTTTTCTACTTTGGGATGTGCTGGGCAGTTGTCTATTAACAGCAAAATGTTTCTGTTTTTCTTTCGTAGTTCACGATCCCATTTATAAAGTTCTCCCGTAAAGATTTCTGATGTCATCCACGCCTTTCTGTTTGCTTTATAATCAACCGGGAGATGCTGAACATTATTAAAGCATCGAGGCTTTACCGATTTGCCAATCACCAATAATTTTTTTTTTCATTTCCTGCCATGTTCGCACAAATTAGAACGGTTAGCCGATCCTTAGCCAATTTACCTCCAATGCATTTCTCGCCTTTAAACGTTTTTTTTGGATTGGAGGTTTAACGACCACCGTGAGCAACTCAATGGGCTATAAGCAGTCGCCCGTCCCTAATTTAGGGTCACTGGTTCCAGGGAAGGGAGAGAGCCAGTGCCGTAAGACAAACACAACATCCATGCCTGACCGGGATTCGAACCCGGACCCCTTACGGACGAATGATCAGAGGCTAGCGCCTTAGACCACTGCGCCACCGGGGCGGCCCTTTAAACGTTAAAGTCATGTCAGGGGTTACCTTGTAAAAAATGCCCGTTTCATCAGCATTGAATATGTTCTGCTCACTGAATTCAGAAATGAAGCTGGGCCAAACGTTTTTTAGCCAATGACTTACAGATTCCGTATCCGCAGACATTGATTCCCCTGACATTTTTGCGTAAACAATATTGTGTCTGTTCTTGAAGCGATCAATATTATTGCATATAAAATTCTCATGACCGAACTGTACTGCAAATATTTCCGCTTGCTTTTAAAATCGGTCCATTGATAGGAAAACCACCATCACGTTGAACTTCTTTTTTTTTTTTTTTTTATTGGAGGTTTAACGACCACCGTGAGCAACTCAATGGGCTATAAGCAGTCGCCCGTCCCTAATTTAGGGTCACTGGTTCCAGGGAAGGGAGAGAGCCAGTGCCGTAAGACAAACACAACATCCATGCCTGACCGGGATTCAAACCCGGACCCCTTACGGACGAATGATCAGAGGCCAACGCCTTAGACCACTGCGCCACCGGGGCGGCACGTTGAACTTTAAACCAACAAAGTAAAGCTTCATCAATATCATTTTTTTCACACTTTTTCCTTTTTTTTTTTTTGCAATCTGTAAGATTGTTTTCAAATGCTGACAAAACTGCATATTTGTTCTTCCACAATGTAGATACGGTAGATGATGAAAGCCCATACTTTTTGCAAACAGATTAATTTTTCTCGCCGTCCCTGAATAATATCCATTTTCTCCCTGATGGAGAGAGCCTTTCTTTTAACACCAACTATTTTGCTCACAATATCACACTTAATAAAAAAGGGGAAGGGAAAGTATAAGTGATGTCGCAAGAGTAGGGATGAGTGAGACTTTCTGATTTAAAAAGGTTACAATATGTCCCGTGCGAAGATGAAATACTGAATGCACTAAAAAAACATTCGTGGGGTTAGACCATAGCAACCAATGAGAGAAAGTGAATTCCAGGAACCCTCTCGTAAACAGTGGCAAAGGTTAGGAAGTTTTCCACCACAAAATGCCGCCCCCACCTACCCTTGGACTGAAAAGCAAGACGTCATAAAACACTTCCCGCTTTTCTCCTGGACCAGGTGACACACAGACGGTCTTTTTGGGTAGCAGGTGGCTAATTGACGCCACCGTTCAATGCTGCGCTATCTGTACTGGGTGTAAAAAAAAAAATCTGAAAGTCTTGCAAATTTGCTCGCTATAACAGAGTTGATACTCGTAACAAGCGGGATAATAGAACACTAATTGCATACGAAACCAAACTTCTTCTGGCATTTACTCACTATAGCCGGGACCTCGTTATACCCGAGCTCGTCTTAACCAAGTTCGACTGTATATCGATAACAGCAATAATTTATTTTCAAGAGCAAGTAGAAATACGGAATTTTAAATTATTACTATGCAATAAAATCCTGTCTTGTTTATTATTCATTCAAACACGTTACTAGGTTAGTAGTATTTGTCTTATTTCAACAGAACGCTGTTTTGAGGTCTTACTTTGTGCCATTAGGTAGTTCTTTGCTAATACAAAATCACTCTATTTGATTTTTTTTTCTAGCTAGACCTCTTCACATTCACGAGGAAAAAAACTTCATCGTCAGAATAAATATTTCGGCGTGGAGACACCCTTAAAAGGACCTTTAATAATGAAAAGTATAACAGAAAGGACCTTTAAAAGGTACTCGATTTTTAGTATCCTTATACACTGAGAGGCCACTTTATTGTGACCACTTTCTCAGTACTTCGTTGGGCCACCTTTTGCCTTTAATACTGCGTCGATTCTTCGTGGCATGGACTCCACGAGATGTTGATAGGTGGTTTGTGGAATCTGAGACCATGTTGATGAATAGCACTTTCCAGGAGTGTGAGATTGCAGGGTTGTGGATCCAGCTGTCTGATGGCTCGTTCAACTTCATCCAACAACTTATCAATGGGGTTGAGATCTGAAGATTGTGGGGGCCACCTAAGCAAAGTAAACTCACTAGCATGTTCCTGAAACCAATCCTGTACAATACGAGCACTATGGCAGGACGCATTATCTTGTTGAAAGTAGCCATCGTCATTGGGATAAACCATCCACATGACAGGATGCACTTGGTCCGCAACGATGTTTAGATATGATGTGCCAGTCAGACGATCAACACGAATTAAAGAGCCCAAAGCATGCCATGTATATTTCACGCCCTGCATAACGAACTAAAAGCAAATTTGTGAACTATGCAGATTATGACACCTTATGGAATTATATAACAGGACAACCAAATGCATGCAGGCTTGTGATTTTGAATACCTCAGTGAAAGTCAGTATGAAGCTGAAAAAAAGCTATCACAGCCACATTTTGAAACATAAAGAACAGTAACCAACACTCACAAATTTTACTGTTTTATCTTAGTGGACAAAAACAGAATATGAGTTAGTTTATTCAAGTTCTGCAGTCAGCAAAATAGAATATATTACTTCTGATAAATGTGAGGCATATTTGTCTTAGTGACATGTCTCTGTGCAGAACATTAGTGGATTGGCTGCGTCTTGAACGTATTTGAAGATACAGATGAAAGGGAAAAATTTTTTTTTTCATTATCTTCATGGCTTTTCCTGTCCATATATATGTGGTAAATACCTTATACATTAGAACATGTCCAATCAGGGCCAGATGGAGCTTTTGCGGGCCTGGAGCAAAATTTCATTGTGGGGCCCCGAAGCAAAATTTCATTGCTGGCACTAGGAAATCTCATATTTTAATAAAGTCGTTACGTGAAAAATGTCCATAGAGAACACACACAATGTAAAATCCACAAATTTGCCGGCGGTGATGAATCCGCATACCTCTACTCCGGAGCAGAATGTTTACCAGTTGAGCTATACCGATGAAATTTATTGCTGTAACTTTTTCGTCTTGCCATGTGTTTTACCTCTGTAGTACGTCATAACGAAAACTGTCATAAAGACAAAATGATTTTCTCAAAGAAGTTTTTACTTCAAGCTTAAGAAAAAGACCATAATGTGGATTGAAAGTTCCGAGAGAGAGAGAGAGAGAGAGAGAGATAGATATACAGATAGGAAAAAATGTTAAAATCTACGATTTTCTTTCCGGGGAGATGAGTTGAGGTTGTATTATGACTTTTGTAAAAACTTTCTCACAAAATGAAAAAAAGTTGCCTATGTAGCAAAAATCTTTGGATTGCGAATATTTTAGAGAAGGAATAAAAATAAATTCATATAAATAGTTTTCTTTTCTTACTGATACATGGTTTAGTGATTGAATTTTAATGCAAAGTAGAGTAAGTGACAAATTAGTGACTTTTTAAACATTTAGATGCACTCATATATGATTTTTTTTTATTTCTAGTAATGTTCTTAAAGTCACTAAATAAATGGCCTCTATAAGTAGCCTGAAACCAACTTTGATATTTTACTTTTTATTTCTTTAAATTTAAGGATCTGATTTGCTTGCAAATTGTTAAATTTATAAAAGGGGACACAAAATGATGAAATTTAATTTGCTGTTTCATGAATGCGGAAAATATTAAGGAAGGTACAATAATCACTTGAAATTTGCAAATATCAGTATTTGTACAGCGAAGGGCAATAACCTATTCGAAAATAGGGGGACTGGAAACAAAAAAAACGTCTTTTTAAGGACCCCGCACCCCAGAACTTACACACAAAAAATAATTGTAAAAATTTCTACCGAAAATGTTTTTTCTTAAACTGCGAGGCCCCTTGAAGGCGCGGGACCCGAGGTGATCGCCCTGGTTGCCCCTATGGTCCAGCCGGCCCTGTGTCCAATATCTAAAGATTTAAGTTTAACGTGTAGCTATGCAATCAATACATTCTGGGCAACTTACCATTTCACGGCTTTGCTCCCAGTTCAACATTTCCAGCATGTGAGTTGTGATCAAAATGTCTCATGTTTTTAGAGGCAGCACGGGGGCTATTCACTTTTCCTATTTGAAGTCATTCACATTTATTATATTCTGTTCCTGGTTGTGTAGTTTTTTGTTTTTGTTTCCCCGGAGGCCATGTAGTAATCTTTTATTACTCCTTCATTTTCACACAAAAATGCATTCACACCAAACATGCTTACATGACACATCTGCGGTTCTATTTACTTATCAACACTAAAAAAACCTCATTTTTTTTCGTCATACACGTATACCATACATAGACACAAAACTTCATTATACAATATATACAATCCACAAATTCTCTATGAACTCACTATACAGGGTGATTCAGAACTCATGGGACAAACTTTAAGGAGTGGTAGAGCACACTACAACAAACAGGGCGCAAGTGACATGTTGAGGCACAAACACAAGAAACAGACATGAAAGGAAACATAAATTGTGTACTTACAGCATCGTTGACAAGTGCTTCTTTACAGCAATGTTTACAATAATTGCTTAAAATTGCGTCCACCAACAACAATACATCCGTGGCAGCGTCGACGTACCAAGAATGATTCACTGTGAATGTGTGGGCGGGTATTGTGAACGACTTCCTGCTTGGCCAATATCTACTACCAACACGACTCAATAACAGATGTTATCATATTTTTCTGGAAGAGGTTTTACCAGAATTGCTTCAAGATGTACCACTGGCCGTCCAACAAGGACTGTGATTTCAGCATGATGGGGCGCCAGCCCATTTCAGCATTAATGTGCGCAATTACCTGGATGCCACTTTTGGGGTGCGATGGATTGGCCATGGTGGATCAGTCCGTTGGCCACCCTGATCGCCCGATTTATCGAGCCTCAATTACTTCTTATGGGGACATCTGAAGGCCCTCATTTACGAAACTCCTGTTGACTCTGTTGAGGACTTCGTCGCTTGAATATCCGTTGCAGCTGCACGTGTGCGAGAAATACCTGGCATCTTTGAAACTGTACGCCAATCACTCCGTCGACGCTGCCACACATGTATTATTGTTGGTAGACACAATTATTGTAAACATTGCTGTAAAGAAGCACGTGTATGTTTCCTTTCATGTGTATTTCTTGTGTTTGTGCCTCAACACGCATTTCCATAAAAAAAAATTTTTGTTGCAGTGTGCTCTGCCACCCCTTAAAGTTTGTCCCATGAGTTCTGAATCACGCTGTATACATATATACATAACACATTTCCTCCTCGGTGAACTACATCAAGGTTTCTTAACCATGCCTTCCGCTTGCAAATATCCCACGTGTAGAGGGTAGTGTGCAGCATGGGAGAGCTCCTTTTGCTAAGCCATTTTACAATGGACGCGGGATATTTGCAAGCCGAAGCCATGGTTAAGAAACATCGATGTAGTTGACCGAGGAGGAAATGTGTTATGTATATATGTATATAGTGAGTTCATAGAGCATTTGTGGATTGTATATATTGTATAATGAAGTTTTGTGTGTAGGTTTGGTATATGTGTATAACGAAAAAAAATGAGGTTTTTTTTTTAGTGTTGATATGTAAATAGGACCGACATAAGATGTGTCTTGCGAGCATGTTTGGCATAAATGCATTTTTATGTGAAAATGAAGGAGTAATAGAAGATTACTACATGACACCACCAGAAAGAAAAAAAAAACCCCTACACAACCAGGAACAGAATATAATAAATGTGAATGACTTCACATACAAAAAGGGAATAGCCCCATGCTACCTCTAAAAACATGCGACATTTTTGTCACAACTCACGTGGTGGAAATATTGAACTGAGAGCAAGGCCATGAAATGGTAAGTTGCCCTGAATGTATTCATTTATGTGTGTGTGTGTGATATGACTCTTTGATTCTAATGTAATTTGTGCATTCAATTTTCCCTGATTTTTGTAATATTCAACAAATGGGTGAATTGTGGTTGAAAAGAAGATATTTTAAACTTGTCAAGACCTGACATATTGCAAAAAGTGGATAAAAAGACAGCAACTGGATGAATTTACAAGATCTTATAAGATACTATAAAACTAAGGAACACTTCCAGTGTAAAAAAATTTAATTTGGCCAACACGGTTAAAATGACAAAGAAAACAACTTATGCTGATTATGGAATTAACACTAGAGTGCAACTGTTTCCCAGTTTGAAGTGGTCTAAATGCAAATTAACAAAGCATCGCATAAGAAACATTTCATGAGATACACTTGATGCAAACTTAGCTCTTTATTTTACACAAAAATAGTTTTTTTCAGTGGTTACATATATAAAACTGTCATCACTAAACAAGTAGATAAATATTTGAAGATTTTAAAATTAGATTTCAGTACCAAGCTCAAATGCATTAAGTAAACTCTTTTCAGCAAATAACATGTACCCTTGTTTAAAGCTGAACTGCTAAGATATTAGTATTAAAGTTTTCATATTTTTATAAATATTACATAAAATTATTTATAAACAAGAGTAGCCCATCACCAAATGGAGTGCATATACATTCCTTTTTTATTACGTGGGTTGGCTAAATTATAAAGCTTCTCTATTGATCAGTGGAACATGCATACTTTAGTCATATGGTGAATTTACCGAGCTGTAAATTTAACAATTCCTTATAACTATTGATGCCCTTCAATTGCTACCCTCAAATTTACAACACATTATCATGATGTCATGTAATTTCACATATCATTTAAAAAAAATAATCAAAATGCTACTTTTCGAGAAATTCAAGGTCAAATTTTTAATTGACCTTGAAATTAAAAAAAATTAAATTATGCATTAAGCAATATATCATTTTAAGGCCAGTGAAAATAGGTTTTAAAAAACAAACCTCATCACTCTGTGTTAAAAAGAACTTGGGTTATAAGTACTTTTACGACACACAAAACACCAAAACATGGCAAATTTCTTGAATTTTATGACCTCATATTGCAGGAAATTTAAAAGCTATTGTGCTAAAAATTGGCAAACATTCATTTCTTGTGCATATCAACAAATCTACAAAGTTTCATAAAAATCCAAAGGGGTCAGGTTGAAAATGCTATTTTTCTGTGTTGATTTGACATGGAATGACCCATTTTTCACATGATCAGAGCGTGTCTTGCCCTAGGTTTCACTGCCATACATCAGAGTAGGAACAATTAAACTTTTATACACAGCCATTCGGGACTTCCCTTTTTTTGTTGTTGATTGGAGGTTTAACTACCACCATGAGAGACTCCCCTGGGCTATAAACAGTCGCCCATCCCTAATTTAGGGCCACTGGTTCCAGGAAAGGGCGAGAGCCAGCGCCGTAAGACAAACACAACGTCCATGCCATTGCTTAGACCACTGCACCGCCTAAGCAGCGGGGCTTCCTTGAGAATCCATCATTCCTCTGAAATCCTTCTAAAGCAGCTATGACTTTCAAAGAAGTGATCACTCACTAATTTTACCATCTAATGTGTTCTCTCTGTCAAACATGCTTCCTAAATATACAAACTCATTCACCTGGTCAATCTCTGTGCCATTAAGACTTATCTTGCATTCAGTACAAATAGTTCTTCGCTCAAAAATCATAACTTTGGGTTTTCCCTTATTTATACTGTTTGAATTTCACACAAACTTTGTACATCTGGGACAACATACTTTGCAACTCACTTTTGCTTTCTGCCAACAGGACTGTGTCACCAGCAATCTGTACACACACAAATACCACCAAGACATAAACCAGCATTATCTAATTTGGCATCACGCATGCACACAACCATAAATATATCAAACAGCCAGGGTGACATTATTACACAACCTTGTCTGACTCCTGCACCAACAGAAAACCATTTTGATAAAACAACATTCATTTGTACACATGCTCCACTGCCAGTGTACATGGCTTTCACACTATGAAGTAGATTCCCAGTAATACCATACTTATTCAGTACCTTCCACAGAAGAGTCCTGTTTACTTTGTCATAAGCTTTTTTTAAATCTATGAAGGCAGCCAACACTTTTTTACTAACAGTCAGATACTTTTCAATCATTATGCATAAGGCAAAAAATTGATTAGTGCAGCCCTTACCAGGCATACCCATGCACCAAAAAAATTCTGTTATTAGATTAAAAAAATTCCTGTCTTACAATAAAATACAGGTACTTGCATTATTTTAAGAATTATTCATTTCCCTTTTTGCAACATTCTTTTGAACACACCCTGTGCATTATATAAATGGTGAAAGTAATCTCACCAATACGATTTACGGTACAATTGGACGACTCCAGTAAACTGATTGCTGTCTCTGAAATGAACAGTCTTCACCCTCTATGGTGAATAGTACCAATGCTATTAAATAAAAAATTCTGCTTGCAGAAATGACCGTAATATCCCATTCTCATTCCTAAAAATAAGCCGTTCACTTGACAAATGAAGACGATCTATCCCGTAAATATCGACCTTGGAGTTTCTTTCCCAAAAATAACATGCGAGAACGACAACCATCAGTCTGCTGATGCCCAGCCGAAAGCTATACCAAATACGTTTCACCGCATTTGAGGTATTTGAGAATGCTTCAAATATAGAAACTCTCTCCCACACGACTGTATGACGTAAGTTAAGAGATCAACCTAGAGCCCAACAAACAGCATTATGCTTTTTCGCATTGCAGTGCTAACAACGGTTTTGCATGGCAGTAATCTAAAGTTTTGCTTGGTAATAATCAAAGCTTTAATACATCTGAAAGATTCATAATAGACGAAGAATGGGAGAAGTTTACATGTTGATGTTTACAAAAATTCTATGGAAGTTTCAACTATTTGTAACTTAGTATAGAAATTTCATCAAGGAATTATAAAAAATAATGCGATTTCAGCTAAATATACACACAAAACAAGCCTACCGTAAATTGCGAAGTCCTCTACGTTGTACCTTTAATACATCAAACATAAACAAACGTGTGAAGCTCCTACAAATGTTGACAGACAACTCCGCCAACTATCCTATGTGCATACAGGTAAGACGGTAAAGTGTACCATTGTTGCTTCGGTTATTCGGCTGATATCAACATTTGTGTGTGTGATTGGTTATTCAGTATCACGAGTTCTGCTAGAACATGTCACTGAGGCTCATACATTGTATTTGGCAGATTAGTTCTAAAAAAATAAATAAATAAACCAATAACCGAAGCAGTTACAATACGAAAAATTTGCTCTGTTTTGAAAATTTTATTTTGAATTTGTGAGACCGATCTAACTAAGTTTAGGCAGAAATCCAGTGTGGAGATCAAGATTCATGAGTTAAAGTCTATATGCCCGTTTGTTACTTTCAGCGGACGTGTGGTACAATTTACCTGCGATCGTAGCTCAACGCTTGGTTGAAATGGTGTTTACTTAGAAAGTCTGTGTGTAACAACTGGGATATCTAGAGATAATTTTGTTATAATGGGTAGTAAAAAGCATAAAAAACATCATAAATCTGACAAAAGAGATTTGTCATATGATGGTAAGAATGATTTTTTTCTAGTTAGTGTAAAATTTGCTTAAGCCCTTCAAGAGAACGGAAAGATGAAGTTTTGTTTTATATCATGTGTAACAGTAACCATATCAGTTACAGTATGGAAAAGCATTCAGTGTTTTATCTTTCATAAAATATTGGGCGGGAAATGGGATTCTGTTTTTCTGCATTCTCTGTGGAAAGTTGTACAAGTTGCCTGGGATTTTAAACGGCACATACACTTTAAAAAAGATAAAAAAAAAAGTTGTTAATGCAATTCAGAAGTAAGCTGTTAGATGAAGTAAAACATCTGCTGATTTTAAGTGTATGAATTTTCCGCTACGTAAAACTGCTGGTTAAATATTTATATAGTAAGAGGCAAAGGACGACACCGCAGTTTTGCATGAGGAGATGTGAGAAGATATAAGAGTCTTGTCATGTTCAAAGTTTCATAATGAATAGTTTGAATGAAGGAAGTTAAAGCAAAGCATTCACTAAATACAAGTCGATTACTTTCAAGTGCATTTGTCCAAACTCCTGGGTAGTGAATGTAAGAGATGAAATCTAAGAATCTAACATGTATTTCATGCTATGGAAAGCTGCCAGTGTTATGAAAGTTTTAATGAACTTCAAGAAATTTAGTGTAATTGCTTATATTAATGCAGAGAAGTATTTCAAAACTTATTTTTTTTTTCTTTAGGTGGAAATGCCCACAATCAAATTGAAAATTTTAAATTGGCTACTTAGGAAGAGCCATGGCTCTTATTGATTTTTTTTTCGTTTTTTATTTTTAAACGTATGTATTCTTGGCAGGTAGAAATGTTCTATCTTAACACATTTATGAAAAATGACTGCAGCTGGCTGTATGTAAACATTGCATAGGTATAAATGTGAACTTGAGCTAACTATTTGTGTCAATGTCGGAAGTCCACCCTCATTTGCTCCAGAATGGTTAATTATATAACATTCTTAAATCATTTTCTGTGATAGCAGATATTTAAAACATGAAGTGGTGAACAAATTGATACATGGAGAGGGCAGAACAGAAATTAATGGCTTAACAAAAGACTAAGACATTTATTGCACAGTTGGTTAATTATTTGTTTCTGAATAGTTAATTGTAACATCCCTTAATCATTTTCTTCCATTCTGTTTACAGAATTAGAAGATATTCATTGCACAGATGGTTAATTATTTGTTCCTGAATACTTTTTTTCATTCCATCGATCGAATTACTTTGATTAATTCATGAAAGGGACATGATAATTAACTCATCAATCAGACATCACTGAATTAACTAATTACTGTTTCACACGTAATATCAATCAGTATCAGAAAACTTGAAAATTTCATCACCCTGGAGTGGGAATCGAACCCGCATCTCCCGATTACCGTTCGAGAATGCTAGCTGTTACAGTCCCAAGTATCCAAGTGTTAAGAGCATCGGAATATTCTCCGACTGAATATTCTTCATTCCACCTGAAATATTCTTGAAGAATATTCCGATGCTCTTAATATTCCGAAGCAATATTCTCAAAGCATATTCCAGATTAAATATTCTTGGATAATATTTGATGGAATGTTCTTGAAGAATATTCAATGGAATATTTTCGAAGAATGTTCTGATGCTCTTAACACTTGAATACTTGGGACTTTATCGTCCTGGCTGGTATAACAGTTAGCATGCTCGAATGGTAATCGGGAGATGCAGGTTCAATTTCCGCTCCAGGGCAATGAAATTTTCAAGTTTTCTGATGTGATTGATATTACGTGTGAAACAGTAATTACAGTCAATTCAATGATGTCTGATTGCTGTGTTAATAAATATTCCAAAGCAATATTCTAATTGCTGTGTTAATTAATATTCCAAAGCAATATTCTCAAAGCATATTCCAAATGAAATATTTTCAGAGAATATTCGATGGAATGTTCTCGAAGAATATTCAATGGAATATTTTCGAATAGATGCTCTTAACACATGGGACTTTGTCGTCCGGGTGGTGTTACAGTTAGCATGCTCGAACGGTACTAATCTGGAGATGTGGGTTCAATTCCTGCTTCAGGGCGATGAAACTTTCAAGTTTTCTGATGTTATCGATATTACATGTGAAACAGTAATTACAGTCAATTCGCAGCGAAGTCTGATTGCTGTGTTAATTATGATGATGTATTAGCCACGTATTATGGGAAGAATATTTCTTCCACACTAAATCATGAAAGGGATTTGAACACTGCATTCAACATGTACACATTTCAACAAAAATTGCAAGTGCCTGTCAGCCATTTTTGCAATTTCTGTCGTAAATGGTGATTTTGTTCCTCTTACATGTTAAACGGTGGCTCAGTGTTCTGAATTCTTAGTTTCATCATCCCTGTTATAAATGATGATTTTGTCACTGTTACAAGCAAGACAGTTATTCAGTGCAACTTCTTTGCAGTTCTGTTACCCAGCAGCGTAACTAGCGCAACATGTGTGCCCCGCTTCCCCCGTCCACAAGATTTACTTCAGCATCCCTAAGCACAGTAATTTTCCCAGGATTTCAAAACATGAGGAAGGATGTGTTTTTCATGGTGTGATGTGTCGCGGTGGTGTGTGTTTGTGGAGTGTTATAATTGGAAATAAATTTTTCACTTTGGACCACTAGAATTTGCAAACCACCAGTCCACCAAAATGCCTACTAGTCTGTAAAAAAACAAAACTTATACACATAAATATATATGTATATATTTATGTATATATATTGGCTTTTATCGATTATGAAAAAGCCTTTGATTCGGTGAAACCATCAGCAGTTACAATGGCTCTGAAAACCTGCGGTATTGAAGATGCATACATTAATATTATTAATAACATCTATGAAAATGCAAATGCAAAGATTAGGCTGTTTGAAAATACAACACACGTAAAAATTGGAAAGGGAGTGAGACAAGGTGACACCATATCTCCGAAGCTCTTTAATGCCACATTGGAGGGTGTTTTTCAGTCGCTGAGCTGGGAAAACAAGGGGATAAAGATTAATGGAGATTATCTAACCCACCTTCGTTTTGCTGATGACGTAGTCATTTTTGCAACTACCCCATCAGAGCTGCAGAGTATGATCCAGGAACTTGCTGACAAGAGTAAAGAAGTGGGATTAAAAATGAACTTTCAGAAGACAAAAGTGATGTTCAATGCTTTTACAAGAAATGAAGATTTATCGATTGATGGAGAAAAGCTGGAGATGACAGACACGTACGTTTATCTTGGACAGCAGATATCAAGTGACGGTCACATTGATGAAGAAATTAATCGGCGTACAAAACTTGCCTGGAGAGCTTTTGGAAGAAACAGCATAATTTTCAAGAGCAATATGCCATTATGTCTTAAAAGAAAAGTGTTTGATCAATGCATCCTTCCAGTGCTTACGTATGGTGCAGAGACGTGGACCTTAACTAAAAGAGACATACAAAGGTTGCAGACAACTCAAAGAAACATGGAGAGGTGCATGCTTGGTGTAACCAGGAGAGATAAGAAGAGGAACTCATGGATCCGAAAAATGACAAGAGTGGAAGACATCATGATCAGAGTTAAATCCCTGAAATGGCAATGGGCTGGACATACTGCCAGAAGGACAGATCATCGATGGACAGCCGAAATTTTAGATTGGATTCCAAGGGACAGGAAAAGACCCAGAAGAAGACCACATAGGAGATGGGTGGATGAAATTCGAAAGTATGCAGGGGTGACATGGAGGAGACTGGCACAAGACAGACCGTTGTGGAGGAAACTTGGGGAGACCTTCGTCCAGCAGTGGATTGATAATGGTTGACAATGATGATGATGATGATTGAGCCTTTGATTCGGTGAAACCATCAGCAGTTACAATGGCTCTGAAAACCTGCGGTATTGAAGATGCATACATTAATATTATTAATAACATCTATGAAAATGCAAGTGCAAAGATTCGGCTGTTTGAAAATACAACACACATAAAAATTGGAAAGGGAGTGAGACAAGGTGACACCATATCTCCGAAGCTCTTTAATGCACATTGGAGGGTGTTTTTCAGTCGCTGAGCTGGGAAAACAAAGGGATAAAGATTAATGGAGATTATCTAACCCACCTTCGTTTTGCTGATGACGTAGTCATTTTTGCAACTACCCCATCGGAGCTGCAGAGTATGATCCAGGAACTTGCTGACAAGAGTAAAGAAGTGGAATTAAAAATGAACTTTCAGAAGACAAAAGTGATGTTCAATGCTTTTACAAGAAATGAAGATTTATCGATTGATGGAGAAAAGCTGGAGATAACAGACACGTACGTTTATCTTGGACAGCAGATATCAAGTGACGGTCACATTGATGAAGAAATTAATCGGCGTACAAAACTTGCCTGGAGAGCTTTTGGAAGAAACAGCATAATTTTCAAGAGCAATATGCCATTATGTCTTAAAAGAAAAGTTTTTGATCAATGCATCCTTCCAGTGCTTACGTATGGTGCAGAGACGTGGACCTTAACTAAAAGAGACATACAAAGGCTGCAGACAACTCAAAGAAGCATGGAGAGGTGCATACTTGGTGTAACCAGGAGAGATAAGAAGAGGAACTCGTGGATCCGAAAAATGACAAGAGTGGAAGACATCGTGATCAGAGTTAAATCCCTGAAATGGCAATGGGCTGGACATACTGCCAGAAGGACAGATCATCGATGGACAGCCGAAATTTTAGATTGGATTCCAAGGGACAGGAAAAGACCCAGAAGAAGACCACATGGGAGATGGGTGGATGAAATTCGAAAGTATGCAGGGGTGACATGGAGGAGACTGGCACAAGACAGACCGTTGTGGAGGAAACTTGGGGAGACCTTCGTCCAGCAGTGGATTGATAATGGTTGACAATGATGATGATGATGATATATTGATTGGGAGTTTAGTGACCACCGTGAGCAACTCAGTGAGCTATAAGTAGTCACCCTTTCGTAATTTAGGACCACTGTTTCCAGGAAAGGGAGAGAGCCAATGCCATAAGACAAGCACGACATCCATGCCTCATCGAGATTCGAACCCGGACCTACCTAGGACGAATGATTAGAAGCCATCGCTTAAACAACTGCGCCATTGGGGTGGTGCTTAGAAATTTACAAGATATGTAGAAAATGATGCATTTCAATGGCATTACCTCTAATATTTGTTTTAACATTTACTTTAAAAGTGCAACTCACAGGAGAACGAATGTTTCCAGAATAAAAATATACGAAAACTGATAGGGAGAATATGGATTGGTGACATAGCTGAGTAAGAATGCATTCCCAATTTGTTTTTAATTAAGAAGGGAATGAGAAGACTCCAAGAGTACAAACATTAACATACATTAGCAGATTTTTTTATTGTTTAGGGTTTTGATTCCTTTTCCTTATTTTAGTCTTATTGCTCATCCTCCCTACTTTCCACAAGAAGTTAGTTTTAGTCCCCCATCAAACACTATTTCATATGAATTGCTCTTTTACAAGAATTACCTTCACACATCCAATTGACCTCCACCACTAGTGTTTTCTTGGGGCAGAAACAAAAGTCGGGTTGTGTCTGGTGTCAGTATCTGCTGAATTCACTAGGGTGAGCGAATCCAAGGAAGATCAGGACATTTATTTTGCTTACTTCTGCTCATTACGAATGATGTAGACGGAAGTAACAATAAAAAAAAACGGCTGCTGCTGTTACAAGACGAGGACTGGGAAACTTTTTTTCTGTATTTGTTCTTTTTCCGCTCTTTAAAAATCACGAGGGATAAAAAAGCTGTTATCCAATAAAATTTCATGAACCTACTACTAGTTTGCTGCCTAAAAAAACAGTACAGCCAAGTAAAAGAAACAGAAATTCATTTTTTAACTTGCGACAAATTAGAAAAATAAATTTACTGGCCATCTAGGCCCGTAAAATCAATAGTTCAGTGGTCCGGCAGAAGTTTAACTGGCCAATGGCCAGTGGACCACTGGGTAATTCGAATGCTAGTGTGTGTGGACTCAGGGAGAGAACCTGGAAAGTTAAGGGGGTTACCTAAAGCCCTGTAGGTTTAACTTTTTAAGCAATTTTTGGAACAGAAGTACATAATGCTAGGTTATCAATTAGCCAATCAGGATTAACACTGTTCACAGATCGATGCATGAACATGAATATACATTCTATCACAAGAAATGAATTTGGTAAAATATATTTAAATGGTTAAGATTAATAAAATGACTTCATAATCATTCCATTTTACTTGTTTCTGAAGTGCTTGGTTTTATGTAAATTGCCTGCTTCTAAATTTTGAAGTTGCCATGCTAAACAAATCATCATTCTTTTCATCAGAAACAGCACTTGAGCTTAATTGATTCTGCGGCAAAAAAAAAAAAAAAAAAAAAAATTGGTCGAGTTTTGGAAGTTACTTTGCACTTTTATCTTTTGCTGACACTGTGCTAGACTTGGATGTTTTTGTGACATTTTACAAATGGATGTCATTTGCTTGTATGTTAAAGTTTTGCCACAGTGAATAAAATAGGCTTACTACAAGGAAGAACTAAAAGCAACCACAATGTGCAATTGTTTTGTCCAAAACTAAAATCACTTGAAGAAATCGCCTTTTTATACGTAACAGATCTGTGGCTGCTGTGAATAAATATTGGCGCCTGTCGTGCATATAATCCTAGGTGACTATTTTCTCACATCCTCCACAGGGAACCCAATGTGGCCTCTCACTTTTCCTCAGCAATGAAGAGAGAGGGCGATTGGAGAGCAATTCTATTGTAATCCAGAGCCAAAGGATGGAATAACACCAATCTGTTGGGCATCCACTGTTTTAAAAGTGAGACTTGATATTTGTTTAGGCAAAGATAAATGTATCTTAAAAGAAAATATAAATCTTTGGGTTAATTTTTTTTTTTTTTTTGCATGTTCGGATTTTTTCATAAAATTATAACTGGCAGCTACATATGCCTCTTTCTTACATCACTCCTGTCATAAACAATTATTTTGTCACTATTGCAAGTAGGGCAGTTCCTTACTATTCTGACTTCTTTACAGTTCCATCATTCCTGTTATAAATGTTGCTTTTGTCACTGTTAGAAGTAAGACGGTGACTCGTTGCAACATCTTTACAGTTCCGGTTTTCCTCTGGAAGACAATATTTTGCCTTTCAAAACTTCCGAAAACGGAAGTTAAACAGAGTAAAGAATTTTTTCCATAATCATAATTTCTTTTTTCCTGCCTATGTCTAATATTGTTGTTAAATATTCTATTGCACAAATGTTTGTATTTCAGTATTAAATTGTAGGCAATGATTTCAGAAAATTAAAGTTGAGACGGCGTGAAGATTTCCCAGTAATCTTTAATCATGAGATTCTGCAGTGGATTCGAGGAATTCTGCCTTCCACTATTATTTGGACCCTTCTTGAGATCGATGCACAACTGAATAGAAATTTGTTAAGGATTGTTGGTGGTTGTTGGGAGGTGGTCATTTTTATTTGATCATTAAATTGCTTCATTTGAAATTTTTGAAGACGGAAGTTTGATGGAGTGTAGATTTCTCTCGCCCAGTTTTGTTAAATATCCTTTTGTTCCATAAATATTTGTATTACAGCTGGGGGGGGGGGTAGTTTCCAAGAACAGAAGTCAGATGGAGTGAAGATTTCATTGATAATTGTAATTTTATCCAACGCAATGTTCCCACTATTTTGCTTTGTTCAATGTTACAAACCTCCCCAAAGTTCTTATTTGTCATATACTTGGTGTATCAATCATTTTGTTATTTAGATCATTGTTTTCTGAGGGCAAAAACTTAAAAACTATTAAATATTAGATTATTAATTAAAAACTATGTCACTCACTAATCATTAGGAAAATTTTCTAAAAAATATGAAAAGGGAAAACTAAACTCAGATGTATTGGGTTGATGCATAAGTTCATGCAATTTTTTTCACCACACTACAGGAATGTAAAAAATGGAATCAATCAACTATGTATCTCCCCCCCCCCATTGTTTACAATGGCGTCCCAACTTCTGGATAGGTCTGCAGTTGTCATTCTTGAAACAACGTGCAGGTTTTGCTGCAAAGTAATCATCAAGGAAATTCTGGCAATCAACATCATTGTTGCATGTTCTGCCATGGGGTGCAATCAACAGAGATCAGAACAGGTGATAGTCTGAAGGGGAGACATCTGGGGAATAGGCAGGATGTGGAAGGATCTCCCATTTCAAGTCCTGAATGGTCATTTTGGTCATGTTTGCACTGTGAGGGCGTGTGTTACCGTGTTGGAGAAGGACACCATGGCACCGATGTGGTAGGTTCTGCTGAATTGCTCCCTCCACATGGCAGAGTTGCTCACAATAGAGTGCAGTGTTGATGGTCCAGTTCCTCGGCAGCATTTCCCAGTGAATAATGCCTTCTATGCCCCACCAGACACACAACATGGACTTCGCAGGATGAAGGTCATGTTTTGTACGTGGTGTGGGCATCTTGTTTGGGCTTAACCATTCCTTCCGATGCCTGAAATTCACATACAGGGACCACTTTTCATCTCCAGTAACAATATGTGACAGAAAGGGTTTGTGTTGCTGAGAACATTCACGATAACGGCTGAGCAAGGAACCACATATGGCAACACGCTGATTCTTGTTGTTCTCAGTGAGAGTGTGAGACACCCAAGACCCCAATTTCTGGACCTTTTCCATACGTACCACTCGGAAAAATTCTCATCGGCCGCCACCAGAAATTTTTCTGAGACTCGCTTATTAACGTGGAAAGAGCAATAATTTCTGTTTGGTGTTTGTTCCTGATCCATGTCTAGTGTTTGAATTAATTTCCCATACGTTCCTGATGTCGCACCACTGTGGCCTGATTATGGCCCATCTCAGTGACCAATTCGCGTGTGGTTTGGCACGGATCCAAGTGGATGAGGTGGTTCAAACAATCCTCATCAAAGTGAGATGGACAATCTGAGTGTGGAGAGTCATGGAGATCAAATGGCTCAAATCATTTGCAGATTGTCCTCGGAGCAATAGCATCCTCCCCATACACAGCACACAAATTTGTCGAGTAGCCTCTGCGTCTGTGGATTGCTTGTTAATACTTGACACTCCATACTTCCGTACCTGGAAAAAAAAAAAAAAAAAACGTTAGCCAGAATCACATCACACAATGCAATGATTTAGATACACAGTATTACTGGCTACATTTTGATATACAATTGGCCATCTGCACCGTCACTGCTGACCTGGGAAACACTCATGGAAATAAAATGGCATGAACTTATGCATCAACCCAATAGATTATTTTGTCTATATTAACAAACGATTGGTAGATACACCATCGTTTGTTAATATCGTTTGCTTTAGCCGGTAGTCCTGCCTGATGAAGTCACACGTTTTGTTGTGAAAGCTTGCTTGTTTACTATCAGTATACACCGATAAAACAGATTTGTTCATCTTTTTCTTATATTATTTTGTCAATTAGCTTAAAGAAAAAAAGGAAAGAAACAGATAAACATATTCGTAAGTAGAAACCTCAGGCTTACAGTAAGTTTATTCAGAAACCGCTGTCTTTGTGAAATTTCAGAATTGTACTTTTGCTGCAGCCGGATGAAAAAAAGATTTGCTGAACCATGTAGAGAATAAAAGTAATCTAGTTCTCTGTGGGTTTAAGGCAAATAAAGTACTTGATTTATATATAAAGTTTTGCTATGAAGCTCATTCTACATGAGTGCTCGAAACGCAGTGGTTGAGGCACTCCATTAAATGCGTGGTTATGCCTAGAGTTGTATAAAAATAAAATTCATCTGCGTACACAACCATTGAAACAGAAAATTTGCTGCTAACCCACAAATCATGATAAAAATAGAATAAGATAATTTAAAGTAAAATTAATAAAACAATAAATAATTATTAGAACATTACAGATTCCGGCGAGGACAAAATAAGTGCATTACAGTTGAATGTGCAGCAATGTGTATGAAATGGATCTTTATGGCAAAATATTAAAATATTCAGCTATGAACCTCATAAAAACAAGACTAATTAAAGAACATTTTTATAACCAGAAAAACAGTTCCATTAATGAACCTTAGCATTTTCAGCAACTTAATTTAAAAATAGTAGACTTATAAAATACATAAGGAAAAGATTTTAGTTTAATAACTGGCAACTGCAAGAGGAACCTGGCAATAAAATTTAAATTCTTTCTGGGAAACTTTTGATACAGTTCCTATACATTGAGAGCAGGCCTTGATAAAATCTAGATGCCAGAAATGTCTGTAAAACCAAAAGAAATCAGATGTGAAAAATAATTGAAAGTTAAAAATAGTTAAAATATAAATTAGGATATTTATCTGAGATATTAATCAAATTAAAATAGAATTAAGGATATTAATCTAAGAAAAAATAGAATTAAGGGTATTATTGATATTAATTTGGATATTAATCCAGTTAAAATAGAATTAAGGATATTAATCTAAGTAAAACCTTGTATAAGTGTTTTAATTGCTGTAAATAATTTTTTTTTTTAAATCTACAAGCAAAAACTATCTGCAAAATCTGTTAATATTTTGGAAAATATCAGTGTACACACGTATGTCCACATTCTGCTACTCTGGTTATGCCAACCAAACAAGCCAATGAGCAAGTATGGAAAAACACGGGGTCCACTCTAGACAAGCGGTTCTAACACCTATAGTAGCGGCATTAGCCCAGCATCATTGCTTCCAACGCTCTGAGATGTTGGTGACCAGCCATTGCAAATGTTGGTAGCCAGTAGCCAAATGGTGACCAGATATTTTGTAAGTGGCTAGTAAAAATTTTAATATACTAGTCAACAATGGCCTATAGATTTTTTTCCCCAAGTGAGCAACTATTTTGTCCAACTCCATCCCCTCCCCCTTGTGAATGAATATCAAGTTCAGTTTTCTCACCTGTGTTCCTGCTGCTGCATCAAAAATGAATGGAAGTAAAGGTGGGCTTCAAGAGAAACTTAATCTGCTGACGGATTAGCCTAGAGCGACCAAAAGGTTTAGGTTACTAAAGCAACCTTTGCCATGGTATATCTTGCATAAAGTATCATCTACAGGTAAAAGAATCATCTTTGAATCTTTGTTTAGCCACATATATGCTGAACAAAAAGGAATAAACTGTTATGGCAATGTTTTTAAGATGATGCAGCTGCTACATCTAATGCAATGTAATACTGCTTCTTGTGAGCGTGGCTTTTCAGCTCAATGAACCTCATAAAACTGAGTAATCGGGCACACCTGAATAGTGACACTTTAAATGACTTATGATTAGATGCAATGGCCCTTCAATTGAAGATTTTGATCCTCAAAATGCTATTCAGTTGTGGTGGGCAGATACCTCTGATGGGAAGATCAGACAGTACATAACAGTGGTAAATTGTATCAACATTATTAGTGCCACTTTATGTACAATATATATGTCCTAGCTTTTGTCCCTTTGTTTTAAATATTATTAAAGAAATTAGACATCTAACTTCAATGGCCTCTTGAAAATAAATTATGTGTGAATTAAGACAGTAAGAGTAATGATATTACAGTACTGAAAATGAATTGGTAAAAAATCAGTCATTTTAGAACAAAAGTACACTGAAGTGCCAGAAAAACTGGTACATACAAGCATAAGCTTGTCTGTACCAGTTTTCTGGCACTTCAGTGACAAGCTTATGCAAAATACATAGCAACATCACCTATGCACGTATTTGGTTGCATCCGCCAGTGTGTATATAAAGCGATAGACATCCTTGCCAGCTGTCAGAGCTGTTTTTGGCATGAGAATGACAAGTAATAATGATTTAAGCGATTTTCAACGCTGTGTCATAGTTGGCACTCGTGAAATGGGCCATAGTATTTCGGAGGTAGAAAGGAAATTCGGATTTTCACGGACGACCATTGCAGGGGTCTACCGTGACTACAAGAATTTCAGCAAAACCTCCAACCTACGATACCAGTGTGGCCGTAAAAAGACATTGGGTGAACGTGACCATCGTCGGCTGTTAAGAATCGTTTCACGCGATAGGCATGCAACACTCTTGCAGGTATCATTGAAATTCAATGCTGGAGCCTCAACAAGCATCAGCGTCCGGACTGTGCAACGTACTCTGCACGATATGGGCTTTGGGAGCCAACGCCCAACTCGAGTCCCCTTGATGGGTGCATGACACAGAGCTATGCGCCTCGCTTGGGCACGGCAGCACCGCCACTGGTCACTTGATGACTTTAAACAAGTAGCCTGGTCAGACGAGTCGTGTTTCCCACTGTATCAGGCAGATGGAAGGATTCGTGTGTGGCGCAAACCCCATGAAACCATGGATCCTGCCTGCCAACAGAGTACTGTACTGGGAGGGAGGGGTCCGTAATGGTATGGGGTGTATTTAGCTGGACTTCACTGGGAACCCTGGTATGTCTACAAACGTCTGTAACCGGCCAACGCTATGTGGGCATCCTTTCTGATGAGGTACACCCGTTCATGTCCTGCATTCATGCTGATGGGTTGGGCCTGTTCCAACAGGACAATGCACCTCCACACAAGTGTCGGGACGTGACATTTTGGTTAGAGGAGCATTCATCTGAGTTTGGGGTGTTGCCATTCCCACCCAAGTCCCCAGATCTGAATGTGATAGAACACACTTGGGATGCCATGCAACGCGCTATCGAACACATGGAATCCGAGACCTATGAATACACCTGAATTGTGGAACACTCTGCAGGAAGTATGGCATGCATTGCCTACCGCATATTTCCAGAAGCTGGTGGAGTCCACGCCCTGTCGTATTTCTGCAGTCCTGCGCTCCCGTGGGGGATCTACCAAGTATTAGACTGGTGTACCAGTTTTTCTGACACTTCAGTGTATATGCTGAACAAAAAGGAACAAACTGTTATGTCAATGTTTTAATTAAGATGATGCAGCTGCTACATCTAATACCATGCAATACTGCTTCTTGTGAGCGTGGCTTTTCAGCTCAATGAACCTCATAAAAATGAGTAATCGGGCACACCTGAATAGTGACACTTTAAATGACTTCTGATTAGATGCTATGGCCCTTCAATTGAAGATTTTGATTCTCAAAGTGCTATTCAATTGTGGTGGGCAGATACCTCTGATGGGAAGATCAGACAGTATATAACATTGGTAAATTGTATCAACATTATTAGTGCCACTTTATGTATATATATATATATATACATCCTAGCTTTTGTCCCTTTTTTTAAATATTATTAAAGAAATTAGACATCTAACTTCAATGGCCTCTTGAAAATAAATTATGTGTGAATTAAGACAGTAAGAGTAATTGATATCACAGCACTGAAAATGAATTGTCAAAAAATCAATCATTTTGGAACCAAAGTATATGGAATATTTGCAGTCAATCTAATGATACTATGCAATAACTGCTCTGCATCTGTTTTTATGAAGTTAATGGGGTAAGGGGGGTTCTCTCATTAGAAAGGGAAAAAAACGTTCACCCATTAAATTTCTTAGAAATATAAGTAGAGATATTACTGAATTTTTTTTTTTTTTAACTTTGTATAGCCAGTAGATTTTGTCATTTGGCTAGTAAACATTTTATTCCACTAGCCACATTGGCTAGTAGAAATTTCAGCAGTTTCACAAGGGTGGTTGGTGACGCAAGCGCTCGTAACGTGCAATCTACATGGACATTCATCTCAGCAATTCCAATGCAGCCCTTCTACAGTGAAGTAATTACACATACTACCTGAAGTGTGTTCATTTTGAAACTAAGCGGATTACTGAAACATGCTGTTCAAACGCACGTGTAGAATGAACTCATGTTTCCTAGCAGTTCAACAGCGTGCAGTTGGAATGCTATCGTGTAGAATAAGCACTGAAAAGGGGATATCTCAGCTGCTGCGTTTCAAGCGCTCTTGTAGAACGAGCTTAAGTGTATTTTTACTGTTGACAATTTTGAAAGAGCATTATTTATTTTATCTTGCTTTTTTTTTTTTTTTTGGTCTTACACTTTTATTTCTTTTTCTGAATTTTTAAGAACGACAAGAGAAACCTTTGAAGTTGGTATTGAAGGTTGGTGGCAATAGCAGCAGTTTGCAAGCTCCAACACCGCCTGCACCTGTTCTGTCTCCAGTTCCCCAATCTCCAATGGTTGAACAGTCAAAACCACCTCACCTGGAGGAGCAGAAGCCTAACGAAAAAGTTTCAAGCGGAGGTCATTCTCATGAGAAACATAAAAAGTCAAAAAAGAAGAAGAAAAAGAAATCTACGGAAAAAGATCGCCATGAAAAGAAAAGAAAGCATCACCATCATCACCACCACCATAGAGAGCATTCGCATGAACGAAAGGTAAAAGTATAATATCTATTTTAATGCTACATTTATTTATGTAGAAAACTATATTTAGATTTGCATTATTCATGTTTACTGTAGCACTCATTTCACTCAGAACTTCAAAATTGAAAGAAAGCAGTAAAGCTAATTGAAATAAAGCTGTTTGGATTTAAAATAATAAAATTGTATTCTTGAGTTGTCAAGTGCTGTATTACAGGGCTTAGAAATGAAGAATGTGTGGAAATGGAAATATCACATTAGAGCTTCAAAATTGATAACAAACAAATCATTAAATTGAGATGAAGCTATATGTATGTATATCATCATCAGGGGTCGAAAAATGTAGTCACCTGGTCACCCACGGTGACAAAAAAAATTGCCTGAGCCACCATGGAAAACATCACTGAAAAACATGCACCGTAATTTTAGTCGTATTTTCCGCGGATGATAAAAAAAGTTAAACATTTAGGGTCTAAGGATTATACGCTGATTCAGATAAAAGCCAATTTAAAAAAACAATGTTTTTGCAGATTATCCCATGTTTTGGATCTTGTATGCGCTGTGCTGCTTGTGTTCATCCTTCGCCATTTTGAACGTCTTTGCTGCTGATATTTTTCTTCATTGCTATTTATGATGTCTTGGAACGGCAATGTTTCAGTTACACTGCCAAATTTAAACTTCAAGTGAGGGGCACAACTGAGGATATGATCGTGTCATTACGCGATAGTTTTCAAAAGGTCAGAAAACTAGCGCGCAGTGATATGCGAAAAGCCGCGCCCTAAAACACAAACAAACCCGTCGGCAAACTCCGCTGGAGAATTCACTGAAGTCCATCCCTCTTTTTTTACTGAGCTGTGTGTAAGCTGACTCACTTACTTTGAAAACAGGATTTCTTCCAAAAACTTTCGACTTATAGGTGAGTATATAGGTATTTCTAATAATTGTAACTTTGAACTTGTATTTCTTTGAACTGTAAAGGTACCTTCATAAAATACTTCCAATAAAGTTTTATTTTAAAATATTTTAGTATTAGATGCATCTTGAATACTATAATACCTTTGCTATATATGTATATATATCATCACCATCATCATTGTCAACCATTACAATCCACTGCTGGATGAAGGTCTTCCCGTTTCTTCCACAATTGTTTGTCTTGAGCCTGTCTCCTCCATGTTACTCTGGCATGCTTTTGAATTTCATCCATAAAACTCCCATGGGGTCTTCTTCTGGGTCTTTTTCTGTCCCTCGGAATCTAATCTAAAATTTCAGTTGTTCATCGGTGGTCCGTTCTTCTGGCAACATGTCCAGCTCGTTACTATGTCAGAGATTTCACTCTGGCCATGATGTCGTCCACTCTTGTCGTTTTGCTTATCCACAACTTCCTCTTCCTATCTTTCTTGGTTACACCAAGCATGCATCTCTCCATGCTTCTTTGAGTTGTTTGCAGCCTTTGTACATCTCTTTTAGTTAAAGTCCATGTCTCTGCTCCATACATAAACACTGGCAGGATGCATTGATTAAACACTTTTCTTTTAAGACATAATGACATACTGCTCTTAAAAATTGTACTGTTTCTTCCAAAAGCTCTCCATTCAAGTTTTATACGCTGATTAATTTCTTCATTGATGTGACCCTCACTTGATATCTGCTGCTCAAGATAAATGTAGGTATCGGTTGTTTCAAGCTTTTCTACATCAATCAATCAATCTTTTTTTCTTATAAAAGCATTGTGTACACCTCTTTTGTTTTTTGAATGTTCATTTTTAATCCCACTTCTTTACTCTTGTCAGCAAGTTCTTGGATCATGCTCTGCAGCTCCGAAGGGGTAGTTGCAAAAATAATTACATCATCAGCACAAAGAAGGTGAGTTAAATAATCTCCATTAATCTTTATCCCTTTGTTTTCCCAGTTCAATGATTGAAAGACATTTTGCAATGTGGCATTAAAGAGTTTGGGAGATATGGTGTCACCATGTCTCTCTCCCTTTCCAATTTTTATTTGTGCTGTATCCTCAAATATCCGAACGTTTGCACTTGCATTTTCATAGATGTTATTAATAATGCTGATGTATGCATCTTCAATACTGCAGGATTTCAAAGCCATTGTAACTGCTAATGGTTTCATGGAATCGAAGACCTTTTCATAATCAATAAAAGCCATGCATAATGGGAGTTTATTTTCTCTTGTTCTTCCAATT
The DNA here is from genome assembly GCA_039090855.1 of Macrothele yani. Classification (NCBI taxonomy): domain Eukaryota; kingdom Metazoa; phylum Arthropoda; class Arachnida; order Araneae; family Macrothelidae; genus Macrothele; species Macrothele yani. The sequence continues at coordinate 2,445,440 of CM077019.1, read as the reverse complement.
TGTTCCCTCAGTACATGGATATGATCTACAGTGCTGTAGCCACTCCCGAATCCAGCTTGTTATCTTGGCTGAGCCATGTCTAGTGTTACTTTCAAGCGATGTGAAAGAACTTTAGTGAAGACTTTATAAACCACTGATAAGAGGCTGATGGGCCTGTAGTTTCTGAGATCCTCAACGTCACCATTTTTATTTAGCAAGATCATTGTAGCATTGTTCCAATTCTCAGGAATCTTCCCTTCATTGAAACATCTGGTGAAAACTTGTGTGAGTGTAGTTTCGATTTCTCCACTTTCTTCTTGTTAATGTCCATGGTAATTCCATCTTCTCTTGGAGCTTTTCCCTATTTCATGTTCTTAATTGCATGTGTAACTTCTACAGGGAGGACTGGAGGGACTTTGGTACTGGTACCTGTTGTAATGTCTGGAATAGATGTATTATCCCTCTCGTACAGTTTTGAGTAAAAATCTTTCACTCTTGTAAAAATGTTGCTTCTATTTCTTGTTTCAGTCCCATCTTCTTTTCTCAGGGTTATAATCTGTTTTCTTCCCTTACCAAGATGCCCCTTTGCTTTCTTCAGGCTTTAGTTGTTTTCAATTGAATTTCCTTATGTCTTCAGCGACACTTTTCTGTATTGTCTTGTGTAACTCTATATATTCCGCTTTGGAAGTTACGTCTTCTTTATTCGTCCTCATCTCCCTTCTCTTTCACATCAAATTCCTGAAATTTTCTTCATATGTAACTTGTTCTTAGTGTTCTTAGTACCACTTATTTTTGTTGCTGTTTCCATAAGAGCCTTGGTGAGTTCTCTGTTAACTTCAGAAATATCCACTTCTTCCGATGTTAGGCCTCCTAAAGCAGAGAATCTGTTCCACAGTTTCAACTTGAAGGTATGATGTTTTTTTAAGGTTGGTTATGTCAATACATTTTGTTTGTTTATGAGTTTGCCACGATTGAGTTTTGTGTTGAGGTGCATCTTACATCTCACTATTCTATGGTCACTATCTGCGTTGAACTTGTTTAGCACACTGCAGTCTTCGATGACGAATTTTTTGTTACACATAATAAAATCAATTTCACTTGTCGTCCCATTCGGATGTCTCTATGTCCATTTCCTGTGTGGCTTTTCCTTAAAAAAAGGAGTTCATGATGAAAAAAAACCTTTCTGCCTCTGCTAACTCTACGAGAGTATTTCCACATTGATTTCTGTTCCCATAGCTGAATTTACCAACTGTAGTTACATTCTGTTGCCCTATTTTGCATTGAAATCACCCATAATGATCTGCAAGTGCTGTTTGCCTTTATTATTTAGATTCCAAATTTCCTCGCAAAATCTTTCAATTTCTTCTTGAGGATGACTTGTGGTTGTTGGTGCATAAGCTTGATAGTCAGAACCTGGTATCTTTTTGAGAGTTGGATAACGAGTCGTGCAGCCCTGTCCGATGAACTTTCAACTTTGAGAACATTGTCCTTCAGCGGGATGACTGGATTTCTTATTAACATGCCCAGACCAATCATTTTGGTGACCTCTGCATCTGGGCAAGAGCATTTTGGCAGTCCTGATATAATAATGGTGATCCTATCTATGAATACACACCACTTTCAACCTTCATGCACTTTTGAGGGTTTTCTTAACATTTTTTGGAAAAGTATAGGATACTTACATTTAGCAATATACATCTCGCTATGTTCCTATATCAACATTTAATGCACATATTTCAAAGTATCAAGCCAATTTCTCCCAGTGGTAACATGCAGCTAACTTTTTAAAAATTTACAGATAATTCAATCAAAACGTTTAGAAATTCGAATAGTAACATCTTAAACTCTACCTATATAAAAATTACATTAATCACTAAAAAGAACTATCATCATTAAATGCCTCATTTGCAGCATCTCTTTCATTCAAAACACACACACACACTGCCATATGCTGGTGCCATCTGGTGGAGAAAAATCACATTATACTTCATTTCTTTTTTATTTTTTGCTTATTTTCCAATTTTATTAGTTCTTTCCATTGAGTAGACTGTAAGTTGGGATCGTTAAAATTACAAACATCACTCCTATTTTTTTCTATTAATATTGTCTCAAATATGTATTAAGATAATACAACGTAGTTTGTCACAAATATTTGTGTCTTCAAGTCGACCATGGTTCGCCGGGTATGTTTAGTTTCCTACCTTCATCAGGACGAATGGCCTGAGATGTCTTTCATTTTTAGAACTCCTTAAAATTTTAATTTGATTGAAATCAAATAAAAATGAATCAAGGTTCCTTCTGTACCTGCATTAGGCTCCCTGATACCCACTGAAGAATATCTGAATACTAAGCATTTTTGAACATCATTGCCAACTAAATTCATCCCTTTGTGGTTTATGGTTTGTCCTCAAGGAGACGGACACATCCAGCAAGATCACTTACCCCCTCGAAAAATTTGTATAATCACTGAATGGTTCAAGGAACATTCTAAGTTTTTAGCTTCAGGGGCCTGTACAGTACCCAGATTTAGACCCCATTGAACATTTCTGTAATGAGACAGAGCAGGCTGTTTGCTGAGAAATTGTGCTGCCGTCTAATTCGCAGTTGTGTAATTCAATCATGCATGGTACAACATTCCTTCACGACACTTCCAGCATCTGGTATCTTCCATGTCTTGACAATTTCGGTCTTTTTTCTTTTTTTTTTTTTCAGAAATTCCTGCCAGTATATAATTTATGACTACTAAACTTGAGGTTTTACGATAGAATAAAAATACCAACGTTTCTCACAATAAGATGTTTATTATACATCGACTATAGTTTTGTAGAGCGTTTAGCTCGGCATCATCTGGACGAATGGAGCATAAACATTCAAATCATTGTGACACCATCAAAGTTCTGACGGTCGCAGGTTTTGGTGAGTTGTTTCCACGCGCTTGAAAGATATAAAGTCGACATCATATTGTTGACAAGCCGTGAAGAGTTCCGGTATATGTGGAAAGCTGAAGATGTCACAATGATTTGAATGTTTATGCTTCATTCATCCTGATGATGCCGAGCCAAACGCTCTGTGAAACTATAGTCGATGTGTAATAAACATTTTATTGTGAGAAACGTGGGTATTTTTATTCTTTCCTGTCAGTAATTTAGTAAATATTTATAAGAACTAGATAGCAGTTATGCTCATTCTCCAAACAGTGAATCTGTAAGTTTTTGTACATAAAATTAAAGAAAGGAAAAGCAATTAAGGGAAAGAAAAGTAATTTAAGATCTGTAACTGTTGCACGATTTAGAACACGGTCATGACGTCAATGCATGCTGTTTGACGTAAAATGGATCAGGTTTTGGCACCCCTTAAATTTAAATCAAAATTTCATGGAATTTTTACAGCACTTCAATGTTTCTGGCATAATTATCTTTAAACCTATCAGCATTTTGAACAGTAAAGCTAAGCCTCCCTTTTGAACTGTTTGGTTTTAGACTTTTTAGGTATCTGGACCTTGAGGACTATCAGCATGCCAATTTTCAGATCTCAAGGTTATTGAGAAGCGGTCAAACAATTTGCAAAAATTCAAGCAGACAATGTTCCAAAGCTGCCATCTTAATTTTTTTTTATTTATTTTTTTTTCAGACTTTTCTAGGTATTTGGACCTGAAGACATATCAACATGACAATTTTCAAATCTCTAGGTCATATAGAAATGGTCAAGCAATTCATGAAAATTTCCAGCAGGAAAATGTTCCATAGCCACCATTTTTATTTTTATTTTATTTTATTTTACACCGGTGTAAAACTCTGAACTTTGAGAGCATTGCTTTGTCATTAAGCATTGAGTCATTACCAGTTTGATTGTAGCCTCTGTCCTTTCACCCAGTTAGAAGAGAGCTCTAAAAATAGCTGCATCACCATGGCAGCAGGTCATATGACCAAAACTTTCCTATGTGGTTACTGTTAATGACAAAGGAAGCCTGTGAAGCAATTAAAATATTGTGGAAAAATTCCATACCATCTGCCAATATTTAACATTTTAAAGAGACGGACTTGCAATTGCCGACATAGTACAAGATACTGCAAGATATTTTACTAATCAAGGGAACAAAACCTCAATCCTTGACAGGGCAGGAGTATACGAGCTGCCTATCACAATGCAAAATAACCAACAAACAAAAGCATATATAGGCAGTACAAAATGAAGGATTAAGACCAGAATGGCTGAAACTTAAAAGACTGGAACCTAAGGCATAGGAGAACAGCACTCATACAATATTGCTGTGATCATGAATCCGCACCTAAATGGGAAGACATTAAAATCATAAGTAGCCATCAAAACCACAGACAGATTTGATTGTAGAGGCAGTGACCAATTGAACAAACTAAAAATTATAACTGCAATAATAATACACGTTACGAACTATCATATGCGTGGAAACATCTCATTCATTGGAATAAATGTTTCAAACAAAAACGTAGAAGAAAATCAAAGAAAGATCAAAGCAGAGATGATTATCAAGGCGCGAAGAGAAATGCACAATTTCAGAGACGAGATGACGTCACAGAGGACGAAAGAGAGCCAGAACACGATCCAACACAGAGCATGCAGGGACAGCGCAAGCGAAACTGCGCCGGCTGAAAGTAACAGCAGCAATAGAATGATGACTTGGCAAAGTGCCAAATGACCGGCTGCAGAGCGAGCAGCAACAACGGTTAAGCAAAACTGAAAACCAATGTGAAGAGCTACTGATGATGCCGAGATTTATGGGAACGAAATGCATCTAGCTGATACAGTGACCATGCTGCTTCTGAATGTGTTTTTTTTTTCATACCTCATATGCATAAAAATATTTTAACTTATTTGTGCTTTTATCCTCCACCGGCTTATTTTCAACTTTTGTTCATCAGTAAGAAGAATCACAAGTATTTCAGCATGTTTTTTCATCCCATTTTCCATTGACGATATGAAGTTTTAGCACCTCTATCTATTCTTAATTGATATATTACATGATAAGAAGATGGTTCTGTAACAAGAAATAGAGGCGAAATTTTGACAAGAGTGAAAGATTTCTACTCCAAATTATATGAAAGGGATGATACATGCACTCCAGACATCATGAAAGATACCAGTACCAGAGTTCCTCCAGTCCTTCCAGCAGAAGTTGCACATGCAATCAAGAACATGAAGCGGGGAAAAGCTCCAGGAGAAGATGGAATTACTGTAGACATCATACAAGAAGCAAGTGGAGAAATCGAAACAGTACTCGCCCAAATTTTCACTCGATGCCTTAATGAAGGAAAGATTCCTGAGGATTGGAACACCGCTACAATGATCCTGCTACATAAGAAAGGTGACATTGAGGATCTCGGAAACTACAGACCTATCAGCCTCCTATCAGTAGTTTATAAAATCTTCACTAAAGTTCTTTCACACCGCTTGAAGGTAACACTGGACATGGCTCAACCGAGAGAACAAGCTGGATTCAGGAGTGGCTACAGCACAATAGATCATATCCATGTGCTGAGAGAACTAATTGAAAGAGCGAGGGAATATGAACTTCCATTGTGCATGGCTTTTATCGATTATGAAAAAGCCTTTGATTCGGTGAAACCATCAGCAGTTACAATGGCTCTGAAAACCTCGGTATTGAAGATGCATACATTAATATTATTAATAACATCTATGAAAATGCAAGTGCAAAGATTAGGCTGTTTGAAAATACAACACACATAAAAATTGGAAAGGGAGTGAGACAAGGTGACACCATATCTCCGAAGCTCTTTAATGCCACATTGGAGGGTGTTTTCCAGTCACTGAGCTGGGAAAACAAGGGGATAAAGATTAATGGAGATTATCTAACCCACCTTCGTTTTGCTGATGACGTAGTCATTTTTGCAACTAGCCCATCAGAGCTGCAGAGTATGATCCAGGAACTTGCTGACAAGAGTAAAGAAGTGGGATTAAAAATGAACTTTCGGAAGACAAAAGTGATGTTCAATGCTTTTACAAGAAATGAAGATTTATCGATTGATGGAGAAAAGCTGGAGATAACAGACACGTACCTTTATCTTGGACAGCAGATATCAAGTGAGGGTCACATTGATGAAGAAATTAATCGGCGTACAAAACTTGCCTGGAGAGCTTTTGGAAGAAACCGCATAATTTTCAAGAGCAATATGCCATTATGTCTTAAAAGAAAAGTGTTTGATCAATGCATCCTTCCAGTGCTTACGTATGGTGCAGAGACGTGGACCTTAACTAAAAGAGACATACAAAGGCTGCAGACAACTCAAAGAAGCATGGAGAGGTGCATGCTTGGTGTAACCAGGAGAGATAAGAAGAGGAACTCGTGGATCCGAAAAATGACAAGAGTGGAAGACATCATGATCAGAGTTAAATCCCTGAAATGGCAATGGGCTGGACATACTGCCAGAAGGACAGATCATCGATGGACAGCCGAAATTTTAGATTGGATTCCAAGGGACAGGAAAAGACCCAGAAGAAGACCACATGGGAGATGGGTGGATGAAATTCGAAAGTATGCAGGGGTGACATGGAGGAGACTGGCACAAGACAGACCGTTGTGGAGGAAACTTGGGGAGACCTTCGTCCAGCAGTGGATTGATAATGGTTGACAATGATGATGATGATGATATGGACAGCACCAAAGTGTGGACCTACTGTCAAACTATGGTAAGTGCGAACGCCTACCCCCTTTTCTTCGACTCAGCTAGTACTAGATATATCAAGGTACAGAGGTTACAAAGGAGTAGTATGGCCACATTATCTAATGCTAAACGCGGGGAAACAAAAAAATTATAGATGAAAAAGCCAATTGTTGGTTGATTTTTACTGTTTTTTTTATAACAAAGGAAGCCATTCGTTCCTTTCCTTTGCATCTCTAAAAAAATACTTAAAAATCAGAAAATGATTTTTCTTAAAAAAAAATTCTTAAAAGAGGGATGATAGTTGTGAGTTTATGCTGTAAAAATTGCAATGCGTTATGATTTACAGTTTGCCATATATCCATTTCTTAAAATTGATCTCGCCGCAAAATAGAGATTTTTGTGAAACTTAAAAATTTAATTTCTCATAAATTAAATTGAAATTAAAAAAAGGGCAATGAGGTGCAAAAGTTTGGCCAACAAACAATTTCAAAGTAAAGGCTTACCTTAACTTTGAAATACAATAGTTCTTGAAATATCGCTAGAATCGAAAAGCAGTTTAATTCAGTGTGTTCCCCAAACAATTCTCTACAAACGATGTAAATTTCATATTTTTGTGTTCAGTACTTTTTGCTCTGCGAACTAGGAAAGCGCGAGTGTTGCGAAATTTCTAAAACAGTGGCGGCGGCTGTTACTTTTTTAGAATAGAGAGATTTCTCATTTTTGTTATTGTTTTGGATGATGTTTTAAATCATACTGGGTACAGTTTTCAGCAGGTGTGGTGCAAAAGATTTTTGCAGTAAATAAGAATTTTTATTTCACTTATTTGTTTTAGGAAAAGAGGAGGAGGGAGCAGGAAATGTCACGTTCCATTATCGATAGCAGTGAAGATCATAATTCATTGCCAAAGCCACCTGTTATGGAAGTTGTTGCTCCTTGTGAGAGGCCAGTACGGGATCCAAGAGCCTGCACGTTGCAAAAGAAAATAAAGACTCCTCTCCAGATTCTTCTGTCATATTTGCTAAAGAAACTCCAACTGTAAGTAATAATTATTAATTACCATGGGTATTAATTAAGCTGTACGGATGCAAGTATATTGGCAGTTACTAAGTATAAAAACTAAAACACACTTCAATTATGTAAGAAAATTTAACTTAAGGAAGCTTTCAAATGATAACTTCAGTCTTCATTAGTCTTGTTGATAGATGGAAACGAAGATGATGGTAGTGGTTGCCAGATCCGTAAAGTCACATACATTATTTCTTTTTTAATATTGATTTCCATTCACTATAAATTTCACTGAATTATGGGTTCTACTCAGGCATAAAGGAAATTACTTACAGTCAAATTTCGGGTAGCACCCCTACCCTTCTTCAGGACTACACTATAGTGGGTGTTGCCATTCATTAGCTAAATTCCAACCTTTCACATCATTTAATGTTGTACCTCTTCTTACCTCAATTTCTGGTTCTTCTGACAATTTCCGCTTGAAAGAGTGCTGTTGATGTGTCAGAACTTCTACAGAGTCCCAAAGCACTTTATGTCCTGTAATTTGAACATGTCTATCCAAACCTATTTTGTCAAATTTTTAATTGCATCTTTATGTTCTGCTAATCTGGTCTTAAGCTGTCTGCTTGTTTCTCCCACATAGCTGAAACCACACTCACATTTTATGTTGTAGACCACTCCTTCCTGTGACAGGATGTTTTCTTCTTTTTTTTTTTTTTTTTTTTTTGCTTTAATTTTGAAAGGTAGTTACTAATTTTATTTTGTAATCCTGGAGCCAGTCTGATTAGAAAATTTTCACTAATCCTCTGAAGTTTTTCAAATAGTCCTTTATGGTAAGTAACTTTTCTAGTTAACTGAAACAATTTAGTTTTTGACTTCTGCTTCTTTTCTGTTTTATTAAGAATTTTGACTACTAGAGAAGAGTAATTATTATCTTCCAAAAATTTAGCTAATGAATAGCAACACCTACTATAGTGTAGTCCTGAAGAAGGGTAGGAGTGCTACCCGAAAATTTGACTAAGTAATTTCCTTTATTCTTGAGTAAAACCCATAATTTAGTGACATTTATAGTTTATCAAGTCTAGGAACAGCCATGGCATCAATCACTACCAAGTTTAATTTCCATATTAATTGTATGATGAAAGGGAATCAGAATTGCAATGGGCTATAAGCAGTCTCCTGTCTCTAATTTAGGGTCACTGGTCCCTGGGAGGGAGAGAACCAGTGCCTTAAGACAAACACAACATCCATTCCTCACTGGGATTTGAACCCGAACCCATCTCATACGAATGGTCAAAAACCATCACTTAGACTATTGTGCCACTTGGGCGGCCGTTATCCTTGTTCACCAACCCAAGCCAAAGAAGTTCAGGCAGACAATCTCAACTCAGAAAGTCATGGAATCTGTCTTCTGGTGCCCAAAAAGTCCCCTCCTTGTTGTCTTCATTCCCCAAAGAGCCACAGTAAATACTGATCATGTTGTGCAAAGCTGAAGTGATTGCTGCGGGCCATTCAGAATCGCAGGAGAGGCTCGCTGTCTAGTGGTGTGAATTTCCTCCATGACAATGCCCAGCCCTACGTAGCCAAGAAAACAAATGAACTCCTTGAAAGTTTCAAATGAGAAGTTTTGGACCATCCACTCTACAGCCCGGGCCTGGCCCCTAGTGGCTTTCACCTTTTCCTGAAACTGAAGGACTTTTTGGGAGGAATAGTCCAAAATTTGCCTGAATGTCCAGCATGATTATGTGGAAAAATAGCCTAAGGCATATAGATGTCAAAAAGTTTTGTTCCAAAATCTTTATTAGTTGCTTTTTTATTCAAAAACGAACACTACTTCCCAACCACCCCTTGTATATCACTAACTTCAAGAAATCTGTGTTACTCAGGTCATGAGGGTTTGGAGCATATTGGAATAATGTTCAAAATTCATACATGTGCATAATGCTTTGCTAGATGAGAAATATTACCTTCAACATTAACCGTGGACAGCAGCATGGCTTGAATGGAGGATCTGGTGCATGAAGAGAGATGGGTGACTTGTCTTAGGTTGCTGCAAACATGCCGTACATAACATTATTCGGACTGATCATCTCATGCACTTATAAGTGAGATCCAGTTTCGTGGCGGGTGAGCATTTTCATTTGAATCTGTTCACCAGCATGTTGACTTTTCATTTAACCCTTTAGGCCCTGGTGATGTATATACGAGGGTTATACCAACTAATGCAAAAGTAAGCATAACTTTTTTTTTTTTAATTAACTGATAGAGGTAATTCAAATTGCACATGTTGATAGAGTAACTCTTCCTCAATAGTAACCCTTCTTCTTCATTGCAGGTAAATAAGAGATTCCAAGCAGAAGCAACGTGCCGTCATTGAGTTCTTGACGAAGGAATGGTGCAGGCTGTCCGACATCCACAGAAGGCTACAGAATATTTATGGTGATGACACCATTGATAAGAGCAATGTGCACAGATGGATGAAGTTTAAAGGAGGGGAAACCAGCATTGAAGAGATACTACGCAGTGGGAGACCATCATCTGTGACCACTGACGCGAATCGTCAGCGAGTGGATAAATTGATTCACGCGAAGAAACGAGTCACAATCCGTGAGCTTGTTGCACAACTGAACTGTGGTGGTCACAATGCAATTCAGAAGATGGTGGAAGACTTAGAATATCGGAAAGTGTGTGAAAAGTGGGTACCTTGGCAGTTGACACCCGATTTAAAGGACAGAAGGGTGGAAGTCTACTCTGATGTACTGGAAGCATTTGAAGCCAGTGAAGACATGTTTTTTTCGATCTGGTGACAGGAGATGAAACGTGGGAGTATCTTTACAATCCGGAAACGAAGAATCAATCCGTGGAATGAGGGCACAGCTCTTCACCAAGCCCTAAGAAGTTCAAGAGCCAGCAATCAGCACAGAAAGGCATGGTGACTGTTTTTTGGAATGGCAGGGGTGTCATTAATAGTGTAAATAATGGTCATCAATAACCTTATTTCGTAAGTTCTGTTCATCACGTTTCACACAGAAAGCCATGGTGACTGTTTTTTGGTACACTCGAGAAGCTTAGAGAAGCCATAAGGAGAAAGAGCCCAAACAAGAATCTGAAAATGATCCACATTCACCATGACAATGCGAGACCACACACATCTTTGGCAACTGATCAGGTGATCAGCAAATTAGGCTGGTTGGAGGTCCCCCATCCACTGTACAGCTCAGATCTGGCGCCCTCCAACTTCCACCTGTTCAATCCAGTGAAGAAAAGTCTCCGGGGACAATGATTTGATGCCACAGATGAGGTGAAAGTGGCTGTGAAGAAGTGGGTACAACAGTCCACACCTGAATTTTTTCAAAGAGGATTTGAGAGTTAGGTTTAACGATGGTGCAAATGCAACGCTTATGATGGAGATTATGTTGAGTAGTACCTTTGTATAGAGGAAGAGTTACTTTACTAACATGTGCGTTTTGAACGACCTCTGTCAGTTAGTAAAAAAGTCATGCCCACTTTTGCATTACTTTCAGTACAACCCTCGTATATATTTTGGTATAACCTTGCATTAAGCCCCAGAGCCATAAATATATGTTTGCATTCTTTCCACCCATTTCTTGAAGTCTGGATCCATATATTTATGTTTAAGAATTTAGATGGTGCTTTTTTTCAAGGTTGGAACTGCAAGGAAAGTAAACATAGGACGGTTCAAAGAGTTATGTGAGTGGGTTCGGTATCATAGTAGGATATTGTTTTCTCTCTAGAAGGAAATCTGTGTTTTGTTTTCTTTTCACTGATTTTGAGATTCTTTTTACGTGTATATCAGTTTATTCTTTTTGCTTGCGAAATATGTCTGATAGTGATTCGGAAAGCGCAGACAGTGACAATGAGTTTTTACTGTAAGACATGGTAGGATTTTTTATTGTAATTATTTACCCGTTACTATGAACTATTGAAATCAAATTCTTGTCAGCCCTGCATGAACTTTATTCACTACTAGCTGAATTTGGTGATAATTCACTATCTAAATTTTGTACAAATAAAATGAAAACAATTAATGCATGATTTTCGTGTTAGACAATTAAAATTGTCCTAAGATTATCGTCTGTTCTTCTGTTACACATGCGTAACTTGGGTGTATAACAGAAGAAAAGACAGTCTTAAGGCAATTTAATGATCTGACACAATCAGAAATGTCACGTAACACAAAAACCGGGTCAATCAATTACGAAGATCCTGGTTAAAATCATATAGATTAATGACAATATATTAATGCGTGAACTGTGCCTAATACTGTATTTCATTTCTTCATTGAATTTGAATTTTATTCTCTGTAGAGTCTTTAGGCACCCAGTATTTTTAGTTTTTCTGTTTGATTTTTGTTGTTTTTTATATACATATAACAAGGGTACCTGGTATTTCCCAGGTAAATATTACTATTGGGGGGACTGAAAAGTAATGTTTTTTGGAGGGTTAAGTTTGGGAAGCAATTCTGAGGTGTTTATGTATGTTCAACATAAAGTAAGTGTATGTACAAGTGAATGAACTATTCACCTTTAACTTATGCAGGTGTTTTTGTCTTCCTGATTTGCAGAACAAAATAAGTGACATGAAACCCGAGGAGAGCCATATTCGTCATTGTATGCTGTATGAATTTCACAAGGGGAACAATGCAACCATGCCCACCAATAACATTTGCGCTGTTTATTCGAATGCGTTAAATGTCTGCAAGTGCCAGTGTTCTTCGCCCAATTCCGGACGGGCAGTTTTGATCTCTCTGTTGCCCCTTGTGCAAGAAGGCCCATGGAGCTGGACAATGACCTGCTGTATGCAGCTGTTGAGGCAGTTCCTCGTCAGACCATTGATGAATTATCCCAACATCTTAATGCATCATGGTCTACTGTTCAAGAGCACCTGCAGCAGATAGGGTAGGTCTATAGACATGGAATTTGGTTCCTACACCAACTTTCACCTGACAACAAAACCCAGAGTTCCACCATCTGCAACTCTTTGCTCAGCCAACAGGAAAATGATCCATTTTTTCATAGAATTGTCACTAGAGATGAAAAGTGGGTTCTTTACGTGAACAACAAATGCAAAAACCAGTGGCTTTCTCCAGGTCAGACACCAGTTCCTATGCCAAAACCAGACCTACACCCCAAAAAGGTTTTGCTCTGTGTTTGGTGGACAACTGCTGGCATAGCTCACTTTGAGCTCTTGGAACCCGGACAGATCATAATGGCATACCTCTTGTTTACGCTTTCCAACCGTAGGTTGAAGAAGCGTATATGCTCCAGCTTTGTCCGTCCGTCTGTCCGCACGATAACTGGCGTAAAAATGGGTAGATTTCGATGAAATTTTAGTATGTGGTAGGGGACCACCCGGGGACGAACCCTATTGAAAATGGGACAAATGGGGTCAAAGGTCACGACGTAGGAGCGGGATCATTCCATTACCCTTATGAGTCATAACTTGCGTAAATATGGTTCGATTTCAATGAAAGTTTACTATGTGGTAGGAGACCACCTAGGGACGAATCCTATTGAAAATGGGACAAATGGGGTCAAAGGTCACGACGTAGGAGCGGGATCATTCCATTACCCTTATGAGTCATAACTTGCGTAAATATGGTTCGCTTTCAATGAAAGTTTACTATGTGGTAGGAGACCACCTAGGGACAAACCCTATTGAAAATGGGACAAATGGGGTCAAAGGTCACGACGTAGGAGTGGGATCATTCCATTACCCTTATGCGTCATAACTTGCGTAAATATGGTTCGATTTCAATGAAAGTTTACTATGTGGTAGGAGACCGCCTGAGGATGAACCCTATTCAAAATGGGTGAAGTGGGGTCAAAGGTCAGGACATAAAATCGGGATGCATTCCATTGCCCTTATGCGTCACAACGTACGTAAAAATGGTTCGATTTCGATGAAATTTCAGTATGTAGTAGGGAACCACTGGGGACGAACCCTTTTGAAAATGGACGAAATGTGGTCAAAGGTCAGGACATAGGATTGCGATCCATTCCATTGTCCTTATCCCATATTATTAAGGTGGACGTCAAGTAATTTTGCTTCCTATACTTCCAATGGAAAAACTTTTGTACCCGTTTCCTTCACAATTAATGTGTTCCCAAGGATGAGAATTTGAACATCGATTAAAATAACTTCATATTATAACTTGGAAAACTTAATATTTTCTAAAACATAACCATAATTATATTAAAAATCAATAACTTTTCTGTTGGTGGTGTTGAAACCAGAGAAAAGATGGTGCGACTTGTACTTTGATGACGTCAGTGGACAAAAAAATGTTGGATTGCATAATTACAGTTATGGTTTAGAAAATATTAAGTATTCCAAGTTATGAAATGAAGCTATTTTAATGGATGTTCAAATTTTCATCCTTGTGAACGCATCAATTGTCCCGAAAAAAGATGGTGCGACCTGTATTTTCATGATGTCAGTAGACAAACAAATGTTGAATTGCATAATTATGGTTATGTTTTAGAAAATATTAAGTATTGCAAGTTATAAAATGAAGATATTTTAATCGATGTTCAAATTTTCATCCTTGGGAACGCATTAATTGTGAAGAAAATGTGTACAAAAGTTTTTCTATTGGAAGTATAGGAAGCAAAGTTACTTGACGTCCACCTTAAAGTAGCAATTCTTGTATGCATGTATGTACATTTTATTTTGAAAATGGATCTAAGAATTTTGATGAAAGTCGTTAACCTACCGTTTTCTGGTACTAGAAATCGATTTAGCTTGATCTCGACTTTAGAAGAATTCATTTAGTGGGTTAAATAACCACCCCGAATTATAACGTTTTTAGTGATGGTGTTGTTCCATTAATGTTACCAATGCTTAGAAATCTTATGACGTCACAACTCGCGTTTGAGAATGTTGGCGCGCGGTCATGCCATCTATCTCATTACGTCACACGTTGTTTGTGAATCCTATTAAAGATTTATGACGTCACACCTTGCTAGCAGATGGTCGCGATTCCCATCTGCCTCATTACGTCACGCGTTGTGTGCGTATGTCCGTCAGCACGATAACTCACGTAACAACCGTTGGATTTCGAGGAAATTTTAGTATCTGGTAGGGGATCACCTGAAAAGGAACCCTATTTAAAGTGAACGAAATGGGGTCAAAGGTCAGTTCATTGGAGAGGGATCCATTCCACTGCTGTTATGCGCCATAACTAACGTAAAAAGGTTCGATTTCGATGAAATTTCAGTATGTGGTAGGGGACCACCTGGCGACAAACCTTATTGAAAATGGACAAAATGGGGTCAAAGGTTAGGACACAAGGGCGGGATCTATTCCATAGCCCTTGTGCATCATAACTTACGTAAAAATGCTTCGATTGCGACAAAACTTTATCATGTTATTTCGGAGGTATACCAAGCCAGTTCTGTTGAATATCATCGAAATGGGATCAAAGGTCAGGGCACAGGACCGAGATTTATTCCACAGACATTATTCTTATAACTTGAGTAATGATTTCTGTAATGTTGGAAAGCGTATTATAATCAATGCATTGCATGATTTTACTAACTTGTTGTCTATAACTGGACTGTTTGAAGCAAGCTGTTACTGTAAAATATCCAGCGCTGGTCAACAGCAAAGGTGTCATCCTCCAGCATGACAACGTGAGACCTTACACAATGGGACGGACCCAGCAGACGATTAAAGATTTTGGCTGGGAAATTCTTCCCCAACCCCCTTATTCCTCTGACATTGCACCATCTGATTACTATTTGTTCAGATCTCTGTGCAGCAGTTTCTTAATGGGAAAATATTCCACAATATTTATGATGTTGAAATGGGGCTCTTGGACTTCTTTGCATCACAGCCAACGCCTTTTTATAAAGACAGCATTGAAAGTTTGGTTTCACGATGGGCAAGTGTGATTGATAATGATGGCGATTATATAACTGATTAAGAAATAATTTTTTTCTGTTACAAACAGTGTTTCTCTTCTTTTCTAAAAATGACATTACTTTCCGGTCCCCTCAATATTTGTGGAATCACCAGGTTTAGCTGGTGGAAGTTTATGAATGAAAATGATATTCCTGTAATTTTCCAGTAAATTTATTTTAATTTAGTTAGGTTATTGAGCTGGAATGGCTACAAATGGGAAAAAAAAAAAAAAAAAAAAAAAAAAAAGTTTTAATTTACTTTTACGAAACAAAAAAGAAAGGAAGAGGAATGGAAATACTTACCTTCACTTCCAATGCTGAATTATGTTGCAGTTCTTCACTGGAAACCACTTGTCACAAAAAAATCGATTCTTGCACTTATCACAAAAAAATCAATTCTTGCACTTATCACAAAAAAATCAATTCTTGTACTTATCACAATAAAAAGTATTAAATTCGATTTCAAAATAAAAAAGTAAAAAATGGAACTTAGTACAATTTTTTTTTTTTATGGTGGCCCTTTGACCTCAGGCTCAACCCTTTCTAAAAACCGTCCCATCTAAGTTTGAGCACCATGAGATAGTATACCAAATTTGGTGGTTCTGAATTGAAAACTGGAAATTTTGCATAGCAGACAAACAAACATTCAACTTTATATATTAGATTTTTGCTCTGCAGACTCCTACTTTTTTCTCCTCTTACAGACACTTTTATGATGGATGACTTCAGTGCCTTGTGCTTTAACTTTTATATCCTTTGTATATAATGTTCATAAATAGTCTTTATTTATATGTGTGTTTTGTCCTCGTGCTGTGATTTGTTCTCGAATAAAGGTTATTCTGACCTTTTCATCATCAGAGTCAGAGATATCCGACTCTCTCTCTCTCTCTCTCTCACTCACTCACTCACTCACTCACTCACTCACTCACTCTCTCTCTCTCTCTCTCTCTCTCTCTCTCTCTCTCTCTCTCTCTCTCTCTCTCTCTCTCTCTCTCTCTCTCTCTCTCTCTCTCTCTCTCTCTCTCTCTCTCTCTCTCTCTGTATATATATATATGGCAATAATTACTCAATCAAATTTTTATTGGTGTTTTTAAAAGTGAGAAATACTTAAGATATAAACTTTGTTTATTTTACGTAAGTGTCTCTATTTTGAGTATGTCACCATATCTATTGTCATTTGTAGAAAACACAATGCCCCCACTCAAAACTTTTGAATATGCCCTGAGCATATTGCATAATTTTTAACAAAAATACATGGTCCTTATCCTTAAGGGGTTAAACTCCTATCCTGAACAATGTCTTATAGTAAGGAGATTGTAATGATGTTGGGAGACACTGATTTGCTGGAAGTTATTAATAAGTTATGATGGACATTACCTCCCCACTTTTGTGGAATCTCTTGGATATGGATGTGGACTTTGTTCAAAACATCCAAAATAAATATGTAGAACCTTCCGATTACTGACAAGATATTGGTAGTATGATTTCGGCTACATGAATCATCAGGATTTCATAAGAGACAGCTGCAACTACATCCCCCTCCCAACTGGCAAATTACCCTGTCCCCCGCATCAGGGATGGTCCCAAACTTTATGCTTGACTTCTGATAAAAGCTAGCAGCATTTGATTGGGAGAGGAGGGAAGGGGGGTCCAGGAAAGGAAGAGAGCCCCTGCCATTAGACAAATATTCCACATAATATGCCTCATTGGAGATGAGAACTGGGGACTAGCTTGGATGATCAGCCAAAAACCAGTGCTTCTGACCACTCATTCACTGGGGCAGCTGCCAGTGTTTCCCATTTGTCCCCCATGCGGATATACCATTTCTGTTAGATTGTTTATGAGCTTGCAATTGTGCATGTGATTTTTTTTATGTATGGCCAGCAAACATTAACACTGCCAAAACCATAAAAGAGAGTTTTGCATTACTTCTACTTACTGTAACCTGGAAATATAGTTCAAAACTATTTTAAGGACACCTGTTTTTTACAGACAAGAATAAATGTCCAGAGAGTGTTCGTAAATGAAAGGTTTTGTTGTATTATTACATATAAACAGCCAGATCTCTCTGTCATTCTCTCTCTGTCTGGGATGCTTGACAATGCAGACATTGCTGTTTATTGTGGTGCCATCTCCTGATACTGAGAGGAAACGCAGTCAAATACGCCACAATATCATACATTTTGCAAAATATTTTGCAATGGGTGTACTTACAAGTTGAAGTTGAAATCACTGATGGAAGATTAGACATTTCAGTGTTTTTAGAAAAGCGACAGCTCATATCTACACAATTGAGTTTCAAAAGCGAGGACCGCCACATGCTCACATTATAATTGTTCTGTGTGCCGAAAACAAGTTTTTAACTACTGAACGTATCCAAGTTTGGTGTTGATTATCTTATACAATTTGCAAAATACAGGGTGATTCAAAAGTCCCCAAACTCTATATATTAAAACGTATTTGCTGTAAAACCATAAAAGATATCCAAGTATTGCTGCTTGTGGCTGTTGTGTGTGAGCTTGGGGAACGAGCTACGCCACATGATAGCACCACGTGACACTACGTTTACGCGTGTGCTGGCAAACAGTAATGTTCAGTCAGCCTTGAATCTCACGCAAGAACAGAGACTCGCTTTGTTAGAAGTTTATTTTGCGAAAAAATCTTACCAACATTGCATCCAGCTCTTTCAAAGGAAGTTTCCTGATGCTCCTATTCCAGGGAAAGCAACTGTGTATGACCTTCTGAACCGGTTTCGCGAGACAGGTAGTGTTCAGGATAAGCCTAAAAGCGGCCGGCCATCCATGGTAATGACCATGTTTCTGGAGAAAATTCATGTTTCCCTGCAGCACTCTCCCCGGAAGTTACTTTGGTGGTTGTCTCAAGAGTTAGGGGCATCTTATTCAGCCTGCCAGAGGGCAACTAAACGTCTAAAGCTACAGCAGTACAGAATTCGAGTAGTGCAAGAGCTACGTCCTTTGGACTCGGAAAAGCACATTGCCTACTGCCAATGGTTTTAAGAGTTTCACGCACAACAATGTGACTAACCAGCTTAACAACACTTTTTTCAGTGATGAGGCATGGTTTCATTTGAATGGATATGTCAATAGCCAAAGCACTTGCATATGGGCTGTGGAGAATCCATAGGCATTGCATGAGGTTGGACTTCACTGTCAGAAAGTTGGAGTGTGGTACACCATGTCTAGACAGCGAATTGTAGGGCCATTTTTTTCCCGACACAACTGTAAATTCTGCTGTGTATGCAGACATCATCCATCAATTTGTAGCGATGCTGGAAGAACACGAACGTTACTGTTGGTTTCAACAAGATGGAGCAACGTGGCACACATCAAACAACGCAATGGAGATGCTCCGGGAGTTTTTCCACGCATGATCGATTAATCTCGAAAAAACTTTGGCCGCCCCGGTCACAAGACTAGAGTCCTCCAGACTTTTATTTGTGGGGCTATCTGAAAGACACAGTTTACCACAACAACCCTAAGACGGTACATGACCTGCGGAACAACATCATTACAGCCGTGAGGGACATACCAGCCAACACGCTGAAAAGAGTGTCCGCCAGCATGTGTAGTCGTGTGAATTTGTGTCTTCAACAGAATGGTGTACAATTCCAGCATCTATTGTAAAGTGGTTTTCATTACCTGTAAGTATGAGTATCAATACAACAGTATGTAAAAATAGTTATACATCACTATATTCGTGGTAGAAATATTTGAATTCAGAGTTCGGGAACTTTTTGAATCACCCTGTATTTTAAATACACCACAATATCATACTTTTTGCAAAATATTTCACTACAGGCTTTGTATTATAAATACCCCAATCTATTTAAAATGCTCTAGTCTACAATAAAAACTGAAATTTTGAGATGTCAAAGTGAGCAAAATTGCATCTAAAAACCTTTTCAACTCTTACATGAATGAGTTTTTCTTTACAGATCCAGTGTCTATTTCATTTGTTTTCAATCTGCTTCAGTTAAAAATTTCACCCGTCCTAGGTCGGGCAACATCCCCCATTATGTGAATGTTTATTTAAAAGCTTAAAACCAGCCATCCTAGTATGGGCTGTCGGCTAGCTAGTATTATTATACAGTGCCGGACCCGCAATCTGGAAGGGCTTAAAATCCAGATGTTTTTTCAAATGAATTTTTTTTCTGAAATTTTTTTAATACTGCATTTTTAGACACATATTTTATATTCACTGTTTTAACGAAACAACAACAACAACAAAAAAAGAGACCAAAACTTTAAAAAAAAAAAAAAATGCATCCCAAGTTTGTTCACATGCAAACCACAAATCCCAGATTACCTTGACATTGGAATACCTATGCTAGAAGTGAACTGCTTCAAAGCAAGCTTGTGTAAATAAGGTATGTCACCATCGTCATCAACCATTATCAATCCACTGCTGGACAAAGGCCTCCCCCCAAGTATCTTCCACAACGGTCTGTCTTGTGCCAGTCTCCTCCATGTATCCTCATACTTTCGAATTTCATCCACCCATCTCATATGTGGTCTTCTTTTGGATCTTTCCTTATCCCTTGGAATCCAGTCTAAAATTTCAGCTGTCCATCGATGGTCTGTCCTTCTGGCAATATGTCCAGTCCATTGCCATTTCAGGGATTTTACTCTGATCTTGATGTCTTCCACTCTTGTCATTTCCCTGATCCATGAGTTCCTCTTCTTATCTTTCCTGGTTACACCAAGCATGCACCTCTCCATGCTTCTTTGAGTTGTCAGCAGTCTTTGTATATCTCTTTTAGTTAAGGTCCACGTCTCTGCACCATATGTAAGCACTGGAAGGATGCATTAATCAAACACTTTTCTTTTAAGACATAATGGCATATTGCTCTTGAAAATTATATTGGTTCTTCCAAAAGCTCTCCAGGCAAGTTTTATATGCCAGTTAATTTCGTAATCAAGGTGACCCTCACTTGATATCTGCTGTCCAAGATAAATGTAGGTATTGGTTATCTCCAGCTCTTCCCGATCAATCGATAAATCTTCATTTCTTGTAAAAGCACTGTACATCACTTTTGTCTTCTGAAAGGTCATTTTTAGTCCCACTTCTTTACTCTTGTCAGCAAGTTCCTGGATCATACTCTGCAGCTCTGATGGGGCAGTTGCAAAGATGACTACGTCATCAGTAAATCGAAGGTGAGTTAAGTAATCTCCATTAATCTTTATCCCTTTGTTTTCCCAGTTCAGTGATTGAAAGACATTTTGCAATGTGGCATTAAAGAGTTTGGGAGATATAGTGTCACCTTGTCTCACTCCCTTTCCAATTTTTATGGATGCTGTATTCTCAAATAGCCGAATCTTTGCACTTGCATTTATATATATATATTATTAATAATATTAATGTATGCATCTTCTACACTGCAGGATTTCAAAGCCATTGTAACTGCTGTTGGTTTCACTGAATCAAAGGCTTTTTCATAATTGATAAAAGCCATTCATAATGAAGTTCATATTCCCTTGTTCTTTCAATTAATTCTCTCAGTTTGTGGATATGATCTATAGTGCTGTAGCCACTCCTGAATCCAGCTTGTTCTCTCGGTTTCATCCACCCATCTCACGTGTGGTCTTCTTTTGGGTCTTTTCCTGTCCCTTGGAATCCAGTCTAAAATTTTGGCTGTCCATCGATGGTCTGTCCTTCTGGCAGTATGTCCAGTCCACTGCCATTTCAGGGATTTTACTCTGTTCATGATGTCTTCAACTCTTGTAATTTTTCTGATCCACGAGTTCCTCTTTTTATCTCTCCTGGTTACATGAAGCATGCATCTCTCCATACTTCTTTGAGTTGAAATAAGGTATGTATTGTTCCCTTTATATGGGAGGTTAGCGAGGGTTTACATACTTTTTCTGAAGACTGATGCTAGTGTTAAAAAAAGTACTCCTACCTTCCAGCTGTGAAGGAACTCAGTAAACCATCATGTTTATTTGAAAGGAAAAAAACGAGCTTAAAAGGGAAGAATCTCCTTCCCACTTTTAGCCTGCGTGTCTTTTTGTAGTGAGCAGCAAAGACTGGATCAATCTCAGAGAGGGCAAAGGGGGGCCCCTGCTGTGTTATCTGCCTATCTTTCTTAAATTCCCTGCCTCTGCTGGGGTGAGGGGGTTCCACACTGCAAAACTTCTTCCTGTTTTCTCCTGCCCAACTTATTCCTCCTTCCACCATTAAGATGCCTCAAATCAAATTATTGTAACTTACATACCTAGTTCCCCCCTCCCACAAGTACCCCCAGTGAACTTTGTCCCTGAGCAGGGAAAACAAAAAATCCTGTCTGTTATCACTTCCAACTTTTCTTTCTTCTGAATGCTGGCAATGACTGGTTAGCTTCTTAAGGTGGTTAGTGTTTTACTGATTGTTTTAACCTTGTTTGTTTATCAAACAAGGTTAAAACCATCATTAAAACCTTCATCAATCTTTCACACATGTCAAAAAGGGCAACAACTACAACATATACATTTGTACAATCCAGAAAATCTAAAAATTGTTTGGTCCCAAGCTTTCTGGATTTGGAGTCCCATACTGTATAATATTATTTTTATTTTTCAGAAAAGATCCTCAGGAATTCTTTGCATGGCCCGTGACAGATGCTATTGCTCCAGGATATTCCAGCATAATTTCTCACCCTACTGATTTTAGCTCTATGAAGAAGAAAATAGATAATCGTGATTATCATAGCATGGGTGAATTTAAGGTATGGTAATGCAGGTTACCTTTCTTCTTTTTGTAAATATGATATGCCATTCCTTTAGCAAATACACATTAAAATTTTGCAAGTGAGAATGATTTTTTACCCCAAAATTTTAAGATGTTTTATAGAAACATTGCATCTGGCAAATATCACTGTTGAACAAAATTGGTCAAGTCACGCTGTGACTCCTGCAATAATTGATATAATGATTTAAGATAATGCGGGTGTTCAGGATCATTTTAACTGAAATTAGATATTACAAGTGCATTTGATTGTTTTCAGGGTGTATAAAAATCATGACTTTTTTTTTTTTTTAAATCAAAGAAATCCAATTTTTTTTATTTAAATCAGATTTTGTTTTATTTAAATTGGATTTTTTAAATTTAAATCAGATTTTTTATTTAAATTGATTTTTAGGCTTTATCCTATCCATTAGCAGCAAAACATAAGAATTAAAACACAAGCAATTAATTGAAAAAAATTAAGTAACTGGAAATTAATAACAACAAAAATAATTTAAAATTATCCATGCATTTTTCCAGTTGCAGTAACATTTCTACTGCAAACATGAGACAGTGTAGGTATAAGTAATCAGTTAATTTTTAAGCACCTTTTCCATTTAAAGATCTAAATAAAAACACAAGTTTAGTAGCCTTTTCTTCCCCAGCTGATTCCTGAGTTTACTGTGCATGAGTCCAAAAGTACAGAACATTCTCTCTACTCCAGCAGATGTAGCTTTGCATGTGTGAAGTGCTTAAATAGCTTCGAGTCCCTTTCCAGAAACACAGTCCTTTAGCACAGGGCTTTACAGAGGAAAGGGCTAGTCCGTCCCTTTGAGGAACTGAATGCCGACCCGTGTCTGAAAGAGTGGGTGGAAACCGGGTTGGCGACTTGTTTCTACGTCATCGCGCTGGCCTGCTCCCCCAGCTTCGTTTGTAAACTTCCCTACAAGTCCAAATTTTCCTCTGTTATGGTTTTGCACGCCCTCACCTCTTCTTGGTTTATATATATAGCATTTGTTTCACGTTGTGTTTTGCTTAAGTTGTATACTGAGTGTTGATTTTTATTTCCGTTTTTTTTAACGAAATGTCATCATGTGCTGAAATACGCATATAAACACGAAAGGACAGGGCATTGTTTCCCACGTTTTTTCGTGTTTATAAGAAGAATCTGTATCGGGTTCCGATAAAGATCCTTGTTTAGGAACTATTTCAAGAAACTTTTCCGGAACAAATTCTGCTCAATATAATTGGGTAAGACTAATATCTGCTGGCTGTTTGACAGTACCATCATGTTCTTGGGAAAATATTATTAAACAGTTTGAAAAAAATTTTTGCACAGCTCACGACAGGACCTATAAAAAAGGGAAAGGTGTTATTAGGAAACTCATAAATGATCTAGAAAGACGGTTTTTATCTGCCAACAAAGATGCTGTTTGTTGGTTTTGCAGAATACGAATATTTATTCGAATTCGTTTTCTGAACAGAAATTCATTATTAGTGCGCGCAGGAAAGTTCTGAAGAAAAGGAAGAAATAAATTAATTGACGCAAACGCAGTAAGAAAAAACATAAGTTTTTTTTTTCATTTGGGCAGTGAAGAAAACAGTTTAACATTTTGTACAATGCAAAAAAATATTTTCCAGTGTGTGCAATAACGAACATACCTTCAATTCATGAAATAAATTTTTTTCACCACTTTTTAAACTCAGTGACCTTCAGAAATCATGACAGATGCAAAATGTAAGTAAATAATTTTTACTTTATATATTAACAGAGTGTTTGAATTACTTTTGCAGAGTTTGAAGAATTCTGCAAAAGTAGTTTAAAACTTTTAAGAACTTTCTGTGTCTTAAAAGTTTTAAACAACTAATTTTTGTGACAGAGAGAAAAAGGTTGTAAACAAACCACTAAACTTTTCTAGGGAACTACTAAAAAAAAGAAAGGAACGATACACTGAGTTTTTGAAATCGGAAAAATATAGTTAGTATAGTAAGCAAAATACTTTTTATACTTTTTTACGAAAAAGCATTCATGACAGAAATTGTTTATTCAAAAAATTATCGCATTTATACTATTACATCAATGTTTTCTGATTTTAGGACCCAAAATCCTTAACTTTTGTTTTCGAAAAACATAATTTCTAATATCTGAGTGCGCATTGCAATAGATGACACACTGTAGTATGTTAAATACGGTAAGAACTTTGACTGGAAGTGCCTTCCCTATGGTGCTCCTTTAGAGCACAGCTACCCGTGGCTCTTGGCTTCCGAAGGGCCAGCGCAGCTACGTCATCAAGCTCGGCGGCGTGTCTCAGGGGGTGAATCGCTAAGGACTAGCCCTTTCCTCTCAAGCCCTGCCTTTAGCAAAGCTAATGACCCCCACCAGTCCAGTGTGTGCCCTACACCCTTTCTTTCCAAGCTCAATCTTTTCAGTACAATAGCACCAAATTGGATCTTTCTTTCTCCCAGCAGACATATTTGTAAAGTATCTGAGAACATACAAGGCACTGGCTATTATTAAGTAGAAAATACAAATAGTGTACTCTGTATAAAGCTGAGTACAAAGGAACAAAGGCAAACAATGACCAGTAACAGACCCTTGTACTAGTCTAGAAGAACAACAACCATGTGATTTGACAGGTCATTGAGCATAAGATAAAAACCTATTCCTAAACTATAAAGGGATTGTTCCTTCTTCTTCTTCTACCCCTACAACTTGCATTTCAGTTACCCCTTTTGCCCTGAAGCTCAAG
The DNA here is from genome assembly GCA_039090855.1 of Macrothele yani. Classification (NCBI taxonomy): domain Eukaryota; kingdom Metazoa; phylum Arthropoda; class Arachnida; order Araneae; family Macrothelidae; genus Macrothele; species Macrothele yani. Next base: position 2,420,402 of record CM077019.1, on the reverse strand, counting down.
AGATCATTCCCTAATCCCTATTCAAAGAGCCATGCATGGCTAATCCCTACTTCTAGACTCTAGAATAAGGTACATGTGCCCTCTGTACTCTGTCGACATGTAGCATGTTTTGAGTTTTGTTTGCCAGCATGAAAGTTCTTCCACAAGGATTTAAAACTTATTTTTTATTTCAGCCACTTTGACTGATCATGTTAAAACTAATACTTAAATCCAGTTTTGTTCAAAGTTTTAAATGGTGGTGTAAAAAGTAAAAAAAAAAAAAAAAAAAAGAAATTGATTAAATCATAAAAAAAAATTGATTAATCAGTGATTTAAAAAAAATCATTTGATTTAAATCGTGCACACCCTGATTGTCTTGTATAATGTTCCTTTTCAGGTTCAACATTACCACGTTTGGCATAAGGCCATTTCCACAGGAGACAGTTTTACTGAGTCATTATAAAATTTAATTCAATTTTATAATTGTTTCATTTATAATTGTTGTGCAAAATAAGTTATGTAGCTCTTGATTTAAGTTGTGCCTTTCTCTCTCATGTTTTTTTTTTTTTTTAATTTGAGAATGCATAAAGGCAGGGATATTGAAATCCAATCCACCTGAGTTTTCAAATTCTATTTTGAAAATTTCATTACTCAAAATTCGGATTTTTATTATAAAACTACCATCCCCTGTGTATTAATGAAGTCATGGCAAAATACAAGGGACATCCTGAAAGTAATGCCTTCTCCTTAATAACTTTTGGAATTTTGAAATGATTTTTAATGAAATTGCACCAACATGTACTGTGATATGTTTACCTATGTGGGGGACAATTTTTTTTTTCAAAATCTGAAATAAAGATCATGAATGAAAGAGAAAAGCAGCGAGCCATAATTGAATTCTTAGAAAAAGAGGGATATAAGGCTTCAGAAATCCACAAAAGACTCCTGGCAGTGTATGGAGCTGCCACAATCAATATCAGTAATGTCCGAAGATGGATGAAGAGGTTTCAAGAGGGAGAAAGTTCAGTGTCAGACAAATAATGGAGTGGAAGACCTGCAACTGCAATGACAGATGCCAACAGGCAACGAGTAAAAGACCTCATCACAGTTGATTGTCATGTCACCATCCAGGAGTTTCAACAATAAACAGTGCTCACTATGTGCAGACATTGAAGAAGCTAAAGGAAGCTATCAGAGGGAAAAGACATTACATTCCACTTCATAGTGTTGTTTTACACCATGATAACACACGTCCCCACACCTCAGTCGAGACTTCACAGGCTATTGCCAAAATGTGGTGGACGGTGATGCCCCAACCCCCCTACAGTCCTGATTTGGCTCCCTCAGACATTTTCCTGCTTGCCCCTTTAAAAAACACCCTTCGTGGGGAACGTTTCGACGATGTGACAGATGTTAAACTGGCTGTGAGCTCATGGGTGAATTGACAGCCTCAGGAATTTTTCCAAAATGGATTTTACCAATGGGTTCTAAGATGGCAGAAATGTATAGAAAGTGATGGACAGTAATTTGAATAGGCTAGCATTATTAACAATATGTCCAAGTATTTGCGGCCAAGTTTCACATTTTTGCTGCTACAAACAAAATTCATATGAGGGACGAGGCATTACTTTCAGGACGCCCTTTGTACAAGTGGTGAAATATCTTAAAAGTGCAATTTTGAAATATGAAGATTACTAGGATGGCAAAAAAAAGATTACGTTTGTATCAAATTTCTTTGGTTGCAGACCAACCCATCATTGGGACTGACTTACTGACTCAAGATAGTGGGTGCTGCCTACTAGGGTATTCCCACTCAAGCGGTAATACCTAGCCTTTCTGTTCATTAATCGTGGCACCTCTTATTCTTTCAATTTGTAGACTTTCTTCCAATTTCTGTTTTACATAGTGCTGTTGATGTGAGAGAAATTTTAAGGAGTCCCAGTTAATTGAATGTCCAGTACTCTGCATGTGTCTTGTCAAGGTCTGTCTTGTTGGAAATGTTCCATTCTGCTACACGGGTGTGAAGTTGTCTCCCAGTTTTGTTTACATATATGTTACCACAATTGCAGTGTACACTGTAGACCACTCCTGCTTGCAGCAGAATATTTTTCTCTTTTTGTTTAATGGGAGGGACATTTTTTTTTTAATTTTATTGTTTAAGTGTGGAACAAGTTAAACCTGGAATTTAAAAGCTAATTCTCTGAAGCTTTTTGAAATTGACCTTTATGGTAAGTGACCTTTTTAATAAGTTTGATGTTACTGCTTGATTGTTTATGATTTGATTTGGTTTCTTTGTTAAAAATATGACAAAAAAAGTAATTTTTTATGTCATCCTAGTAAATCCCCATATTGCATAATTGTACTTTTAAGCTGTGATCTCTTTAATATGGTGACAAGTGCAGTATGCTGAATTTTCTGTTTACGTCTTATATGTAGACTTACCATAAAATAAGAATTTAGGAGATTCCAACATCAAATTTTGGCACTATCTCTAGCAGAGTTCCATTCTGCAATGATATTGGCAGTAGTAATTCAGGTTGAAGTTCTGTGGTGAAACCTAAGAGCGTACATGCATGCATCAGAGCTGTTCACAGTCTAATCGCATTGATCTTGCGTGGGGTGCTAATGAGTGTATTTATTAATTTGTGTTTTTATTTGACATGACACAGATGACAAAGCTGAACTTTCCAAAATGAAAACCTATTTTGAAGTGCAACTATTAATACATACACTGGCCATTGAATTAGAAACCTTAATGCATATATACATAAATGTTGCATAAGCAGCATATATGCAAAATACATGGTCACGTGTGTCACCACATGATCTAGGCAGCTATTTAACACTGCTGTTCGGCAGTAATCATCAGTAGTCTTGATCACAATGGAAAAAACAAAGGATCTTTTGCAGTTCAATAAAGGGCTTGTTGTAGGTACCTGTATGGCTGGAGTGACAGTTTTGAAAACTGCCTAGTTTCTTTGTTTCTCAAAAGTTGAGGTATCCCTGGTTTTGAATCAATGGAAAAAAATCCCACATCCCTTGTCTAAAGAGGTGGAAAAACAAAGGATATTTTGAAGGAATAAAAGGCTTGTTGTAGGTACCTGTATGACTGGAGTGAATTTTGAAAACTGACTAGTCTCTCAAAAGGTGAGATATTCTGGATTTTTAATCAGTGGAAAAATATCCCACGTTGCTTGTCTAAGAGGAACTCTGGTGTGATGACAATCTGTCAGGATTGTCATTCATTCTAATGATCACTGTACAAAATTAGCTGAATTTAGTACTACGCAAAGCATCAAACTCAATAAAGCTCATAATGTTTACCTAAGTTCATTTAAAAGTTGTTTGTAAAGTGTTATTTCCAACATATGTAGCAGTGTAAAAAAAAAAAAATGTTTGGGATAATGTTGTGGGTTGAATTGTGGCTTCAGTTTCCTTTTAGAGATCTTAAGTTTAGATGCTGTGATGTTTTTGATGCTATGCATCTTTCTTGACAGTAGTAAAGTAAATCCCAAGTTAAAATTTTCAATGTAATGAAAATGAGTAACAGTGCATTATTGTCAAAACCATTGTTGAAATCTGATCGTGCCAGTGCTGTCTCATGAACTGATACAACAGTAGCAAATTTCATTGTTTCTCAACAGCATATTTTACTAAACTATCACCAAACATTATTTAATCACATTTTACATAAATGCAACAATGTCTCATTGCAAACTGGGTAAATTACAAGAACCTGATGCCAAATGTGATGAAAGCCATTACAAAAATGCATTTTGATGGTGTGCATCTTTCGTGACAGTAGTAAAGTATGCATCATAGCAAAATTTGGCTTCCTCTGGATCCCCCTTGTGGGGATTACCTGCTATTAAGGAAAGTTTGAAAAGGATTTATAACACAATAGCGTGTAACCTATAAATATCCTTGACTAAAAGTTACCAATACCCCTCACTAACGCACTTGCAATTCGGCTTTTCTTTCTATCTTGAGATTGGATTTTAGCTGATGGGCTTTTGTAGCTACATGACATTTCATCGGTGTCAGGGTCATTTCTTACATTAGTCTAAATCTGAATAATATATAATAATAATACAAGGTCCGATCAAAAATTTCTGAGACTAGGGCGATATACAACAAAGTATTTACATTACTTAAGTCTGGCTATGATCTTCCTCAAAGTAGTCTCCTTGGGCAGCGATACACCCCTGTCAGCATTTTTGCCACTGTTGGAACACTCCTTGGAAGTTCTGTTTGCGAATCGTGTCAAGCACCGTCTGCGATTTGCGCTGGATCTCGTCCATGGTTTCAAAACGGCGACCCTTGAACTTCAGCTTCATCTTCAGGAACAGAAAGAAGTTGCAGACGAGTAAGGTGGGTGAGGAAGAGTAGTCATGCTGTTGAGGCTGCAAAACTGGAATGTTGCTAACGCTCTGTGAGCTGCTGCATTGTCGTGATTGAGCAGGAAATCGCCCCTGCTCCACATTTCAGGTCGTTTGCAGCAAATGCCCTCCCTAAGACGCCACAGGACATCACAGTAAAAAAGGGCGCTGACGATCTGGACCTGGGGGATGAATTCATGGTGCACAACCCCACAAATGTCAAAGAACACTATGAGCATGCTTTTGGTTGCGCTCCGGACCTGTCGGGCTTCCTTCGGTCGTGAAGATGCAGGGCTCTTCCACTGCGACCACTGTTATTTGGTCCCCGGGTCGTAACCATAGACCCAAGCCTCGTCCCCAGTGATGACCCACGACAGGAATGTTGGATCATTCACCACGTGCTGACGAAGATCTTGACAGAGTTCGACACGGATCGCCTTCTGTTCAGGGTTCAGAATCTTTGGCACGAACTTTGCAGCAATGTGGTGCATGTTCAAAACTGACGTCAGAATTTCTTGCACTGCTCCGTATGACACATTGACGATGGTAGCAATGTCTTGAATGGCTCTCCGGCGATCCTCATGCACCAGTTCCCTAATTTTGTCCACATTGTTAGTGGTTTTGCTCGTGGACGGTCACCCTGACCTCTTATCGTCTTCCAGTGCCGTTCTGCTGCTCTTGAAGTGCGAGTGCCACTCAAAAAACCTTGCAGGACTCAATGCTTCATTGCCATAAGCCTGCCACAACATTTCATGTGTCTCTGTTTCTGAATTGCCGAGTTTGACGCAGAATTTGATGTTCGCTTGCTGCTCCTGTTTTCAGTCCATACCAAAATCACAGCTGTGTTCTGCATGTGGTCACCAAATATCGTGTAGCACAGCTCCCGATGTTCACAGAACGACGCCACTCAGCACGATGACTCATGAATGTCACTGCCCTCAGCCGCTGCTCGTGCATCTGCGTACTGCCATCTGTTGGCGCGCTACGTACCTAGTCTCGAAACTTTTTGATTGCACTAAATAATAATAATACTGATAATAATAATATTGTTTTTGAAAAACTAAACAGTTGATATAGTTTAGCAAATATTTACTTTTATGGCTCACATATTTTGTTTCACTGGTTTTACAACAATAACATTCATTAATCCACCCACCTAAGTACCACTAAATGTCAGGAATTAGTCAACCTTATTGTTTGTTGTCATGATTTAATTCCACTTAGTATGTACCAGACTGTGGCTTGGTGTGGTCATGAGTGATGCGAATGTGTTATGCGTCAATAAATGTATACTCTTGAATCAGGCGTTTTATTTCACACCCACATAGATCTTGGCATGCGAAGGATACATAGCATAAACTAGGACAAGCCGCCAACAGTAACCGATAACTTGGGTACAGTTGGCAAATTTTGAGCGAAGCTATTGCAAAATCTAAGCTCATTAAGGCGTCTACTATAACAAATTCTAAAAAACGAACGCTTGAAATTTATGACTTCCAGAACAAAAGTATAAAACATTCTAAAAAAGAAATGTCTAAAATTTTATCATGAACTACTTTCCTTCACACCTTCACGTTGGTTGTGATCAGGTTGCATGTAAACAAAGCGAAAAGACACACTCAGATCGGGAACCACGTTTTTCATTTTGTAGCGCAAAAGACACACACACACACACACACACACACACAAATGCACGCATACACAAACTTCCTTTTATTATTATAGATTAAGCAAGTGTTGAGCTAACAGACGGAGTCTTTCCCCTTTTTTGTTTTTCAATTCAAACTATTTTTTTTAATGAATGTTAGTGAGCAGACTTTCGTAAAACTGTTAAAGTAAAATGCCATCTAGTTTTAATTGAAATTCCTCAATGACATGGAATTTCGAGAATCGGAAGGTGTCAAAAACCGGACCATGGATGATGTCCAATTGCATGCAAAAAATCATGATGATCGGTTGTGTGAACTAATTGTCCCGAGTCTCGTATAGAGAGCAGAGTTTTTCAATTATTATTAAAATTGGTGTCTTTTAATGGTCATTTTTATATGACACAACCAATCACCATGATACCAACCCCATGTCACTCACCATGCCCTTCCCTTTCTCTGTGGCAAGTGTCGCTGCGGTCGGCTGAAGATCTTTGGAGGAGATGGGTAACAAACGATCCCTTCTCAAAACCCGGAAAACCCCCTAAAAATGCAAGTTTTTGGACGATTATTCCTCAGTGACACGAAATTTTGGGAATCTGAAGGCGTCAAAATCTGACCATGGACAATGTCCAATGGCATGCGAAAATCACGGTGATCAGATGTGTCATCTCGTACCTGTGCCCGAACAACTAATTGTCTTGAGTCTCGTAAAGAGTGCCAGGATACTCTTGATTTTTTCAGAATGGAACTGTCATGGTTTGCAAAGGTCTGCTGTCTTCTTTGCTTATTTAAGTAACACATAAAACAGATGGATGGATGACTAATTTGTATTTTTATTGTGGATTTTTAAATCTGTCCACAGAAAGCTGTGGGTTGTTAACATATTTGTTATCATTACCAGGGCAAGTCATAAGTTCGTAGCATTTCACAGTACAGATGGCACCGAACAAGTGGAGCATGCACAGTAAGGTGGAATGTATCCAATGGCTGATTCGGTGACATGCTTCACTGCTTAAACAGGTAGGCATGTGCTGGGTCCAACACGTGTGCCACTCAGATGAGACGAGAATGGCGGAGGAGAAACTTGGTGTTCGTGTACTCCTACACCATTATTGGAAAAAAGGGTGAACGTTGACATCTGCTGCAAAGGAAATTTGAAGTGTAGAAGGGGAGAGGACAGTGCACCCAACAACAGCAAGAAAATGGTCCCAACGCTTCCGGTCTGGAGGCGCAGAGCTTATTGACTAACCGAGGTGTGGGAGACCAGTCACCACCAACACCGAAGCCCTGCACCTAGCTGTTGAACAGCACCCAGGAACCAGCACCTGATGATTAGCTGGGAGGTTTGGGCCTCACAAACCACCATCGGTTTGTCGCATACACCAGCTCGGTTTTCACTCCCGACGTCCGCAAATAGTTTCCCATGAGTTGAGCCCAAAGCAAGCTGAGGAGTGTCACTGTCGAAAATTGTTACAAAATCCATGTGACAACCGGTTTTTGGTGGAGAATTGTAACAAATGAGGAATGGATCTTCTTCCGTTATCCTGATACCGGAAACCAATGGCTGCAGCCAGGGGATGAGGCTCAAGCAGTGATTCAAAGAGGGCATTTTGAAGTGAAGACAATGTTGTGTGTATGGTGGAATTTCGAGGGTCATGGTCAGGCCGTCGATGGGAACCTGTATGCTGACCAGCTGCAACACATATATGATGTTCTACACCAGCACTACCCCGCAATGATGAACCAAAAGAAGGTCCTCCTGCAGTTTGACAACACCCTATGTCAGAGGTTCCCAATCTGGGCGTCGCCAGTTTTGGTTCGGGGCGTCTCGACTATAAGGTGAAATGCAACATGCAAATATAGTGAAACGCAACATGTAAAGTTTCAAGATGTGTACATATTTTAAAGAATGCATTGTAAAAAAGAAAAAAATTATTTTTGGAATAGTGTGGCAAAGGAGTACCCAGAATTGAGTAAGAAAGTTGTGAAAGTAATTCTCCCTTTTGTCACATCCTACCTTTGCGAGGCACAATTTTCAGCTCTGGAGGTAATAAAATCCAGATACAGAAGCAAAGTTAACGTTGAGAAGGAGATCCGCGTAGCTGTATCGAACATTGTCCCCAGATTTTATGTTTAGTGTGACGAGAAACAAGCTCCCCCATCCCATTAAGACGCAAATACCTCTGTTAGGTGGTTTCTGAAATTACTGTGAAAGCCAAATGAAGAGTGTTACCATTGTGAAAATATGCCTATCTTATCAATTTCTTCTTATTCAGTTCTGTAATTTTATTCTAATTTTGTATTTTTACATTAAAAAGAATGCAAGCTAGTCATTTAAATGGCTATTTTCTTTTTAAAAAATACCACAAACTCGAATATGGACATTTTTTTTTATTTTCGGTACAGGGGCATCGCACGGAAAATGTGACATGTGAAGGGCGGCACGGTCTCAAAAAGTTTGGGAACCCCTGCCCTATGTCATAGGTCACAGATTGTCCACCAGAAAATTCAGGATTTGGATGGTGTTGAAATCCTACCACACCCAGACTTGCCCCCTTTGGATTTTCACCTGTTTTGTTCCATGGCACACTTCTTGGCCGGCATACAGTTCCATTCCTTGGAAGCTGTGAAAGATAGCATCACTGAGTTTTTCGCATCCAAGCCAGCCGCCTGGTATCGTAACAGCATTGCATCTTTGGGTGAACATTGGGGAAGGTCCGTAGACTCTGAAGGACTGTATTTTGCTGAATAGCCATATGTGGTCAACATGTGGTACTGGACTGAACATTGTACCCCAAAATGCTATGGACTCATGACTGACCCTGGTACTGAGTGAATATCTTTATCTGGTTTAAGCCATTGCATCAGAATAACTCATTAATTGCTGCTCATCCAGACTACTATCAGTATGATCCCTTTTGTTTACTTTGTATATCTTTATCATTTGAAAAAGTTTTTTTTTTTCATTAACTAGAGTGACCTGAAATTGATGTGTGACAATGCAATGACTTATAACCGACCCGACACTGTGTACTACAAAGCAGCAAAACGGATGTGGCATGTTGGACAGAAATTAATGAGCAGAGTAAGTAGTAATTTTGGAATAACTGTCTCTATGTGTTGACCAAGTCTATTAGTTTCTTTTTCTTATAGATTTGTAAGCTTTTGGTTTTAAATATGATGGGGCAAAAAAATAATCATATATCATCATCATCATCATTGTCAACCATTATCAATCCACTGCTGGATGAAGGTCTCCCCAAGTTTCCTCCACAACGGTCTGTCTTGTGCCAGTCTCCTCCATGTCACTCCCGCATATTTACGAATTTCATCCACCCATCTCCCATGTGGTCTTTTTCTGGGTCTTTTCCTGTCCCTTGGAATCCAATCTAAAATTTCGGCTGTCCATCTATGGTCTGTCCTTCTGGCAGTATGTCCAGCCCATTGCCATTTCAGGGATTTAACTCTGATCATGATGTCTTCCACTCTCGTCATTTTTCGGATCCACGAGTTCCTCTTCTTATCTCTCCTGGTTATACCAAGCATGCACCTCTCCATGCTTCTTTGAGTTGTCTGCAGCCTTTGTATGTCTCTTTTAGTTAAGGTCCACAAACAGACACAAAACGTCTGTTTGTCTGAAGCAGCAAAAATTCTTGAATGCCAAACTGTGGCATCATGAAATTTGCATAGCTTATTAATACTGGAATTTCTAGGTTAACGCAACTATTTTAAGATCTCCACGTTGTTCCGTTAGGAGTTGGTCTTGGTCAACTGCACTGATCCCATTACGAAAAGAGTCAGCTGCCCTCCCAGCCTCTCCCAGTTAATGGGCTAACTGCCCTGGACACAGACACCCTACTCCACTCCCCCATCCCCCAGAGATTACTGCACTCGGAGACCACCGAATTTGAGGTTTGTTTCAATTACCCTTTTTTGGAGGTCTGCGTTCCTCTTCTGAATTCGGAAGAACTTTGTGATTTGAGAGCAATTCCTGGAAAGTAAACTTGATATGAGAGGTTCACTGTTTCTCAAAACTTAGTATACGGTTCACAGAAAAATATGCGGATTTATTTGCCTTTTTTTTTTTTTTTTTTTTTTTTTTTTTTTTGCTTAGCAAACTTCTGATACTTTCATTTTTTATTACTGCATGTTTTATATTTTTTAAGATAGGACATGTCTTGAACTATTGATAAGTCTCTTGCAATAAAGAACATTGATATTTTTACTAGTTGTGGAATCTGAGGAAACATTTGCTGGAACAGTGAACTTCGACAGAGTCTATGGTAAAATCTGCAGTCTATTAGCGTTACCCAGGGGATACCACGTGGGGGTTGACACTTCATCCCCCCAAAAGTTATTTTTTATTTTTTTGCCTTTCATTTTATTTTATTTTTTTATTTTAACTTTTTTATTTTTTTTTTCTCTTATTTTAATTTTTTATTATTTTTTTAGCTTTTTTTATATTTTTTTATCTGTCATTCTAATTTTTTTATTCTTTTTTTTAGCTTTTCTTATTTTCTTTTTCTAATTTGTTTCCTTTTCTTGGCACTAATATTCCATTGTTGCTATTTATTTTTTCAGTTAATAAACAGTCATTTCCCACAGTAGTATGATCAGTTTTAATGGTCGTTCCAAAATATCCTCTGTTGCTTTTCGCTTAACACTATCTGATATGATTTGACAGGAGAGCAGTTTTGGTGGGTCATGGTTGTGACACAAATCGGATTGTAAAATAACCGAGGCACTAGTATCCAGGTACACTTTTGCCAGGCATTTGTGTTCTGTACAACGCCAATTCCACCCTATCTCTGTTTCTACATCTTTATAGAATTTGTGTCCTGAATGTATCAATAGTTTTTTTCCCTCTTTGGCTGTACATAAACTCCATGTTACTTACCTCTGTAATTGCTGTCTGAAGAATGATACAATGCAACCACACCGCTGTTTTGCAAAGAGTCGGTGGCACATTGTCCAGCAGAGAACAGCTCTCCTTCCCCTAGAGGGGGAAAATGTGTGGGTCTTCTCTGTTTCCACCTCTCCCTTCTTAAGTGCAGCTGACCTATCAGATAAGGATCACAGATTAGCTTCAGTGCAGAAGACACATGCCCAGCGTCGTTTGCTAAGTCATAGTTATCTAAAAGCACGTGACTGCATTCATTGCCGCTGCACATCCATGGGTGTTTCTATTCTTTGAGAACTGTACATAAAAAAAAAATGCAAAAACGAACTTTGCCAAATCTTAACGAAACAGGCTGAAATTTGTTATCAACACCTTGAATTAGTAATAAGAGGAGTCCCTCAAAATTCCACCGGAAGCCAGTCAAAACTTTTTAAATAGGCATGGAATTTTTAATTCATCAGTAAACAGAAATATATACGCAGAAACGGTTAATAAAATTTTCCCTTCTAATTTAAAAAGTTATTTACCGATTCAGGTGAAATTTGGAGGTCATGTTTCTATTAACAATTTATGGTGTTCATTAAAATTTCAGCCAGTTTCATAAAATATTCGCAAAGATACATTTTAAACTTTTTTATCACAAAGATTCGCCCCTCAAAGATGTCTGAAACTGAAAGCGCAGGATGCATTTGATCGTCGATAACAAAGTGTTAAAGAATTTTTTTCAGTCAGTGTTCTAATGATATGTTTCCTGGACGTGTGTTAAATAAATCGTAATGCTTTTGGTCCATTTGATTCAACAGATTCCATACATTCTGTACCGGGCAAAGCCGGGTGGTAAAGCTAGTGTACTTATAAGATATTATCAGAACCTTTTTTTTAATCTTATTAACATCATGCTGTTTAAACCGATTGTGTGACTTTGGCATGAATTTAGATTTTTATTTCAACATTACCTCAGTTTTTACAAGTTAGAGAAGGCATTTTATTCCACTTTTTCCTACTATGCCACATCTTTAGAGAAAAGGTAGTAGTCTGCACTTATTGCCACAAACAATCATAAACTTTTTCATATTTTTTTAAATAAAAAATATCCAGAAAAGATATATGTATTTTTTTGTAATTTTAGAACTTGTGCAAGAGTAAAACATTTTTTTTTCTGTAGTAAATTTTTTTCAAAGTGATGTTTTATGAAGCACCACATGAAGTAAGTTGCAAAAATCTAAACCCAGCAGTGCATATAAAAGTTCTGAAAAAACCAGAAGCCAAATTGGGTCTGGGTTCAAGTCCTGAATGAGACATGCTGTCTTATAGCACTGGCTATCTCTACAGAGACTGCAACTACTACAGATTCTCCATAGTAACTATAGTAATTGTCAATCTGCTACGGATGGCATTGAACGTACTACAGAAATGAAATGACCTTAAAAATGAAATGACCTTTTTTAATTATGTAGGTAAAGTTTATTCATGTTTTCTAGATTCTAACGTACATTAAATATTTTGGAGAGTGTTTCTTGAATGTTTTCAATATCGTTGTATTTCTTCCATGATTTTTCAATATGTTTTGGATGTCTAAGTGTCTCTGACCATTAGCAGAGTTATCATGGCCCATGGAATCCTGGAAATGTCTTGAAATTTTAGTTCCCTTTCCAGAGCTTGAAAAGGAAAGTCCTTAATTTTTCGTATTTTTGCGTAAAGTCCTGGAGTACTACTAAATTTTTTTCCTGCGATGGGAAATTTTGTTTGTTGTTCATTGCAGGAAAAAAAAAAAACAGTTTTTTTCTTGGGGGGGGGGGGGGGGGGGTTGAAGACGACTATAAACAACTTCCAGTCTGTGTAGGCTGTTACTTTGTTTACTGTAAGGAACCATATCTTTCCACGAATCTCTACCAGGAGAGTGGAATCTGATGGGTTCCTGAACCAAGTATTCACCAGCTATGGCGTATTGCCAAAGTACTTCCATGCAGATGTGGGGCCCAGTCCGCAGACGAATTGCACTCTAGAATCATGGGCGATGTCTGTCGCCCACATGATTCTAGAGTGCAAGTCTCTTTCAGATAAGAGAAAAGTCCTCGCTCCAGAACTGAAAAAAAAAACGAGGGACCTCTCGATCCTGCTCACTCATCCCAGAGCGAGACAGGGACTCATCGAGTTGGTCAAAGACTTTGTCGCGATGCAAGAATAGCTGATGATAGAAGAGTGAAGAACAAAGAATGAAGCAAAGAGGAGAACGATGACTCCTGCCCAGAGTCATCACCGCAGCACATGCCCCAGGACTGCGGACTTTGTAAAACATCAATGTAAATAGTTTCAGTTTTTCATCTCTGTGAGAGGATTGATTTCCCATTGCATGAGACCCTCAGTGTAAATAAATGTTCATGTATCTATTTTCTTAGCCTAGGCACTAATAAAGGACTTTGGTCCCAAACTTCATCGTGCTGGCAAATAAACCTCCCTGCCAGTCGTAAAATTAAGAACCCCGTCCCATTAGCACGTCGCATGCACGGGCTATGGCAGAGGGGTGGGAAGTGATGGTCCAGTGAGGGCAGTAGACCATAGCTGGTCCCTGGACTGATCCTGTCCGGGTGAAACTCTTTTGGAGCCTGGCAGAATTACTCGTGCAACGCCTTCACTGTCAAAATTTTGAGAGAGTTCCGCATATCCCTGCAGAGTTGGCATTTCGACAGAGTAGGTTTAATCATCAGCCTAGCGTACTGCAAGGAACAACAGGTAGTGAAATGGCAGATCAGCTCACAAAATCAGTAGCGAATAAGGAACAAGTTGAGGTTGTGCTACCGATGCTTTTAAGAACTGTTACAACTCAATTGCAGAAAGCTATTCTTTGAGAATGGCAAAGAAGATGGTGGGATGAAGAAAAGGACCATGTGACTTTTGACTTTATACCTACTGTGTCCATCCATAGGTGCTACTCAGATAAATTTGTAAACCAAGTTAATTTCTACCCTGTACATACACTCATATATAGATTTCTTGAAATATTTCATTTAATCATATAACTGTTCCATCCCTCTCAACTTTTAGAATAAGACTATCCCCCATGTTTCTAAAAGATGTTGACGATTTCAGCTTGATTCAGGGTCTAGTTTTCCGTGAAAATGTGACTTCTCGTTGACATAACTGGAAATCATCTTGTGTGTAGAACTCACTGTCAAAAGTGTGTAAGACACTTGATTTCAAAAGAAATTAATGTAGAAATCGCTTGTCGGTGAATTGGCAAGGCTGTCCTTGCACAGATTCTGACATCAGGTCAATGAGAATCGTGACATGCACGATGAAGATTCTGACGTGGAGGCGATGCATGGTTTGGCAGAAGTTCATGGGACAGTGATAACTAGGCAGTAAAGGCAAATAGATCACCTGCTACTTGATGACGGCTGTGGCTTATGCAGCTGAAACATGTTTGGTGGGACAAAGGAGGGTTTGTGTGTTAACATTGACAGGCTTTCAAGTTTTGTAATGATTGGAAAGTTCCTTGCATGCTTGTATTCGATTTTTATTTCGATTTTATTCCATTTTTAAAGGTTTTTACTTCATTCTGTTTTATCAGTAGTTTTCACATGTTCATTAGATGAAGCGATCTATATGCTGTGTTTTTAATTCAAGTGGCAGCAAGCAGGGTTTTCAACCAAAGAAATGTCGATCCAGCATTTTAGTTATCCTTATAAACTGTATAATGCCACTTCTTATATAGAAGTAATGGATTGCGGTCTGCCTTTCTCGGTCAAGACGTTAAAGTTATAATGTGTGAAAGAGAAGATTAGGAAGATTAGCATTTATTCTTTGATGATAGTGTCTATATTATTTTTTTGCACTTAAAAATGTATATGGCTGCCATTTCATAGTTTGGTAACTTTTCATTGTAGGATCAGCTGATGTGCTTGAAACGTAATCTTCCGTACATGTTGGATCTGACAGTTGAGGAACTCGGATTTGATGTCAATGACGAAACAGAGGAATCCTTTGTTGCTAGTGAAATAGCAACAGAATCAAGTATTACTATGCCACCTGAGGCAAAGAAATCCAAAGTACCTTCAAGGTAAGTTTTAATACATACAACATACAAGGATTGTACTGAAAGTAATGCAAAAGTGGGCGTAACTTTTTCATTAACTGACAGAGGTCGTTCAGCACATGTTGGTAGAGTAACTCTTTCTCTATCTATACAAAGGTACTACTCAACATAGGCTCCATCGCAAGCGATGCATTTGCGCCATTGTTGAATCCAACTCTCTAATCCTCTTTGAAAAAATTCAGGTGTGAACTGTTGTACCCACTTTTTCACACCCACTTTCACTTTGTCTGTGTCATCAAATTGTTTCCCCCAAAGACTGAACAAGTGGAAGTCGAAGGGCACTAGATCTGGGCTGTATGGTGGATGGGGAACCACTGACAGCCTAATCTGCTGATCACCTGATTTGTTGCCAAAGATGTGTGTGGTCTCGCATTGTCATGGTGAATGTGTATTCTTTTC